>OU342791.1:14441120-15641120 GCA_910591515.1 Cerceris rybyensis
TGTTTGAGAAAGTGTTATCTTTTTTTTTGCTCCTTTCACGAACAAATGGTGACCCTCCTTTAAGCAGACTACGTAAATTGATAGAAATATTGTAGAACTAGCTGAAAGTCCCCGTGCTTCGCTACGGTCTAATCGAAACTAAAAAAAACCTTAAAATTTCGAATTTTGAAAAATCTTTTCTTAGTGGGTGCTTATACCCTAGAAGGAACGCTCATGCAAAATTTCAAGTTTCTACGTCAAGTAGTTTCGGCTCTGCATTGATGAGTTTGGCCCATACTTTAACCCCCCAAAACCCCCCTTAAAATTTCGAATTTTTCAAAACTCTTTCTTAATGAGCACCTAAGACCCAAGGGGAATGTATGTTCCAAATTTCATTGCAATTCGTTCTGTGGTTTTTGAGATTTCGTGATGAGCGAGTGAGTGAGTGAGTCAGTCAGTGGTATTTAAGCTTTATGTATACCTAAGATAAAAGAGGTAAAAATTAATTTTCCCCCAAAAATTAGTCTTCAAAATATATAAATAATTAAAATTGTAAATGTTCGCAGAAAATGATATTCATTGAAATATAAATAATGCTGATATGTTAGAAACACTAACACTAAGCATAAGATAAAATAGCATTTCTATTCTTTATAATTATTACTCCAATTCTGCACCTGCATTTACACTGATCGTAGTCGCGGTTTCTTTACCTGTTTTATCTACCAGCTTTATTAATTAATTTAATTCATTATTAAAGATAAGTAGGAACATTAAAGGTAAGTGGTATAAATATATTGTCAGATAACTGCGAGAAACTGCAGGTGTAACTTTAAACGCGTTTTCCTCGGAACCGGGTTTTCAAATTGGGTGCTATAACTTCTCCATAACGAGTAAACCAATCTATTTCTAATTTCACACAAATATAACGTAGATGACCCTTTGCCATTCATAATGAAATTCTATCAATACCTGCTATAACCTTTTTTTTATTGTCACGATAAAACGACTACTTGCAACTTTCATAATAAATTCGATATTTTTGATTTATATTCTTGGGTGCACCATGTTGTTAACTTGATACATTCGCATTAATTATTATTGTTTTTCTCTTTTTGCTCTCATGTCGATACAACCGTGAGAAATATAGTAATCACTATACCACATTATCTCAAACGAATTTTACAGTTTTTGTTTCAATCCTGAACAAAAATAGACAATACATTACAACTAAAATTGAACTGATTCTCATTCAAATGGAATTGGACACATTCAAATGGAACCATTGCCTACAATTATCTCCCATCGACGGAACTCTAACTACAACAATTAACTTTCCCCATAGATCTCTACTGTCACCTTCGACCAAAACGATCCAAACTTCTCTCAAAATGACATCGATCATCATACTCTAAATTCATAATAACAATTGCTATAAATTTTCTATCCTACCAAGCATATAAATTCAAACATCGTTTTCCGTTCAACATAGAATGCAACAACCACATTATTCCATTCAGTTACAATCCTTATAACGCATTCTGTATTCTAACAGCTCCTCTCGGATTACCTAACACAATTTCTTTCGAGTGAAGTAGTCTGCTGTGTTGTAAAATATAAACTCATTCAGTTAGTTAAATACCGCTCAATGATTACAAGCCGGACACAAACGTGATATGCACACTAATAAGCCGGTGTAGTACGCGTGCACGAGATGACGTGGGCATTATCAGGGTTGTAAATAATATCGAGCAAGTTAACACGAAGAGTGTGTGATACAACGGACAGCGTTTGGTTCTCTCTTAACAGACGAGGCCACACGCGTCGTGTTAACCCTTTGCTTCTCTACACATTCCGCTAGAATTTATCGGACGTGGTCGTTCACTCGCGCAGATTTTTTTCTCTTGAGAAAAATGGTGATGTCTACTCTCGCAATCTACGGGGTGTACGTATGGGGAACAGTTCAGAGTAATATTCTAATTGAATGCAAACATGGAGTGACCTTTGAAGAAAGTGATTTTTAATCATTTTTTATACTCTTTCTGTTTTATCATTTTCTGAGTTAAGTGCTATGGTCATTTTACGTGGGACCTACTGTCTTAGGTGTGTTTGGAATCAGCGAAGGTATGATATATCAATACGTTGAATGTCATGGAGGTCAAGGGTGACTAATATTGGTGAATTTAATGAAACTTCTTGTACGATTAAGTGATAACATTCTAATTAGGTATCGTTGATTGATTGAGGTATTGATGTATTCAATATTGGCAATGTGCCGTTAAAGAACTAAAATATGTACTAATGAATTTTTAACTACCTTATTTTTTACATTTTGATATCGTGTCAAGGTGTTTTTAGTAGAAAAAGTTTCATGTAGCAGAAGAAATGACGAAATTAGCGAAGTGTTACATACTGATTTAGGAATTTTTTTTGTCAAAGTTGACGGAGGAATTCTATTATTTTATTGCTTATATGTTGTGGGATTGTTATTTGGTCTGCATTCGGTATTTTTTTTTTTTTTTAAATCCTGTATGATATTCATGAGGTTTGACACGGTTGAAATATGACATTTTTTAGATAGTGCAATAATTTGGATTAAGTTTTTTTATTCGACACTATATATTATAAGTATTAGTATAAGATTGACGTAACAAGGTGGAATGTACTTATATATAAAATATACGTTGAAAACATTTTTTTCATTCTAACTTTTTTCTATTAACGTATTGATGCAACAACAGAGCAAAAAATTTCTTCAAATTTTCTCATCTTTTTGAAATTTTGTTTATGAATTTCATGATAAACACCCAGTATAAACAGTTTGTACAATTAGAACCATGCAGCAATAATAGTTTAATGGTATCTATTCATTTTGCAAGTTGAAAATGCTGTTGAATCAGACAGAAGCGGAGCTAATCGCGACTTTAATGCTTTTTTTGCAATGTATCACAGACTTCATTGTACTTTCATTAATGCCTACGATTCAGATTTGTACAATGAATGTGTAGCGGAAACAGTTAATGCACTTGAGCGATAATTATCGAATGATTTAATGACACCGATACATTGCAAACTTAATTAGATTTATTGTCGTTTAACAAGCATGGTAAATAGCAATGATATGTATGATTAGCCCATAATACACATTTGTTCGTGTTTACGGATAGTCACTGGATAATTTCTAGATTTTTACTATGATGTAAACCATCATTAAGTAAATTTTTTTAGGAGTGCGACGAAAGAAAAATATGTTTGGATAAACAAATATAATTCATTAAATATTTTAATTACTACGGGGACAACTTTTAAATGCAACAAACACCTGATTAAATAAATTTTTTAGAACACAGAAATGTAAATTTCTATATTATTATTTTAAAATTTTCAACGAATCGTAGTTTGCACACTATTGATATTGACGATGAATACAAAAGTAGAATTTCCATAGATAAATAAAATTTAAAACATATAACATTTCGTTTTAGTACAAATACAAAAATATCATAAATATTTGGAGGTAATTTGTATTTTTCATGAAAGAGTATACATCAAAATATGTATTTTGTGACATTTTTATTTTTCATATACTTCATATGAAAACTTCTAACGTAAAATTTTATAATAGGAGTTTTCGTTATAAATAATAATAGGAGCCTAATATGGGTAATTAAATGTGACAGTTCAATTGAGACATAACACAGAATACTTAAAATACTTTGCAGAAACCTTTGTATTCAGCTATGTGAATACAATTCTGTCTATGTGTCAATCATCGAATGCGTCACGCAGAAGGGATCCACCCAAAAACTAATTCAATTTAACCCAGCGCACATTGCCAAAAATCGATTCTAATCAGCGCTTTGTAAAGTCAACGTGTCGTGGTAAAAACCCTCAATCAGCACTGAATAGCAGCCCCCGTGAATTTCTATACGATTGAAAGGTTCATTATTCAGAGTTTCGAATAAAACTGAACCTTATTAATTAATATCATTGGTATTTCCCTAAAAATCACATAATTATTAATAACTTTTCAAAATTCTCAGTACAAAGAAACTGGTATACTGTCAACACTATTATTCCAATCACTTGTTTTTTCGAAAAATTAGTCGAGTTTTTTTAACTTATTACAATTAGATATTATTGTTTCCTAAATATGTAATTTTTCGAAAATGACGATTTGATTAACACTGTTCGATATTGTTTATTGTATCCATAGCAAGTTTAAAAAAAATGTACACATGGAAAATGGGGCTTTTCCCCTTAACTTCTATAATATTTAAGGTCTAATAATAACGTCGTTTATTTCTATATTTTTCTTCCGCTCTATTTTTGAAACTATCACCCACGCAGATTTTTGTAATAGGGAAACTCTTTCCAACTTTCCGCTAGAAATAGCATACAGTTCACACGTAAGAGCTCTACGCTTCGGAATAAAAAGTTTTAAATTACCGTGATATTTGACGTTTCATGATTACCCAAACCCATTAAAAAACATGCCAGTTACCATTTATGAAACTATATAATTGAACATTTCTTTAATACATCCGTAATTAATTAATTTGCAATCTAAAGAAAATTTAAAAAACGACATATATTTTTTTAGAAAGAAATTCGTAATCACTATTCTCATCTATTCCTAAAAATGTTATTAATTTTTATACGTTTGATAAAAATTCATGGTGACCCTTTGAATGCTGATTTTATCGACCAATCGGTCAGTTCGGTGTTCGATGAATTAAAATAAAAACAACTACATCCTAATGAATTTTGAAAAAATATAAAAGACCAACAGAATAATAATTGAGCGTGGAAACTAAGAAAAGTCCTTTGATTTACCTAAACAGTGTTTGGTAGCATCTCTATAATTTAAATTTTTTAAACTAATTGGATGTTGCAATCACAAATGCGATATGCACATCGAAGGGAGATTTCGCAATGATTAACAACAGTCTTGGCTCTCTTTTGAGGACACGAGAAACTACGATTGTTCACTGCGCTGGCTACTTTAAAGTTCGACTTCGTAAATGTCCATTCGTGGACATTAATGCATACGGGATTTGTATTTCTACGATTGCATGACATTACCATCGCGGGAAGTTATGTTCCATGAAGGAGTAATTAATCTCGCGTGTCGGTCATTGTCTTTGTACGTATATATGGCGATTGTGAAATTATAAAAGTCCATCAATAATGGAACGCATAGATTTAGATTTATAAGTTGTGTGCAGTGTGAGTCAACTTACGGTACGGTCTTTTATTTATGAATCATTCTTTGCATAAATAAATGTTTCAAACGAATATTCTTCCTTGGATTAGTATGTTTTTAATAAACGATCACTGTTTATTATAAAGTAATAATAGATAAGTAATATAAAATTTCAGAATTATTTTAGAGTTTTAATTTGATTACTATACTTTTGTCTAAATAACCAATTTTAATGTACTTATTTTCGATATACTCAATTGTACAAATATTGCTTCTGATAGTAGATAAAATTAATAGTTTATGTTATTCTTTGAAATTTGCTAAACTTTCAGATATTTTAATTAGATTATTCACAAGGAGAACTTATACCCGTGGGCATGGTAATTTTAATAACCTTCATATTAGGTGGAAGTACACCGAAAATTTTTTGTGTCATGTCCGGTCGTTTTTGTGAATGATCCCTCAATTTTGAGAAATCGTATTTTGAAAAATACAATTTTTGTATTATCCATACGTGACATAGGTATTCTTCGACAACCTCAAGAAGTCTCCTAAGCGGCGGAGCTTCTCGCTAAAGATCGCCTATTTGCACCGTTTTTTTATTTAATCCACCCTGCTCAGCCTCCTGAAGGAGACACTTGACAAAGTCGTAACATTGAAATGTCTTTATTAAAATATCTTGACGCCTGGCGAATCAGATCCTGCCGAAACAGGCCTACCTCCGAGAAGACTTCTTGAGGTTGTCGCATTATACCTACTCTTTCATCATTTCTACTGAAGTGATTCCTCTCTTATTAAAATCCCACCTTTGTAAAGCAGAAACGCTAAAGACACAAATAGGTATTATATTAAAAAGTATTTTATCTTTTGAACGTCAGTATTTCAATACTGAATGTGTTAGAATATTAGTAAATATTATAATTGAAAAGTCACATGAAATTTCATTGAATTTAATAACGCCGGTCATCGGTGACCCCCCTGACAGTCAACGTGTTAACCAATGTAATACTTTCGCTTTTTCATCGATACACGAAGGTGACTGAATTTTCATAATATAACGTGTACCATTTTGATAAACATGGTAATAAATAAAAAAAAGTACAGGATGTAAATGTTAAGCTAACATTGAATAAAAAAAATAATTAATTGTTCTCCTAACAATGAAGTATATTTGATCTAAAGGTTCCAAATTACAATACAATCTGATATTTTTTTCCGAAAGTAGAAATGAGTATATCAAAGTTTTGGACTAACCCATGTGGACCGAGATCATTATATGAACTTCAGACGTAAAAAAAAATAGAGGAAAAAATTAATGACACTCGAAAAGCATCACTGACTTCTGGGTGATCGCGGAGGAACTTTAATGCGCGGCAGTTTCTGCAGAGAACACCGTTTCCTTGCGGCTTTCTAACAGGCAACGGCTCGAAGCGAAGGCAATCCTGCCATTAGTAGCGTTGGCAGACAAAGGTCTGACAAGTTTATGGTACTTCTGACGGATTTATTTCCCGGCATATAGAGATTGCCCCTTCAAATTTGAGGTATTCGTGAAATCTAACTTTAGAGACAAGAAATCAAAGGAAATGAGCATATAGGACTGCTTTTTTGTTGAAGTCCTCCAATCTGCACGAAAACTTTAAAAAAAGTTACATGTACATAGGTACCTACACTACCTATAGCCTATATTATAATTTTTTTTAATATTTTCTTCTTATTATTAACACGAGGGACTTCTAACGTCTCTCTCATGGGTGACAAAAGATGGTACTGAAACTTTCTCTATAGGTGTGTATTTCTAATTAATTCAGTTTTCATTTTATTGTATCTGTAATATAGATTTATACGAACAAAGATTAAACAGGCTAGAAATTCTTACTCTTACGTTCCATAATAAGTATCCACACCATCCATTTTCATTAGATTAAGGGTAAAAAGTAACTTAATTTTTAAATTTTACAAAGCTGCAAATGTAGCTTTTTTCTTGAGAACAAAATACAGCAATCTTGTCAGTTATCAGTAGAAGTGTCAAAAAGAAAAGGTATTTAAGCTTATAAACAATGCATTAATTACATTTTGCAAAGTGGACACTTAATTTGGAACATCTAAAATGTGTAAAAGAGACACTTATTTTGCAATGGAGGGAGTGTCATACGTAATATCTGAGAGTAGTAATCAATAACGATAAAAATAAAAAATTAAATCCAAAATAGTCGATTGGAAAACTTATCTATGTAATGGTGACTATCTATTGTGATCCAAAAACAAGTTCTCAAACTTACCCCATGGTGGACGCTATACCGGCACCTCGCAGCGTGCCCGGAGCACAAGCACCTTCCGCCAATGTTGATTTCTTTTATGGAATAGAAGGCACGCCTTTTGTCCGCAATTACCTCTCCGTTACGTCGAAAACCCTGAAGTCGAAGGCGCACGTATCTAGCCTGAGTGAATTCCTGAAGAGTTACACTGTGATTCAAGGCGCCAGGCCTACCATTCACCAAATGAGTGTGTATCTGTAAACAGTGCAGAGTCGTTTATTTCGCATGTCAATTTCGATTCTTATCATACTCAGATTCTTCTATGAAGAAATTGTACGTACATAATATATGTAAGTTTACTTATTTTCAATGCAATTTATAAATTAAGTTGTTTTGTTTTTATTAAAGCACCCTATTAACAAGACAATGTGCAAATACCGTTCGATTGCAATTTTAATTATCATTTAACTTAGAACCTTTTACGAAGAAATTGTATGTACACACATAGTATATGTAAGTTTACTTATTTTCAATGCAATTGATAAATGAAATATTTTTGTTTTTATTACCCGCCCTATTAACAAGATAATGTGCAAATACCGTTCGATTGCAATTTTTATCATCATTTAACTTAGAACCTTTTACGAAGAAATTGTACATACGTAATATATGTAAGTTTACTTATTTTCAATGCAATTTTTTTGTTTTTATTAACCGCCCTATTAACAAGACGTTGTACAAATGCCATTCGATTGCATTATCTAACAAAGAAGCATGGTTATTGGTGACTGTTTACACGCTCTTATTTTTATAAATAATTCCTTGTAATGCAATTTTTTTGTTTTTATTAACCGCCCTATTAACAAGACGTTGTACAAATGCCATTCGATTGCATTATCTAACAAAGAAGCATGGTTATTGGTGACTGTTTACACGCTCTTATTTTTATAAATAATTCCTTGTAATGCAATTTTTTTGTTTTTATTAACCGCCCTATTAACAAGACGTTGTACAAATACCATTCAATTGCATTATCTAACAAAGAAGCATGGTTATTGGTGACTGTTTACACGCTCTTATTTTTATAAATAATTCCTTGTAATGCAATATATGGTATTCCATTTTCAAATGGTTAAATCTATTTCCTATTACCAAAAAAGAATTAGAAAGTGTGTGGTAATTTCAAGGAAGGTGAATTATTATTTTTCGACTGCTATGCAATGGATGAAGTACCTAGCTGTATTTAATATCGTGAAATCTAAACGTTAGACTACAGCACTCGATAAAACGGTGATACCGAAGGAATAAATCATTCATGAATGGTACCGTGTGTTGTGAAGAGAGCCAGTTCCGTAAATGGAACTACGCGGTTCCTAATACGGAACAATTACTCGGGTTTCGGAATAAACGTACCTACACGTTTCCAGCAGTACGTTTCTCTTTTAGATCATCGACAATAGAAGCATGTCGCCAATTTTTAACAAACTAAATTTAGTGAGAAGAAGCGATTTTCTAATATGTTTTCTTTTCTTCCAACGTGTATGTCACAATGGTCTTTTTTTCTTTTTTTTTTCTCAGCTTTAACTGCTTATGGTAATTTCATCATGCTTCTATTGCCTTATAGGTGGTTTTCAAACTATAGATGCAATGTCCTTATGTCGAGATGCCAGCGAAATTTTGTACAGTGCAATTCTATGCTATCTAATTCGAGTATGAAAATGATTATGGGACATTGCGTGAAAATTATATAAAAAGAGATGATTATTTTAAATATAACAAAGGCATTGTTCTTCAAATATTAATTGAGTTTCTTTTTTTTAGTTTCCTCGGAAGTGTAGACAATAGATAGATTATGATCTATGAAACACTATAAAGGAAATTAAAAATTAATTAATTATTGTAGTGGTAAAGAATGATTATTTTTATGGTAAAATGTGAATTACTGTGCAGATAGGAGACTTACAGCACTGTTAACCAGTTAACTGTGTTTGACGAGTATACTCGTCATGCGTAAAAGCTACTATTGGGCTATTTAAATTGTAATTTTGACGAAAACTAAGATATATTCGTAAATTTCAAGATGTTTGCAATATTTTGAGGCTATGCCGAAGTAAAATGAATAACTAAAGGGTATAAATAATTTGAAATAGATTTATGCTCATCTCTCGATTTTCGTGGCCCAGAATTCAAAATAACTTTCGCCACAGTTAACTGGTTAAATAAGGAAAAATAGCATCATGGCTGTGACGAATTAGGAAAAAAAAGTAAACAATTCACAGTGCTGCTATATATTGGGTTGTTCGGAAAGTTCATACCGTTTTCGAAAGATAGTACAATTAAAGCTTTTTATGATTGTCATTTGTTATTAATGCTATTTTGTAGCAGCATAACATTAAAAATCATAGTTACAGATATTATTCAGAACAAAAGGCAATAAAATTTATTAATGTTATGTGCGTACAACAGTGGTAGGAATATGGAAAATATAATAGTACATTTCCAACATTTACTTAATGCTTTATGATTATAATAAAGGTAAAAACCCTGATTTTGGTTGGGAAATTTTACCCCACCCACCCTACTCGCCATACCTAGCACCGTCTGATTATTATTCATTTAGGTCTACACAAATTTTTTAATGGCCAAAACTGTAGTACTCTGATTGCTTGCAAAAATCATTTAGAGCGGTTCTTTACTGAGAAAAATCAAAAGTTTTTTGAGAAGGGGATTATGAAGCTACCTGATGGATGGCAAAAAATAATCGATAGAAATGGTGCATATAACATTGAATAAAGTATTTATTTTCCAAAAATATATCGAGTTTGAATATTACCCAAGTAACGCTACGAACTTTCCGGACGACCCAATACAATTTGGTCGACAATTTAACAATATGATATCGTAACTAGTTAAGTGTCTATTTAAATTCTTCTCTGTTATAAGTGATCAAAGTGAAACAATACAAAAATACACGATCTTCACCAACACAGCAACAATAAATTAGTAAATTAATGACCTGTTTTCTATTTTATAAAATATCTTCATTTTTATCTTTTCCGGGTAAAATGGCCATCCAAATCTCGATTGACTTTTGTCCCAACAGAAACTATTTTTTCAACACGAGTGATCTCATCCCGCTCATTCCTATTTTTGCACGCCGCAGTAACGATTAAGATCGTTTCGCCCACGAGCAACCGAGTGACTCGACTTTTCGATCGTTTTCGGGAAACTTGGCAAGAATCGAGAGAATCTTAAAAATAGTCGATCAGTGCTAAAACGAGACAAATGCACCGAATAAACCCCATTCTCTCTTCCGATCTCGTAGCACGGGTTCTTGCGAAATTGCAATGGCTCCTCTCAGATTCTCCTTTCCTCGGTTTCCGATTTTTTTTTTCTTCCACGGGTTCTCCTCGCGTGCAGAAGCGTAAAACTGGCAACCCCCCGTAGGAGGTGCGTACGTGATAGCCCCATATAAGGTCACCGTACGCCATACATGGCCGGAATGTAGGGATCGCCGTTTTTGTATCATCGATTCCATCTCCCTTTTCCTCTCTTTCCATGCCGGTCTCTTAGTCCTCCTCCCTTTCCCATCCAACCTCGAGTTTGCACAAAACCGATCTTGAGTGCGCGGCCTCGTGTACAGCTATGAGCTCTAATTATCCGACGGTCTTCCGAGAAATCAGCTAATTTCCCTCTCTCTTTCCTTTATTAGCTCCCTTACAGACGACCGTGCTTTGCGGCTATTTTCGATGATTTTGCGGTTACGAAATTCGTAGGGAAGAAAACGTCGTTTGAAATTGTACAGACTATTAAAATGTACACAACTGTATTACGAGTATATGAGTTTACGAGACGAAGATTAGCTGAACTCTGATCTGATCGGTTTCCGAAACCCAGTATACAATTAGGTTTAATACCTTGATCTCCTGCGGCATGTATTATTACTTTTTATTGTACTTATTTGGGGTTGTGCAGCAAAGAAGGAGAGCAATGATGTCGAAATCGATTTTAAAAAGTTTACAAAGAAATAGATATTGTAAAAAAATGGGAAAAAACAGGAAGAATGGTTGGAAATGTTTTGTGAGAGTAGTTTGAGTCGAAGCTGCCGGAAATAGTGCGTGTAACGATCAAATACCAGAGTGGTAATCATCCAATTATGTAATTAGAAACGCGGCACTACAAAATGAAGGACAATTAATGATCTTGCTCAGTAATTACTGCGACGTGACAAAATACGTTGGACGTTGGCCGTTAAATCGAATTTTGCGCTAAGAACATTGATATTAATGTTAGGACCATTTTTAACGGGATAAATAGACAGTTGTAAACATTACCTTCGACTACTATCTCGCAGATCCATCAGTGTGTACTCCTTTTTGGATTAAATATTTTTTTATCAGCAATGTATCATTTTGTTACCTTATATTTTAATTACTTACTCAATTAATTAGTATACTATATTAATAAGATTTTCCATTATAAGTATAACGCCGCGCGCCCACCAGTTTTATTATTTTACTACTGGTTTCAGTGTTAGAGTATGCTATAGCCAAGAGGTCAAAAGGTTAAACGACACTGCTTTGTTATTAACAAAGATTTCTCATGAGTTTAGATTACATATAAATATGTACTTTGAATATTTCTATTATTGATTCTATTTAATGCATTATCTAGTTGTACATTCTTAGATGAATATTATTTGATATGAGAGAATCAAGAAAACGTACCTCTCCATTTTCCATCGGGGTCTGTCTGGAGTAGAGACTAGTACATATGACCTCGTCGTCACCGATGTAGACGGGTTTTCCGGCAACAGGTGGTGCCGAATATCGTGTCCAACATTCTTCGTCACTCGGTGCATAATACTGCCATGGTTGGAAATTTTCTCCATCAATGGATTTTTCTAAGATCCAAGCTGCTGGTCTTGGTGAGTTTGCAGCCTTTACTATCACGTACTCCACTTGATATACCTAAAAATAATCCATTGGTTAGAGGCAAATTTTCAAGACTTTTATTATGTTTATAAACAAATCCTAATATTTCAATGTTGCCGATAATTATTATATAAAGACGGTTTAAGTCAGGGGTGGCCAACCCGCGACCCGCCTTGAACGCTTTTCTGTACTGCGAGATTATCATTATTATTATATTATCTATGTTTACATGTAAAAATAATAGTAAACACAATAATAACAACTCATATACTTCAATTTTTCACTCCGAAAAAATGGCCATAGTGAGTCTAAATCTAATATGGGGATAGGGGAGAGTACACCAGTACCGGCCAGTTGTAAATTCTATAATACTATAATAGATGAAGTTTAGATTTTTACCACCATTAGTGCGATACACTCATACAAGTATATGCCCCGCTCGGCGTCGACCTATGGTGACCGATTTACTGGCAAATCGAAGATTTCTGTTGTGCGCGAAGAACGTGCGCTACGTAATTAAAATTCTATCGGTGAAGAAGAGTCAGTTTGCCCTTTGTGTGCTGAATATCATGAAGAAGATTGTATACAGTGTGGAAACTGCAAGGTTTGGGCCATTAAGGCTTGTGCAAACAAATCGGAGATAATCGATCATTACATTTGCGATTATTGTATTGCATAAATGGTTACATATTTAGTAACCGGTACTGGAGGCCAATTTTGTAGTCTGATTTTTCCTAGTCTTAAAATTGTTGTAATAAAGCTGATAATATCTAAACGTATTGGTTGTTTGTTACTTTTTTTAATAGCACAATAGTTCTTTTACATATATCAGTAGGTATTAAACATGTAACCTTAGATATTTCGATTTTTTTGCTGATAAACCTTAAGGTGACGGTACTGGAGGACTCTCCCCTATATAACTTTATATGCGGCCCGCGGAGTTATGCGTTTCCAAAGTGGCCCACAAGATCATTTAAGGTTTACGTCATTTATTATTCGCCACGAGACATTTAGACTCTTGTTTTCAGATACATTTTAAATGTCATGCAATAGACCAACTATCGACTCTGTCAAACAGCCCAATTTTTATTAATTCCTGAAGATCCTGATATATATTTATAAGATAAGATATATATTTATAAAATAATTGATACGCTGAATTTTTGTTAAATATTTAATTTAGCCTACTTGAAAATTAGCGGCAGATGAAACTCATTAAAGTCTTCCAGTGGTAAGTTCAATTCCACTCTGCTAATTAAAATTCCAAGATTTATTTCTTATTTTCAACTTTTCTACAAATTCCGACGAATAACCAACGGTCAATTTACCGTGAACTAAATAGACATTTTCCTATTTCGAAAGGCCAATGATGGATTGTTGAATTTTTACAATATTTCAAATCGTTTTGTTTGACTGCATAACGCTTGAAAGCGAGAAAGCAGAAAGAAGATGGAGATCTATAGATATCCTGCAGTTCACCGGAGACCCCGCAGTGCTTGGTGAATTTTCTGCAAGATAATTAATTCCAGGCACGTAGAGATCGCGCACGATAACATAGGATTACTCGCGGCCCATTCCTCTGACCCGAGTTCCCCGTGGCGCTAACGAATAACAGAGCTCGATTGCTATAATATGCCACTGTGTCAATCTTTTCAGTCTATTATGATCAGTGGGGTTCGATGCTTCCTATTTATCTCTCTCGGTTTGCTTCATTTAAAGTATCCATTGTCGAAGACAGCAAAAATATATGATAATCCTTCTAATACATTACGTTACGTGAAAAAGGACATAGGAAGATATAGTAACAGATAGTAAAACATGTCCTGTTAATGATATAGAGTTTAGAAACGAGCTTAGTATCTATTTAACTTTGCTGTTCACCTTGAATCTACATACCTCGGCATGAAAATTATTTTTTTACAGATACTACGTTTTTCATGTTCAATACATATGAAGTTTACCTGTGTGTATTTTATGTTTCGTTAATACTAGAAGTACCAAGGTGGTTGGTTTCATTTCATCTTTTAACTTTTCAAGCTTATAGTATAAATATAATAATTTATAAAATATAAATTACTGAATCAATTATCTTTTCCACATTTCGATTCCTGATTTTCTAAAATACTTGTTTAATGTATTAAAATATGATGGATTTAGCGCCGGTAGTTCTAGTATTAAATGTGAATCCTTTGTTCACCCGGTCATAGTAATCAGAAGGAGCACGAATGTGAAGTATATATTACGGGGAACAAAAGGGTTAGGTGTGAGAAGTTCTAATGATTTTTTAGGCTTCCATGCTAATAGGGGTCTATTCCTATTGTCAGTGACTTTGGCTTCAGTGACATTGTTTTTTTTTCAAGGTAGGCAAACAAGGCTGTAATGTTCGCGAAATGTCGGCAACAAATTAATCTATTATATAAAGCTCAAATACCACTGACTGACTGACTGACTGACACATTCATCCACTCATCACGAAATCTCAAAAACCACAGAACGGATTACAATAAAATTTGGAACATACTCTTGCCTTGGGTCGTAGGTGCTCACTAAGAAAGGGTTTTGAAAAATTCGAAATTTTAGGGGTGGTTTTGGGGGGTTAAAGTATGGGCCAAACTCATCAACGCAGAACCGAAACTATTTGACCTGGAAACTTGAACTTTTGCATGAGCATTTCTTTTAGGGTATAAGCATCCACTAAGAAAGGATTTTTCAAAATTCGAAATTTTAAGGTTTTTTTTTTGCATGAGCGTTCTTTCTTGGGTATCAACGTTAAACTTAACTTTTATTAATTTAAGTAGTCCTTAATCCTAATGATATTAAACCGTAGCGAAGCACGGGAGCTTTCAGCTAGTCCTAAATATAGCTACCATCCGGAAGCAAAGACCACTGATAATTACCGAAATACTATGCGAAAGATTTTGTTTCTGATGTTCTTCTCATGAAAATTTCAACGCTGTGCAAATTACATGTATTTTTACAAAAATACCCTTGTACACTATGACATATTGTAAACTATTGGGAAAATAGTTGAAATCTTACACATTCTGACAATAAAGCAGTATGTAAAAACTTAACACTAAACATGCCAAGCAGAGTCAAATGACTCCTTCCAAAATTTTCTTCAAAATCGTACATTCGTTATAATTTATCTTCGCTCATTTGACATTCTGCAAATTCTTATACTATCCAATTATTAAATTTCTCGCCTACCATTGTTCTTTTAGCTTATTTTTTGCCAATAAAACCACAAGGGATCATTTGATCCCTGATACAAAGTTCCAGTACGTTTAGAGCTCCATAACAAAATGTCAATAATTACATTAACAATAACTTGTGAAAAACTCCACTCTATATTATTTATCCTCCTAAATGCCTACTAGTTTTAAAAAGTAATCTATAACCATTAATCGCTCCATATCAATCACTTCTTTTCCGACGAAACATTCCGTAGTTACAAATATCCAATTTGCATATCCGTACTTTGAAAATACAATAATTTTCCAGTACAAATGTCTGTCCCACTCTTGACAATCCACAGTAGAAAGACAAGTAAGGGTTTCTTTGGGCGCGTTCTCGCGGTCCGGCACGCGTTGGCCCCTTTCTTCAGGTTAACAAGACAGGAGTCCTTCATCCTCCCGTCGGTCCTCGTCTTCGTCGTTGTCGTTGTCGTTGTCGCTGTCCTTGTTCTCGCTGTGTCGTCGTTACGCCGGCATTGTGAAGCCAGACCGACGCCCACTTTCGGACCATAAAGACAGATCGCATGTCCGCGATACTGGCGGGGCCCGCTTCCTTCTAAGGACTTCGTTCGGATCGCTTGGATCGGGTCTCGGGTTAGCCGACTTCAATTATCTGCTTCCCTTACTTCATTGATATGTGTGTGTGTATGCAGATAATTGTCGATAATGCTTGATTATTTCTCTCAATTGACTTATTAACATGTGCTACTTGCTATTAATTTGCTTGATGAGACGTGCGATCTATTATCCTTAAGCTAGTGAGTTTTAAGGTTTCTTTTGTGGCGAGTATTTGGAGCATATTAGCTTGACTGTAGTGGAGGTAAAAATTAGAAGTTGGAATTAGTGGAATTGAGCTCAAATCCTGCGACATCAGTGGGAAATTCTTGGATTTACATTTCAACCCACTACGTTTCACTGTGCAAACGTTCCAACAGCTAAATATTTACATTGACTGCACGTGTTCGCCTGCTATGGGAAACATTATCGGCATCGCGTGCTTCGTCATGGGGTAGGTCGTGTAGACGACGAGAGTGGTTCTGAGTTCAAGGTTGGTACTTCCTTGTGACAACGGTATCCGACTTTCTCATTATACATGATGCAATGTTCACATTACCAAAAACTGTTTATAAAGGATACGCTATCAATTTACAAACATAAACGGCCTCGTTTCTTCATTATTTTTTTTTGTAATTTTGGCTTTATTTTCTGTGGTCACTTCGTCAAGGATCCACAGTTTTAGTTGACCACATGTCACGTTGATAAAATCTTTCTAAATTCACAGAAGCTGTCGAGAAACTTCGTTTATTTAATAGTACGTCCTATTTTCTTTTCTTCTATCTTCCACGGTTCACTTACCTACTATCATAACATTTTTGGTATCGGTGACGTTAGAATATGCAATTATCAAGGTATTAGATTATGTACAGAAGTGCAAACGCTTATCTTCCACGACTCAACAACTTTTTTTTCATAATTTTGTGGCACATCGAGAGCAACACCTTACAAATAATGTATTAGATAAAAAACACAATAAAATAGTCATATGTATGTAGATATTTATTCGAGAAAACCTTCACCTTCAAGGGTCTCTAATAATTACAAATTATTTCTGGTAATAACAACTTGCTAAACCAAGTGAAGTTCTTCCACGGAAGATCGAAACTCGAATTATTTAAATATATAAACATATAAATGATGTAAAAATAATTTAGCTTTTTACCAACATTCTTGCCTAATGGAAATTTGTCTGAAAACCAAAGTGCAATTCATCCACTGCAGCGAGGAAGAAAATTGTAGGTCGACATCTTCCTTATGGAAAGGTTACTATAATATACATCATATCTATGATACAATACTTCTAGCAGATTTCAATGCAAAAAGAATTACAACAATGCATTCTAAAACTTGAAAAAAAACGTACAATATTGAACTTACAAATTTTACAAAATCACAGTAATACCTGCAACGTCTCTAAGTTTAACAATTTGACTGCCGTGGGGGTCACCGGTGACCGGCGCTATGGAATTCAATGAAATTTTATGTCACTTTGAAATTGCAATATTTATGAATTTTCAGACATACTGTATATTTAAATATTGGTGTTTAAAAGATAAAGGTCTGCCGAATACTTCTCTATCTGTATCTTTAACGTTTCTGTTTTATAAGGATGTAAATTTAACACTAGATTTACGAATTGATCCAATTTGACTCATTGCAAATTTGATTACTATATAGGAAAAAGTTAAATATTATTTTTGAAAAACATATGTTGGTTTTTAGTCACATAATGAAATATATGTAAATGTTGATTCTTCTCCCCCTCAGACCCCTTCATATCGCATTATCGAATGTGGTATACCTATTTTTACGGTTGTCAGCCAATTTGACTCATAAAATCATTTAACAATTAATCGCATAACACATGAAATTTGTAACTTCCATCAGACCAGGATATCTTGCAGCTTTCAAGCCGCAGGTGATTTGTTTCTCCTCTAATTTTTCTCTCTTTGTATACAATGTTTATTTGTATGAGAGTCATCCTCTTGTTCTCGCAACTCAGCTACATTATCTTTCTGAAGAACTGAACAGAGCTTTTTTAGGGAAAATGTATATCAAAAACAGAGTTTCTATGTAAAAAAGGTTTTCAATGAATTTTTTAACAATAATCTTTCATTTAAATTGATCAGGAACTATTTTCTTTGCGAAAAACTTCAATCTCTTTGTGTTAGTCAAATTGGTATACTTCGTAAATCTGGTGTTAACCCTCTATGGGCCCTTGCAACCTTTAACCTAGTAACGAAACAAATCTAAACTTATATTTTTCAAAATCGCTTTTTAACTTTCTCAAATATTACAAGTTAGCTCGTCAAATCCATGGAATTCTTTACAATCCAACGTTTCATAATCAAGTAAAATTTATTATCTATAATAATACTTTTACTATTTTATAATGTTCCATCGTCCAACTAATCTTCAGATATCACAGAAAATTCGGCCCATAGAGGATTAATAGAGAAAATTTCGCTTCAGTAGAAACAGTGAAACTAGCGATATACAGTTGGCGCTCAACGTGTTAATATTGCAGATGAATATACATATAAATATAAAATTAAAAAATAAAACAAACAATACAAAGCTCCCAGATATTCGAAGCTCTACTTCATTCTTCCTCCATCAATTAAGCGTACTTCAGGCGACAAAAACGAATCGTACTTTGCAGTAAATGCCCCTGTCCGTTCGAAGAAAATTAAAAGTGGTCTCGCGCTACTGCAAAAGTCACGCTCGATCTCGCTCGAAGCATCCGAGAAACACGATTTTTTTGTCTTCGCGATCTCGAGAGAGTAGCAACGGAATTCTCCTAGCCGAAGAGAGGCACGTGAACGCGCTCACATCACCGTCCGATCGAGAAGAAGGCTCCCACGATCGAGGCAACGGCTAGTCGCCTTCTTCCGAACTCGTACGCATCCAGAGCCTTGTAAGGATGCGCTTGGTATTAGCATCGAATGACAGAAATGGCTTTATAGCCGAAGCTTCGGAGATGAAGAAAGTCAATAACGACCGGATCGACGTATGCCGCGACTCGAAAATGAGCTTCGGCTTACTAGAACTGTCGGGATCGAGGTCGATCTACGATACAATGTTTTTTCTTTAACGTCATGGACAAATAACAGTTTCCTTTCGAAACAAATTTCTATCGTCTGTTTATGTTGGCAAAAAGTGAAGTTTTTCCATGCTTCATATCTTGATTGTGGAAGAATTTCACTTATTTTGGGATATAGTTGAAATGATCAGTTTGTGGAAGCATTTATGATGTTTTTCTTTATTGTGGTGAATTAATATCGGTTTAGTTTCGAATCATATTGCTATTATTCTGGAATGTTGGCGAGGTTTGAACCATTGTAAGGTTGAATCTCTATTGGGAAAGAATATCATTTATTTTACGGAATCTTTGAAATGAGCAAATTGATGAGCGAGTTCAAAGTAAAGAACAAGTATTTTATTATATACACTACTGTGCAAAAGTATTTGGACACTCAATACGATCTTATAAAACTGTTTATATTAGGGATACCAAAAAGTAATCAAAATTGAAGAAGTGAAAACGAAGTGGAAACGTTTTTCAAGAACAATTCGGAGGACCTCTTTAAAAAGGGAATTGCGCAACTACTTTTACGCTAACAAAAAGTGTTAAGAAGATTATGGAAATTATTTTCTTGATTAGTATTTAAGATTTCTTTAATAAATAAATGTTTTTCGCTAGCGAAACAAAATTTTGATTACTTTTCGGTACCCCTAATATATAAGGATTAAGTATATGTTGCTAAATGGAAAACAATTTTTCCTCTTATAAATATAAAAATGGAGAAAGTCTCCTTTTCATCTTTTGAAACTATAGGATTATAATACTTATTTAATTTATTGTATTACTGTGTAGGTAAATGGTTTCGTAAACTATACATACAAGTACAATGAATTAAATTTATCTTTGTCTATTCTAAGTCTTCTTCAACGCCACACTGTTCCTGTTGTTCTACAGTTTCTTTGTCGCCTTTAGTCACACACGTTAACTGTAGTTTCGGTTTCTTCGTACAAGTAATTATGCTTTACCATAATATTGAGCTATTTATCTTCAACATCCTTGCATATTAAGTCTCCGCTATATTCGTGCACAAAATTAACTACCTCCCTGTTGCGAGCAAATATGATGTACAAATTGCATTATAACCAGCATCCCGTACCTTCTCGGAACAATTTACACCACAAAGATCCTCCTTCAAATTAGTCAAACAGTCGTCGTTACAGTACATAGTAGTTCATTAGAAGCGTAGAAGTGTTTACGATCAACTACATCGTCGCGATTAATTACCGTGCAGTAAACGCATTTTGAAGTCTTCTCGCGTGGGCGTTTGAGCTTTTGAAAGACACCATTGTTCTTGGTGTGTATCTTACACAAGGAATGTATCATTATGATTCTCGTTTTCCTCGTTTTATCATGTTCTTTTCTCTTTCTCTCTTTCTTAATAATTAAGGACCAAAATAGGATCTTATTAGAGAGAAGAGCTAACCCGGTGAATGAAATATGAAACCCATAAATAAAGTAATTGTTAAAGAAGAATTGCAAATTATGAGTAAGAACTACAGAAATTCACTGTGACGTGAGCTTGAAATTATTGAATAATAGAAAAATTACGATTCACTGTGATTTGAGAGAAGTTTGGAAATGTGAACTGAGAAAATGAGGAAGATCAAAAATATAATACCTATAGTAGTTGATAAAAAAAAATAGACAAAAAAATACACCGATTTTGAAGAATATCTGAATCGCGTGAGCGATTACGGAAATAATTTAGTATGCAGTCACCGTGAATTAAAAGGCTACAGTAAATGGTGCGGAAAGACCATGAAATTATATATATTAAAGCTATGGCAATCAAAATAGTACTTAATTTATTTTTAAAAAATCATAAAGTTTCTAACACCGTTGTCACTCTTCTAACACTCAATCGTTCAAGTTTCTTTCCACCGTGACTTTTTCACATAACATATTTATATGTAATACCTAAATATGCTGTATTATATGTAATTAACACGTTGAAAGCCAGCGGTATTTCGCCAGTTTCATTATATCTACTCGAGTGACAATTTTTCTATTAAATTCACATCTTTGTAAAGTAGAAACTTTAAAGATATAGATAGATAAATATTCGGCAGACCTTTGACTTTTTGACGGCAATATTTATATATTCAATATGTTAGAAAATTTATACATGTTGCAATTTAAAAGTGATATGAAATTTCATTGAATTCAATAGCGCCGGTCACCGGTGACCCCCATGGCAGTCAACGTGTTAATCAATAGAAATTCTACTGTTAACACTTTACCGACCGGTATTTTTTAACATCCTACCCACTTCTGACCAGTCACTTAGTCGCAAATACTTCTCTGATACCGATATCTCTACGAAAATAATAAATTCTCGTCACTGAGTCTTCGGTACAGTAAACCGTAATGATAAATAACAATTTATTAATTGCCGTGGCAACCGATTAATATATTAAAAGTCCAAAAGCGTTGGACCCGAAAAGCCTATTAATAGCGAAACTATAATAAAACTATAACCACATTAAAAATCAATCGCTCCTTTTAAATTAACCTTGAGAGGATGCTTATCATAATTTAAGACCAAGCTTTTCTTTTCTTCATCTACATACTTCGCTATTTCAAACACCTCCAAAGTAGCGAACATACATGTAATCTATAATTTACTTAATGATTCATAAATAGCAATTAATCGTTAGACTGCTTCAGTTCATTCATCTGCCGACCCTTTGTATATACTTTAGTTGCCGTTCATGTAGAATGATTTAATGTTAAAGTAAATTACAGATTCTATTCTTGGTGTGGGGCAGATATTCTGAATACACAAACTGCCGCTATTTTCCGACCGCGGGAGTACGAGTGCGGAAAGGGTAAGCAAGAAGGAGCAAAACGATAAACAACCGTGACTGTGTGACAAACCAGATGCAATTATCAGCCAACGGACAAAGCAGCGATGCAGCGTGAGTCAGTAAAGAACCGAGTGAGTGGACTCATTGTAAATATTAAGTATATTCATTTTAGTCACTTTTTATAATATATTTTCGGCAATCTTTCAAATAATGCCGACAAGATACTCCAAAATCAACGGTGGATTGTCATTGCTCTTTTTTAATATTAATTTTATAATGTTTTAATATGTATTTTCTGTTAAGATAATATCGCTAGTTTTCAAGAACAATGACACATTTGTTTTTGTGTCGTTATGGAGTTAATTACACAGGAAGAATCTACGTAAGCTTTATTCCATTGTGAATAAAACTCATAATATGAGTATATAATACATATTTTATATGTTTATAGATATCAAAGGATGAAAAAAATAAAAAACTAAAAAGGTCCTACTGTAAAACTGTCATTTTCGAAATGTGTTGTTATTTTAGAAAACCGGCGATATGTACCTACGTCTTTCTGCGAAAAAGGCTGGCTTTAAAATATTCTTTGAAGAACTTTGTTAAATGATAATCATAGTACTGAACATATGTCAGTACTTTTTTGAAGATTAATTATAACCAAATATTGTGATAATAATAACAATAAATAAATAAAAAAATAAACAGTCACTATGAATTGTGAATGTTGATTATTAATTAATCACTACAAAAATTGACATATAATATTTAATAAATCTTTGTCGCCAAGCAAAATCAACAAACAAATTTTAAGTTACACACGTTCTTTGTTTTTATATGTCACCGTATTCATTCCTGTTGATAAGAACAATTATATTCACACGATTTGCGTAGCAAAAACAACGAATGTCTTTTGGAAAAAGAGCGGATATTAAATAAATAAATAATCTTTGAAGAATTTTGCCTAACAATAACGTCGAAACGAAAAAAAAAACATAAGTAATCTTTTTAAAGACTGACTAGAGCTAGGAATTCTAATAACAACAAAAACGCATCTCCTTTTCGACTCTAAGAAACGAGTCTTGACAACACGAAGAGGAACACTTGGAGCCTTAACGGCTCCAAGAACCGGCTATTCGGTGAATTTTCTTGCCGATGCACCTCCATGCACCCCATTTACGGGCTTAACCACATAACGCACAATGTCAATTTATTAGTGGTGCCCCTTAGCCTCGGTTAAACGAGGGTCTTACGATTTCGCTTTGCAACCATGAGGACACTCACCATACCTTATTTAGCGAGAGACACTACAATGAAGCTACCATCTTTTTTTAATTCTCATAATCCTCCAATGTTCTGTCGAAAATTAATTTGAAAATATTAATTCCAACACATTGCATTCAACTCCATAAAAGTAATTCAACTCTTAAGGGGGTCATGCCGTGTGACAGCTATTTTTTTTCGCTTCCATTGGGATTTTTTGATAAACCATTAAAATGTACAATTTTGGAATTTTTACCACACGTTTATTGATACTTTTGCAAGCAAAAATAACGATTTTAATTAACTTTACACCGTTCGAAAGGCATTCATGTATTTTTGACGGTTGCCATGATTTCAGATGTTTCGCTCATCTGAAATAAAAAATCAAACGGCATTTTAATTTGTAAACTTAAGGCTATTGCCAAACCTAGAATAATTCTGATATATGCCATAGTTTGTTTTTTTTAAGCTGAAAACGACGAGGAAATATGACGATTCTGGGAACTTAATTTTTAAAACTGTGCCAAATCTTCAATTTTCAATATTTTTATTTTATTCTATTTCCTCCGATAGCCTTAGGTTTACAAATTAAAATGCCGGTTAATTATTTTATTTCAGATGAGCGAAACTTCTGGACTCATCGCAGCCGTCAAAAATGAGTATCTTTCGAACAGTATAAAGTCAATTAAAATCGTTATGTTGCTTGTAAAAATTCCAATATCCTACAAAAGTATCAATAAACGTGAGGTAAAAATGTCAAGATTGCACATTTTAATGATCCATCAAAAAAGATTTCCAATGCAAGTGAAAAAAAACTAGCCGTCACGCGGAATAACCCGCAACTTCTATTGTAGATTTTAATTCCCTGTATCATACTTCTAATAAAATATAATGAACTAGCTGAAAGTTCCCGTGCTTCGCTACGATTTAATAGAAACTAAAAAAAAACCTTAAAATTTCGCATTTGGAAAAATCCTTTCTTAGTGGGTGCTAATACCCTAGAAGGAAAGCTCATGCAAAATTTCAAGTGTCTAGGTCAAGTATTTTCGGCTCTGCGTTGATGAGTTTGGCCCACACTTTAACCCCCCAAAACCCCCCCTAAAATTTCGAATTTTTCAAAACCCTTTCTTATTGAGCACCTAAGACCCAAGGGGAAGGTATGTTCCAAATTTCATTGCAATCCGTTCTGTGGTTTTTGAGATTTCGTGATGAGTGAGTGAGTGAGTCAGTCAGTAGTATTTGAGTTTTATATAATAGATTATTCTGTTTACCTAAACTATAACAAATAGAATAACAGATCCACATTAATCAATAACGATTGTAATACTTCTCATAAAATACCGATTATAAATTCAAAGCGAACAATCACATCCAAACGTCTCCGAACCATTTCGTGTAATGGAACATCTACTATTTACGTTAAAGTGAAATTAAACAATTACAGGCTCGTTTGATACTTTCCAACAGAAACTAGCTTGAATCAAAGATAAGTGGAAGTCAGTGTTCACATTTTTTCCATCAATTCCATCCTCTGGTCGAGGCATTCAACGAGAATTACGCTCTCACGCGGTTCCTTTAGGTAGCCGGCTCGTTACAAGACGGTACAAATAGTAGCGCTGGTAAATGATTGTACATCGCTTATTGTTAGCAGCACGCGTGAAACGGCAAAACAGCACTGTGAAACCAAGCTAACACGTGTGTATGTGCCTGGATTCTGTCCCGTGTACGTGCCTTACGAGCAGAGGTGTCGCTTCTCGAGATCCTGTCGTGGATAACAGCGTGACGCGAGATCTGTTTACGCGATACAACATCCCTAGGTTCTTCTACCTTACTCCCTTTCATTCTACACTCGTTCTTATAAATGTAGAAGATACTGTGAAACAGTGGTTTCCAAGTTTTTCGGTGTTGCTCTGTTTTTCACCGATTTTTTTTCTGGACACTTTGGAAGCATTTTATGTTTTTTCTTATTGTTATTCATTTTATTGATTAGGATTATTAACATTAAAACTGTCAAGGTAATCGTAATGACTGCTTCCTCATTTTTTATAAGAATTCCTCAAATTTATAGGAGCACAATGGTGTAGATGCTCTACGTCCATGTTGCAGAACATAAACTGAAGACAACATGGTTTTTTTCCTTTTGATTCCTTTTTTTTTTTAAGTATTTATTCAATGTACTTAAAGATAATAGATTTAATGTGGCTAATTGTAGTGTTAATACTCTTCCGGTGACGAAGATTTTTATGAAAAATTAACTCCTTAATTTAACCCATTTCTCTACAATGTCGAGTGACGGTCGTGACGCGAGAACTGGAGCGGATTTTGAAATTTCTCAAAACTGTCAGTGTAAAAGTATTATCCTGCAAAACACGACGCGATTAAATTATCGTATGCTTTTAATGTTACATTAAATTATATGATACACCGGAAATCAATCATTAATTTTTATTTCTTCAATTTAATTTTGCATTATTGTGCATATAGTCACAAAAAAATGATGGCACAATAAGTTAACTCTCTAATGAGTTAAATCAGCTGTGATGACCTGTTTTCATGATTTATGTTATTTACTTTATGACTTATTTCCATAATATACGTGTATCAAAGTCGACTAAATTATTTTTCATATACGTCCATCCGTCATCACGGATAACCGTGTTGTCTTATTTAAGTTTACCGCAAAAATTTCCAGTTACCGAAATTATGACTTAAATTGGAAAAAATGTTGGCTGTACTTATTATTATCGCTTTCAATCTGTCTTAAATTGTGAGAATTTTTTATTGAACTTTATGTCGTGGATAAGGAGATAAAGTAAATTCACTTTATTATAAATATGAAAAGGTTAACAAAAGTTTATTTAACAAAAATTGAATCTAACACTTCTCTATAATGGCACGCACTCTCTCTACCACACTCTACAAGCTCTCGAGGAAGAAGAAGGAAGCGGAAGGAATCGAACTTCTCGATTCTTCGGCTAGACTCACGCTTACCAACTAATTACTAATAATTAACCCCACACTTTAAACCAGCAGTGATTTCTAAGTTGAGTTTATTTAATCATATCCCGTTAGATTTTTGTGAGGTGGAATTTTTGTGAGCACTTCACTTTACACTATATGCACTCATCCATGGTAATGAAAACAGTGGTACGGAAAAAAGTGTAACAAACCACGAAATCTCGTAATCCTATATTCGGTCAGAAATCCTGGTCGTCGTTGAAACTGACATCTAGCCGACACGAGTTCTATAAGCGGATTACGTCGTCTCGCGTTACCTTAAATCCATCTGCAATTAATACGTCCACCTTCTATTTTGTAACGTGATATCATACAAGCTCAGTTGTTTCTCATACCTTCACTAAATCGGACTACGGTAGTCTGAGATTTGACGCCCCATCAAAATAAACCATTTCTTAAATTACACTGACCCAAAGAATTATCGAAATGTTTACTACCTGATATAGAATTTATAATTGTCGAATCATTTTTATTGTTTTAGTTGGAATAATACGTGGACATTTAATTGTTCCAGTACCAGGCAGCACTTCTTTTGTTCGATAGCTAAAAGTGCTGAGCTAATCATCCTTTTTAATATGAAGCTGTTTTACAAACTCTCAAATATCTCAACAAAAGAAGAAGCAGACTTACAGCATCTTCACATATAATGGCTAATGTATTTTTGTAATTAATTGTAGTTCAGTATGAAAATATTTTTATTTATTACACTTTACTTTCAATAACTGAACGGTTTATAGAAGTTTCTAATAAGAATAGAAGCACATTCGGAAATGATGGGGCGAAAATGACATTTCAGCTGACATCGAAAGGGAAAGTGTCTGCTGAGATAGAAATTCAATTCAATTGCGAAGATAATCAAATTTTCACCAGGGGAGACATAATCCAATTTCAATGTGAAAATACCATATAATCGAATATCTAATTGTAAACGTTACTATTTTAGTTAGATCTTAGTTCAATAAATAAATAAAGTATCGACTTTCTACTATTCACAGTCATATCAGTGAATTTTCTAACACATTTAATATTTAAATATTATCGTTAGAAAGATAAAAATAAGCTAAATATCTATATACCAGTATCGTTAGTGAAAATACCATATAATCGAGTATATAATTGTAAACGTTACTATTTTAGTTAGATCTTAATTCAATAAATAAATAAAGTATCGACTTTCTACTATTCACAGTGATATCAGTGAATTTTCTAACACATTTAATATTTAAATATTATCGTTAGAAAGATAAAAGTAAGCTAAATATCTATTAGTATCGTTAGAATTTCTGCTTTGTAAAAATGTCATTTTAATAGAAAAAGTTTCACTTCGCTAGAGGTGACGAAGCTAGCGAAATATCGGTGGCGTTCAATATGTTAATTCTTCTCGTATTGGTAGTAGAACCAAGTTTTTTTCCAAAAATTTATATATATACTTTTCGAAATATCAAGTTTATTGGTATAATTAAAAAAGTTTCTGTAATATGCATTAAAAATTGAAATAAAAGTGAATTAAGCTTGTATTCATATATTAATTAAACTTCCCAAATTAAATTGAGGATACCGATACAGTTTCAACACAATTAAGTTGTTGCAAATTTGCGCAGTACCGTATCTTCTACAAAACCGAAATACTGATAATAACAAACGTTTATAATAGTATATAAGAACCATATCTATACTCCTGTGTTAACAGGAACTTGAGTTGTTTATATCTACAATAATTTTCAACCATTATACCGAAATTGTAAACTGGGGCATTCTAACTCCAGAAACTGTGTATTCAAATTTAACCCCTTTGCACTCGACCCGTGGTTCTGAGGTACACGCGACAGCTGGCGTTTTACTGGATTTATGCCACTGAGATATATGAATGTTAGAAATTATTAAATGCTCTTGAAATTAAAAGCTATTACCAAACAGTAGAATAATATGAAAACTATTTCTATAGATTTCATTAAATAGAAAATATAATTAAGATATTATAACATCGAGCTTGCTTATATTTTGTTTAGAAAAAATATTCTACGGAATTTTTTCATCATACATGTTTAAAATAGCAGTAAGAATATTCGGTGTAGTCCAGTTTAATAGTTAGCATGTTCTGATTTTTAATTACAAATATATAGGATTCAACAAAATACGTATATTTTATTTCAATCACCTTTAGCAGTACTGATCAATTAAAGAGAGACTATTTTCAAATTTAGGACAGCAAAGCTTCCATACACCTAAACTAAAAAAAGTTATAAAATAAAATAGAAAATTTCAACAAACTCCATTGCAGGACATGTTACTTTTTACAATTCATCTTATTATAACGATCCGCTATGTTATACACCTTACATATTGTTACGAAGCACCCAGTAGATGAAATGTTACTGGGAAACTAGACTTTACACTTGTTTGTAACAAGTAAAGAGTTGAGATTCTACGGTCGATGGTCCTCTTTGACGGACGTGTTTCTTTAAATAAACGGTCTCAGTTTTTCTCCAAAATTGTGTTCTATTTAATTATGTCCGAAAGGATAATGCGTGCGCTGTCGACTCGCAACAATACCATTAAATTTCAAATTACGCACAACTACAACTTCCAATAAAAAACATCGTAAATAATAAATCTTAGTTTTACAAAATTCCCTTCTAACGAAACATCAAAGACGTAAAGACAAACGATCAAATCAACATTAAATTCACTGCTTGAGATTTACTATGCAATACATTTAACAAAGAAACGGTACATCAACTTGCCATAAATAAAGTCATACCATTAAAAATACCCATCTATGCTGTCCCAGCCCAAGATCATGATACATGACAAAGGTCTAAGTGTGAGATCCTATTTGTCTCAATGTTCCGTCAACATAACTCAATGCTTCTAGGTATTCGCGCTCATCTGGTCAGCTGCACGGTGACATAAGTTTCCTAGAGTAACCATTCGTACATTGATATCAGTCGAGACCAGGCTGGATAAAATCAACGACCGGACACCGCGCGGTCTGCCGTCGAGATTCCACGTCCTGGTCTCTTGCCAACCTGATTCTTGGCTTGGACCTCGTTCCATCCCGGTACGATTGCCAAAAGTAATTTGCGCACGTGCGTTAAATACGCGTTCACACGAACGCCGTGAAAGTGTACTGACTCTCGTGGTCTTTAACAAGAAATCTTGATAAGTGTGGTGGTGAAATTAGTCTGGAAGCGAGATCATGAGGAAGTATATGCACCATGATCCGATATAAACTTCTATCGAAGAGTAAGATGAGAGTCAAGGAAATGACATTACGAGCCAATGCTTGTCGTCTGTTTCCGTGTAAATTTCTCGGGATATTTAATTATACATTTGAATTGATGTACTTATATTATGTCTGTCTTGTAATTGTGTAACAAGGGATATGTTATTGGTATTGTGTTTTTTATGCTAATTGTATGATTACTTGGGGTAACTCTTTGCAGCCCTATGTCGAGGTGTATTCGACATAGTTGTTCACTTGATTGTATTTTCTGACAATTTAACCCCTTGTCTTACGATTTCTTTTGTGACGGAACGTGCAATAATTCAAAATTAATTGTTGAAATAATAATTTATCACTGATTTCCGACATACCGGTACAAGTTGAGGCAATATAAATAGGGTAAGATTAATTTCAATTCCTGACCTATTGATATTTCCAATTTAACAGTTTTTGAAAAACTTATAAATTTTCTACTCCATTTATCGCGTCACTTGTGCTACACGCAAGGGGTTAATATCAGCTTTCCAATAACATGATGATTTAGTTATTGCTATCATTTGAAAGAAAAGAATAAACCATTGATAGAAAACGTGAAATTAACTTTATTTAGCTCACTACAAAATCAAGAAAATAATTCGGACCGAAAAGGGTTAGAGAAGAATTTCGAGTTTGATCAGTGATTGATAATTGTTAAAATGAGATATACACGTTTTATTAAATCTCTCATACCGTAATTAAAAATCAGAGCATGGTAATTATTAAATCTGAGAGCGCCTGTAGGGGAGATCGGTTGCTTCAATTGTGTCTTAACAACTTACATCTTACATTGAAAGGTGGGTAAATAACATCTTTTGATAAATATGGGAAATAAATGGACAATAAGAAATATTGGAAAGAATATTCTTCCGAAATCTGCGAAGTAAAATAAAAGTTAGTTATTTCATATTTTTTATTTATTTTTGCACGGAATCTAAATATACCGGATTGTGCAGTTTGAACCGACGCATTCTGTAAAAATACCAGGGAAAATCTGTTGCATTTAGCAATTGAACTTCGCGACTAGTATGTGGGTGACTGAACAGCGAGTGAATGCGGAAACATCGTTGAGTGAAGTGTGAATGCGATGCAATTGAGCACGTGTGTGTATTATTGTGAAAGGGAGGCGCGTGGAAACAACTACGAAAGAGTGAGAAAAAATAATGTACAAGTAAAAGGGTATAACACTTAACCTTCATCCGTCCTTAAAAAAATCACGTTAAAATCCCTAAGCTAGTTTCTAACTGTAGTCTCTTTTCTATTAACTGCAAAATATTTCCGTTACTTCCCCTTTATAATTGCTTTATTAAGAATAATTTACATTAACTCTGTATATTTTGCCTCGATTTGGGATTAAATTATAATAATAAATAATATTGGATTAAAAATAGACTAAAGAGATAGTGGTTAAAGTAATTTTACGTTAATGGTTGTACATTTTAATTAATTACATGTTTAGTGTCCCCGTGCATTCAAATTTACCGTTTAAAATGCTATAAAATTTTTATTTTTTTCTCCTACTATTATTTTGACATACTAATGCAGTTTATAATCATTGTTTTCTTTATTGCCATGCAAATTATTTTGAATTTGGAATAGGAAATTCTAAAATGCAAATTAAGAGACTTGCAACACTTTCAAATAGAAAGAAGAATATTCATAAAAGTCTATATTAAATTATTTTTGTAGCGATTTTATAGTAAATCGTATAGCAACGAAAAATAGACTTATGGTATTTACCACCAAAACTACACAATGCGTTTCACCGATTTATAAATTAAATTTTCGATTAAGAAAATTTGAAATATTCTTATTAAAAGTTGAACTGTCATGGATAACCATAATATGAATGCCATATTTAAAGATAACACATGCACGAACTGCATTTACACAATTTATACAAACTTCAAATTACATATAAAATGTAATATGCAAAGTTAATAAGATAGAAAATGTCTCTGGTCAAATTAAACTTTCTATTGCGACATTGTAATATTATTTTGTTATTTATTTACATAATATACAGTATAATCATGTGCACAAATACAGTAACGGATTAATATGAAAAATTATAGTCTGAAATAAATGTGTGAACTATTCAAGATTTGAGCCACAGCTTAAGAGTTAAGTACCATTTATGTTTTCAGTCAATTATCAAACGTGACGTTGTCTAATTTATTGTACGCATTGTGCAGGGTATAAGGCACGTACCATACGGTGGTGTACCGTAAATGCACCTTACGGTCCGCACCTCGAATACGTTTTAAGCCATTTCAGGGCACGGCTGCTCGTTACCAACAGAATCGCCTTCATCACTCGAGAAAGTCCAAAGAAACGTATTATCGTAGGCTTTGGGTGGTCCTGAACCGTCGATTTTACGACTCGATTTGGTTTCTTCAAAGAAACTCAGCTTCTTAAAAGCAATTCGTGAAGAGGTATTTTGGTGAAATATTATAATAGTCCACTCATCGTGTAAAATATGAAATTCTAGTTTATCACTGCTATTTGCCATAATTTTGAGTACATTCTTGAAATTGTGTTGATTTTTAAGTGTTTTTAATTCCTTGACATACAACGACGAGTGACACTCGTGACACAGAAAATGTAATACGAAATTTTTAAATCTCCCTATTGAATTGAAAATATCAGTAAGTCACTAGAAGATTAATTTATACCGATTATTTAAACATTTTGTCAAATCATTCTCTATATCAAAAGTCAGAGAGAAATTTTGATTTTAGAAATTGTGTCAAGTCATTCTATATATCAAAAGTCAATGAGAAATTTTGATTTCAGAAATTAATTCCCTCTTATTGCGCATGTAGTCGCAAAAAAAGAAGAAAGAGTTAAAGTTATAAGCTTCGCGATTTAGTTGATATTATTCTTTGATAAATAAATCAGTACCATCAATTTGTCATCCATCCTCATAGCAATTTCATAATATCAATTTTAAGTTTAACTACATGTTTCTGTTACCTATTCATTCTATCTGAAGCCTTATTAACGCAATCTCCATAATAATTAAATAAAATAAAATTTTCATTAGCAGTATCTCTATTCTGAACAATTACTATCACTGAACCACTGAAGTTCGCAGCAACTCACCAGAAAACTCTTTCACTCAAATTGCTCAAACCTTGCGTTCAACAAAAAAACATATCCCTCTGTGATTTAAACCAAAAAATTCCATCGATATGATAAAACCAAATTAACGTCTCGAAACGAAGGAAACCTTACGGGATTCGTAAGGGCTTCCCTGGACTCACGAAGAGCCCCCCTTTTTCGATTGCCGTTTCTTTGGTTGAGGAACCACGCCGCGAATACTTGTATGTACGATCGGTTCGGTGCCGAAGGAGCCAAAAGTATGCAGGTACCATGTACAACCTGCACAGGTAAATACCTGCTCCGGTATACCTGCGGCACAACATAAGACCGCCTCCATAAACGGTCCGGTACGTACTGCATTTATTCTTTCTCAGGCCTCCTTCTCTTCTCTGTTTGCGCATCCTCGTTGCGGGTATTCGACCGTTTGGAAAAATAAGTAATATCGTTCAATGAGTATGACAAGGATAGGCAATGAGGAAACGGTGTTCTCTGTGAAATGATCCTCGAATGATGATGACGAGGATAGATTACGGTGATTCCAATTGAAATGGAAATTTGTATTTTTGTAAATTTTCTGGGACAGTGTGGAAGAATGGGGATTATGATAGATTTTGTAATCGTGGAAATAGGATTTTTCTTTTATTGTTAGAGCATTAAATGTTGAATTGTGAAGAAGTTGGTGATAGAATAATAAATAAATTGTATTTGTAAGAGTACAAGAGTATAAATATTGAGTCAGTCGTTTATGGAGATTAGAAGGAAACAGAGAGATTATTTAACTACAGATATTTAATTTATGTGTTTAAAGTTATGATTTATGTTTTAAGTACAATTGTGTTGTTTTTGTGTGTTAAGTATTGTTTTCGGTTACGATAATTAGTTTATGTTATTAATTTATTAATATAATTTGTGAAACTAATAGACTTTGTTCCCGCTTTTCCTCTGTTTCATATTGTTATGATTCTTTTCGCTATGGTGTAATAATATTATCGTAGAATGGTGTGCAAGATTATTTTAGAGAGAATCCGTTAAAAATTGATCGTTTTTGTAATGTTATTATTTATGATTCTTGAAGAAACCTTGCATTAAGTGTAAATATTATTTACATAATATTAAGATTTTATATAATAAACACTTCATTGTTATAGTCAATAAACTTATATTCGAAGATTTTCTGAGTACTCAGTTGTAGATACAAAATACTGAAAGGAAAGCACGAATTGAGATTTTCAAAAAGCAATTATCAAATAGTACTGTACATCTACATATCACGTACCAATGTTCTGCGTTGTTTTACAGTAATTACGGTAGGTGTAAACGATAATCAAGATTGAATAATGCAATCTCATCTCTCACTGTAATTACATAACGGAGAGTCTAAATGTTTCTATACTTTTTATATTCCAAAGAAAATATTGATTAACCAATTTGCATCGTGATTCAAATTGTATTATCTGACGCTTATCACCGCAACACTAATTAAACATGATGGGAACGCATTATTGATTGGTCATTGACTACTACCATACATATTCATCAATACTAACTGCTTACATTGACAAACAAAGATATAACATGTATAACAAACATTTTTCCTAGAATTTTCGGTTTCTTAATGCAAATTTATTGTTAAAAAGGTACGTAAATATTAGACTGCCAATTAACTTCACGGTTCGCTAATACGATATACATAAATCGCTATATCTACTTACTGCAATACTTAAAAGGATTATTTGTTGGTATATTAAGAGCGATGAGAATCCTATGAAAAAATTATATATTATTCTTATGAGTCTTCTGAAACGCCTCACAAAATTATAAATTTTTTCAGAAGCTCGTTCAAAAGTTATAACATTTTGAAATTATAATAAAGGGTATAGCAGGATAAGGGGGCCAAAAGTGCCCTTCAACCGATTTCAATGGGGGTGGTCTCATTCGATAGATAATGCTTGGCGATTAATGTGTACAAAATTTTAACCCCGTATCTTGTCCGCAAGGGTAGTTATGGGGAAAATTAAAAAAACAGGTTTTTGCCCCATTTTCCCTATGTATTGAGGTGTAAAAAATCCGAAAAAATTCTGGTATATTGTACACGGTACCATACATGCTTGAGAATTTTTTCAGGTTTTTCTATTGAAGAACCTAAGCGTAAAAAATGACCAAACGCAAAAAAAAACGGAAAAACGAAGATTTCATATCGAGATCTTCGAGTGACAACTTTTCGCAAATTACTTACAGTAACAACCCAACACTCATGATTGTTACGTCCAATTTTTTTCAGATTTTTAAACCGCCTATATGTCCACTAGTGGTCCGCGAGAAAATTTCGCTGGTCCCCAGAAAAATGTGGAATATACTTACTCATCACATTAAGTTACGTATTAGATGCATTGAAACATAGTTCAATTCATAACAATACGTGAAAAGTTATAAAAACACTACTTCATAGAATAATGCCATTTCATAAAATCTTATTAGTGGTCCGCGGAATTTAAATTATGAATTTACTGGTCCGTGAGGTCAAAAAGTTTGGCGACCGCTGCTATACCAATATCATATATTGGTTAGTTAATTTTTCAATAACAAACCTTTCACTTAAATTCATTTAGGAATATTTTCTTTCCAAAAAAACTTCAATTTTCTTCTAAGAGTCATAGCTCACTTCAGACCAAATAGGTATATCAACATTCGTAAATCTAATGTTAAATAATAATTATAAAAATCGCCAACATTTCATTACCCATATAAAATTCCTGCTATCACCAAATAAGACACGTCCGTCCAGTCGCATCGTCAGGTGTAATGGTCACGATTTGACGGTACTTATTCGCATTCCCTGATGCAATTATTTAATGCAACAGAACGTTAGCCTCCCTCGTGTGCACGTGCACTCTCCGGCCGCCCTTGCACGCTCGTCGGGTGAGTTAAGTTTAAAAATATCCAGAAGCCGTGCGGTGCAGTACGAGCTTAATTGCCGTGAAGTCGTTCGGTTGTGTGTACATGGACAACGTAGCAGGAAGAGATCACGTTAAATATGGGGAAGAGACGGGGGAGCAGCACGTCAATTCCGACACGCTCGGTCCTTCAACCCCCGGCTTTCATTCAAGGTAGACGCGCGCCAAGAAAAATATTTCTGCACGATTGTATGGTACAATTCTTCGCATGCCGCTCGAATTCCTCGTACTTAATTGTCTGTAAGAGAATCTCGACTCACGAAGGAAATCGTTTGGGTGTTTTTGTTACTACGAGATAATTATTATTGTAAATAATTACTCTATACGGAGAAGGTATTCATAGTAGATGATGGGGTGTAAATGTGTAGTATAACAGAAAGATTGATTAAAGAGAAAGGATAAAATTGTTGTTTAATAAAGGTAATAATGTTATTCATAAATGTGCTGTGTGTTATACAAGGGTGGCGTTGGAATGAATGAGCGCGACATTCGTCGGTATGTGTCACGATTGAGTATGACGTTTCTTAGAATTACAAATTGCAGTTTGTAAACCGTGTGTTGAAAATTAATCTTCGAAAGCGTAGGAAAAGCGAAGTGGGGTCTCTGAAAATAACTCAGAGGCAAACAGGTTCACGTAACTATGCACCTATTTAACGCGGTTTAGAGAGCACCGTAGATGGCTGTATAAATAACGTTGACTTAGAATGATACTATATAGTGGGTAATCAATTTAATAGTAGTTATATTTTAATAAAAAAGAAAATAGCTCCATTTTTCTATCCCTTTCATATACGCCAAAAATGAAAACACCTCGCTTTTATGATGTACAGTATGTCAGAAGAAGTTCAGAAAAATATCTATAAATATCTTATTCCTTTTCCATATTATGTTTAAACAATGCAGCATAAGATTACTAAACTAATTAATTCATGTTAAATATTAAACTTCTTATACAGTCTGCTAACTTAATAGACATCAACGTAAAATTTAAATATATGCACCTAACAAACTATAAATACTTCGGATAATAATTAGACATTAGAAACAAAAATATCACTAAACTGTCTTCTAATAAATTACACGGGTCAACACAAAATTTGACTTTGACTTTAAAATATAAAATTTCGATAGTTTAGGTCGTAATTAGACGAAAGAAAAATATATGGCATGAAAAAGTTTGCTTTTGTATCTAGAAGACCGTTTGAACGATATTTTTCAAAATATGTGGTTTTAATTTTTAATTGAAGACGAAACCATACAAATAAATATGTTTATCACTTTTATTAAGTTTTACTATCAAAATAGCTTACAAAAAGTGGAAAATAATTTAAAAGTGCACGCATTTACTTTTTCTTTTATGTTCATAATTACTTTCTCTCAATAAACCCCAAATATAGTCTCCCATCATATTTTCATTGTATTGGCCTTGATAACGTTGTTCGAAGTTCATAACGTCCTGATGAAATCGTTCTCCTTGCTCTTCTTCTAAACACCCCGCTCTGATCTCGCGGTATTTTTGAATGTGTTAGAATTAATTAAAATTTATAAAAAAATTCGAAAATGAGTGTTATTACTATACCAATCACAAAAGCAAACTTTATATCAAAAAAAGGTATTTTGTTTTCGTTCTTGTACATAATTAACCGAAAAATCATAAAATAAACTTTAGGAGAAAGAATGAATATTTTTTTGTAGACTCGTGTTATCGATCAAAAATAATCAGGCACCAAAAAATACTCGAAAAGTTAGTTGACCGAATGTCAAATAATTCGGCTAATTTTCAAACGGATTATCGTGCACATCAGAGTATCTGCCAAGCTATAGTCAGTTTCTTTCGAAGTATCCTTTCACAAGCGGCTCGTTTCTGAATCGATCGTCGGTTGAAAGAGCGGAAAAGAGAGTTGCGCTTGATTCATCATCGTTGCACGGTTCGTTCTCGCCCTCGATTTCCTCCGTGCATTCGACACGTGGAAGTAAGTCACGACCCTCCGACTCCGCATAACGGTTGCGCATATATTTTCACACGAGAGATTACACATAAACAATCTTAGGATCCATTATAAATCAGCTCAGAATTATATTTAGCATCGTAATAGCCGGTGCGCATCGTGTAACGTATAGATGGTATATTTCGTTAAAAATGTTCCCTTTATTGCCACCATTATGTCTCCCCAGGTTTCTGGCCGAACCAGGAGGTTCCATTGATTTATCGTCAGGTCGTTCCTGCCCTCGATTTTCTCACATTTTGAGTCGCCACGACCGGTCACGACGACGCGCTATCGTGCCCTCGTGCCGCCTCGTAAGTTTCCTTCGGGGTTACTGCTTCGCTTTACCTTCCACGGTGGTTTCCAAAGTGGGTGGCGCGCCACTTCATGGAAATTCCTTATCCGATTATCAGGGAAATAAAGGGGCGGCATTTTTTTCGGCGTTCGCCCTGTTATTTCTGAGGTGAACGGAATACATAATGATTTGAGAGAACGACATGGGTAGATTATTCTTTCTTCATGGGAAGTAATGATGTGAAGTGATATATGAAGATTATTATTATTTTTTTTTCTCTTGGATTATTGCTTGTGTGTATTGATGGAAATATTTTATCGATTAACGTTGCTGGCGGGGTTGCGTGCTGTTGAAAATAAAATTTGAGACATCAGGCATTTTTGTTAATTATATTTCGTTTGTCTTATATAACAAAGGCAAGCTTTTTGTCAAGTTCAAAATTAGTTTAACGAACTGCAATTAATAGGGCTGTTTGGGATGTCACACTAAAATTTGTTCATTTAGCTAAAAAAAATTGTATTTAGATGCTGTGTAAATAACATGTGATATTTTACGACGTTAACATTTGATATACGGCTCCCGTCAAATTGACGGGTTCCCACATTTTTAAAAATATTTCTCAAATTTATAGAGATGGAGTACAGTAGATATTTCACGCTTACCTTACAACAAACAAGTTACTTAACTGATTTTATTTTTTGTCGCTTGATCTATCTTTTTTCAAAGTACTTATTTAATAAATTTAAATGCACCAGATGTAGCGGCCGTAAATCTAGTGTTAAACTAAATTATTTTCTGTCAAGAATATAATGTATTGTACATCATACGTGACGAATGTACAAGACAGAAAATATGTTAAGCTGTATGAGTTCTTCTGCATTTCCGAATGAATATTTAACACTAGATTTACGGAGCCAATTTGGCTCATTCAAAATTTGATTATTATATATATAATATATTGGTTGGTTAATTTTTTAATAGTAAATTTGTCATTTAAATTGATTTAAAACTCTTTTGTTTGAAAAAAAACTTTAATTTTCTTGTATGAATCAAATTGGCTCACTTCAGAAAAATAGGTATGTCAACATCCGTAAATCTAGTGTTAAGGAACACTGTGTTGGAGATATCTGATCTTTCACGTCCTATCTGGTTCTTAATTAAAATGTAGTACACTTAACTGGAAAAAGGTTGCAGGAATTCATATTATTTTTATAGTAAATATTGGATCAATGAGATGTTTAAAATTACGAATACTTGGCTTTGCAAAATAACTTCAACATGTACTGAAGAAACAGAAAAATTACACATTCTCAGATATTTCATGTTCTTCTTCCATTTGGTACAAAGAATGCGTTGCACGCAAGTTCTCTATGCAAAATTAAGAAATTATCAACACAACTAAAAGAAGTTACTGTAGCGTCACAGATGAGTATCGGTAAACACCTATTTTCTTATGGCATCAGTACTTACTACTTGCCGTAAAGAAAAGTACCATTCATCAGGCAATTTCACGAGAAAGTACGTAATTTCCAAATGGTTAAACGGGGAGTGTACTTTAATAAGAAGCAAAGGTTAAAGTTTGAAAATTGCCAACTTCGAATACATGACTTGGTCACTTCCTGCTCGGTAGAATCAGGACAACCGGACCACGGATAATACCACGGGCTTCGAAATATCTTAATAACGAGGTCCCTCCCCGGTTCGACTGGGGTTTCGAGATAATAATTCACGCCGTTCTCCCGCATGGAGCGCAAAGAGCCGCGCAGAGTGGTTTAAGAGAAGAGAAAACGAGAGAGAAAGAAAAGAAGAGAAGGAATAGAGGCAAGCAAGAAAGAAGAATGGGAGAAGAAGAGGAGCTCGGTTGCGGAGAGCACGAAGGATCACCTGTGTGCTGCACTCAGAAGGTAAAAAGATGGCTGCGGCACGGTGGGTACGTAAAGGTTCAGCGCCGCCGTCTGTAATTATCGCCCGTGGCCGTGGGAATTGAATTACGAGGTAAATTCGTAACGTGCCGCGGTGTCTGTCTACCGGCAAAAACCAAAGCGCCGCCGAATAGCCATTAAAGAGATCGCAGCGATAAAAAAAATTCGTTGTGACTAATCATTTGGCAGTTCGATCACCGAAGCTTTTGTGTACCTTTGGTAGGAAAAAGTTGTAGGTCTATTTACTTTGCGGAAGAGGTTGCAACATAGGATGAGTAAATTATATGAAGATAATCGATGAGAAAGAGGAGATGAATGCAATTTTATTTGAGTAGAAAATGAGGAATGAAATTAAAGAAAGATGCTTTCTTTGAGACTTCAAGTTTTTAGATATGGCGCGCTTGGCTGCAACACTGTAACCCTGCACAGTGGAAAGAGTGGAAAAGATAATGACTCGAGAACCGTTTTAGAGAAAAATATTACGTATAAAAGTTTCGCAATATCGTGGAGAGAATATCGATGCAATAATTATTTTTTGTTATATATCTTCAATGTTATTTGAAGGTGAACTTGATTTTTTATATAGAAATCTACATCTTCCTTTGCACATTTTCATTCTACGGGGGAAATAAAGAAACTTCCGTATATGTCACTTTCTTGTTGGACTTTATGTTAGAAAGATATTTAACTCTAGAATGACCGGCATTAAATTTGTTACATTTAAATTTATTAAATAAAAACACTGAAAGAAGAGGAATTAAAGGGTGGAAAATAAGATCGGTTTAGTAATCTGGGTTTTATAAGATCAACTTCGAATTTCTAGTCTAGGACTCTGCTGTAAATTTAGGGAATTTTTGGAAAAAAATGTGAACAAGTCATTTTGACTTGCTTGGTCGTTCTAGTGTTAATGAAAAAGATTCTTCTAAAGCTTTTTTCGACAGGTGGACTGTCCCGTAATCTTTCGGCAGCTATGACAAAGAAGGGCACAGGTAGGCGCACAAAATCTGATTTGATGATTTTTGCACTTAGATAATTGCAAAATTAATTATTATTCCTAAATATCACTGGTCTCATCATTCTGGATTTTTATAAAATTATTAAGAATCAATTCTCTGGCTCGATGAAGGAATAGAGAAGGGGAGGTTCAATTACGTACAGGGTGTTTTTAGCAGAAAATGTGAAATGCTTTCAAGAAGTTCTACTCCAAATATTATTTATGCTTATCCTCATTGTTTTATTTACGAACGGATAATTGTGCTAGTTCCAAAATTGTTGAAACAACAATTCTTACTTACTTGATTTTAATGAAGTTTCTTTTTGGTCCTGCAGTACGCACAGTTCTAGATAAAATATCATTTCCGACTTTCAATACTAGTATTTCTTTCTTTCTTTTTGCGGAATTATCATATATTCAATTGTACCACTGTTTAAGGTAGTTCTAGCTGGATTCAGAACTAAAAGTTTCTTTTTTCATTAGAAATGAAAAAAATTGCGTAAGAATTAATGCAGGGGCTAACTTCACAGAGGTTATTTCATTCCCTTTTTAGACATTAAAAAGCATCTTTCTCTATAACTATGAAGTAAAAAATTATGAAAAAATTCAATAATAATCCAAAAGCATAAAATAATTCATTGTTAATTTTTTATTAGAATCCATCGACTCGTTTTTCCATTAGAAAAGTAAAAAAAGATTTTACGGACTCAGCAAAAATTTTTTTCCATAAGGCCCATGTTAAATATGTTATTTTTAAACACGATTTATTCATAAACCGTGTGGACGAACTCGTTGAGATTACGGTCATAATTATAAAATATCATGAAGAATATATTTTCAAAATTTTAAGGAAATCTATCGAAAAATGATAAGTGCCTAGAACTACCTTAAGGATCATACTTTAGGCAAAATTCGTTCATCAAAACCATTAAAGAAGCGTGTAATCTTTAAATAACTCCTATTATTTGAATTTACAATTGTATGCAATATTTCTCAGCGTTACTAAACAAATTTTATTGACCCATTGTCACTAACAATATTTGTCTACCCTTCTCGCAATTTCGAATTACCCCGCGTTAACTCCTAAATGATACTACTAAATTTTCACGGCCATTCATTGGAAGCACGGTATTATTCTTCATTTCACGAAGCAGCCATTTAACAATTGTTACCAGGCAGTGATGCATCGTCAGATGAATAAGAAAGGCACTCCGGCTCGTGACATTATTCGCAGTTTCTTTAGCAAGTGCTCTTTCCTTTGACCAAAAGTTCCATCATATCGCGCGACATTCACGATTGTAAACCCTTGATAAAAGAAGACTCGCTCGTTCATCTCACAACCTCCATCATCCCCGGTGCCGTCGACTCGAAAAACGAGCAAACCTGACGTGTTCTCGTGGTGCGATCTTCTACCCCACGAGGTATTATTTACGCGACTTCGTCTTCCACCATTCTTCTCCCCTAACCGAAGAAGATGATTCATTCAGACTTTGGAAGACGGCGAAGCAGGTTCGAGGACCTCGAACAACCATCGAAGGGACCGCAACTCGACTCGTTAATCCGTGAACAATGAAGGATTTCGTTGGCATCGCGTCGGCTCGAGTAGAGTGCCACTCGGTGTCTCTTTTCACTTTCGACTTTACCGTTGGGATAACATAGATATACGAAGGGTTAAAGTCCCCCATTTTTCTCAAATGGTTTGAAATCTTTGGAACCCGTAATACAGAGTTTACAACCATTTTTTTTTTAAGTGTTATTTGTGAAACGATTATAAAATACTTTTCCATGCTTGAGAATTAGATAACTTGAGATTACGGTGATGAATTGTGTGTTGTCATTGATGGTCCCTTTTGCGATAATATTGATATAACTTCATATTCGGGATGCCACTATTTTAGTTTAGAAAGAATTGAATATTAAGTAATAGTTTATGTTTACTTTTGTTTAAAAATTTATCGTGTTACTCAATGAAGTTGCTTTATCCGATCAGAACAAGTTTAATGTCAACGTAGAGCTGCAAATTTTAGACTAATTATTATTAAGTGTTCCAGAATTCCTGTAGCATATTTATATGTCTTCATTAACATTAACTTTTATCTTTTTCAAGAGCTATGTGGAATGCGACAAGTAATTTTCTTTTTCTTATGTTGCAATGAAGTGTTTTTAGCTCTTTCCGAATAATAATAGCCTCTATTTCTAACAATGAGAAAATCTAACTTCTTCTTTGCCACCTGTAGCTATTCTTCCTAATCGAATATCTTCGATCATTTGAATAAAAATATTATATGTACTTCGTTTTTTCACACGTTGAACGCCACCGGTATTTCGTTAGATTTATTTCTACTGAAGTAGAACTTTTTTCTATTAAATTCATACGTTTACAGAGCAGAAACTTTAAAGATACAGATAGATAAATATTTGGCAGACCTTTATCTTTTTAATAGCGGTATTTAACACTAGAACTACCGGCCCCAAATCTAACATATTTTAATTAATTAAATAAGTACTTTGAAAAAGGGGGAATCGAACAGCAGAAAATTTGATCGATTGGGTGATTTATGTTTATTGATATAGACGTAATATATTTATTCTATGACTCTTATATAAACTTGCAGAACTTTTTGGAAAAATTGTGTACCAATCATTTTAACTGGTTTGGTAGTTCTAGTGTTAAATATTCAGTATGTCCAAGAATTCATAAATATTGCAATTTAAAAATTACACGAAACTTCACTGAATTCAATAGCGCCGGTCACTGGTGGCAACCATGGCAGTCAAAGTGTTAACTACGTTTTTATTTAATAAAAGATGTAAATACTTTTAACAATTTAATTTACAAATATTAATCTAAAATATAATTATCACGGTTGGAATGTTTTAATACCTCGCTCATAAAATTGACTTAGTTTTGATTCAAAATATTCAACGACTCCTTTTTCCACGTCGCCACGTGTTCGAAATAAACGACATTCTTTTCCGGTACCCCTAATATTTGCGTATCAGTTCAATTAGTGTTACATCCTTCCATTTTTACAGCAGTTCACACGAAAGCAATTGAACTCACATTTTCAAATGCAGATCAAACTTTTTTCTCAAAAGAAAATTAGCTTATTGCTCACATCCCAGGCACTTATTGCAAAAATGAAATAACGGCAAAGGTTCGAAAGATAAAGGACGACAGGTTTCTCCATTGTGAAAGTCAACGATGGCCATTCCTTTCTCGGGGTTTGATAATCATTTATATCCGTCTAGTAATTGTATAACGTGATCTACTCTCTTGGTGCATACGACAGGATAAAGGTAGTCCATCATCATGCCCATTTTAGGTAGGAACAAATTAATTTATTTCGTTGGCCATGTTAGCGTGGGCGTTCGAGACCGATCTCGATGCCTCGTCATGCCAATCAGTAGCGCAAACAGCAGTTAAATTTAAAATGAGCCAGCGACTCGAAGAAAATGCGAGGAATGCTCTCCACCTTGTGTCTTTGCAAACGGGTTGGCGAGAATTTTGGGAAAGTAAAGCATGTCACGAAGTCTTTATCTGTCTTACGGTGGATCGTGTTGGAGAACAACAGAGAAGATGGTACCAATATGAGATAGATTAGAGGAATATAACACGCCAAGATTTTTATATATACGCGATATTTATAGTGTTGATAGTAATTATGCAACAATTAATATGACATTTAAAAAACTTTCGTATAAGTGCTGCTACTAATAGGTATCGTTTTTTTTTACTTTATAAACATATTTTCGATTGGTTCCATCCGAGGTATTTATTTTCTTTCGCACTTGTTCTCTTTGATTGCTGTGGTAATTTGGCTCGGGACATTAGTGACGCGGCTAGTGTTATAACCCTTTCGTACCGGACGGGACATGTGCTGTCCCAGTCTGGAAAATTTTTGATATTACGGCTGGGACAACGTATGTCCCAGTTACTGAAAAACATCTAGGACAGAAAATAACGCCAAGTTGGGCATCCAAACTGATTCTCAATCGTTCCGAGTCCATAAATTTCTCATCTCGATCGTCCTTGATCTAATCAAGCAAGCGACAACTGTTAAGGTTGCTCAGTTTTAGGCATAAAAGTTATTTCATCCAATAATCGCTTGGAGGAGAAATAACTGATCCCGGTAATGGGGCGCACTCGGACTGGATTTTTCGCCGTATTGAAAGGGTTAAATAAATTGTAAATTATCGTGGCTGTGATATGTTGATAATTTAAGAAAATCTGAACTCCAAATGAATAATTAAATGTCCGAGTCTTTGACTGTATGCCCATCTTCCAGAGCAGGGGTCTCCAAAGTGGGGTATTTACCTGTAACTCGAGGGGTACGCATAAACATCTAGGGGGCACACCACATTTGTCTTCAAAATACTTTATGTCCTCTCGCACGCAGAAAATTATAACTGAAAAACAATCATTTTTTACACACACATAGAATATATCGCCGGTTTTCAAGAACAACGACACAGTTGGTTTTGTGTCGTTATCGAGTTAATTACAGAATCTACGTAAGCTTTATTCCATTGTGAATGAAACTCATAATATGAGTATATAATGTGGTACATAAGTATAATACATATTTTATATGTTTATAGATATCAAAGGATGAAAAAAATAAAAAACTAAAAAGGGCCTACTGTAAGACTGTCATTTTCGATATGTGTCGTTATTCTAGAAAACCGACGATATATATAATAATTAAGGGGTGCAAGTTATGGTTACTTTCGTCATAAGAGTACACGGTGAGATAAGTTAGAAGATCAATGTCCCAGACCACCAGCAATAATGTGTCTTTTTCTTGTTTTTTCAATTTTAAGTGCTATGGTTATTTCACCTAGGACCAATTGTTTTAAGAGGGTTCCAAATCACCGAAGTTATGATATATTAAATGTTGATTTAAAAAAAAATGACCCAATCGAGTCCGAGGAGGATTTCAAGCCGACCTCACTAATTGCAAGTCCGAAACTTTATTTCCCCATCCACTATAGCCCCCTATGAAGTTTTTATGTGTATTTATTAAAGTGGTTGTCTCATTCCGATTGAAAAAAAAAAAATTTAGCACATATCATCATATTTTCCCTGTTAATAAAGCACTTAATGCCCGAAACTTTTACAAAATTATTGCTTTTAAAGATTATCCTTCATATTCGTTTACATAAGTCGTCGTTAAAGGAACACATTCGTAAAGAATGGACGATCAACCGAGCATGTACCTTTTTACGGATCGAAATTATGCAAATCTAAAATTCGGTGATTACCATCGACATTTCCGAAGCAATCAAGGCTTGCAACATAACTTAGAAGTAACAAACAATACACTATCGGTCCGATGTCGGCACGTGAAATTAAAGAAACAATCACGTAGAAGTCCGGACGCTCGTAAAATTAATATGCGCAATGAACGTTAACGAGGACCATAAATATGCCCTCCGCGCCCTGCTTATCCTCTGATTAGCATAATCACTCGCGATACCCACGGACCATAATTTAAAAATGTCACGATGGATCGTCGTCGTCGAGCGTACTCACTTTATGAACGATTTAACAGAATCTTCGGTACATCCAAACACGAATACGTATACTCTTTATTCTCAGAATATATGGAATTTTTTCCTGTAACACCATTAAATCTTTGTACAACGAGGGAAAATTACCGCCTTATTATCGCCTATATAATTATGTTTGATTGATATCAATTTTAAGAAAAGAAATCATATAATTTTAGAAATTGTTCAAATTTCTTGTACCAAGTCGAAAATAAGTAATTTCGACTGTCTTAGTAGGTCTAATGAAGATTTTTTCTTATTTTTATGAATTCACCAAAATCCATAACCAGCCAAATAGCTAAATAATACGGTATAAATATTAATTTGAGTATTAAGTAGAAATAATTTAAGAAAAACATTAACTATTGTTGTTAGGCTGAAGAGGCATAGTTTTTAATTGGAAGATCCGCGAGTTGCTGTTGAAGAGTTGAATCTGGCGCGAAACAATAAAAGAAACAAGACGTTGAAAACATATTATAATTGAAGTTGGCCTTGCTTCTGATGTATTCTGTTAAATCAGTATTTATTCTGTTCACTGTGTTCTTATTATTCACAAATATATTTAAAATATGTTTTTACTAACATAAAAGTATATAAGTTATTTATCTTTTTACATGACGATCTATATATGGACTTCTACAGTTGCCGACACCTGGCCAATAATGAAAATAATTTTCCAGTACTCATAATAAATCTGAATTTATCGGTTACAGGTTGCAAGACTATACATTAAATATAGATATTTATTATGATACAACGAATAAATCAAACAGTTTCAATTATTCGCAAGGATGTAATTAAAAACGATGTAATAATATTTCTTGTAGAAAGTATTTTCAATCAACGAATCGCTCATTTCTTCAGCACTATAGACATATCATATCTCCATATCGTATCAGCCATTTTTCAAAGTAACTCCTCTGATAAAAAAACAATTAACAACTCTCTTAAGTGCGAAGTATTCTAAACATTCCATTAATCGTCCCATTATTTTTCTGAAAGCGATTCCTTATTCTGACTTTTAATAGCAGCTTCATTTCTGCAAGCGCGATATTAAAATAATTCCTTAACGAGATCTTTTAATTAATTATTACCAAGAAATTACTCGCTGTACGCAATGCAAGACGCAGCGATTATTCGCTAAAGATATCTTCGTAGGGGAAGGATTAGCCTTGCAATCAGCGTCCAATTAGAGACCATGCCTCTGACCCATCCTGGCGTCCCCTAATTACACGCCGAGATTTCGCCTATCTTAACGTATTCATTATTCTTTTACCGGTGCAACTTTTGTCCTCGTATTAACGTATCAATTACTCTTCCCTCGCTGTCATCGTAATCTCGCTTTGCTGGATCAGTTAACGAGCAGCTAACGAGCAGTCAATAATAACGGACTTATCCATTTTTCATCATATCCGAATATATTTTAAGGATATCCGTAAAATATTATTGGTCTTGTAATTTTTTTATGCGATAATAATTATGCTTTAACTGCAAATACTTGATTATAATTAACGTCATGTCAAAACCAATAATTAGTGCGATATTTCTTAGGAATTTCGTATATACCCATACAGCAAGTTAATTTTGTCTATAAACAAAATAGATTTGAAACAACAAATTTTATTATGATTCTTTGGGCTCATTACAATTTCGCTACTTTTCAAAGTAACGTTATCTCGAGTTTTCAAAAATAGGATCTTTTGGAGTGATAAAGGTACTTAGTGATGAATCCTTAACACGTTGAACGTCACAGATATCTAAATATTTAAATAGTGAATGTGTTAGGAAATTATTAAATATTATGATTAAAAAGTCACATGAAATTTTATTGAATTCGACAGTACCGATCACCGGTGACCCCCATGGCAGTCAACGTGTTAATAGGCGCGCAATTTTTTCACTCTACTGTTACTAGATTAAAAAAAAATAAAAACAAAATGTATAAAGTACATTAATATTACGAAAAAATGTTAAAAATTGCATAATTTAAATATACAACAAAGCAAAGTCAGGTAGGTATCGCATGACGTAACAAAATCTGTCATCATCAATTGGTACACACCAATAAAAGAGTGACTAAGGCACCGACAAACAATTTAACAGCACAAGACCTGTGACTTCATTTAAATGAATCGTGAAGGCAAACAAACCCCCAAAATTGAACTTTCTCTGGAAAATTCAATGGATGGGAAAGCTAACACAAACTCCACCATAAACTCCTCTCGAACTTCGTCCTTGTTATAGACGGCCCTTCAGAAAAAGGGCTGTTGTGCTCGTTAAAACGTTTTTCGCCATATCGTTGCTCGCAATTTGTAGAAGGCCAGAGACCTACTTCAGGTATACAATCAGGTTGCACGCGAAATTCCCGGAATGAAACCAGAAAGCTGCCCGATCCTTTTCCCTATTCTGTCGTTCACCCTCTTCTCTCTTTCTCTTTTCTTATCCTATCTCCTATCTTTGTTCTCCTTATTTCGCGTAATACCCTTACTCACTCTCTCTCTTTCTTTCTTTATTTTATCGTACACGTTCTTTTCTGACCCTCTTTTCGGTCCCTTTTCTCTGTCGGCACAGGACAGGGGACATAAATTGGAAGCAAAGTGGGCACAATGCGAGAAAGGAGCCTAACGAGCGGGAAAAAGCGACTTTACGATTTTTCGGAAGGACCGACGAGAGGGAGGCCAGATTCGTTCCCTGCTATGCGGCCTTTAATGGCGACATAATGTAAAGCCACTTGACTTTTAGTTTGGAGATCCTACTTAGAATGGGGAATATACAGGGTGAAAATCGTCAGCGTTGATTCCCTACCTTTTAGAGGGTGCCTCCAAACGAAAGAATTTTTAAAAAAGAAAATTTTGAGCTAATAAGGAGAACGCAAAGCTTTCGCGTCGCCGATATTATTAACATTTTACATACTTTTGGAGTAACCCGAGTCGAAATATTGAACCTATTTTCATGGTATTTACTCCAATTTTAACCTAATTTGATACTTTTTAATACTAAAACTCCTAATTTAAACCTGTAACTCCCCGAATCGAAATATTGAACCTCATTTGAACCTTTTATTACCCAACATTTAGGATTTAAAGGTACAAAAATAGGTCTAAAATCAATGTAAAATAAGATATCTTGGGTAGTAAAAGGTTCGAATGAGGTTCAATATTTCGACTCGGGACTGGGTAGGATGTAAATCCTCAACGGAGGTTGAAATTGACGTCCTATTTTGCGCCTTAAGATGGCATAAAGGGAAATTTGTGCCACTTTTAGGCGCAAAATAGGATCCTATTTTACATTGAATTTGAGCCTATTTTTGTACTTTTCATTCCTAAATGTTGGGTAGTAAAAGAAACGACATTACTTTGTCGTATCCCTAATAGTTTTTAAGATATTTACAATTGCAGTTTTATGGCAGCTCTTGATTTACAGTTATTTATAAGACGGCCAACAAAACTTGAATTATAAATATCTTAAAAACTATCATCTATCAGCCCCTATAATGGTGTATATTCTTATTCAGGACGACTAAGTCTATGAGTATATAAAGTTTCAACAGAATCGGCGATCCCAACGACTTGGATTCTCCTTTTAAGTAATTTTAACCAGTTAGCTGTGATTGACGAGTATACTCGTCATGGAGGAACGGCAGCATTTTGTGCACTGACGAGTATACTCGTCATGCGTAAAAGTTAGCGACCACTGGTTATTTGAATTGTAAGTTTAACGAAAATTAAAATATATTCGTAAATTTTAAGATGTTTGGAATGATTTGAGAACATACCGAAATACAACGAGTAACTAAAAATTATAAATAATTTGATACATTTATGCTCATCTCTCGAGATTGGTTACCCACGTAAGTGCGCACTCTTGAAAAAAGTCGCCATAGTTAACTGGTTAAAGTAAAATTAAGGGCAATAAATTTCATTAAATATCAGATACTAAAGAATATTATTCTATTAGAAACTTAATTTACCTGTTTGAGATCCAAAACGATAGTTACATATTCGTAGTGGTCTCCTTTTGCAAGAGTTGGACTCTGCCACCATCTTCCAGGATTCGAATCCAAAACATTGCTGATATTGTGCCTTTTACCGGGATCCGGGCTTCTGGAATCGCAAACTGCACATCTGGATGATTCTGAAGGTTTACAAAAAGTTTCTGGTCCCTCATCCCCACAGGTTGCGTTCACAAAAATGTCAGCTTTTGCGGCAACGTTAAAAGTGGACGGGAAAAGGCCGCTGTTTTTTAAACTCTTGCTCATGCCGTACAATCCTGATGAACCTGCAAAAAATATATGTAATTGGTTAGTACATAGATAAAAGAGTAACTATGAGAAGACGAACTATAAAATATAAATAAATTGACACATAATTATCACATTTTCTAATTTCAGAGAATAAAGCAATTCAACGTGGACAATTAAAATCAACTTTCTGCCCCGAGGTGAAATGTGGAATGTTATGTCAAAGTATATAAGACTAATCATCACTGAACCTATTAAAATATGGGAGAAAGTTAGAAAAATAATTTCTAATATTGAAGGGAAATTTAAAATACTTATTTCATTCTTGGTATCTGTGTGACGCAAAATTCCGAAGAGAATAGCGAAGAAACAGTGTGAGCAAACTGAAATGGCCTAAAGTGGAAGATGGAACTCGTACATTTGCACTGTGAGTCTTACTCGTGCAAATAAAACTTTAAAGGTCATTTTTCTAGCAATAAAACGAAGACACAACGGTACAGGGATACCGTTAACCCTTTTTATTACCTGGCTATCCCACGATGAAATGTTTATATTTTCATAATTGATTTACTAGTTTCTGAGCAAGTCATTTATTAAATTCAGTAAAGTTAAATAACGTTCCACACTCCTCCAAAAAAAAACTCTAAAAAAACAAACGATAGAAAATATGAAGATGTGCAACGTTATTTAAATTTTTAGCCATTCTGCCTGAAAATACGGTCAATGAAAAATTTCGTCGTAACTATTTTCCTATTAAAATAACTTCCCTAACGAACACTTAATTATTTCATATACTTAATCCAGCTGTTCGCGATACCTGCGAGTATTCCAATCGATAATAAAAAATAAATACTCAATCATAGACAATATTATCAAATTAAATTCTATTAAGTCACAACAGATTTGTAAGATTATTCCAACAACCAATACTTAATCAAGTATAAACAACATTTATATCGCCTTAGACGAAAGAAACTATTATCAATAACTATTTAAAGTAAATTAAAATTCATCAAATAACATAAAACAATACAATCTCTTCACAAGTGACAAACAACAACCAAAAAAATTGACGCTCCACGTGAACGGACGAATCATTAGGTAAAATAAGAAACGGATCGCAAGACAAATAAAAAAAAAATAACAGACATAAATGGATTTATCTCATCATTTTCTCACGATATACACATCGACAGGTTTTGACAGAGCTCAGCACGAAACCAGTTGTATATGAAGCGAACAGGTTGCTGCAGGAGATGTAGCCTCGAACCCGCGAGTTGCAGTATGCACGAACAGGTTCACCAGTTCTCCAGAGTGCCTCGAACACCTGAACAGGTTAAACGTGCGTATATCGACACGTGAACCTACACCGCATCGAAGAAACGTGACGAGCTATCCGCAACCACCGCTTCGAATAACCAGAGACGAGATAAAAGGCATTTCACATCACGTCTGTGATAATTAATTGATGATCGTACCATGGAAATTACATAGGAAGAGGCTGTTCTCCCACCTTTTTCTTAGTTCTTATGATTGCACCTGTGCGCAAAGAAACACATCGATGGGTCGCATCCGACAACAGTGACAGCTTCTCGATTTAACTCTCACACCTACGATTCATAATTTCCGACATTCTCGACGTTCGATTACATGATACATTCTGGATTTTATTACTGAACCATGGAGTTTATTAATTTACTTACTGTTTAAAATTAATTATATGCTGGTAGGAAACATGGAAACAAGGGGATACATAAATTAACTCTAGGGAAGTCTATAATTCTGATGTAGAAAGTTGAGGTAATAGGAATCTTGAGGAGTTTCAGAGACGCTTTGCAGTTTTTTTTATTTTAATGGAAATTTCAAACTTACTTTTACTGTGACGTGAATTTGAATTTTATAAGTAAGGAAATTTACTGTGGGGGAATTAGTTTCATCATAACTTTGAAAATCGATGAAATATTTTCCCCATTGTTGCGTCTATAAATATCTCTCGATTTTTTGAGTCAATACAATCTATATATAAGAGAAACAATAGTAATAAAGTATATTGCAATGTTGACATATTCGCGACTAGCAAATTTTTTCTGTTTCTAATACTGAGTACCTGCGTAAATACTGAAATTCTGAAATTGATTCCTGCAAACTTGAACCGTTAAAGCAAGGATAAAAATTATAAATCTTTTTTTAAATAGTCAATGTTGCAATTATGTGTTGTTTAAAATAAAAAGATTTTTATAACTTGTATGCTTGCTTTATGGGAAGATAATAGACCACTTGTCATTATTGCGTATTAATTTATTACATGTATTTTGGAAAAGCAGAGTAAAAACAAAATTTAACATTAGAAGTACCAAGATAGTCAAAATGACTGGTGCCCAATTTTCTCCAAAAATTCTCTAAGTTTATAGGAGAGCCATAAAGCACATTTTCTACGTTGAACTTATGAAACGGAAATTACCGCATCGATCAATTTTGCTATTTTTTAATTCTTCTTTTTCCAAAGTACTTATTTCACATATTGAAATATAAAAGATTTAACGTCGGTAGTTCTAGTGTTAATATTTCTGTTTAACGTCATAAATTCAAAAACAATTATTTTTGCTCAAAGAAACTCTACATAATTTGCATAAACATGAAGTGTAACAACATTTTCCACGAGGTTTGCAAACTCTACAACCTTTTTGTGGGTATTTTGGTTTCTCCGATTGTGTGATGCTTTCCACCTGGCGTGCTCTTATGTCACCTGAAAGTCTGTAAAGGGAATCAAGGTGTCTCATTCAGATAGCGGTTATCGACAGCGCCTAATATTGCCGCATTCAGAAACAGAAAGTGCAGGACGTGAATTCACGACATTGGCAATCAGAAAAAGAATTTCAAATGACGTAAATTCACGTCAACGGTCGCGAATGTGTTAACCCTTTGCGGACGGAGACTTTTTTGAATATTGAAAAAGAATCATTTATTTGGAGATAAAAAAACATTTTTTTATCGGAAAGTCAGACTGTCAATGTATAGAAGTTGAAATTTATTATTTGTCTGATAGTATTTAAACGTTGTATTTCAATTTTTCAATTCTAACCGTGAATATGTGCACCGACAAACTATAATCAAATTTTTTCTCAAATTGCATATATGCAGCCGTCGTCCTCAAAGGGTTAAAGTAGAACATTCAATCTGAATGTAATCGTGATAAGTCTTCCATCAAATCTTTAAATGCCCGTAAACATAATCACATTCAATAGCTACCAAATTCTTCGACTCAACTTTACGTTCATAATAAAATCTTCTACTTCACTGATAAAAGCTTCATATTGTTACGAAGCACTCAGTAGTTTAAATGTTACTCTATAACGACACTTGGCAATTGTTTGTAATAAGTAAAGAGTTGAGATTCTACGGTCGGTGGTCCTCGTTAACGGACGTGTTCTCTTAAATAAACGTTACCACTTTTCTATAAAATTGTGTTCTATTTAATTATGTCCGAAAGGATAATGCGTTCGCGGTCGAATCGTAACAATATCATATACAATTATAACAGACTCTTATCAAGCTTTTAACACTACATCTACCAAGAGGGTCAAAATGACTTGTTCTGAATTTTTTTAAACTGTTGAAATTTCTAGTTCTGCATCTTGCTTAATTTTGCTATATCTATATGGTGAAGCGTCAGAGATTAAATCGATTCAGTTTCATGCCCATTTCATTCTATTTCTTCCAAAGTATTTACATATATAGTGTCATTGACACTAGATTCACAGAAGTGAAGTCTGTTACGCCGCAATATATTAAATAAAGACTTTGGAGATAGAGGGATCAGGTGGCAAAGTAGATTATCAGTTAAGTAATTTGTATATTATAACATACATGAGAAATATCTACAGTAGCGCATCTCTAAAAGTTTGGAAGCCGTTTCTAAAAAGGTAGGAATCCGTCAATTTGATGGTCTCCGTATACCTAGTGTTAAATATACTGAATTAATAGTCGATAATTCTAGTGTTAATTCAATTCTTCTCAAAGCTTCTACAGACATTTTTTGCAGCATGCTCTTGTTCAACATACTTTGTACAAAAAATGTACCTTCTGAAGATTTTGGTCTAGTATTAAATTCTTTAATCGATTAACGGAAGGTTACGTGACTCGCGACAAATGGCTGCAGGCAAATGATCTCGAGCCAAGCCTCAGCCAATTACCTGATCGTCGGTGTGTCCTCTTCCGTGTCAACCTGAGCCACGCCTGCGTTCAAGTGCTTACCGCTTTCATTCGATCTTATCGAGATCTTCTCAGGGAGTTCTGCTCGACGCGCCTTTTGGAATTCTTACGACGATCGTTACCGCAAAGAAGCGACGCCGATATCGGGCTAAAATCACCAACGGAGAATTCAGCCGCGATTCACGATAATCGGCAATGGTCTTCGAGAAAACAGCGATCGTACATGCTACTACCACTCTTATTTTACCAACTGCGTTCTTGATCTCGCCACTTACGTTCATCGATTTATCGTTAATAGTGTGGATTTCTCTGTGCACATATAGAGAAAGATTATGCAAGATCTACCTAGGTTGTTTTTCAGTTGTTTTTATCAACACAACGCTTCTAAAGGCAGTGCGATGTACACTAATATCAGAAATGTTGATTTCCACATTTTTGACGTACCATCAATACATTGCAAACAGCCCTCGAAAGACAGTTTCAACTTATGTTTTTATAGATTTTTGTGCTCTTTCGGTGGGATGTACGGAATTATATTTTTAATGACTTATTGTTATTTTTTAGATAATTAGTTAGTGCTATTTCAACAGTTACTTCTACGTAAAGATGTCACCTTAGTTCACTTCATTAGTTTTTAACGAGCATTTATCTCAATTTATTTATAATTTTTATTTACTTGTTTTATTTCGTCTTGACCTCTAAAGGTTCTAAACAAATTGAAATGTACGAATATATTTTAGTTCTTGCTAAAATTACAATGTCAGTGGCAAATGGTAACAACATTTTACACATGACGGGTAAAGTCGTCGTAATACAAAATTCTGTCATTTCTCCATGACGGATATAGTCGTCGAACACACTTGACTGATTAAGTTGTGCTCATTCAAGATGCCTAAGATGTATCTATCATTGGCTCACCAAAAGAAGTCACTTGATTCGTGGTATGGAGTAAAGGGAGACTTATTCTCCCTCATAGCGCCTATTCCGATCATATCACCCTTCCAAACCTGAGTTCAGCGAAGGACAACCTAAAAGTAAACACTTATTTCGCCGTTAAACGCTTTTTTGGTCACCCACGCGTTAGAATCAAAAATACGTGAGACCAAAGAACCTCCTTATCCGTCGGACGAATCGGAGCACACCGCTTATGAAGTGACTTCTTTCTCTGGGCCAATGATACGAATTGGGACACGGTTTCCTCAGTTATACCCATGTTGGTATTATAATTTCTGTTAATTATCTTCGATTGTGTACATTAGAATTTTGACCTTTTTCCAAAGAAGGTACTAAGTACTTGAGCAACCTTTAGCTACAGGACGTTCTATTTAACCCCTTGCCGTACTATAACGAGTGATACTCGTGATGCGATAATGGATTTTTTTCCGTAAATTGGAAATGAAATTTTCAAGTCTTACAAAACCTATTAAATTGAAAATATCAGTAAGATGCGACACGATAAAATTATTTCTATGATATTAGTATTACGTTAAATTATACGATATGTCAAGAATCTCTGATCAATGATTATTTCACTAATTTAATTCTGAATTAGTGTGAAGGCAGTCACAAAGTAAATAGCACGGCAAGGGGTTAACCCTTCATATACCGTACGCCACTATAGTGATTTCCGTATATACCATGAATTCGAACGAACGCCACCATAGTAGCTGTTGTGGATATCATGGTTTTTGACAGTACTATACGTTGCAATGGCATTCATTTAAAACCTATTTCAAAATAATGTCGCACTGGAACCATTTTTTGTAACATCCGCGACCAGATGCATAGGAATACAGTGTCGCAATCAAGGGTGCCATATCTAAAAATGTAACTTTGTTACTTTGCTAATTTTGCTATACTATTAACTTTCCTATCATATATTATATTATAAATCTCATATTCCTCAAGGTATAAAAAAATGTGTCAGGGTAAAGTTACTGCACTTTGAATGACCGGGGGTGGTTCTCATCTTGAAGAATGTAAAAGTCTACTATGAATCTTTGAAACGTGTCATTCATTGTCAACCGAAAGTTTGTACCTTGTATGAAAGACGTGAAAAGAATCTATGTGTACAAGGTCCGGAAAAGGAGCAGAGTATTGTGTTGTGTCTGCGCGGCCAGCCGTCGTCTTTTCTTCTCTTTCTTCCATCTCTACTCTGTTTCTCTCTCGTTCATTTCTCTCTTTCCATGTCCCGGAGACTTGAGCCTGCTACGAGTGACTGATGACGACAGAAATAACCCTGTTCCATCTTTCCGCCGGCCGGCACGGCGCACGTGTCCATGTTCGTGAGTAAACCTACGCAACGTGCGAGGGAAGACGATGAAGAAGACTGTGCACGCCGAGCAGACCGCATGATTTGCATGTGACGGCCTGCTAGCGAAGTACGCCGAATACGCGCCATTTGTATAGTACGTTTACGAAAAGATGGCCAGTAGGACGTCAGAGAAACAAGGGCAAAGGAACTATGATTGCTCGAAGAAATCCCCCTTTTACCCCTCTGACTACTCAATTTGTGGGCCAAAATCGCTGCAAAAATTGTATATTTTGTTTACATATTTTAGATCTATATATATCGGAGAATTGAAAAATGCATTTTTTCTTTCTAGAAAAGATTTTTTATATAGATTTTTATCATAAGAAACTAAGTTGCCAGAAAAACCAGATTCAAAAGTTATCACCAAAAGTATACAGTGGAGATCCTCTTATTTCCAATGTCGTTTCTCCGAAGTTCCTCTAAATTCGATCCCCTCCAATGGTCCTCCGTCAGGAGAGAGGGAGAATAAAAAGAGACAGATAAATGACATTCTTTCTCCTTTCCTCGTGTGTGGTTTGGTTTTGACTAACATAACCTCCAACACGAATACACAACCTCCATCACGTGACGGGTAAACGAAATGAAGGGACTCTTAAAGAGTGGGGAGATAACTCCGCCCAAAAAATGAGGGGAATTGAATTAGATGCTTCGAAATAAGAGGATCTCCACTGTATAAATAGTTAAAGGGGGAAAAATCGGGATGCGCTCCTCGATATAGGAAGAAAAACACAGCCCGCGGAAATCGCCGAATGAGCAGATTTTGCTACATGCTGAGTTGCCCGTGGAAATCGCGAGATAAGCAACCAGAGGATTAAAACGTTGATTGCCATGGAGGTCACCGAGTGACTGGTGCTACCGAATTCAATGAAATTTCATATGACTTTTCAATTATAATATTTACTAATTCTCTAACACATTCGGTATTTAAATATTCATGTTCAAGAAATAAAATCCTGGTGAATATATATCTAATTGTGTCTTTAGTGCTCCTGCTTTACAAAGGTGGGATTTTAATGGGAGAGGGATCACTTCAGTGGAAACGATAAAATGGACGAAATGTCATTGGCGTTCAACGTGTTAATACATTGATCGTTGGTCCCACAATAATGTGGGTTTTTTGAGCTTATTTCTTGAGCCCAATGATGTTGCGGGAATTTTGTTTCTTGGTATAGATTATGAAGTCACTTGCCTTGAGGTAGGGGGTATGGGAAGATTGTTCTCGAACCGCCTATTCCTGCCTACAATTTTGAATGTGTGGCTGTTTGGGTCAATAACGCGTTAGAATTTAAAATATGTAAGGAAGAGGGATGTCTGTATCTGTTGGGCCAATCAGAGCAAACCAGAAGTCATTATCAAATGACTTCTTTCGGTGGGCCAGTGGTATGAATATTCTCACACCTTGCGCATAAAAATTGGCCACCCCCAAAGACTTTTGAGTGATATGAAGAACCATAAAGTTGCTAGAATTATCGAGTAAGGAAAAAAAAAACATTTTACAAAAATGTATATGGTTTTAAATATTTTCTTTAGCTGCTCATTGCTCAGAGACAAGCGACCATGGAAATAGGGGGTACGAGGACGGTGTCCTCTTATTCTATACTACAAGCCAAGTGACTTCAATGCTTCGGAGGTGTATACCTCTTGGTGACCCATGCTGACATATTGTATGTTTAACAAATTTTCTTACTATGAATTAGAAAAAAGGCTAGAAGGTGGGATATGAATGAAATGTAATTTTAATTAACACATTCAAATCGGAGTGCATGATGAGAAGAGTCAATGAGTCACATCGAGATCTAATGAGAGAAGGTTCGAGAGAGTGGTTGTCATTAATCCTATATCGCCATGCTAGTCTTCTTTCTAATATCTTAAGTATCTTCAAATTGTATCACGTAAAATTTTATAGAAAGAATTAGATGATTTTATCAAAAAAGTGAAATCTTCATCGAGAGAAATTATTTTTGACGAAATTTGTCACGTCTAGACGAACACCGTGTGATATTTTTTGGAAACAATTAAATAAAGTTAACAGACTATTCTTTTATCTTTTTCTGTTTCAACTTGTGGGAAGCGAGACTTCTTCCTTGTTGCGTACAGTACCTACATTCTGCACAGCATGTAAACTCACCTCCCGGTTGTGCCAAGCGGTAACATTAGTTGGCAATGTTACATACAGGTCTTCATATGGGAAATACGACCGTACTGATAGAACTAAATGGCATGCTAAATTGATCATTGGCCGGAGTGGGTAATGAAAACCGTGTAATCACAAACCAATTCACATAATTGATACGGTTGATCATGAATTAAATCGATATAGGAAGGTGATGATCAAAGAAGATGCAAAAGTTTATTTCCAGCGTGATTCTGCCATTTAACACTACATTTAATACGTCCAATTCCATGGGATGTCTGCTTATTGACCAAATAATTTAATGTATCCTTTTGTAATCGTTATTGTATAACATTCAAAGAGTTTTTAACATACTCTGTATTTTCATACTGATGTAAAATAAATAAAGTTTTATCTATTTTGAGAAAGGGTAATAACTAATTTCCATAACTAATAAGAATCTAATAGACGTAGGTTGAAAAGTTACAATTTCTAAATTATAAATGATTTTCTGAAAGAAGTGGCTTACTGTCCTCTGAAGTTATGGTGTAATATTTTTTGATATAATAATATCCACTGCCTGTTTAGGAGGATTTTTCAATCAAAGAAACCTTGAAATGTCATTACGACAATTAGATAAGATACTCTGTACGTCTTGCTTTAAATCGTTGTGAATAGTGAAGACAGATCAGCAATTTCAGTAAAGCTTCGGATCAGTTTGGCTTTGAGCCAATTGGCTTTGGACTACGTCTTCACTTTACCGATCAGCACTGCTAATTGTTTAAATCTATTAATCCAGACGGCGAACGATTACTGAATTATTTCCGCCGTACGTAACATTTAGGAGACGTCGATCAAAAAGAAGACCTCTAAAAAATTATCCATTTCAATATTACAGTGCGGATTCGTTATTACAGAAGAAGTAATTTGTTTTAGCACTACAACTACCAAGCAAGTCGAAATGACTCGTTTTCAATTTTTTCCAAACGTTTTTCAAATTCACAGAACAGATATTCTACGTTGATCTTAACACTTTACCGACCGGTACTTTTTTAACATCCTAACCCCCTCTGACCGATCACTTGACCACAAATACTTCCTTGATATAAATATCTATTCGAAAATTACAAATTCTCTTCACTGAGTCCTTAACACAGGTAACCGCAATGATAAATGATAATTTATTAATTGGAGTGGCAACCAATTAATAAGTTAAAAGTTCAAAGGCATTGGATCCGAAAAGCCTATTAACAGGGTTCCGGTCGGTAAAGTGTTAAAATACAGATTACTGAATCGATCATCTTTTCCACTTCTTTCCAAAGTACTTAAATTCCAAAGTATTTACTATACTGAAATACTTATAATAGATTTAACGCCATTAGTTCTAGTGTTAAGTAAGTGAAACTTATGATCCGAATACTACTTAATTCTTAATTATTAATAAACACTAAAAAAAATTATGTTCCAGTTACTGAAACGAAATTAGTAATATTTATTAAACATTCATATCACAGTCATATTCTAATAACGTGTTAAATCATGTTTAATCAGATACCGCTTTAATTAACCACTTTTCTCAATAATTGCAAAACAAGAGCATTGATACGGTTGATTGAACATTGAAGATTTATATTTCGATTCAGTTTGATTAAGATCAGTAAAGAATTAGCGAATAAAATAGTACAATGATAGCAGCGCAACAGTAATTACCAAGTGATAGTTTATCCATGGTCCGTGACAAAATAAACAATCCTACAAAGTTAACACGCTTTTAAAACCGGCTTAATTAGTGCAACGTGTTGCGTGTACGTTGTACTTTTGTTTGACAGATTAACTACACGAGGTATTTACAATAGGCTGTAATTGAACTCGTACGGCTAGTACGTTCGACTGTCACAATGTACTGCATTCGCCGGGTTGATTAAGTAACTGAACACACGAAAATGCGATTAAGTTTGTTAAACGAGTTTGTAATACGTGACAAAGAGCACCGTTGTACTTCGACGCGCCGTGAAAATAACTTGAAACCTGTTTGAAATCGTTTAGCATGCGGTAAAATTCGTAAAACGTACATACGGCGTATGATTCGCAACGATGTGGGCGGATGCGATGCACGGTGGAATTAACTTGAGATTTAAACTTGTTCAACGAGTTGTTGCCTTGCTCAATCAGTTCCACGGTATTTTTATTTATCTCGAAGAAACACAGATTTCAAGCTATAATTGTTGCCGTGTTTTACAACCTTTTAACATGCTTGGAACATTGTACTTCCTGTCGATGTACGACTCCAATATGGAATGGATGTTTGATTCATGGATGTTGACAATAATCCTACTGATGTTTAATTCGATATTTTTAACCATATTAGATAAAATTGTGCACAAGTTGAAATTAAAAAATTATTGTATTTTATTAAGTTTTCATTTAGATTTTATATCACAAGTATTTCATTATCCATAGAGAATTATTTCTTATTACCCGAGTCGAAATATTGAACCTATTTTCATGATATTTACTCCTATTTGAACCTAATATGATACTTTTCAATGCTAAAACTCCTAATTTAAACCTGTAACTCCTTCTCAGTAAAATGATACTCCTATTTTTATACTTTTAATTCCTAAATGTTGGGTAGTAAAAGGTTGAAATGAGGTTCAATATTTCGACTCGCGTAGATTTTAAATATAATAAGTATAAACATAAGCGTATCAAACATATGCTACTTAAAATCTAATACATGTCCTATATTACTAAAAATCTCCTAAATGATGAGACAGGTTTTTTTTTGTTGTAACACTGTAATATTTTTGTCGTCCAACAAATGACATGCTCCAATATCTTCTTTTCAGTATTCCGTTTACTCAAAGACTAGTAATGAAAGTGTATCTTGTAACCCAGTTGTACCATTATGTAAAAATGTTGTAAATTATTGTATATTATTGAAATAAAAAAAATAAAAGAAAAGTATTTCATTTTGAATTTCCTGTTATCAAGAAAAGATTTGCAATGCACATAATAAAATATGTCCAAGACACATTGTATCATAGTTTATAAGATATTGAATGCAATTTTTAATGCAAATCTTCAATTATCATTTGGATTGTATTACATTAATAACGGTGATAAGCACCATAATAAAGCTAAATATATAAAAAATGAATGTAGTAACAACACAAACAAACTTTAGAATTGAGCAATAAAGAGCATTTGATCGAAGACAATAAGTAATTAACTGTTTCGACGGACTAATAGCATTTGTCTGACAGAAACAAGTTTCTACCCTCCCATTTCGAATTCTTTTCTCTATCCTAATACCGATTTCTTTTGGCAGAAACAATTCCATCAATAATCTTTAATTTTAATCGCAATCTCACAAATGATTTTAATAAGAGATGGAATGAATCATCAGAAATCCAAATAGAAATATAGAAACATTAAAGCGTAGGTAAGCAGCTAGACTCTACACCATGACTCACGTTACGGTTCGTTTAACACGTTACGCACTCATTGTCCCATAAGAAATTACTTCCAGTTGAAAATAAGTCGATTGAGAATCAAAGAGAAGACCGTCGTCCGATCAACGAATTTCAACGTCTCCGTTTGAGAACTTATTAGTGCATCACTGATATCCTCTGACAGCAGCGAAGGGTTCTAAGGGCTTCCAGGAGGAGCCACTTTTTCGTGTTCACGATAACGTGTTTACAAAATATCTTGGCGAGCCTCCGCTTGCATGCCGATGGCCACGAACGTACTCACACGGTGGTCCTTATGACTAATAGTCTCGTGGCCCATGGGTTGGTAAAGTTCGTCCTTCTCTTGTAGAGTAAAGAAAGGAAGGAGGAAAAGAAAATAAAATTCCGAGCCACTGACCGACGTCCAAAATTTCAGTGACGTAACATTACACCCATAAGGGAGAATGGGATACCACTGAACTTTGTGTTTGTCGATTAAGTTAACGTTTTCGAGCCACTCGAGAATGTGAACTTGGAGGATGAAGCATCGTAAGGTATGTTCGACGAATAGAATTTTTAAAATGTTGATACAGACCGGTTACATGGTATAACCGTACCACTTTGTTACGATTAACTGTATTTCTACCGAGCGGAGATGTTATTTATGTGAAACATCTATTTAACACGCTCTTCTATTAAAATGACATCTTTATAAAGTAGAAACCATAAAGATACAAATAGATACATGGTTAACAGGGTCTTACTTTTTTCAATACCAATATTTATAATTGGAATGTATTAAATAATTTGTAAATATCATAGTTTCATAACGTTGACTACTACGGGTGTCATTGATGGCCGGCGTTATTTTATTCCGTGTTTCATGTAACTTTTAAATTGCAATATTTATAAAGTTTCTAACATATTGAATATTTCAATATTGGTGTTAAAAAGATAAAGGTCTGCTGAATATCTATTTATCAGTGTTTTTCAAATTTCTGCTTTGTAAAGATGTGATTCTAATACAAAAAGTTTCATTTCAATAGAAATGATGAAAGAAGCAAAATACTGGTGGCGTTCAAAGTATTAACACTAGATCTATCTGCGTTAGATCTGTTATATTTCAATATATTAAATAAGTATTTTGGAAACAGAGTAATCAAAATGTGGAAAAGTTGACAGATTGCGTAATCTCTCTTTTGTAACATTAACTGAGAATATCTATTTTATGACTTTCCTATAGGGGAGAGTACCCTAGTACCGGCCAGTTGTAAGTTCTATAATCCTATAATAGATGAAGTTTAGATTTTTACCGCCATTAGTGCGATACACTCATGCAAGTATATGCTCCGATCGACGTCGACCTATCGTGACCGGTTTACTGGCAAACCAAAAATTTCTGTTGCGCGCGAAGAACGTGCGCTACGTAATTAAAATTCTGTCGGTGATTTTCGAAGTTCAGAGATTCAATTTAAAACAAATAACTTCTGGTAAGTATAGTATGCTTATATGACTATAAAAAAATGGATATTAAATCAACATTTGTATGTTCGTTTTTGTCTGAAATCGAACTTATTTTTTTTTGTTTGGTTCCTCCAGTACCGGCCATTACGTTATCCTGCAGTACCGGCCATTCCTTAAGTTCGTTTTTAAAAGATGTTAACAAGAAAAGTAAGGTTTCAGGAAAAAATGTTACTAAAAAAGGTAAGAGCTTGCTGTCAGGAAGAGATGTCAGTAAGAAAACTAAGAAAAATAAAACCGAAAACCTACCTCCTCTTCACAGACCGATTGAAGAAGAGTCAGTTTGAACTTTGTGTGCTGAATCTCATGAAAAAGATTGGATACAATGTGGAAACTGCTAGGTTTGGGTCCATGAGGCTTGTGCAAACATATTGGAGCTATCCGACCAGTGCATTTGTGATTATTGTATTGTATAAATGGTTACATATTTACTGGCCGGTACTGGAGGCCAATTTTTTATAGTCTGATTTTTCCTAGTCTTAGAATTCCTGTAATAAAGCTGATTATTTCTAAACGTATTGGTTGTTTGTTATTTTTTTTTAATAGCACAATAGTTCTTTTATATATATCAGGAGGTATTGAACATGTAACCTTAGGTATTTTGATTTTTTGTCGATAAACCTTAAGGTGACGGTACTGGAGGATTCTCCCCTAAGTTCGGAGAATTTTTGGAAACAAATTTGAAACCAGTCATTTTGACTTGCTTAGCAGTTCTAGTTTTAATGTTATAAGAAATTACATTGAATTTACAGCTCCGGTCACTGGTGAACCCCATGGTATTCAATGTGTTAAGGGTGCATTTAACACTAGATTCACGGACGTAAAATCTCTTGTACCGCAAAATATTAAATAAATTCTTTTAAACTAGAGAGATCAAACGCCAAAGAAGATGATCAGTTAAGTAATTTATATATTATAAGATCCATGGGAAATATCTACTGTACCAAGTCTCTATAAGTTTAACAGGCGTTTCTAAAAAGGTAGGAATCTGTCAATTTGTCGGCTTCCATAAACTTTGTGTTAAACCCAGTTCGTCATTGTAACTGTGAGAAGAAATATTGATCTTTGTAATGGCACATTGGACATTCTTCTATATTTATTTGCTACGAGTAGTACATTTTTAGTGAACTGTTGATAACGATACACAATGAAATTAGAAAGTTTCAATTTCATAAGGTAAAAAGCGAAACTGAAGGATGGCTTACTTAGCTTCAATTTACAAGGATGTAAATTAATCATTTAATACACCTTCACGTCATTAAAACGACCGTCTTAATTCGCGTGAAAGGAGAACCGTCAGCGTAACCAATCAATCAACCGAAGCCAAAATGAGCTTTAACAGATGGTGACAACTCCTTTATGTTCAGCATTCCGTGGATGATAACTTACAAGGAGGAAAAACGTTAATGTCAGGAAAATGTTGCAATCATAATCAACCGTAAACAATACAGTAAATTACACTCAAATGTTACTGTCAGGCTATGTAATAATGTATGAGCATTTAAGGATACGGTATTAGTTGATGTAGCGTGATACATTATTGTTTCGTTATACCACCCGTCATCTATGGCTACCGTAAAACCCACATGTTTTTAACTATCGGCGCTCCTATGCATTGGCATGAATGAAAATCATAAACTCCCATTTAGATGTACGTAAATCAATACGTAAACCCACTTCATTGATTTGTAACAATTAATACGTGTATTGTCAATGCGAGTCGCCGATTAAGCTCTGCGAAGAGCTAACATAGAAGGAACATTTTTCCTTTTTCATTTTTTTGTATTTTAGATTATAATTATAAATGGATATTATTATTATTTTATTGAAAATTTGCATTTTTAGAAGAAGGTTTATATAACCTCAGGAAAAATTTCTTTGGAATAATGAGGATTCGTAGTCTTGCACATTAGGGTAGGTATTGGCCTTATCAAGTTCTTGGCCACCATGAGCTTACATTAGAGTTAATCTTTTAAGAGATTGCGTATCAATCACGAACATAATTAATCTGATTTGTTAATTTGCAGAACACATTAAATAGTAGACATCTATATGGCGTAAAATATTATTGTCGCATAAATATCTGATGGAATTTGTGAGAGCTCTAAAGAAATTTTGCCTGGCCGAAAAATATCAACAATTTTGAAATGGCGGGAAAAAAAGATTTTCAATATGAATTTATAAATTACATTGAATAGTGACTAGTATATTTAGACATTTATTTTAATGTATATTTTATCAGTGTTGAACATTGTTAATGATAGAGCTGTGTTATTTACTTCTTCGAAAATTAAAATCCGAAATTATAGCTTAAAATCAAGACGTATTTTCTACTATTTAAACCGACATTGTTTGAAGAGAAATTCATAGGAAAATTTTCCTATTACACATAATAAGCATGCAATGACTCTTTTAAATGAGTACAGAGATCCTAAAATTGTATCACTTTCGAGAGTAGTTAAAACAGCAAGTTTTGTATTTTCTTAACACTAAATTTACGGAGCCAATTTGGCTCATTCAAAATTTAATTATTACATATATTATATATTGGTTGGTTAAATTTTTAATAATAAATCTTTCATTTCAATTGATTTGGAACTATTTTCTTTGCAAAAAATTTCAATTTTCTTGTATGATTCAAATTTGCTCACTTCAGAAAAATCGGTGTATCATCATCCGTAAATCTAGTGTTAATATTTGACTTTTACGGAAGTTTCATCAACTGGACTAACACATTTTAAGTTACACGATAACGTTATCATTTCGATACCACGAGAGACGTATTTTATAAAAATACCTATTTAAGATTTACGGCATTAATTATAATTTGTACGTACATCGATTGAAATATGAAATAATAGTAGAGTCTTGTATCGCAAACCTAGTTTCTTACGAAAATGTAGAATAACTCAGCAATGATATAATTTGATTAGTATTAACTACACAAGTTGACAAAAAATTACATCACTTACAGATACCTCATTATTTTCAAAATTTTTAGTATACAAAAAGGAAGACACATACTATACACTCTTTCTCTACTCAATAATTTATAAATTAACTATTAAAATTTAATAAGCGGTCAACTACTAACGAAAAAATGTGGCCAATTACTAGTTTTATCGATTTCAATGGTTTTTTATTAAATTTAATATTGCCGACATCCTTAGGTCTTTCCCATATTTCTCTTACAAACCTTGTCGATTCAGTCAAAAACATCATCTAAAAATAATTTCATCTCTATTATCATACAATTTTCTAACCAATTATTCAAAAACGGTTTTCTCTATATCCTAATCCAAAGTTGTAACAATAAATCGTAAAACTCTAGTAAAAGTCTAGTGATAATAGACACGCCGAAACAATGAGTACGAACAGACCGTACGTACGCAACTGAATGAGAGTCATCAATGGAAATGCAATCTGGCGAACGTGCGAGTGTCACGCGACCGAGTGTCATGCAAATTCCGAAGGAGGCGTACTTTACAACGTTCTATGTGCGCTCACACATCGAAATACGGACATACAAAACATTGTATGCCTACCCACTGCCGTCTGCTATGTTAATTACCAGACAATGGCGCCGCCAGGCAGAACGGCTATCACGAATGTCCTGGGAAAGAGTTATCTTCGACGGAGGCGTCCGTCTATCGAGCTACTGATCTTTATGTAAAATTTCTAACTGGTCATTTATATAACGAGTCTACTGGATTTTTGTGATAATAGTAATTAATGTAATTTAAGTACGTACTGTTACGAGTTATTTGTTACTCCATTGGAAAATAGTGATGTGCAAAATGTTTAGTAACCATATTTTAAATATTGATAGAGCGTGGGAAAATTTACGAAATAAAATATTGACAAAATATTTATATGAAATTATTTCTCGATTAGAATCTTAATTGTTTACTAACATATTATTGATAAATTAACGTTTGTTAGTTATAAATTCGAAGTAGTCCTTTAGTTCTTTAGAGCAGTGCTCTGCAACCTTTTGTCATTCACGGTACAATTACGTTTTTTTTCGATAATTCCACGGCACACCATAAGTAAAAACTTTCAAATAGATAAACAATACATATATGTTGTTAGTAGATAAAAAACACAATAAAAAAGCTCTATGTACTTAAATAATTACTCGAGAAAATCATCGGGGTTGCGGAGCACTGCTTTGGAGTCTTGAATAGTGTTATGAATTATTGTTATAACACAACTCTTTTTGCTTGATTATTCCTTTAATATTTTACATTACCTGCACATTTACAATAGTACGAAGGATACCGAATCTTTTAAAAAAACTTCTTATACAAACAAAGCCTCTAGGTTTCATGAAATCTTCATGAAGTGAAGTGTAATAAACAGACTGCAGATTTTTATGCATTTATGACAAATTAAACACGACTAAAATATACAAAAAGGACATAATATAAAAATATATCTAAAATATCCAAAGTATGGTATTTGTTGTAATATTTATTGAGTGCAATAAATCCCTAGAGAGGTTTTCCTGTCTCACCTGCATTTGTGAAATTCAAAATTTGCATAAACATCCGCAGTCTAGTAATAAATCATTGTGCTCTTTATACGTGAAAATCATACTTGTATTGTACTCGCTAAGTCACTTCCTTAATTTTCTTATTAGCGTTTTTCTTTTTGGCAGATTTTTTATTACAAAAATCCTATGGATGGAATGGCATTGCCACTACACGATTACGATGATTCTGCATTGTTCCAGTTTGCATGGGTAAACATTCGGAAGAAATGCACAATCATTGATGTAATTAAAACACTATATTAAGATTTTATAACATTGTTATTCGTCATTTTGGCAGCTAACATCTCCAGGACACCGGTCTCTCAATCATATAGATGTTACTACGTTAATAATTGTTAATTATCTTCGATTGTGTACACGTATAATAAATACTTAAATACATAGTTGTAATATTCATAGAAGTTGTAAATGAAACAAAATTTGGTCATTTATTGAATAAAACCTACAATTTAATCTCAGAGGATACGCAATGTTTCCCTATAATGTTAGTTATACAACAGCTAACATTCAAAATAAGATAGTTCTGCACTCAATATATAGAACAATATTCAACGCATTTATTTATGCATACTGACACTTCTTCAGAATACAGGGTGCAGTCTGTTTCAGGGAGAAAAGATTATTTTTATCATATTTAATTTTTCATAAATACATTTTTATTTTAGCTACTTCCTTCTTGCGTCCTGTAAGTTAGGTATTTATAAACTTACGATGGGTCATTCTAAAAATATTTTTCACCTGCAAGACCTTACCCGTCGACTCTTTATGGTAATTGACTCATCTTAAGCTTTCGCATCCTGAAAACCTCTATACCCATAATGTCGTACCTGCTTAGTGACTCATAATTCATTTCGAACCGTACAGCAATCCTACTTTACAACTATATTTTTGCAACAGTTATGTCATCGACACCATCATTGGACATTGGAGGAAAAGGCCATGAGTAATCATTTTTTGAAGCATTGGAAGTTGAAAGATCTCCTGACAAATCTTAATTATCCCTATGTACGAATCCTAATCATTTGATATTTTATCATAAGCATCGTTTACTAAAGACATTCAAGTTTCACCGAAAAGCCATCTACTGAAATACCATTACTGACAATGAGCGGAAACTCACACTAGAAATATGCATATGGTTTCTGTATATGTATCTATATGTTTTTCTAAGTCTCAAATAACAACTGTGCTGAATAAAGCAAGCATTGCTCTAATCTAACAAGTATATTTACCTTTTTGATATGAAAAGACTTACAAAATTATTAAAATACAAATCCGTTTGAAGTTTATCGCGTAATCCATTTTGACATCGCTTCAACAGAGAGTAGTTTTAAGAATTGATTTATCTAATATGTCAATAAAATCAGCTGAAAATGTTCAGTCGATAATGAAAAATTATTTGGATGTCGTATATACGCGTCACTTATACCCATAAATCGTCGCATAGATGCCATATATATGCATCACTCGTACCCACAGATCGTCGCATAGATGCCATATATATGCGTCACTCGTACCCACAGATCGTCGCATAGATGCCGTATATATGCGTCACTCGTACCCACAGATCGTCGAGTGGATGCCGTATATATGCGTCACTCGTACCCACAGATCGTCGAGTGGATGCCATATATATGCGTCACTCGTACCCATAGATCGTCGCATAGATGCCGTATATATGCGTCACTCGTACCCACAAATCGTCGAGTTGATGCCGTATATATGCGTCACTTGTACCCACAGTTCGACGGATGGATGCCGTATATATGCGGCGCTCGTACCCACAGGTCGACGCGTGGATGCCGCATATATGCGACGCTCGTCCCCACAGTTCGTCACGTGGATGCCGCATATATGCGGCGGTTGGTGCAAAAGGGTTAATTTCGATGTTGTCAAGAAGCCCTCATAGTCTCAAGTGCCCTTAAGTTTCATGTTACACGTTTCTGTGATCGGTAAACTTCACACTTCGTTCTTACGCCTTAGCTGGGCGAATCCAGGCTGTTGGCTTGTTTTTACGAACGGCAAATTGACAGTGAAAAGAAGTAGCCGCGGCCACTCGAGCCTGACAAAGTCTATTTTCTTCGTTTGAAGTGCCTCCGGCTGTACACTGTCATCGAGCAACTTGAAATGCTTTTATACGGGGCGTTGCGTTAATGTATGCCGGTGTTTATTGAAGATAATTTGACGACATAAGTACATGCATGTGTCATGTACACTGTTCACATATTTTATACAAATGATAACGTGCTTCTTTAAAAGACATTTTTTTAAATGTCTATATTATATATAATAAGAAACTAGCGGCTACGTTTTATTTAATGTAGAGGGATGAATGCTTATCCAATGTGAAATGATATATTTGTGGGAAATTAAAATAAGAGAATAAATTAGAAACCAGTCATATAAATACTTATCGCAAGATTTTTGCCTGTGGCATTATGTTCTACGATGAATACCTTTAATTATTCGATAGCAAATTATACACCTTTAAATGAATGCGTTAATACATTCAAAAAAATCGATTTTTATGCTTTAAAGAGAAATGAAACAAGGTGAGAGCAAAACAATTTGCACTAACAATACATTCATTTAGGTAAGTATCTGTGCACCCCATAAGACATTACCATAAGTATCACCTATCATACAGCAAACTTTCGACCTAAAAATTAAATCACCACGAACCACGTTAACTCCTACCATCATTTCTCACCTGTCGACACTATGACTTTTTCAAAACCGCGAAAGAAAGTCTGGTATAATTGAATCATTCCAACGGTACATGAAACCTTCGGACCAAGTATCGCCATCAATATTGTCGTCGAATGTTACGCTTGTAATTAAAGTTATTTATATATGCATTCCTCTAGCGCATTTCCCCTGATTCGCATAGGTATACGAGATACAGGTGCATTTGTGCCGCGAGAAATCGATTATCGTCTCGGTCAGTCGTATAAGTGGCTTCCCGCGGTGAATATCGGGCCGAAAATGAAAACCTGTCCGTAAGATGTAATTAATGCTCTCCGGTCGCCGAACCGTTCGTTCGATTAATCAACCTCTCCGTAAGATTAACGAGGCGCAATATTAATGGTCACGCTATTCGTATCAGCCACTCGGATATTCACTGATCTTGCGACGCAAGGAAGCAAGTATCAATAGCTAGTGCAGTTTTGTACCGTGAGTGAAGATGAATTTCCTTCCGCCTCAATAAATGGCTGGATGAAAATTTATGTTTAATATTAGATTTTTATAATTCATTCTCATTGGACTTGCCGATGGCGAGACGTCTATAAACGGTGGCGTTAACAACTCAATTTGAAAGCAAGTTTAGTCACAATTATGGAGGCGTTGTGAAGATTATCGCTGATGTATGAACAAAAAATTATGGCAACTGAATTTTATTCAGACAAATATGATATGCAATCAATTTGTTTTACTTTAGATTGTAATTTTGGATAATCGAAGGCATTTGTTCATACTTCTTTTTATTGTTTTCAAAACAAAGGGGGTTGTCGATGAAACGGTGGAGGTTTTTAAGTAAATCCAGTATAATTTAAAACTAGAACTACCAAACCAGTTGAAATGACTGGTTCACAACTTTTTATAAAAATTTTGCAAGTTTATAGCAGAGTCGAAGAATAGATATTTTATGTCGGCCTCACAAAACATAAATTACCGAATCGATCATTTCTTTCACCTTTTAACCCCTCACTGTATCATTCCTTTTATGATTGAATATGCAATAACTCAGTATTAATTATTCAAATAACCATCTATCTATTTTATGGTGACCCAGTGGTATTTTGGATTTAACAATTTTTGGAACACTTCAAAATTGAATATTCCATTTATCACATCACGAGTGTCATTCGTTATTTTACGGCAAGGAGCGAATTTTTCTTCTTTAAAGTACTCATTTCATATTAAGGATACCGAAAAGTAATCAAAATTTTTTTTGCTGGCGAAAAACATTTATTTATTAAAGGAATCTTAAATACTAATCAACAAAATAATTTCCATAATTTTCTAACACATTTTGCCAGCGTAAAGGTAGTTGTTCGATTCCCTTTTTAAAAAAGTCCTTCGATTTTTTGTAGAAAAACGTTTCCAATTATGTTTCCCTTCTCCAATTTTGATTACTTTTCTGTACCCCTAATACATTTAAGTATACTAGACTTAACGACGGTAGTTCTAGTGTTAACAAATTTGATGTATATGCTGCAATAAAAATATCTTTACCGACTTATTCTCACATGTTAGCTATTTCAAGCCTGAATATATTGATATTTTATAGCTTGTAAGCTACTTTACAGTTTGTAAACGATAACAATAATCAAATTTTATTACTTCTGGCATTTGTTACTTATTTCAGTACTCCCTTCACTTTGCACATTTAACATCAATTCAACAATCGTTCTAACAAACATAGAAGATTATTTAACGTACCATATATAAAGTGAACTTAAACAAGCCGTAAAATAGATGATAACGCGTTTCTTTGTTTACAGTAAATTTCAATCCGCCTTAGTAATATGACCGCGGTAGCTGGAAGTTGACGGAAATTGCAATTGCAGTAATTCACCTCCCCCGTATAAGCGGCTGGCGAAAGACCGCATAAAGCGTTTCATACGCGCGGCGCGTGCAATTTAAATACCTCGGCACGATGACACGTCCACGTGTCACCACACCCCATCGTAAGAGATTCGAAACGATGCTGCTATCTCACGTAAACCGCTTTCACAATGGCCTATCACTGACTTCAACGGTAATTATTAAGTTTTGCGACAATTTCTCCGAACACTATACTTATAAAATGTTTTATCCGACTGATAGAAAAGTAAGTATTGTGATTCGATGAATTTTAACACTAGAATTACCAGCATTATATCTTTTATATTTAAATATAAGGTGAAGTGGAGTCAGTGCAGACTGGTTTTTTAGAAGTTAGAGTTTAAACTTATGTACTGTTAGTGTGGTGTGTCAATACGTAACGCTGTTGATATTAAACGCTTCGTATAGTTATTACTGACGAATTGATATTATATTTGATTCTAATTTTTCTTGAATATTTTCATTTCGATGAGATATTGTACAAAATGTCATCTTCTCTGCACTTTAACCTGAAAATGAGGGAAGAGCGCAATTTAGCAACGGGGCAAGATCATAATTATTAAAAAGTCTGCTATAAAATGTTTTGTATTATATTAAATTATATCGCTTAGTCTTCTAGTTATCCATTTTTAAACAAAATTTCGCTTGTATTGTAATAAAAATAACCAGTATATGCACTTGTCTCCTTTACGATGTTACCCCTCTCTACCTTATTGAATAAGTACTTTTGCAAAAGAGAAATCACGAGGGATAAAACGACCATCAATTAAGAAATTTATGTTCTTTAAAATAGAATATTTACTGCATGGATACCATATCAATTTTGGGAAAGTTTTAGAATGATATCACAAAAAACGCTATCGAATGCATTGAGTTGTAGTCCTTTCTTCAAATTGATCTTTTAAAAAAAAAACAGGAAACGTGATTTTGATAAATGATTGACTGAATTATTTTCATAGATTTTACAAAGAATTTCTACGTTTACAGAAAGAGAGTGCGTGTTAGAGACGTAACTTACGGGTAACGTAGAGGTATAAAGGAAAATGGAAAGCTACGCTAATTGCATTCCTTAGATAATCGATTGCGTGTAATGTGTAGCAATCTATGTTTGATGTTTTTTTATGAGCGTGTGTGTAAGTCTTCTTAAGATCGGTTTTGGTTACGAGAACTTGTAGGGGCCTGCACTTTACAAGAGACTCTCAAAGAGATAAGTCATTCGATCCCGTAACTTTTCTAGTCGAGAGTTATAGCGAAGTGATAAACTATAGTGCATCCTTATATGCTTATCCTAGGCACTGTTCGGTATGGTAATCGTTGCACTACTGTGATCAATAATCGTGTGAACAGGATATTTCACTTTTAACACTTTACGACCGGTATTTTTTTAACATCCTACCCCCTTCTGATCGATCACTTGATCACAAATACTTCCTTGATACAGACATGTATTCAAAAATTACAAATTCTCATCACTGAGTCGTTAACACAGGTAACCGCAATGATAAATGATAATTTATTAATTGGAGTGGCAACCAATTAATTAGTTAAAAGTTCAAAGGCGTTGGGTCCGAAAAGCCTATTAATAGGCTTCCGGTCAGTAAAGTGTTAAGTTACAAGTCAAAATATGAACTGAAGACAGTACATTTTTTAACAAGAGACATATAAAGACCCTGTCAAATTAAGATAGAAGATGAAATGATTTAGCTAGCCCGCTAAACCATAACAAAAAAAATAAAGTAGCTTGATTAGTAAGAAAAGAATTTCATTTAACACTAGATTTACAAGCGATGAATCTCTTATATTTAAATATATTAAATAATTACTTTGAGAAAAGAGGATTCAATCGACGAAGAGGATGATCATCTAACCCAGGGGTGGCCAAACCGCGGCCCGCCTTGAACATTTTTCCGTACCGCGAGATTGTCATCACTATCATTATTATTATATTATTTATGTTTAGATGTAAGAGTAATAGTAAACACAATAATAATAACTCATTATATTTCAATTTTTCAATCTGAAAAGGTGCCTATAGTGAGTCTGAATCTAATTTATAGGAATATATAATTTTATATGCGGCCCGCGGAGTTATGATGCATTTCCAAAGTGGCCTGCAAGATGATTTGGGTTGACCACCCCTGATCTAACCCCTTGCCTGCAATAACGAGTGACTCTCGTGATAAGGTAAATGGGATAAGAAATTTTGAGGTTTTCCAAGATCTATTAAATTGAAAATATTAATGAGACGCGACGCGATTTCTATAACATTAATATTATGATAAATTATACGGTATTTTAAAAATCACGGATCAATTTTTATTTTAGCAATCAAATTCTAGATTATAGCGCGGACTGTCACGAAACAAATAGTAATGCAAGGGGTTAAGTAATTTGTATGTTATAAAATACAAGTTGCATATCTACTGTATCACGTCTCTGTAAATTTGAAAGCCGTTTCTAAAAAAGAAGAAATCCATCAATTTAATGAGTTCCATAGATCTAGTGCCGAAGAAGAACAAATATCGATTGAAAATAACCAATGATTTAATTTTCTTAACCAGACAAGTGTGTTTGACAACTATATCCGTCATGGAGAAATGACATATATTTCGTGTCATGCCGACTACATCCGTTATGTGGGAAATTTAGTTACCATTTGCTATTTAACCAGTTATCTGTCGTTGACGTATATACACGTCATTCCTCGATCTTCCTGACTCACGTATAATAAATAGGTAGATGTACACTTTCAAAAGAAGTTGCCACATTTAACTGGTTAATGATTAAACTTTCATACATGTTTCACAAACTACTTTGTAATTGTACTCCATAAGCGTGAAAGAAGTTGTGAATTAATATGACATTAAATTCATGCCGATTCGAATCGCTTAGTCTCGCTAGTAAACTTACCCGTTAATGGATTTAATTAACATTGTTGCACATGACGGCGCCTTGTTCACAGAAGGGGTTACAGGCGGCTTAATCGGCCCGTACAAGTGCACACGACGGTCATTCAGGTTTTACCGATTATTAATCACTGTGTCGCTTTGTTCGACATCTGTTTTAATTCAATTCATATTCTTCTGGCATGTGAATATTTCAGTTACCGCGGCTGACAGAACGATTGGTAGGTACTTACTCGATACGGTATATCATTTCGTTTCGATTACATAATATCTACGTTAGCACTGTTTAGACCGCACGTACTGCTACCGATCGGGTCTCTCGATATGAATATCACACTTTGAGCGAATTAGAAAGCATACTTAAGAGTTACATTCTTGTACCAACTATGTGGAAAACTCATTTTTTTAAAGCAGCCTTTGGAATACTTTCATTATTTGAAAGTGAACGATTATTAACTATTATGAATTAAGAAAGAGTATTAAATTGGAAGAAACGTGCTCTAACAATAAATGTCTCAATTTGTGGTATTTACTTCACGTATATAATTTCGCTATTACACAGTTTTCAAAAAAACGGATTCAAAAAGAAAAATGATAGATTTCTATTGGCAACATATTTCTTCAGTTTGCAATTTCTATAGATATAGTATTTTCACGAACGAATCGTTAGTTTAAATCGAGGATAGCTGAAAAAATTTGCAATTATAGCTGTAAGATATTACGTAAAATGTAGGATGATATTAGAATTGAGACGCGTTTTTTTTAAATGAAAATATCACGCTGCTGATACTCCATTCTTTATGTTATCGTTTGAACCATTGAATGGGGGTTTTGTTAATAACCAGTGTTACTGAGGTCAATTAAATTTCTTACCACTTTTAATTGATAATATTCACAAATCTCCAAATATATTATATATTTGAATGTTGGCGTTAAAAGAATCAACCCGAGTCGAAAAGTCCCGCCTAAAAAGAAACTTCAAATCCTAGATTCTATTGATTTCTCATTTGCCGCTTAATTATGTCCTATACCACGTTGAACTTCAAAATCCTCAACTAGTGTGTCTACGCGCCTCAAAGTCCTGTAAATATGATTTTTACGAGTTATATGGACTGATCAGGTAAAATTTTTATTCTAATTTAATCTGACATCCCCTAAAAATATTTCAGAAGTTTCAAGTCTGTCGACTCATATTCTAAAAATAGGGCTTTCAGGAGCAAATAGGAATTAAATTATCATTTTATTCCATGTAAATTCGAAATCTCCTAAAATCACTCCAATTCTAAAACTCCTCATTATAGAATGTATGGCTTAATATTGGGCTTACAATTAGATTAATTTTCTAAATAAGAATGCTGAGGATTATTTTGGGCTGTATGAAGCCTAAATTGATCCTAAACTAGGCAAAACTGGCAAAAATGAACAAGTTTAGGGCGATTGTGGAATTAAAATTTGCATTCTTTTATATGTAACATATTTTTCCATATTCAGCCTAAATATCCTAAGTTATTTGGTAATTTAGGAGGATTTTGGGCTGAAATTTTCGACTCGGGAAATGTCAAGGTATATAATTATTTTTACTTTAACGTTTTTATTCTATAAAGATGTGATTTTAACCAAAAAAACTTTCTCCTCGGGAGAAGTGATAAAATCAGAGCCATATGGCTAATATTGGACGGGTTAACGTTATAGAATCAGAAAACTCCCCTATTCAAAAAAGTGTTACTGTATCTAAAAAAAGATTGGAAAAGTTCAAAACTAAAGATAACACTCGGTATATTACCGATCATCAAATATTCTCATTAAAACGATAACACATTGTGCCGAAACTGGATCCAATCCGTGGAAGAATTTAACAGAATTGGCGACGCGAAAAGCCGATTCTTCGGCCAATCATTTGACCGACGAAAAAGAGCTACTTCCTTATTGAGTTTTTTTCTTAATCAAATTCACGTCAAATGTTGCTCCGATACGGCATGCTCAGGTGAGAAGGATATCCTCTTTGTCGAACCGATAGTTTAATTGAAGATCCGACAAAGGACCTGATACTTTAGCATGACTTGTGCGTTTCTTTCAAATGCCAGAGACTTGTCAAACCGCTGACGCCTCGACAACAAAGTATATTGTGCATGTTTTGAGCACTTGAAAAAGACACATGTAAGAAATCGTCAGTTTAAACTCACCATACGAACAGTTCTTTTGCATTATTGATAGTCAGTTCCGGGTTGAGTGCATTCAAGTTCTTACAATGCAATGCAATTAACCATAAATGCGTGGAAATACTTTGACGCGCAACATCCTTCTGTAAAACGCGGTATGTGCATAACGGGAGATAAGCTTTTTGCATTTATATTGAGAATGTTCTGTATACAAAATCATTAATGAATTACTGCAAACTTATTTACAATATTCTTTATAAACATTCCTAATAAACCATCGAAATATATTATGAATGATTAACACTAGAACTACCGGCCTCAAATCTATCATATTTTAATTAATGAAATAAGTACTTTGAAAAAGGGGGAATCAAGCGGCGGAAAATTTGATCGATTGGGTGATTTATGTTTATTGATATAGACATAGAATATTTATTCTATGACTCTTATGTAATCTTGGAGAATTTTCTGAAAAAATTGTGTACCAGTCATTTGGACTGGTTTGGTAGTTCTAGTGTTAATATTACACTGCAAATCATTATATGGCTGGAACATTAACTGCCATGGGGGTCACTGGTGACCGGTGCTATTGAATTCAATGAAATTTAATATAAAATGTAAATTGCAGTAATTATGAATTTTCTAACATATTTAATATTTAAATATTGGCGTTGGAAAGATAAAGGTCTGCTGAATATCTATCTATCAGTATCTTCAGAGTTTCTCTTTTATAAAAAGATGATTTTGATAGAAAAAGTATCACTTCAGTAGAAATGACAAAACTAGCGAAATACCGGTGTTCAACGTGTCAATATTATAGAAATTCTATGTTGCATTTTGTATATGTATGTTGAACATGGGAACGCAAAGAAAGATGAATAAAAATTTGATGATCAGAAACGAAGTTGATGTAAAAGTTTTTAAAGTTGGACTGTTCCTTCAAATTGTGGATCTTTGTTTGAAAGTGGTGTTATAAATCTATATTCTAAAATAATAGAATGTAAAACATTTCGCGTAGAATGCTTTGTATACCTGTTTTGCTATAATAAAAGCAAACTTAGCAAATTTTTAAATATGGAGTACAGGTAACTATAACACGATAGATAGGTTACTAGAAAATGCCATGTCATGGGAAACCGTGTTATAGGAGACCCAAACTTAACAAAAATAAATATTTTTTTTATATTTTGCTGTATTGAGTAAACAGCAAGTGTCGCTGCACTTTTTGCTATAACATTGGAATATCGTTATAAATGAGTAAATTACAATTTATTTGTGAATTTTCATTAAAATGGACTATAATTCATTATACCTTCCAGTCATTGTTTAACCCTTTGCCTAGCAATGACGTGTGGCAAACGTGAGGCGGTGAATGAAATAGAAAATTTGAAAGTTTTCCAAAAACTGTTAAATTGAAAATATCAGTAGGTCAAGAGACGTTGAAATCAGTTCTATGCTATTACTATTGCGTTCACATACACCGGTATATCGGAAATCAGTGATAGATTATTATTCGAACAATTAATTCTGAGTCATTGCGCGTTCGGTCACAAAATAAATCGTAAGGCAAGGGGTTAAACTAATTTAGTTTTGAAATATCTTAAAATTTTTAATATTTCAAAATTAGTTTGAAATATCTTAATCATGTTATACAGTGATATAAAAGTATGGTGTTGTACAAAAGTTTTCACGATTTTCTTATCGTGTCTGAGTAAAACCGTGTTATAGAATGCTGTGTTCTTGAAGGGGTACCTGTATATACAACCTGCTACTACAAAATAACATTTTTCTTCTTTTACAATCTGTAGTTTTACGTATTCTCAAAAGTATAGGACAAAAATAGATAATTCTATTTTGATATCGTCGCAAGTTATATATAAAGTATTAAGTAGTTCGCTCTCATGGTTAATTAAAATCATGGAATTTCTTAAAAAAAAAATCACTCACTATTCCATTCCCTTGTATCCCATTCATTGGGTTTAATTATGCTACAGGCATTTTGTAATGCAGTAAAGGCAACTTAATACCACCAATTACAAGCTTTATTATACGCACGATTAATGTAAGTAATACTTAAAAAGCAACCTCGTAATCGCCATTTTACGGCGTAAAAATATATAATTTCAGAAACAACTCGAACACGAAAACTATGATTTTAAATGGAAAAGTTGCCCACTCTCCCGGCAATGTAAATCTCATGATATCGATAATACACCACAATTTTCTGAAATAGAGTATCATTAGGTATACTTTGATTTAACACGAAAGGAAGTGACATTTTACTACCTATCGACTCCACCAATCGATGTCAATTAACGCTCTTAATTACGCGGTTATCCAAAGCTCATTTGCTCTTAATTACTGCATCGGCACAAGCTGTTATATTTCATCTTCGACGTTTTAAAAATTATCTCTATAGATTATATTTATGTAAAACGCGTATAGTTATTTTTAATGAGACGGACACTATTTTTACGGGGCGAATTGGTATTTACTATCGATCAATTGATCGTTGCGATTAATTATATGGCTGGAACGTTAATATTTCATGAATTCGATGTTGCTTTTTGTACATGTTTAAATTTGATGATCGAGAACGAAGTTGAACTAAAAGTTAAAATTGAAACTCATCAGAAATTCGTGGAGCTTTTCATATAAATAGAAATCGAAGTTTATGTATTCGAATGATATTTACATAGTCAACTAGGTAATTATTTGCAAATCATTTATGTTTACTTGCAAATGGTAATTTTAACGAAACTATTGAATTAAAAAATAGTTGTTCAAGGTCAAGCATAAGTTTGAGGAACGATTTTTAATTAACGTTTAAAATATTCATGTTTACCGTAAAAATATCCTTGAGGTATTCTTATCGTATGTATGACCTATTCCGTATTTTGAAATTATTTTGAAATATCAAAATTTTTCATTATCAATTCATCGTAAATTTTAAACCTCTGAATGTATGTACTTTTTGCGCAGTGTTGCTGATCTTGATATATTGCAATCCGGAACAATTTGCAATTATCACTTGTGTCTTCTAAGAAGTCTACTTTCAAAGCAATATATTACTGCCAATCGAAGTGTATTCTTTCGTAAAATGCAAACGTTTACCGCTCGTTACGTGTCGATCTTATCGAGGAAACATAACGAAGTAGTACTATGAACTCGAAGAACGCGATGCAATAACATCGTAATGCTTGATTCGCAAGTATATATCGGAATATCACGTTAAATCACATCTCTGTTGAACAGCATTCTGTAAGTTACAAGAAGTAAAGAAATCGCGAAACGAGTCGATCCTTGCTCTCATTTCAGAGGATGAAAATTGCACGGACGATACGTGGGAAGGAAAACCGATCCACGACGTGAAACTAATTTCGTAACGAAATTAACAATATTATCGACATTTTAATTTTTTTTAACTGGATATCAAAAATATTGTGCATTATGATATTTCATGTTTCTCTGTTATTTACTTAATACCTTAATTGCAGCGCAATTATTATAATTTTCTTTTAGAAATATCGAATGAGGATGGAATGGCATTAAATAATTGCATTTGTTTTGTAATATTATTAAATTCCGAATAACTGTAAAAGTTCTCCTACTTCCATTGTTAATAAGTCAACTGATAAAAATAATGATTTTTCAAATTTGTTTGACTTACTGAAAACATTAAAATCTCTTTTTCGTATTTGGCTGTAAAAAGTGTAAACAGGCAGGTTGAACATTTCTGTTCATCCCTTCATTTCTTTTCCTACAAGATATTTGTTATAACTTATCCAATTACCGCAGTCTGATCATCAATAATTCTTCATCAGTGTAATTAAAATTCGAAGCAGAATATGTACGGTCTGATAAAAGAGATACCTATAGGGATAATATAAAACAGTAATATAAAGAAGCCCAAAAGTCATTAGACCATTTAAAAATAGAATAACTGTTTCACCTAAAACAATTTCACATTTATTTTGTTTAATAATATGAATATATTGTTGGGAAATTATTAAAATTTTTTTTTTATAGATAATGGCCTCCAATTCGTCAGCATCTTGTTTTTTCAATTTTATAGAATTATAAATTATATTTTGAGATAATTTAGCAATGTTTGGGCTCCCATATATCATAATTAGCTGTTACCCCGGTGAACTTGCCTACGAAAATTTCATGTAAGATAACCCGAGTCGAAAAGTCCAGCCTAAAAAGAAACTTCAAACCCTAGATTCTTTTTATTTCTCATTTGCCGCTTAATTATGTATACCATTTTGAACCTCAAAATCCTCAACTAGTGTCTCTACGCGCCTCAAAGTCCTGTAAATATGATTTCTAGGAGTTATATGGACTGATCAGGTAAAATTTTTATTCCACTTTAATCTGACATCCCGTAAAAATATTTCAGAAGTTCCAAGTTTGTCGACTCATAATCTAAAAATAGGGCTTTCAGGAGCAAGTAGGAATTAAATTATCATTTTATTCCATATAAATTCTAAATCTCCTAAAATCACTCCAATTCCAATCCAATTCTAAAACTCCTCATTATAGAATGTATGGCCGAATATTGTGCTTAGATTAATTTTCTACATAAGAATGCTGAGGATTATTTTGGGCTGTATGAAGCCTAAATTGATTCTAAACTAGGCAAAACTGGCAAAAATGAACAAGTTTAGGGCGATTGTGGAATTAAAATTTGCATTCTTTTATATGTAACATATTTTTCCATATTCAGCCTAAATATCCTAAGTTATTTGGTAATTTAGGAGGATTTTGGGCTTAAAATTTTCGACTCGGGAATACAAAAGAATTGATACGGCGACCTGGAACATATTTATACACCTTTCATCGATACAATGATGTAAAAGTTTATGTCGAAACGTGACCCGATTCAACTAAATTACCAGACTAAATTACGATGTCTCGTAATACAGAATTTTTCCTCATAAAGTAGTACAAAATACTAACAGTAACTGCCACCCATATTAGAATCATGTAATCGCAGCAGAAACCGAGCGAACATTTACTAATAATAATCCTCGAGTGTGGGACAATAACTGGGAAAGGAATTAGTAGAAAGTCTGTACTTAAATCCAGGTGCAATCATTCTTTTCGATGCTGTGATTTTCTACGAGCATTTATCTTACAATTTTACCATGCATATTACGAGAAAGTTCACGCCGTGGTAATTACAAGGTCTGTTTTAATGATTCGAGATTTGCCGTGTAGAATAAATAATAGCAGGTTTCGCTTCTCTTCTGAAAAACACCGAATTAAATCTATGGACATTCTCCAATATTTTCTAAGCTTTCATACGTATTCCGGTTTCTTTCTTTCTTTTTCTTTTAATGTCAAACGTCTCGTGGCAAGTAAGTGTTATGAATTAATAAATGTCCAATTAAAATGCCAAAAAATTGCGAGGGTTACGTTGTTTCGGGAATGTCAATCAATCGTTTTATTTGGTGAAAAAGCCGTTTCGTCGCTCTGTCAACTTTTCCGCGGTCATATTATACATAAATTACGAGCTGGTCTTACGCGAACAACTGCTCCTGCATTTCGCTTATTCCGATCTCCTTACGTTTAGATTCATGCTGGGTAAGACGTAACAAGCTGTCTCGCGATCTTATCTTTGCGATCGCTGCAATCTTATTTACATTAACTGACGGACTCTATTAATTAGAATAGCTACTAGCAAACTGTATCCGATGAGTTTTTCAACGGGAACCTGTTCCCTTGGCTTTTACTGCGGTATTATAATGGAAATAAATTCTGCGTGGTCCGAAAAATGCATCCTGAATGAGATAATTAATATAAAATGAAATAGTTAATACCACGATTCTTAACCGGGGTGAACATGGACTTCTGGAGATACTAGGAGTAGTTAAAATTATATATAAACACACTTTTACGTAAATAAATTTGGCTTTTAATTGCAACTGTCTTCTAATTTTTGATTAGAAGAACGATAAGCGAAACGTGTTACACAGTAGAGAGTCTGATAGTTTGCTTCCAGTTTTTAATTGGAGCTCCATATTACAAGAATTATCTAAAGAGGCAAATGTTAATTATTATTTAATTAAAACGATATTCGTCAAGTTTTCGTGCTTTAAGATTACTTAATGTAAATCCTCTGGAAATATTGGATTGGGGAAAAAGTTTCTACATATTTTTAAGCAAAAGTGAAACAAGTTTTGTGCCCTGAATTCGCGGAAATTTTACTGCGAAGATTATTACCTCAAAAATGGAAGAAGATGGTTCAACAAAACAGCTTAATATACTTTAAGAAATTTTATTTAAAATATAGAGGAACTTGTTCCATTTTTACGTTAAAATACGAAGAAACTTTTTCCACAATCCAACAAATTCCGATAACGGAGTATATTACCAAAATATTCCCCGTTTTGTATAAAAAATAACAAACAGTATCCGTATTTCTTTAAAAATTTAAATTTACCTAAACAACACAAGTATGTGTTAAATGTTTTTCCACTTAAAAATTATACGACAGAGAATTCACGTTGCTAACGTCAAACAAAACCTTCAACAATCCTCCCGATAATCTCTTCCTCAGTTCTTCGAAGATTCGAGTAAAAAGTTAAGTGTCTATAAATTAGTAGCTAGTTGGAAAGCAGTAACTTGAATCGCGGTGTTAATTAATAATTGGCCGTTGTTCGAAGTAGCGGCAAAACAAAGGCGGACTACTTTTTGCGAGGAGGACGTTTCGTCGAGGCAAAAGACGTTGGATCTCTAACCGTAGCTGGCATGCAGCTGGCTTTAAGTCCTAGGATTGTTGCTCCCAAACAATTTCCATAAAGGATACATATTTTTATCAAAATGAAACTTAACGATTCAATGAACTTCCAATAAAAGCAATGATTGAAGATAGAAAATTGAAGAATTCACACATTTGCAAAAGTTAAATATTTTTACGAATTATCATAACAAAATTGCCTTCCCTATATTTGATATCGCTTATGAGAATGAGAACAACGAACTGCAAATGTTAATATTGATTTAATAGATAAGAAAAGAGTTGTCTTTGAGCGAGAAGTTTGAATCCGTTAAAATAGAGACATTATTTTGTAATATTTGAGTTGTTTGATTATGAAGCGCCATTACAATATCTTAACACTAGAATTTCCAGGGTTAAATCTATTGTATTTAAATATGTTCAATAAGTACTTTGAAGCTAGGAGAATTAAGAAATGGAAAAGATGATCGATTCAGTAACTTATGTTTTATCAGATGGATATACAGGCATCCCTCAAATAGCACGGTACCTACTTGAATTACACGAAGTCGCGAAAATTACTGTTAAAAATTAAGTCGATCACATAGTACACATACATACATATCGTCGCCTTACAAGAATAACTGAAATTTTCCAACTAAAAATACAAAAAAAATTTGTTCTTATTTTCAATGTTTTCTTAATTAATCTTTGGAACCAAATGTACAAATTTGTATGGATCTCGAGTTTCGAATTGCACGGTTTTGAATAGCACGGAACGTTATCTCCAAAATTGTATGAATTATTAGTATCGAATAACACGATTTCGAATAACACGGAACCAATTAGCCGTGTTATTCGAGGGATGTCTGTAGAATATCTGCTCTATGGCTCTCCTATAATTGGAAGAATTTTTGGAAACCAATTGGGTACCAGTCATTTTGGCTACTTTGGTAGTTTTAGTACTAATCAACTGCAATTTTATTCATTTATGCCTAACTTTGAAACTGGTGTATTAAAATATATTATTTTTATTTCACACTAGCGAACAAAGATATAATAAGAAGTTAGAAATAATTATAATTTAACTCACTCTTTGTCAGCATGAAGCATATAGGTACTGTCGTTCCCATTCATAAAAATTAAAAAGATCCAATATTTTGTACTCTTCACATTTTATCTGCAACACACCGTAACTCTTTGCCTAACTTGGCTGTACCTAATTTATCATGTTAATCAAGAATTTAAATTTCTTCTTTAGAGATTAACAACTATCGAGTCTATAGAATAATCCATTAGACAGAATCAATAATCCCATCAAAGTCTCTCGATGCCATGTCCACGACTTCATCAAAATTCATTAAATCCCTCGTTTCGATACCCCTGACTCAGAATCCCCATACACGTCGCTTGATATTATTTACGGACTAAATCATTTACAGGACGATAGAATTTCATGCCTCGGGCAGAAATCATGCGTCACTTTTAAACTATGACGAATGACACAACGTCAAATAGTACTAATAATGGCAATGGTAATAAAGAACGGATTACTCAACTTCCTACGCCGCGTCATAAAATTAGGAGCAGCTATTTTTCAACGGCGTTTCCGGTTCGTAGTGGCGCCTCGAGGAAGAGAAAAAAAAGGAAAAACAGGGCGAGTAGGCGCCCGATCTCAAAGGTGCAATTTCGGACGAGTGGGCGGCTGTGAAGGCGAGGAAAAAGAGGAGAAACGAAAGAGGTTGAACGACCCCAGAGATCGAAAGTCCGAATGAACATTTTTATTCTTTCCCTGTAGACTCGTCACTACCATATGTTCTTTGTGATTTCTAAAGTACTAAAAGGGATTGTTCATCCTGTATTAAATTTACCATACTTTTCTTTCAATTTTTATTACGATAACATCATTAACCCTTTTGTATATAATTATTGAGAAACATAAATACATCTTAAAACGATTCTGTATTTTGAAATAATACGCAATGACTACTTGTTTTATTATAAAAGTTATAGTATTCTTAAATTAATAACAAAAAATGCTATGTGTGGATTATGTATAAATAATAGACAACTTTTAATTAATGGACGCAATGCACGAGAGAGTTAACTCTTGCGATTAGTGATGCCATGGGATTGTCAGAGTTTCTAATTAGATATTTTTGTATCGAAAGATTATTATACTAAAAATATAAATACTACAACGAAAATAACTATTTAAGCACTTTACATAATTATATTGCGTGCAGTGTTTGTTTCTATTTTGTTGCATACAACAATGTGGCAAAGGATAATAGATTACGTTCAATAACGGTGAGAATGATTTATTTCAATATTTGTTATATTCTAATTAAATATTACTTGTGTTTATCAAACGAATAATCGCAAAAATGCATTTCTTACAAAACAAATATATTCATGGAGTATAAGTTAGTGTAAAAAGATGGGTAATGAAGTTTTCGTACTAACAACGAATGTCACATGTAATATTAGAGCCAAGAAATTGTACAGCATGAATATTCATCGCCTAATAATGAATATAAGTTTCCAGATACAAAGTCATTGCAAAGCCTTCATTTGCATTGATCGCTCTATTACGCCAGATATAATCGTTCGACATGAATTTTGTGAGTATGCAAAATTATGTAAAATAAATATGTCGAATAGAAAGAAAACAAATTCCGTAATAGGTTTAGTTATTAAAACTTACAATAAGTAACATTCAGAAGCTCTGCTACTCTCTCTTTTTATTACCTGTTTTTAAGAAATAATTCTAAATCCAATTAATTTTTTTGCAAGATTAAATAAAAACCTCAGAGAATAGAAGCATATTTTTTAACATATTTTTAAAGATAACTTTGTAATATATGCATTTAATAAGAATATATATAAATTACCTAATAGAATAGTGTTATGCAATGAAAACAAATTAGTATTTTGATTAAGTGAATTTAATAAAACCAGCTACAAAAGATTTTAATAGCTTCGAAATTCGACCCTCTATGGACCGAATTTTCTATGATATTTGAAAATTAGTTGCTCGATTGCACAGTAGAAAATAATAAAAGTCCTTTTATAAGTACTAAGTTTTACTTGATTTTGAAACGTTGGATTGTAAAAAATTCCATATTTGTGAACAGCTAACTTGTAATATTTGAGAAAGTTAAAAAATCGATTTTGAAACATAAAAGCTTAGATTTGTTTTGTGTTACTTCAAAATTACAATAGACCATAGAGGATTAATAAAACCACCTTCGACAAAGCTATCAGTTTATCTTCTACTACTATTCTGAATTTATCTTTTACTCCAATTAAAACAACATAAAACGATATAATTTTATTTTAAAATATACCTCATCTGTACTCGTGAATATAAAAGATAGAAAATTTAACAAACGTTAAATGGCAAGGCGTTATTGTTGCCACTATTTATTTATATTCATTTTAAAATAAAAGACAGACTTACTGAAAAAAGTATAAATACTTTATCAATTTAATCCTTCTTTTTCTTCAGGATCTCATGAACCGTGCTGATCCGCCTTATTAGAAATCCAGTCGTTTCATCTAACAATAAGTCAACAAGAAACAACGTCGAAAGCAGAAGGCACGCTTCGTTAGTAATGCCAAGTTTTCATGTTTCTCGAAGGAAGAATTATGTTAGGTGCCGTTCGACAACACGTCAGTATCTTGCAACGTCCATCATGATTGATGAATGCTGGAGCACGTTCGCAACAAGATAAAGTATGTAACGTCGTGCATAAACGTATCATGGTTTTACGAATATCCAACGATACGAAGATGTAAAAGATACGTCGATTTTTCCCTTTAAAGGTATTCTGACTGTTTTGATTTTCATGAACGAGTCACCGGTATACTCCGAATAATTACCGACTATATTGATTGCCAGTTTAAAAAGTGCCTTTACACTGAAATTTAATGTGTCATGAAATTCAATTTTGTCATCAAATAATATATTTATTTGATGCAACAGGTTGAAAATCTTATTGGAAACATCTTTGTACTTCCATATTAAAATTATATTATTAACTTAATTAATTTGATCAATTTCAAAGGCAAAGAGAATTCGAAATTCACCGATGTAGAATATTTGAAAAATTTATATATTGTACGTCGATTTTGATATAACTTTGTATAATTATTGGATTTATCAATCTCAAATTTTTTCTTGCAACTAACTGATGCTAAATGGCATTAAACTGTAAGCGCTTTATGGAAACTAGAGATACAATTGTATGGTTCATATTAAAAAAAAATTGTGTCCAAAATTAATTTTTAGATTCTAGGTTGTATCAAAAAAACATTTGAAAATTGCATTGCATTTACAGAGTCTAATAGACTTATATTGCACATACACAGTCTCGAAATTCTTTCTGATACAACAAGTAGATTAATACGTTGAACTCCACCGATATTTTGCTACTTTCATTGTTTCTACTGAAGTGAAACTTTTTCTATTAAAATTACATCTTTATAAAGCAGAAATTTTAATGATAGACAGATATTCAGCAAATCTCTGTCTTTTTAATATCAATATTTAAATATTCAATATGTTCGAAAATTCATAAATGTTTCAATTTAAAAGTTACATGAAATTTCATTAAATTCAATAGCTCCGATCATCCATGACCCCCACGGCATTCAACGTGTTAAGAATTATTTTACATACTCTACGAGAACGATCCCCCTTTTACATAGAATAAACATTATTTTCAAGATATCCAGAAGATGATTAATCTTTCTCATACATTTGTTACCATAACAGTAGTTCTATCATAAAACCCCGTTTAGTCCACCGCCGTATCAGGGTGTCACACAAAAATTCGTATCATTAGTTCGACAAGTTTTACAACTCAAAAAAGGAAGAAGAAAAATCGCAAATTTCTTAAAGAAACTACATGAAAAAGGACCATAATTACACGAATAATAGCCTCTAGAAAATGCTTCTCAATTTTCTCCGGTCGATTTCCATAATGCCTTGTACGAAGCAGTCGATGCACGAAGAACTCCCTCGTAAAGGATTCGCCTAATTTCCTACGTTCCACGCAGTTTACCCGTTGATACGCGAACGATAATGATCGACGTAGGGTGCCAAACATGAGGCACTATCGTTACACGATTTTATCGTTCACTGAACGGCATCCACCTTTGGTGGAACATACAAATTGTGCCGTCGACGTGCAGCCAGCATTCCGATGAAGTTCGATAACGATCGACAACAAGCAGGTAACAGGGTGGGCAATCTTTTAAAAGGATCGCGCGAACGATAGCCCTAGCGCGACTGAATGCAGGGACACTAAAACGGAGAGGTAGCACGCATTTAGCATAAGTTTAGTTAGGATTTATGACCTATTAAGATATTCATCACTTACAATTTAAAAAGGGAAGGGTACGTCGACGTTAGATCTATCGAGGGAGCTAAAATGGCTGGTCTGTGGCATCACTGAAATATTACTTTATAATAGTGCAATTTCAATCGATTTTCAACGTATTTTTTTGTAAAATATTAAATAACGAAATGGTTTAATGTTATCTCTTTCTTACGGATATTCTTTGAAGGTTTTTATTTGGTACATATTTTGAAACATATTGAATTAATCGTCCGTAGTTCTAATGTTAAAGGTTATTTGAATGTCAAAGTACGATGACAAATTTTTCGTTGCATTTGTCGTATTTAAAGTAGCTGTTTGCGATATGTGTATCGAAGAATTTGTCATTGTTTTCTATTTTGAGTTCAAGTGTTATAGCAATTTTTTTCTGTTGTAGTTGTGAAACACAATACAAAATTTAGATAATGAGGAAAAGTTTCCTAACGGTGGCAGGGATTGCAAGTTGCATTTTTCATTGATAGGATATAATTGCAGTCACATCCATTAACTCTATATCCACCATTGCATTTATAGGACACTTTCTTGTTCATTTTCTTGTTTGCTATATAAATTTCTTGTTTCCTATATACCATTAACCTTCATCCGTCCCCGAGGTCTTTTTTAGCCCAAATTATGATTTAATTTGATCCTAATCGAGACGAATTAAAGGACTATAGTTTAATTTTTTTTAAACTGAGATAAAGCTTAATATTACCTATCATTGCAGCCATTGATATAAACTCATCACATTGACGAACCAGTCAGTATATTTTGCAATTATGACCACTTTAAAATAATATAAATAGTGAAAGTACACCTTTCATCCAATTTACGCGGTACTTTATTTACACGACTTTATTTTTACACAATTTTCAAAATAACGTATTTGACATTAGATTTGCGGTTATAACATTGCGGCATAAACATTTCTCACAGAGAAGCTGTACAGTAGATATCTCACGTGTATGTTATAATAATTACCTAACGAATTATCATCATGTAAGCTTGATTTCTCTTTTTCTTCAATTAGTATATTGCAGTGTAACAGATTTCATGTCCGTAAATCTAGTGTTAGAAAAATATATATATACATATATTTCTACAATCGATTTTCGGTGTAAATGGGAATATAGGTGTAGATATATGAATTCTAATATTGTTTACTAATAAAACCGAAAGAGATGTCCAAATGATAGGGTGTTCCTTTGGACGCGTGCGATTCTAGATCGAATAAATGCGATTATAATGGCATCGTGCGAGAAAGAGTACTAGCATCTGGCAAGACTTCCTGTCGCACGGCGGTGCCTATTTACGAAGCGTGTCTCCATGGGGTTTAAACGCAAGGATCCCCCTTTATTACTCGCCCACCTTTCACTTCCGCTGAAATCGGATAAAGAGCTGTGCGTGATTTTGTACGAAATAAACACCCGTTCCATCTGCTTTCTTAACAGTTTAGTAAGTCGTAATTCAATTATTAAATTGTGCACAGATTACAAGATTTGATATATTTTTCAATCTTATTTCAACGCTAGATCTAACAAGTATTTATCGGACGTATTTAAAAAATCTACGAGATAATTGTAGAAAATTGAAAACGAAATAGCGTTACAAATTTCAGGAACATTTAAAAAAAATTCTGGAGAAATCAGGTTAATCCGTACTGTTTGTTTAGCATACATCCAATTCTTCACAGTTATGTGCGCGGTTACTTTAAACTTGTTCTGTAAAATGGATGACTTACTTAATATTATATTTAAATTCTTTTTTGCTTGTATCTTTCGAGCTGTAATTACAATACAGGTGGCCCTCGACTTTTGCACATTCTACATTCGCACGATTCGCTATTACGCACGTTTTTAAAAATTAAATTTTTTAAAGAGTTGTGCCGCTATTTTAATAAATGTTTGCTTCCATGCAGTCACTGCCAATGAGTGCTGTAGCTCGGGCTCACTCATTTCCTATTAGAGGTTTTCTCACATTGTGATATCGTTTCTAATATTACGTATTAGATGTTAGAGAATCTCAAGTTTACAAAGAAACCACATTAATAGACAATTTTTCTTATTTTTCCTACATCCCTCTACTTTCGAACATTCAACATTCGCACACATTTTCAGGAACCGATTATGTGCGAAAGTCGAGGGCCGACTGTAGTGATGACATCTAGGGACTATCGTTTTAATTGATTATTTGGAAATCAATCAATTAATTAGATGTCCGAGACTTTATCTCTTTACTCAGACTGTCCCAACTAGATACTTTATTCTACATTTTCTCATTCTAAAATCTTGATTATCTTCTGAAGCAGTGAAAGAATTTCACCGATTTTCCAATATGACTCATGCAAGTACAAATAAAGTATACATTCCCTTAAAAAATCGATAAATCGCAAAATATAATACTTAATTAGCAATGAGAAATCGTGAATATGCCAGAACTAATCGGCAAATAACTCTGTCGATATTACCACTAATAACCATATATTTAAACTTTTAAATTCTATCTACAACATTCGACGTCGTAGTGCAATTTCACGGGGTCGGTACAACTTCCTTACACATAAATTCAATTCTAATGAAATCCAAGATACGAACGTCCAATTAAGCCTTACTGAAAAGTAGGGCGCCGGAAAAATAACTAGCTCTAGATCAGCATTTAGAGGTACGAAGAAACTTTGATATACTTTCATCGGAACACGACGCCATAATACTGAACATGTGGGCATACGTTTGCGGGATGTCTTGTGTTAATTGCACAGTACTCTCGCGGTATACCTTGATGACACTCGCCGGTAGTTGTCAGGAACTTGTTTCACTTCCGGGTTCTAGATTCAATGTCTTTCTTACAGATCTTAAAGCGGTATAGTTACCTCGAATTCCAACGAAGATAGAGAGGATTAGATCAGAAAAATCTATAAAATTGTGTAATAAAAATTCTCTCCAAAGAAATTGAGTTACTCGAGAGTTCCTACGAGAGTTCAAAAGGCATTAACCCATTTTATAGTAGAACAAAATGGTGGTCATTTAAGTATACAGTCTACAAGACTAATTGGAAACAATATCTCAGAAATATATTTCTCCATTATAAAAGAGTAAATGCAAGTTTTTAATGCATGATTTATAGATGATTTTTGGGCTACAAAAATGTATGATTAATGCGAAATTATTGCACGTGAATTTTGCGATTTCAATTTGGCTGATAATTATGACAACAGAAAGTATTACCACAAACAATAATTTAATTTAATCATATCATAGTTTACCCGAGTCGAAAATTTCAGCCCCAAATCCTCTTAAATTACCAAATAACTTAGGATATTTAGGTTGAATATGGAAAAATATGTTACATATAAAAGAATGCAAATTTTAATTCCACAATCGCCATAAACTTGTTCATTTTTGCCAGTTTTGCCTAGTTTAGGATCAATTTAGGCTTCATACAGCCCAAAATAATCTTCAGCATTCTTATTTAGAAAATTAATCTAATTGTAAGCCCAATATTAAGCCATACATTCTATAATGAGGAGTTTTAGAATTGGATTTGAATTGGAGTGGAATGATCTAGGTCCAAAAAATTCTCAATATCCTAAAAATTAATTTGATTTTAGGAGATTTAGAATTTATATGGAATAAAATGATAATTTAATTCCTACTTGCTCCTGAAAGCCCTATTTTTAGAATATGAGTCGACAGACTTGGAACTTCTGAAATATTTTTAGGGGATGTCAGATTAAATTGGAATAAAAATTTTACCTGATCAGTCCATATAACTCCTAAAAATCATATTTACAGGACTTTGAGGCACGTAGACACACTAGTTGAGGAATTTGAGGTTCAAAATGGTACACATGATTAAGCGGCAAATGAGAAATCAAAAGAATCTAGGATTTGAAGTTTCTTTCTAGGCTGGACTTTCCGACTCGGGAGTCAAAAAATATTAAGAAATGAATACTTGATAGGCGTTCCAAAATACAATGTCCAAAGACCATAGGAAATCGTGTTATGAAATTTACTAAAAACATTCTCTATTATATGTAATATACTATTATACAATATTTTTCTAATATCTAATACAATCGGTTCTCGACTTCCGCACAACTCGCTATTTCGCACATTTTTAAAAGATGTTCCATTTTGCAGATGCAGTCGCTGCAACATAGTGCTGTTGCTCGTGCTCACATGCACATTGTTTATTAAAGGTTTTCAAATATTGTAATACTGTCTCTATTAACACCTACTGGAGCTTACACAATCTGAAATTTACAAAGGAACCACATGAAAGCGCCGAAACACTCCTCCTTTTAATTAAGTAGATTGATGAATAAATATTTTTAAATACAATTATTAACGTTTCTTCTACATCCCTCTACTTCCGAACATTCAACATTTACATTCATTTTCAGGAACCAATTATGTGCGAAAGTCGAGGGTCGCCTGTATCTACATTTCTAATATAATCTATTAATATAATAGTATATCTAATATACTATTATGTATTTAAAATATTTTGCCATATCAATAGAAGAAACGAAATAATTGCACATAACTTTTCATCTCTTTGCCACCACATTAAGACCATTCTTTTCATCGTTAAATATCAAAATTAAAATTATGAAAATTTCATATATTATAACACGTCCGAAGAAACGAATGTCTTTCATAAGAAGCAGTCTTGTTTACACCGCCTCGAACGAGATAAACTAACGAAAGTCATTAATCTTCAATTATTTTCAGTAAAAAGAAATTTCACAGTTTAACTCGCGATGGTATAATGTAGATACAGCCACATTCTTAATCGGTAGTCTTCGACCGAGATGTCTCGATATAACGATGTTACTCTCCTGTTATTATTTATGACTTAAAGACAGAATAAGTAATACGTGTGATTCACAGTACTTTGAGTCGACAACTTCGTCCGGCGGCTGTCGTCGATCGTAATGTCGCATTAACCCAGCAAAATCCGGGTTGGTAAGCAGAATCTAATTATACCGATTCACGATGAGCACAGTGGCGTACACTTATTTCTTTCTCGCATTGTCTTATTCATTCTTTTTCTATTTTTATCCTTGCGAAACGACAGATAGAACAATATTTTTAAAAATACCAAATAAATATGTTAGAAATGAAGAAATGTAAGAGTTTGTGAGTTTGAGAAATGTAAGAGAACATTGCAGTTTAACAATTAAACGCAGATAATTGAAAAAGAAGCAGCGTTTAAAGTTTCAGTAGAAACATTTTCAACAAATTCAGGACAAGTGATTTAGACTATATTCATCGATCTAGTGTTATGTAGGCTGTATTTTTGTCATGAAGTTGTAAAGTTACTAGGAAACGAATTTGAATGTTACGTGGTGCCTGTAGGTACCCAAGTCGAAAAGTCCAGCCTAAAAAGAAACTTCAAATCCTAGATTCTTTTTATTTCTCATTTGCCGCTTAATTATGTATACCATTTTGAACCTCAAAATCTTCAACTAGTGTGTCTACGCGCCTCAAAGTCCTGTAAATATGATTTCTAGGAGTTATATGGACTGATCAGGTAAAATTTTTATTCCACTTTAATCTGACATCCCGTAAAAATATTTCAGAAGTTCCAAGTTTGTCGACTCATAATCTAAAAATAGGGCTTTCAGGAGCAAGTAGGAATTAAATTATCGTTTTATTCCATATAAATTCGAAATCTCCTAAAATCACTCCAATTCCAATCCAATTCTAAAACTCCTCATTATAGAATGTATGGCTTAATATTGAGCTTAGATTAATTTTCTAAATAAGGATGCTGACGATTATTTTGGGCTGTATGAAGCCTAAATTGATCCTAAACTAGGCAAAACTGGCAAAAATGAACAAGTTTAGGCCGATTGTGGAATTAAAATTTGCATTCTTTTATATGTAACATATTTTTCCATAATCAGCCTAAATATCCTAAGTTACTTGGTAATTTAAGAGGATTTTGGGCTGAAATTTCCGACTCGGGCTTTTATTACATTTCAGATGGTATTTTTCTTCCACCCAAATGTCTCATCGACTGTATAAAAAGGAATTAAAACTTACAATTGCTCGTATTCAATTATTTTGTAGTTTCAATAAAAGTGCACTTATCTCAACAAAGATGTGAGGAAAGATAAGCACCACTTGTGAACGATGCCCTGCTAACAGAATGAATATAATCCCCGTTGTAGCGAAGACTCAGGAGCTTAAGAGGAATTAATCTTTATTCCGCATGTCAGATACTGACACTTTAAACCGATATAACTTTAATCTGACGTTTATAAATGACACTTTAATTGACATCTACGACCGCAATAGAACGGACAAGGTGTAGAATAGATATCATTGAGAAAATAAATCTCCGCTTCGAAACAATGCGAGTTATCTGCATTCTGCAATCGCATTCCAGAGTAGTAATTATATCACGTAAATTATTGCATCCGATGCAACAAAAAATATTCATATTGTTCGAAAAGGAGTACGATTAATGGCCTTCTGAAACTCGACACGACAAGCACTGGGGTACATTAAACTAGCAGCTAGAGTTAGTTGCGGAACACACGCGTAGGTATCACGATTTAGTATGAGAGACGAGACAAAAATATCCAGACTTGCGGCGTTCAGTATACAAAAGCGGAGGTGTTAGAAATAAAGGGGTCAAAGAAAAGTTGGAATCATGTTGAACCCATGGATTTTTTTACTTGGGCTCAACGTGAGAGAAGCAGTAAATGATGCTGCGACGATTCAGCAGAACGAAATAGAATTACCTATAACTCTAAAATAAATAAATGAAGTCGATAATAATGCTGAATAGTTCTCTATGGCGGGGATGGTGAACTAGTTGATTGCGAAGAGCTTTCGGGCGGTCACTACCGACAGGGGACAATTTAAGGGCTGACTCCATTCTCAGTAATTTGTTTACGAGACATAACTTCGAATAATTAACACCAGATTTACCAGCGTGAAATCTATTACATTTAACCCTCTTAGTGCCGGAGGCCGATATATCGGCCTCTGCTGCACTGGTGAAAAGTGCCGATATATCGGCCCGCACCTTGAAGAGCTTTACTATTCCCATTGCACGAGAAGTTTATCTCAAAATAAATTTATAATACGTTGTAAATGGTCTAATTTCACTACGAGAGAATTAAAACAATAGTTTTTCGCTTTTACTTCTTATATTTTATGCCGGTTGATGCCATGTACCGTGCGGCTCCACAGCCGTGTCACCTAGGAGGTAAGCCTGTTTTGGCAGAGCCTGATTCGCCAGGCGTCAAGCGTCATGCCTCTTGTCACATGTACACGAAGGCACTTGACGTTCTACCTCGCGATTCGTTAAAAGAGCTACACATACAAATCGAACTAAAAGACGAAAAGAGAGAACGCTGCAGATCGAAGCAAGGGAGACAACGCGATTTGGGTGGCGACAGTGAGGACATCGGCGTAGGCACCAGATTTCTAACATCTCTATAGTGAAAACAGAATAAACTCCGGCAGAATTACCCCCACCACATGGGGAGATTCTCCTTGATGAAACGAAGCGCGCGACGAGACAACAATGTAATACAATGTCTCGCTCCTCCAGACAAACTAATAAGAATATTTGAATGCTACGACTTTGTCGGGTGCTTCCTTTAAGACAGTCAAGTCAAGGTTTGGCTCGACAGAGCCGTTTCTCGAGCTGCTCCGCCTGCTACTCCTTCCTATACACTCGAGAGCTCGCTGATTGACTTTGCCTCCCCTTCATAGTAGCGGACCTATTGGCATGAGCACGGGCGTATTCGGGGCGACATTCGTAGTCAATCAGTCGCGCTGAAAAAGTCGTGCCTTGCGCGTCAGTCGCGGAGATCAGAACGTCGTGCGTGGCACGTCGATAAAGGTTATTTGTTGAAATACAATTTCACACCGCACTATATCGCATGTAGGGTAATACAAAAGTATTGTTAGTGAAAAAGTATGCTCGAATATGTGTTAAATAAAGTACAATTAATATATTTTAATATTTTTGGGCTTCTGGCGACGATTTTACCGAAATTAACCACTACGTTATGCATTACGACTAAATATAGTATTGTGTTCCAGCACCAATAGTTGTAAATCAATTATTAGCGCAAATTGTTAAAAGTAACTACACGATAATAGAACGCTAGGTTTCCCAGCGTAAAAGAACACATTGTTGCCGCCGCAGTTGTCTTAAATGTTTTCAGTAACTTTATTCGTCTCAAAATGCTCGACGCAAAGTTCTAATATACCAATTAAAACATAATTAATTATAAGAAGCTCTTAGTAACAAAGAGTGGTTCTGCCTCGTTTAATTTCAATGTTGTTTTGCAATAAAATGCCAAAGTATTGTCAATTTTGTTTCTGTCATCTGTATGATTGTTAGAAAACATTTTCTTCATTTATATTTTAATGCGATTTCTCGACAACGATTCAGCGGAAAAGGACATTGATACAGTGGAATAGATTTTCAGAAGATAACTTTGTAACAAAGAGTGCATTTGCATATTTCCATGGGTAATGTGGAAACCTATATTACCTCTTTACTGTTAAAAGACAACACAACATTGTACAATGTATCGCCCCAATAACTTCTTACATTATTCTACATTCTTTGAGGCGAACAAGTTTGCATTTTGCTGTCGCAAAATTTTTAAAATATAAACGTCGCCCCAATATACCGCCACGTGCTACCACGCTTGTACCAGTAGGCACGACCGTAACGCCACCGGTGTGCCTGTGAATCAGTGACATCTCGGCTGTATGTGTAGGTGAAGGAGGCGGCGCAGCTCGAGAAACGGCTCTGTCGAGCCAAACCTTGACTTGACTGCTTTAAGAGGCTGAGCGAGTGGACTCCAAGAAACAAAATGGTACGTATAGGCGGTTGAAAACGAGAAGCTCCGCCGCCCAGGTGACACGGCTGTGGAGCCGCACGGTACCTTGGAGTTATTCTTACCATGTACCTTCGAGTTATACTTTACTTTTGTTATGCAATATTATTTATTTTGTTACAAAATATATTGGAAATGTGAAGTGTATACTTCGTAATAAATGGTCTATATGAACTTATGATGAGAAGATGACTTTTCGTATGTGCAAATACGTTTTGTTAGAGAGAACTCAATTTTGATTTTCTTTACGATCATTTATATCTTTGTTATTTATATAATTTTCAATGAATATAGAAAAATTATTGGCATTGTTTTATTCTCTATTTCGTCCTTAATACACTGCTTTTTGAATTATGTAAATATTGTTTTTTGTTTGGTTTTTATGAGCCTTTTTCCAAACCCTAGTAAAATCGTGAATTCGGCCGGTTATCTTCGCTTAGGCACCTCTTTTTCGCCCGGCACTAAAAGGGTTAAATATGTTAAATATGTACCATAAAGCAAGGATAAGTAAGACGTGGAAAAGATGATAGATTCGGTAATGTATGTTTTATACGATGGACGAAGAATATTTATTCTACGGCTCTCTCATAAATCCGTACAATTTTTGGAAAAAATTGTGTACCAGTCATTATGACTGGCTTAGTAAATCGAGTGTTAAATGTTAAAAATTCGATGGGTAGACACATTTCTAAAAAAAGATTTCGATCGTTATCTGACTTAAGACATATTTGCACAGTACATCGGAATTAAAAAATTAGATTTGAAATAATTAGAAACCTGTTAATCGTATAAAAAAATATCTTAAATTCATTTTGTTACATTTCAAGAAGCTAATCAAGTTATTAGTTAAAATTTTGTTTGATTCAGCAGGCAGGTTGAGTATTATTTTACACATCAGACTGAAATGATTGTTACATGGAATAAATAATATTTTCAAAATATCCGCAGACCTTTTCTGTGACCTCAACGTGATGCAGTTGAATGTCTGAATAATAATAGCAAAAATATTGTAATAAATGATAAATAAAATAAACAAGCAAAATCCTTTGTAAAAGCTTCACTATGGATCATCAGTCGACAGAGTATTTTTATAAAATTTTCTGCAAGCCCAATTTTTATCGTTTTTTGTCAACGTAATTAAACAGCAAAAACTTAATGCCTTTATAACAATTTTATACCACGCCCGCAGCCGAAAAAGGTATTACAACAATTATAGCATTATCAAGAGCGGCACAAGTAGATATTAAAATTACATTCACGTTTTTAACTCCGTTTGTTTTTCAATAAAAGGAACCTCAACGAGATGAAATCCATTAGCCGACCGTATTGCGAATCGAGAAAAATGAAGATATCATGGTAACAGCCACAAAGAAGGATTACAGTACCACGAGATGCGCCGCGGGGTGGCAAATATCATCAATCACGTGTGTTCGAGACGCAGCATGATAGAACGAAGACAACCACGAATTTATTTCGCTCTGAATCTTTTATAGGTATGTATCAAAAAACGCATAAGAATATAATTTGCTTGCAGGATGCATTTTGATAGTAAACATTCAATTGCGTTCTAAGATTTCCAAATGTTTAGCATAATAATGAGGTAGGTTTGTAAAAGGACGTTTGCACCTTTGAATTCTTTTTGGAGTGTACATCAAGAACGTGAGAAAGCTAATTTTCTCGGTGGACTCTTCTTGATTGTAATTATTTAATTATGATCGAGGTATGCCAAATTTGTAATAACACGATAAATGTTTCAAATTACTTTTGCAGCTTTGAAATTGACGAGAAAATGGGAAAGGTAGTTTGCTTGTGGGACGATTCCTGATTGCAAATATTCAATTGAGTTCTAACTTTGTCAAATATTTAGCATTATAATGGGATAAATGTTTAAAAGCACCTTTGCTACTTTGAATTCTTTTTAGAGTTTTTGACTGTTCTTGACAGTAAATATTTAATTATGATCAAAGTTTGCCAAATATTTAATAACATGATAGATGTCGAACAGTACTTTGGCAAATTTGAATTTTTTGAAATCTAGTTTGCTTGTAGGACGACTCTTGATTGTATAATAAATATTCAATTGCGTTCGAAGTTTGCCAAATGTTTTACAACACGATAAATGTTCAACATGTTTAATGTCGTGAGAGTTTCCAATGACGGACGGCTATTGGACTCAATATAATTTCTTATGACTCCAAAAATTATGTTTTACCCGAATTCCTACAAATTTATATGCAATCAGCGTAAATCTCATCATAACACAAAATATAATAAATAGCTGTACCCTATTTTAAATATACTAACGACTGTAAGAAATAAATTAAAACAAAGCAAACTTCTCAATCGAGACTTTGATTTTCCACAAACTCAAATTTAAACATTTTTCTAACTTACACGAAATCAATGAACTCTAACTCAACAGACTTCTTCATCATACATTCCTCAAGAAGCAATAAATTTCTCAAAATCTTCGGAATCATCGTTAATACAGAAATATGCATATTAATTCGCACGATCCGTCGAGACAGATATCTACGTAATTGTAAAAGTCAATTGGACAGACGATAACCCCTCAAGTACAATGCAATATTGTTTCACTTATTTTGGTATTGCCGACATCGGCCTATCGTTCGTTACGATATCGGCCTATCATTCCTGACATACATTGCGTCTTTTAATCAACCGCTCGGCAGGCTGTAAATAACTGCCTCCTGTGTGAACATTAAAGAAACGTGATCGCTGAAAAAGTTTCAAAGCGCAGAACCGAGCAATCAGGAAGGTATGTATGTATAATAATACACCGAAGAGGGTCGTAACACGTTCGGTGACTCGCAGAGAAATGACGGATGATGTAACATGGCACGTCATGAGGTGAATCCAAGAGACGTACGAATGAATGAACATTAAGGTCTCCGTCGGTATGAATGAACATTAAGGCTTCGTGATTGTACGCCGCAGACAGTGCGTCGCTTCTCTTCTCGCTGTAATAAAAGCTGAGCAAGAACAAAAGGGATAAAGGTAATCAAGACGATCGCTCCGGACGGCCTCTTTTTCCTTTCACATTCTACCAGGGGAAGAGTTCAACTATGAGGTGATAGAAATGGTTTCGTTCTTTGGAATTTTCATCGAGCATTTGTATAGCGGATATGGAAAAGATGTTCAGGAAATTTTTGTAATTAACGAACTTCACGCCATTTATGTAACTTGTATAATTGTTGATGAGAACATGGTAGTTTTTAATCAGAATTTGACTTTGGGTGAATTAGAATGAATGGACACATGCTCGGTTTTCATTTAATACGAAATTTTGACGTTTAACACTAGAACTACCGGCGTCAGATCTAACGTATTTTAATAAATTAAATAAGTACTTTAAAAAAGGGGGAATCAAGCGCCAAAAAATTTGATCAATTGGGTGATTTATGTTTATTGATACAGGCGTAGAATATTTATTCTATGACTCTTATATAAATTTGAAGAATTTTTTGAAAAAAATTGTGTACCAGTCATTTTGACTGGTTTGGTAGTTCTAGTGTTAATGTGTTGAGTTTTGAAAATTTTCATGGTGGTATTTTTATTAGTTAGTTCCATATAATTTCGATGTAGAAGATTAAGATTTTACATTGTACTCCAAATTATCATAAATAGCTTGAAGAATATAATTTATTTTTTCAGCAAAAGGAAGTATTTATTTTGTCTGGAAATGTTATTAATTTCTCTTTTCAAGAAGTGGACGAATGAAATTTTAATATTTCTGTCACATTATAATTATTTAGAATTAATTTATTTAAATATAAATGATAAATTTCTGAGTACACCATAAGAAAGAGTCAGAGATTTGAATATTCTCCCATGTTTTGTCGTAATTTCCATTTATTGATTTATTTTGTCACGTAATAGTTTTACGAGCATTAAATTTTAGCAAGTGAATCAGCCATTTCTATGCACGTACTTCAGAGAATGCCAGACCGGTAAAGGAGCGTTCGAAGAGAAAACTATATTGTTCTGGTCGACCATTCATTTTATCATAAGCGTGGGCGTGCTCCTGCTACACTTATATACATGTATTGAACGTAATTTCGCAGCGTCGGCATCGGAAAGCAGTTTCGTTGGACCTTGTCCATGAAACTTGTTTCTTTCATAAAATAACTTGAACGAAAGAATCAATCGGATCTCTTATCGATACCATTTAAAATACCGCTTATTCTCTTGTAATAAAGATTACTGCTATATCAGTATTTTCGATAATACGATCATGAAATTAAAATTCTCATGATAGTGATAATGCGTGATACATTTTTATGGATTTTTGGCATATGATTTTATTAAAATTTGAATTTTTCGACTCGTTCATATTTTAATAAAATTATCTTACTTTAATAAAATTGGACCGAAGAACACAAGATTCCGTTATTTCTTTGCCCGGACTTGCGATTTCTTGCTGGATTTTTGATAAAATACAATAAAACGTATGTTAATTAGAATCCAGATAATATACTCCAAGTATAGCAAGCAATCCATGACTGTTACGATTTTATAATATTTGAATTACATCACATAATATTATAATAATTAATAGCTTATCGAATTGTCAATAATATAAATAATATAGTAGAAAATGTTTGGAAATTTTTCCATTATAATTTCTTTAATTATGTCGTCAGAATTAAATCCAATAAGAGGAGAGAATCTACGCAAAGAAACAATATTTTTAATTCTTCACGCACGGAGGTATATAAAAATCTAGAATTCCATAAAATTAAACGAACCGGATAATAAAATATTTAATAGCACAAAGGAAGAGTATTTAAAATAAAATACGTCGTTGTATTTCTTGATAAGAAATCTAAGAAAGGGCTGATCAAATGTGTTATTACCTGTTTTCGTATCAATTTAATCGCGACCGAGCAAATTTTTATTGATGTAGCTTAAGGGTCCTACGAAAACTCGTGCATAAAATAAGCCCTCGGAGACGCGCACAAAATCTGTTATTATGGTATACTGATCTTCTCTGATTCATTACAGCCCTTGGCTAAGACATTTTTTCAGGGTTTCTTTGGTACATGCATCAAGAAATTTATTAACGTATTGTAATTTTTATTTTTGGAGTTGTACTCAAAGATTCAAAAACTTATGGCATATTTCTTTGTAATACAATTGATTGCGTGGAAAATAGTATCATTGGCTTAGTCGGAAAATGTTGGAAGTCCGCATCATAAAACTTTGTATGAGTCCGGTGAAAATTATAATTATTACTGCAATTTCTCATGTAACGTTTTATACATTATTAGAGATAAATAAAACTCTCCGACAACTTGTTTAAAATGTAAAGTTTGCAGAAGTATTTTGCTTTTATCTTTTCCACGGATTTACGAATTCATTTACTATCTCCTTTTTGGGAAAACCAGGCGTACGATATTCTGCGATTAAACCAGCGATATGTCGAACTTCAATTTCGACAATTACACGCTTCATTTTTTCTTTAGATTGTCGTTTTGATTTATGCGATTATTGCGAAGATATTCACATACGTTTTCCCTTTGCATTCTTTGATTCACTTTACGCAGTTTAAGATTTAGCTGAACCTATCCTACTTTTTTATATGCGTGTCAGGTCTAGCATTCCATGGTTTCAATTTACATTATCGGTCGTGGAACGTATCTCCCATGTAAGTCGAGGGAGTGTTATACATATATCTGAACTTAAAAATTTCCCTGATTTCACTTGCCAATTACCGCGTTAAAAAACTTAGAAACACAAAAAAACGCTAAATTACAATATTTGAAAACTCACGATTGCATTTCTGGCTGGTCAAGAATAGAATACCTCAGACTTTTTCTTTTAGGATCGTAGGATCGACAAGTAAAGTGATAAAAAATTCAACGAATCGTTTAATAACCCACCTTGTCGTTCACTTTAAATAAATTCCTCGTCAACGCATATCACTTTGAAAATTAACCAAACCACATATAATCCCGACTAACGTTCACCGTTTTGTGATTTAAACAATCTATCTGACAACGCTAATTATCGCTTCGTAAATTAATTAAACTGTCGCATAATACACATTATTTTGAAAATAAGACATTTTGGTAACACCTACCATTTTTCAAATAAAACAACCACCTAATAACGCGCATAATTGTCAAAAAATCTTCTGCAAAAACAGGATAAACATTTTCTTAGGTAATTTTGCAAACACCACTGATAACGATTACCAGTATCTAAATTAATCAAACTGTCGCGTAATGCAATTAAAATGGTATAACATCTTGGTAATGACCATTTTTCAAATAAAACAACCGCCTAATAACGCGCATAATTCTCAAAAAATCTTCTACAAAAACAAGATAAACATTTTCTTAGGTACTTCTACAAACACTACTGGCATTGTAACTTTTTTATTCTGCTGAGAATGAAATCAAAGAATAACATTTTCACGGAGTTGCTTTCGTTAAGTGGCAAATATTGCGTACGGTTTGATCGGGAGGTTCGAAGGTTATAGGTTGAGGTTCAAGGTGATCGCCCTTGTCATGGTCAGGTCTTACATTCCCTTAAGGACCCTCAGAGGGGCCCTGTGGAATCTTCCGAACCCTCGGTACTCCGGGCACGTACACGCCGGCAGTGTTACTTTGCATGCCCCGGGCGGTGGTATTTAAACAAGAATAAAATGAAGGGTGCGCAGAACGAGAATGAGATTATTTCAAGCGGCAAGTGGTGATTTGCTAGCTTTCAACCGATGAAAAATATCCTTTACACGGCCGTCGGTGCTTTATGGGTAATACTTTAATTGCTGCCATGGATGTTTATAGTTTTTAATCGTAAACGATGGCCAATGATGAGTATTAACACTAGATTTACGGAGCCAATTTAACTCATTCAAAATTTGATTACTATATATATAATATATTGGTTGGTCAATTTTTTAACAATAAGTCTTTCAATTTAAATTGATTTGGAACTATTTTCTTTGCAAAAAACTTCAATTTTCTTGTGTGAGTCAAATTGGCTCACTTCAGAAAAATAGGTATATCAACATCCGTAAATTTTATGTTAATACTCTTATTTCTTGCGTGAAACATTTAAGTCTTTCTTGAAAAATTATAGGGGGCTCGCAGTGCATCAATAATGGCATTTTCTTAGAATAAACTCGGATAAACGTTAGAATTTTTATTTACAACAACAATGAAACATCTTTATCTGTAAACTTGTTTAAGTTTATAAACATGTAGAAGTTTCTTTTTTCTTTTAAATTATATACTTAACGCTCAGCTAATTTAATAGCGAAATCGATTATTTTTCTGTTAGTGGTGCACGTTTCAGTTTGTGTATTCTGTGTGTGTTATTCAGTTGCTTTTATTCTTGATTGTAACTGTTATGATCACTTCGTCTAATAATTTGCAATAATTTTCCCAGATAATACTGAGGAGGACTAAAACTGGAACCCACTGAGTGCAAATCCAAGCCTTCTTTAGTCGCCATATCCCGCGTTTTCTTCTTCTATTGTATGTGTAAATGGTAACTACTATCGTCATGTCGCCTAGAACCCATTGTTTTAGGTGGGTTCCGAACCAGTAAGGCTACGGTATATTAAATATTAGAATATCGCTCAAATTTGCTTCTTTTCCATCTTTTCTTTTCTGACCTAATATAGCCACGTGTGAAAAATCAAAAACAAATTATAAACATATATCGAAAGAACCAACTTCACGCTTTCAAATGATATGCTATATATACATAGTTAAAAGAAAATTAACTTCAAATCAATATTTCAAACTTTTAATAATGGAAACTGCATTATTTTTGCACCAAGCTAATAATAATTTACAATAATTTTTTCATATATAACTAAGGAGAACTGAAATTAGAGCCGGCCTTTTCTTTTTCTATTGTGATTATATGTGGTAACTACTACTATCATGTCCTCTAGAACACAATGTTTTAGGTGTGTTTCGATCCACCGAGGCTATAATATATTCTTTCGGACATAATTAAATAGAACACAATTTTATAGAATATCTGAGAACGTTTATTTAAAGAAACACGTCCGTCAACGAGGACCACCGACCGTACAAACTCAACTCTTTATTTATCACAAACAATTGCCAAGTCTCGTTACCGAGTAACATTTAATCTATTGGGTGCTTCGTAACAATATTAATTGATTATTTACAAAAAGTTTCCCAGAGACGACGAGATATCTGTTATCCCTCTAGTATTTATTATTTTTGCCTAACTATTTTCCATTAATTCCCTGCGAATGCTTTAATTGCACGTGCAAGATATTTCGTTATTTCGCAATGAACAAGGCTTTGATTAAGAACATCACTCACAAGAGGAAGCCCTATAGGGAAGCATTAGTTGTGCTTTATAGCACAGTGGAAGATAATAGCATAGTGTATACGGTCTCGGTGAGGATAAAAAGGGACAACTTCTACTCTGCATCGTCGAGTGATCAAGGTGCAAAAGGAATGCTCGATCTATCTAAACGGCCGAACGTATCTCGAAGAGGGATCGTTAATTTAATTAGTTTCGGCGAAAGGATGAGTTCAATCGTTCGCTCCAACAGATCAACGTAAACGCTCGTTGTTTGGCGAAAGTCGTATAAGAGCGTGTTTTCGTTTAAACCGTCAAGTAACCGTGTGTTTCGGATCTTCCCATAAAAATTCTACGGAGAAATGAAGGTGACGTGGGGTCAGTGCAGACTGGTTTTTGTAACGTTAGATTTGAAACTTATGTACTTTTTTTTTTAAATGTAATATAACGCTGCCAATATCAAGCGCTTTGCACATTTATTATTGGCGAATTAATATTACGTGGGATTCTAATGTTTCTTGAATATTTTTATTTTGATAAAATATTGTACAAAATATCAACAACTCTGCACTTTCTTCCATGACTGAGAACAGAATTATTAACAAGCCTGCTATAAAATGCTTTTTTCATTAAATTATATTATTCAGCTTTACAGTTATCCATTTCTAAATAGAAAACAATTTTTGCTTGGTAATAACTTGTAGCACATTAACAAATACAAATATTTTTCGCTCATATTATAATAAAAATAACCAGTATTTGAACTTGCTCCATTTACGAACTTACCCTCCTCCATGTTATTGACGAAACACTTAGGAAGACTATTCTCATATTCCATATGAATATACTAAAAGTACTAAAAATTGTTAAACAGTATAAAAGAAAATTCGTTAATTAAATTATCTTATTAATTATATAATTATCTTGACTGGAATGATCATGAAAAGTAGGTTGAGTGATCCTTGTTAACAGAAAAACTCAGATAATTACTTTTTTGTACAAAGGAAATGTAAAAAATGTTTTAAGTAGTTGAAAATAGTGCTTCCGATGACTAAATGGTTATTTTAGGTTTCTTGAACGACGTGGCAGGTTAATTTAGACGCGTCAAAGGAAATAAGAAAATCTCGAAATTTCTTAAGGACATCGAAACGTTATAATGGTACGATTATAAAATATGATCAAAATAAAACGATGAAAACCACAGTGATGTACGACTGCACTGCGTAATTAACCCACTTCCATCCGTAAGTGCATCACTATATATGTTTCAACCCGTAATTACATCTTTAATTGCAGCCAAGCTACTGGATGCAGCTAAGTCTGTGTAAATTAAAAAGCTCTTACTTTATTAGTACTAAAATCATACCGTGAATTCATCAAATTGAAGCAATATTTTTATAAATTATGAAGTATCACGTTTACATAATAAACATAAAATATGTTCATAATCGTTTCGTTGATTTATGCGTAAGCAATGTGCTTAAAAGAAAACTGCGAATGCGTAACGACATTATCATGCAGACTTTATTGAAAATTGGAGTAATGTATCTCAACAAGTGACACTATTAACCTATTTTAATTGATAAACGTATAGAAATGATCTCATACTGCGCGATATATTTCAATCAATGACTCTGACTATATCAAACAAGTTATCGTACAACCTTGATTTTATCTTAATTGAATTTATAATGTAATTAAATAGTATTAGTGAAAGTTAAATAAATAATTAAAGAAAAATAGTTAACGTGAAAGAATACATGTTGTGATTGAACTTTTATATAGGAAATTTTAATCACAAATTGACCAAAAAAATTTTTTTTTTCCAAAAATTTCCCTAAAATTTTACAAGTTTAAAATTTTCCAAATTTTAATGATACATATACGACAAAATTTGCAACTGCATATTATTCTCTTTTAATCCAAGAAAAGAATATTTACCTGAGAAGTTTATCTACTGCGCAAATTTTATATTTTTTCCTATTGATTGCACTCATCTCGTCGTATCAAGAAATGTTAGAAAGTATGATTTTAATTTTCTGCTTATAAGCAATAAATATTATTTTTGTTCAACTTGTAAACAAAAAATATTGTGCTACTACGAGATATTAATTAAGTGTTTGTGGCGCACATATAAAAAATATTGTTGACTCTGCAGATAGATGAGGTTAACATTTTGAAGGACTCGATAGCAAAAACACGAACAGGAACAAGAAGGCGGTCTATGATGAAGATGAAGTTAATGGCTTAAAGTTTCAAACAGCATAATGCTCCATCACCTCTGGAAAGTCTTTCCTATCTGATATATACATCTTGGTGATGGGAATCTCGTACAAAATAGTACGTCCTCCAAAAACAACGATAAGTATTTACCAATGAAGGCTGAGAAAGTGCAGAAAACGGAGGATGTCTTTCATCAAATCCTACAATTCTTTTCTTTTTGCATTTTTTTTTTGCTTTAGCTGCTACAGTCATTTCACCCAGCACCTACCGTTATAGGTAAGTGGATATTACCAAAACTATAATATATTAAATAATTATTTAGAAAAAGTTTTACAGAGGTGACAGAAGAAATTTTCAATTCTAACCCACATATTGCAACACCAAGACTTTTTCTCTTTACCCTCCGTAACCTCCTTCAACTCCTACATTTTTTAGCTTTACTGCTAGAATCATTTCACCCAGAACCAACCGTTATAGGTAAGTGGATATTACCCAAACTATAATATATTAAATAATAATTTAGAAAAAATTTTACAGAGGTGACAGAAGAAATTTTCAATTCCAGCCCACTTATTGCGACACCAAGACTTTATCTCTTTACCCTCCGTAGCCTCGTTCAACTCCTACATTTTTTGGCTTTACTGCTAGAATCACTTCACCCAGAACCAACAGTTATAGGTAAGTGGATACTATCGAAACCATAATATATTAAATAATAATTTAGAAAAAGTTTTACAGAGGTGACAGAAGAAATTTTCAATTCCAGTCCACTTATTGCTACACCAAGACTTTATCTCATTACTCTCCTTCAATTCCTATATTATTGGCAATAGAATTCCAATTCTTTCTGACAAATAAATTGGCAAAATAATACAAAAAAAAATCATTGATAACTCGTAATTCGTTTAACTTTTCTGTATGTCCTATAAGACTCCAAGTACACTGCAAATACAGCGAAGTATACACTTGTATATCACTTGTAATAAATAATAACAGTTCTCAAGATATGCAGCGGTAATATGGTTTTAGGTGTTGCTTAAGCATTAATATTGCACTCAAAGAGAAACGATCGGCTGGATTAGAGAAACAGGAAGCGATATATGGGCGGGCTTACGAGTGCCGGCTCGATCTCGATATCTTGAAGATCCGATCGATGTGGCTCGCGAACACGCTCAACGTCTACGTGTGCGACCGATCGATCGATCGATCGTGCTGTAACAACCCCGGCTGAACGTTAATTATCGCGTGTTATTCTTATTTATCGTTTCACCAGGCCTAGATACCCGTCGTGCGTGAAATATTAAAAGTGTAGCTTTCAGGTATGCTTTTGAAAAGGGAATAATTCGGAGAACGAACCAGCCTCTTGTACAACGTACGGTGTAAAAGGATGATCGAAATGTAATTAACGATATTCTCCTTAAACCATTTGCTCTGTCATTTACATCCTAACACTTTATCTGCTGCACAGTTTTTTAGATATCGCATGAAGGCGTTTGTACCTATTTAGAAACCTGTTTTACTTTAACACTAAATTTACGGAGCCAATTTGGCTCATTCAAGATTTGATTACTACAATATACATATATAATATATTGGTCGGTTATTTTTTTTTATAATAACTCTTTCATTTAAATCGATTTGAAACAATTTAATTGCAAAAAAACTTCGATTTTCTTGTGTGAGTCAAATTGGCTCACTTTAGAAAAATAGGTATATCAACATCCGTAAATCTAGTGTTAAAATTGAAATGGGAAGAAAGACCTGTAATGTTGTGTTATTGCAATTTGAAATAGCTGATAAATAACAATTGGTCAATGAATGTTCACGAAATGACTGGTCTATTAAAGTTAGCCGGCACTTTACAAGTATCTATTCTTGCCAAAGTTAATTATTCGAGTGATTATAAAATAATAAAACTACTACTTTCTCAAAAAATTACAGGAGATTCCCAATTTAATATTGGAAACATCACGAAAAAGGACCTTTAGTTAATAATACAAGGAATTGCAAATTTTCGTTCCAGTGTACCATAATAAGTAAAGAGATAAATTAAAAGGAACCTTAGAATTTCAGCAAAAAAGAAAATCTTGCAAAAATCAATGCGGTACGGAAACGATACTTTAGAATTTTACGAAGAAACGAACTCTTTTCTTAGCGCTAAATTAAAAAGTTTAACCGAAATTTTGATTCTATTAGCTTAACTCGCTAACATTAGCTTAGCAAAAGCCAAAGAGTCTAAGTGATATTTACATTAGGAAAGAACACATTAATTACGTTCTCCAAACATCATAATCAACAATTTCGAAGAATCGTATATGAAAAATTTGTAACTGCAAAATTTGTACGAAAGTTTTCTTGTGAACTTCCCTCTATACACCATGGACCGTCTCTCAAACGGCTGAACATTCCGCGTTAACTGCCGCCCCTTAATCATACTGTAAACGGATCGTTAAAAGGTTCCAAAGGGATTCCAGGAAACGGTTTAGAAATCCTTGGAGAATTTGAAAGTGAAAGTTATATTGTTCTTTACGTTGCAAATGGACGGAACAGTGAAATTACGTAATCCGGGATATATCTTTGACTGGTCCGTAATAGTACAGTAACATTTCAGTATTCGCAGTATGTATTAGGATTCGTAAACTCAGGTATTTATGAAATATGCATTGTATTTGATGAATTTCGAATAAAGTGAATGTTCAACCTCTGCAATAAATTGGAAACTTATTGGAGATAAATCATGCTTTTAGTATCCCAAATCACGTCTTAAAATTTTCGAAATAGAATAAATTGAATCTCGAAAGTCGGAAATTTTCTTTGCGATTGTCGAAGTATAATGCAGAATCGAAAATAGATTTTTGGCACCTTCAAATTTAGAAATTTAACATTTGCTACTTTATTTTATTATTATGATAACAAAATTGTTAGCTACAGACGATCAAGTTCAAAAGCATGGTCGGGAACATTAATTGAAATAGTCAAATATTAAATTTGCATAAACAATTTCAAAAGAAAAGTCCCTACAAGTGCTTCGAGAGGATATTCAAGGATAACTCAACTAAAGTACTTCCTAATGTTCATCAGGAAGGTAGGGTGATGCAATGGATGAGCAGCGCTGAAGTAATGATTATAGCGTTTTGTTGCTGTTGTTTTACTTTTTCTGGGCTTCAACTAGTGTCGTTATTTCGCGTAGGACCTACAATTTTAGGTGGGTTTTGAATCACTGGGACTATAGTATTCATATCACACAGGAAAAACTTCCTAGAGATAACGGGAGAGGATTTCAATTCGACCCCATTGATTCGAGTCCTCGTCTTTACCTCCTTACCCGCCATAGTACCACCATAACACTTTTTTTCATCGTCACGGCGATACTGTCTCAACAACGAAATCGTTAACACGTTGTACGCCATGATGGTCACTGACCATTGCTACTAAATTCAAAGAAATTTCATACGACCTATAAATTGCACTTAGAAAATTGTCTAATACATTCAAAACCTAAATATTACCATAAAAACTCGAAAATCCTGCTAGTTATATATCTACTTGTACCTTTGAGATTTCCCTTCCATTTCGCTCGATTTTAATAGTAAAATTTTTACTTCAGTAAAAACGAAACCAGCAAAATACCTGTGACGTTCAAAGTGTTAACCTTTGACCGCCTTCGAAATGAGTGAAGGGTGCACCGTAAAACAGTGATTGAAGCAATCAAGAACTGAATCTATATAACCAATTCTCCAAAGTATCCTCCTGGAACTCCCCCAAGACCATATTCAAAGAAAAGGAAACGAAATACAAAATTTAATAATCGAAAACCAATTTCTCAAGAAAGTCTGCGAATCCTTCGTGAAAAGTACTCATCAAAGAATCAGTAAAAGTATCCGAAATCTAATAACTGAATATAAAATCTCTATAAACAATCTCCGAAAAGAATTTTTTACTGGTCCCTCGAGAGAATACTGAAAAGAAAATCAACCGAACTACGAAGTCTAATGTCCATCAAAAAGGCAGAACGATGAGACGGATGAGCAACGTTAGAGCGATGCTCATAACGCTTTTGTTTTTCATCGTTACGGCGATACTAGCTCTACGAAAGAATCGATAACCTCTGAGAATGCCTTTGATCGTCCTCGAGTTGAGCGAAGGGTGCGTTCACGGTGCACCCTATAGTGATTCGATGCGGTTGACGCTAAATATAAAGCAAAGAGCCGGGAGGTGCGGAATGTCCTGACACTTAATATTCTCGGAGCAGACGTTCGTTTTACGAGGTCGCTGCGATTCGTCGGAATTTTCAACAATATTTTAAAAGACCACACGCGCGCATCCGTCGGAGAAAATCAAGAAAGATTTACAGGACGAGTATGTCCACTGCGCTTAACTGTCCGATGAAACTTGGCCTCTTTTAAATTCCAGCTCGAAAGAAAAGGCAGAGATGAAGTGGAAAGCGGAGGATGCGACAGAAATCGTTACCGAATCCTGCAAATGTTGATGCGAATTATTCAAGTTATTAACACTACAACTACCAAACCAGTCAAAATGACTGGTATATATTTTTTTCCAAAAATTCTCCAAGTTCATAGAAGAGATATAGAACAAAAATTCTACTTCCATCACAAAAGACATAAATCACCGAATTGATCATCCTTTCCGCCACTCGATTCCTCCTTTTTCAAAGTACTTATTTAATATATTGGAATATGATAGATTTAATGCCGGTGATTCTAGTGTTAATTACATTAATACAGATATAATAAGTGTATACTTCAACGGGAGTAATGGTTATCCCTTTTCCTATCAAAAATACATATTTCTCTTGTAATCCCTCGCCTTTCGATCTCCTTTGTGACGCACAATAACTGAGAATTAATTGTTGGAATAATAATGTATCACTGATTTCCGATATACCGGTCTAAATTAACGGAATATTGATAGCATAGAACTAATTTCAACGTCTCCTAATTTACTAAGATTTTCAATTTAATAATTTTTGAAAAGCTTACTTTTCTATACGATTTACCACATCACGTGTGACACACATCATTGTAAGGCAGTGGGTTAATATCGTAACAAAATTTCGTTTTGTTGAAAATTGCCTATCTTATTTTCATTTTTTATTGTAACTTTCAGCAACAAAGGATGTGTTCTTTAATTCTGTTGAGATATTGCGTTTTTCCAATTTAAATCAGCAACCATCTCATGACCTATATACATTTTGTTAATGATTTCAGGAGATACTGTTATTCAATTTCATTGGTAATAAAATATATAAAGTTGTTCGATAAACCTATTCGAATGAATTAAAACGACACACGTTTCATGGGGTTACAAAGCTTTTCGTATATTCTTGCTAAAAGTCACACTTTCGCGTTATGAAACGCAGATGCTCAAAGATTTTTTTTCAAAACGAGCTATATAAGTCGTAAAAGAGAAATTACGCACACAGGCAATAAAAAACTTCTATCTCGATCTCTTCGAGAGTCATTGCACTCCGGAAATTTGCATAACATCCAAGACATTATGGATAAACGACGATACGTGCATGTGCATTATGCTTTACGTGTTATGCAAATCTCGATGCCATAACTCTGAAACACGGCGCTGGTCTAAATCGTAATCTGACCAAAACATAAAAAGATCCACGGCGTCAGACGAAGAAGGACCGTGACACTATACGGAACGGATAATGAATCGCAGATAATTTGCAATTTTACATCTATCCTTTGTGCTTGTATAAGAAACCGCAGGAAAACTCCAGCAATGTTCTAAGATTTCTAAAAAAAAATACGTTTTATTATAAAGTTTTGAAACTTTGCATTTTTTATACTCTTTGCTAGGAAGAATTCATAATGCTAGAATTACCAAAGTTTTCAAAATGATGAATTTCTACTTTTTTTTTTTAATTTCTCAAATTAGAGAAGCAGTACAATGGATATTTCACTTGTGACTTGTTACACAAAGTAGTCCAAAAGTCGTCTATTAATCATTTATTAAAACTTCCATATTTATTCTTTTATAAAAAACAATTGTGCTTTGAAGAAATTATTTGTATTAATTTTTGTCAATTAACTCTTTGTTCACTGTGAGTGAATAAAGTTCTAATGAAGTATAGTTCCCGCCAGCTTTTAAATATTCTGTATTGGGTTTCAAATTGCTTAAATCAGTGGTTTATAGTCAGTTATTTAATCCAATTATTTGATGTCTGATCCGCAAAAGGTGTCAGCATTGTCAAAAGTGCACCTATTTTTGATAAAAAAATAAATAAAAAGTAATTAATTTTACGTAAAAGCAATTCAGGGTTCAAAGGTTAAGGCTTAAATCGTCACTATTTTGTTCTTAATTTGAAAACATTAATAGAAAAATAGTTATTATCTTTAAAAATAGTCTAATAACATTTGGTTTATCCTAGCACATAAATTGATTATTTGATTATCTTCATCGTCGCCTGGGTAAGATTTTTTCAATAACTTATTTTGATATATATATATGTATAATAGATTTAATATTGGTCGTTTCTACTTTAAATATAGTTGCAGCTATTACTCAACTTCAATATATCAACACTATCTTTCTGAACTGAAGGATTGAAGAACTTCAGGAATCACAAAATATTTAATGTCTCAGATTCGTTAAGCAAACTATGTATGACAATTTAATATTCCGTGGAATATTTGTAAACACGAATCGTGCGTCCTTTAGAAGATTGAAAGTACAAGTTCATCCTCGATATTTCAAGTGGTAGCAGTTTCCCGTGGAAATTCCTTGATATGTTTACTATCAAGTACAACACATATTGTGTTTTAACGCGAACAAAAATTTTCCACATGCACATAAATTCTTGATATTCGTAATATGCGGAAAGATAGCAACTGATATTTCAAATCAAATTGAAATCCAATCCAAATAAAATCAAATACACATTCATTATAAAAAAGTTTGTTACTTTTTTATTGTTATTGAACAGTTTGAATAACGTTATGTTTTTTTTCGTCCATGAAAGTTTGCGAAAACACAAATTACTTAGTATTTTAATATTCGCAGTGTTATAATTTATTTATCGTTCAAACTTATATATAGTTCATTTCACTGTCTATATTTATTACTTCAATTAATCAGAATTACTGAATGATTAAGAATGATACTTTATGTTCTACGAAGACGTAGATTGAACTACTTATTTAAGAGTAATTATCAATTCATTACGTATAAAATATATAATTAGGTAATATAACATGAGAACTTGTTTGCGAATACTTAATACTGCTTCTACACGAAGTTGATTAAAATTACTTGTTCTGTATTTTTTGTAAATACTCTTGAAGTTTCTAATGCAGCTTGTTTTTTAAACTTCTACATCTATTTTGTAGACTGCGAGCAATTAAATCGATCAAATTTGTTGACTCCGTCATTTATTTTCTTTTAACATATTAATTTGACAATTTGAAATGCACTGGATTAATCTTGGATAATATTATTGTCATATGTAATGATGAATTCCACATTCAGTGAATTGACAATTACTATTCAACAAATGGTTAATGTTTATCTCCGTATTACATTTATAAACGAATTAAATTTATATTTAAAATTATTTCTAATCTGATGTAAAATATGAATTTGCGAGAAGTTGAATTTGGAGTAAAAACAAACACTCGTCAATGTCAAGAAGTGTAAAACCATTGAACAGTACCTAATTCTTTTAAAATAAAAGAATTAACCAAAATTTAGCAAGCAGAATGTGCCATTCTTAATCCAAAAAATAAAATGAATATGTTTCCTAATCGACTTATAATATTCATTCATTATTACATTTAGACTCACATAGTGGCCGTGACCTTATGGTCCGATGGAAAATGGAACTATTTTGTAACAGCCTGGTCCCATTCAAAATTAATTTTAGTTTTATTTTTACATTCACATTTTGCCTCTAAATCATTCCGACTAGAAATGATTCATTTACAATTACATTCCAATAAAACACGGCCATAATAATTACCTACTGGAATAGAAATAATACATATCCATTTCTTCTTATCAAACATAAATATTTCTCCTTCGATAACATAACAAAATTAATTTTTATTCAATAATATAACAAGATAAATTACTCAAATTCCCAACATAACATTCCAAAATTTCAATTTCTATTCTTCAACTTAACAATATCCTAAATAACCATTGAATTACGATATTCTCCCATTCCACATACAATAATATTAAATTTTCCCCAATCCACCGACGAAGTTAAGCATCTGCATTTACATCGTACAAAGAAAAACTGAAATTCCATAAAAAGCAAAAAATCTCACTGTGTCTGACGTTCTGTCGAAATCCACGAGCTGCGCCCGCTTTATCCAGATTCCAAAGGAGTAGCACACCGAAGAGGAAGAAAAGTCGTCGTAATATCAAAACACGCTGGAGCATACGGAGAGCCATGATTCACAAGAATATCCGTAATTTGCGATATCACTGAACAAAGACAACCATTCACTGACACACGCGTAATCGTGAAATGAACGAGGAAACGGGAATCGCGGGATGGTCTTTGATGCTCCAGCCACCGAGCGGCTTATAGTTACGTCGATTTCGATCTTCGTCGTTCGTTATTTCGCGATCGTTCGTTCGTTCGTTCGTTCGCACTTCTTACTTTGTTCGTTTCTTATCAGCGACAGAAACATCCCTTGTCGCGCGTATCACGCGGACGAGTCGGTCCTATGGACGTTCATTTTTCACTTCTTTCACCTCTGTTCCTTTGAAATTGCGAAAACTTTTGATACTGTTATTTCACTCGTCGAATCAATCTAAACTATCGTTCAAAGAACGTTATAACGAATCGTTAGAATCGATTGGAGACAGGTTAACGTGATCGAAATCGAGAAACAAAAGTCACCCCTTGTCCGATTGCGGCATCCTTTCGCGAAGAGATTTCGTCGTTGAAACGAATAATTCAATCAAAATTATTAAAGTTTCCCTTCTGTTTTAATCCTCTGTATACTATCCACTTGTCAACTTAGCAATTCGAACCAACGTGCACTTGTTGCTCCGAAATAAGTTAAGGACTTCCGTATACTCAGTTCGGTGGATGGAGTTGATGTTTAATTGTACTTCTCACCGATAGAGGGTGTTTTCGTTTTATTCTTTCTTTTCTACGTAGACAATTTTGAGTTCACGTATGATCGAAAAACGAATCTCCGTGAACGGTAGTTGCACAGATGAGAGATCGTTTTGAAAGAGAACCGGAACGCGACAAGAAACACGAACGGTGTAAGCGCCGCGAGCCAACTAAAGCGAAGTGTCGAGCCACCACCGAGTAGAACTCTTTGTCCACCCCCACCCTTACACGGATACTCTCATTCTTTCTCTCTCTTTCACGCGCACACTCTCTCTTTCTTCGTCTTTCTCTGTTTTTCCTACTCTTTCTTTCTGATTCGCTCTCTTTGTTAAACTCTCTACACCCTACAGTTTGACAGGTAAAAGGGCTACCTGACGAACGCGGTCGACCGGCAGATCTTAATTTCGTCGAAATCTATCAAGGCGATAGAGTCCAGGTAGAGCTATGAAGTTCGCTGGAATCAACTTGCGTATCGTGTTAACATCGTGCTTCTGTAAATTAGTTTCGTTATCTGTACTTTTATCATTGTAACAATTAACAATGCATCTATCAAGGCGAACGAATTTATTAGGGGTACCGAAAAGTAATCAAAATTTTTTTCTGCTGGCGAAAAACATTTATTTATTAAAGAAATCTTAAATCCTATTCACTAAAATAATTTCCATAATTTGTTAACACTTTTTACCAGCGTAAAGGTAGTTGTTCGATTCCTTTTTTAAAAAAGTTCTTCGATTTTTTGTTGAAAAACTTTTCCAATTACGTTTTCACTTCTCCAATTTTGATTACTTTTCGGTATCCCTAATACTTGTTTTGATTTTAAAAACTTTTAACGCTATTTCTTTTCTCTTCTTTACGTTTGGCTGTTCAATGTAAATGATCAAAACGGCTTTGTTTTTTGTCTTCTTCACTTGTTTCATTCTAACATATTTACTTAACCAGGTAGTTGAAATTGACGAGTATACTCGTCATGGAGAAACGGCAGAATTTTGTGTATTGATGAGTATACTCGTCATGCTTAAAAGCTTGCGACCATTCGTTATTTAACACTAGATTTACGGATTTTGATATATCTATTTTTCTGAAGTGAGCCAATTTGACTCATAGAAGAAAATTGAAGTTTTTTGCAAAGAAAATAGTTCCAAATCAATTTAAACGAAAGATCTATTATTAAAAAAAATAACCAACCAATATATATATATATATATAGTAATCGAATTTTGAATGAGCCAAATTGGCTCCGTAAATCTAGTGTGAAATTGTAATTTTGACGAAAAGAAAAATATATTCGTAAATGTCAAGATGTTTGGAATATTTTAAGGCGATGCCAAAATAAAACGAATAACTGAAAAAGTATAAATAATTTGAGATAGATTTATGCTCGTTTCTCGATTTGCATGACCCACGTAGATGCGCAATCTCAAGAGACGTCGTCACAGTTAACTGGTTCATGTGATTAAATATATTGGATTAATCATTGGTAGTCTGGTGTTAAAGGATCCAAAGAACAATGTATAAGATACCATCGGATAAATCAAACAGTTTCCTGGTTCTACATATATATCAACAAATGCGACATCCTTAAATTCATAATATAAATCGTTTATTTTCGAAGTGGCATGAATCACTTTGCAGTGGTGAAAAATGGTGAAAAATAGTGAAATTAAATGATTACACGAAGTTATCAATACTGACAAAAATATAAGTATCCAAGATAAGATGTTCATCTATATCCTTTCGAGAATTAACATTAATATTTTTAAACACGTTGAAACTCTGAATACTTATATCGATTTAAAAAGAATGTGTCCGATGCAACTTTCAAAATAAACGGTTCACATAAAGACACAGTGTTCAACATGTATAAAAATAGTAAAGATCTGCTTGATCTCTTCCTTCATCTTATAAAATTTAAACAATCACATTGCTTTGATTTTCACACATTAATGCAATATGTCTACATGCGCTAGAATAATTGTCAGAGTTCTAATAATTAAATTTTGTTTATGCGCAATTTTTCAACTATGACAGTCAACAGTATTGATCGAGCGAGTATCTACTGTCGCTTTACCTAAGTTTGTTAGAACACATCGCCTACATTTATCCAATACAGGTATATTACCTGAAATCGCCTGCAGGCATTAGCCTCGCAATTTGTGTTCTCAAAAGGGGATGCGAAATTTATATGCTATTATCTGCGATCGGAGCGCGTTTACTGCTATGAAGTTTTATTTATGCGATTGGAATTCATTGCTGTTGTTTTGTACTTCGACTTCGACGACTATGGTCAATTTTGCCTAGAATCCACTGTTTTAGGGGCGTTTCGAACCGCCAAGGTTACGATATACGTATTACGAAGGAAAAATTTGATCCAATTTTTATATATGCCTAAATTTAACTCTTTGCACTCCGTTGTCGCCGCAACAGCGACATTATTATTGAAGCTGATAACTCCGTTGTCAAATAAATCCAGTGTATTTTTACATTTCTTCATATTGTAAAATATAAATTTCAAATGTATATGCTTCTTTTTCAATGACAAAGTAAGATTTTCAATTCTCCACAGAGTGCACTCGTACAATTGTAAATAGTCTTGCACTACTGGCATCTCATAAAAAAATGACTCGAAGTGCAAAGGGTTAATATTTCGACAAGAACCTACTGTTTGAGCTAGATTTCGAATCACCGAGGCTGTGCTATACAATAGTACGTAGAAAAACTTTTTTCTAATTTTCAGATGTAACCAGGCCCACTGATTATGAGGCCATGCCATTCCTTTCATACTCACCATAGCCTTATGCCTAATGTTCTGATCATTTCAAATAGGACCTAGCGTTTTAGGTGGATTCCGAACCACCGAGAATGTAAAAAACATATCACGTAGAGAAGTTTTTTAATAATTTTCCAGATATATCCGGGTCCACTGATTATGAACCTAAGCCATTGCTACATTCTTATCCACTATAGCCTTATGCCTAATTGTTATGATCATTTCAAATAGAACCTACTGGATTCAGAACCACCGAAACTATAATATACATATCAAACAGGTAAATATTTTATAATCTTAGGAACCACTGATTGTGAACCCACGCCTCTAACTTTTTATCCACTATATCCTTATGCCTAATTGTTATGATTATTTCGAGTAGGACCTACTGTTTCAGATGGGTTTCGAACCATCGCAAATGTAAAACACATATCACGTAGGGAAATATTTTATAATTTTCATATGAGCCGTTTATTTCGAAAGTGGCATAAGTCACTTTGTTTTTAAATCGAGATATTTAAGGGTTTCCGATTTACCACGTTTAAAAATATTGATGCCAATTTTCGAGAAGATTTACTTGTATTTGTTACCTCAGAATATTTACATTTTTCTCAGTATAAATAATTTTGTATAGTCACTGAAAAATCGCCATTTTTCATTACGGAAAGTGACTTATGCCACTTTCAAAATAAACTGTTTATGTGTTACCAGACCCATTAATTGTGAGGCTTTAGTGAGTGCTTTTGAAATTCGTATTCATACTATGAATAATTTTGAGCATTTGCTTCTATCTTACGAGAAATGTAAATAACGATTCCTGTATCCCATTGTAAATCAGTATCTTGGCAATATATAGAAAAAATTATTGATGATATTTTAATATATTGGTCGGCATGATCAGCAATGAATAGTGCTGTGTTGTAACATTAAATTATATTTATATTAGAATGTTAGTATTTTAGTCTTTTATATTGAGGAACATGGTGACGAGGGTTGAAAGTGATCTTAAGATTAATACTACTCGTGATTAACTCATAATCAGTTGTATTTAAAGAGAGTACGTAAATATTTAAGACGAAAAGGAAAGTAGGCAACAAACTTGATCGACTTGATCTTTTACACTTTACAAGATAGACGTGGAAAATGAAACAAGAAATGACACTAGACATTTCAGAAACATTTTTAAAAAATTCGATACAATCCATTTTGACCATCTTGATAGATCTAATGTTGAAATTCAAGAAGTTGATAATTTCGCACGCCTAAGAGAAGAAAAAAAAATTGCCCGTTAATCGGATGGAAACTGGTAACTTAATGATCCAAAAAAGTACATTGAAATTTTTTGAAAGTAAATTGTATTTATTCATTTGTTGATTGTGTACATTGAATGTATTTATTCAAATTTGAGCGCATTACACATGCAAGTTCTTTGCATTTTTGTAGTAACAGTAATGATTGATATAAATTATAGCGCAGTTGATCTGTTCCGTATGTAAATGCATAATTTTCTTCAATTTTTCATTTTGTTTTATGCTAATTTTTTGCTAATTTTAAGTGTCTTATATCATTCCACTGATGTAGGAATGTTATTGTAGATTGTAAGAAGCGAAAATTTGAATTTTTATATTATTGATTTGCTTTAATCGAAATGGAAAAATGTGAATAATTAGTAACGGCGACTGCATAATCGACTGACGCATTTATGCACATTTTAAACTGATAAAGAAGGTATTGAACATAGTTAAATGTTGATATTATAACCCCATAGGTGGCGCACTTTCATACATAGTAAATACCTTACCATTGCAGCAAAATTACATTTTACAAATTCAAACATATTTTCTATAATTTTTTAGTAAACCATGTATTTTAGAGAGCTGATGTCATTTGTAAATGACTGAAAAACCTTCTACATTTTTTCGTTTTGTATGAAGCGTACAACGTCATTCAAACGATATACGTCCTCCAATTCTCCAAATTTCCATACTAAACTTACAGAACAATAATGATTTTACAAAGAGCAATTAAGAAATTATACCAAAAAATAATACCAGAGTGATACTTCACCAAATTTCTTTAACTTTCACATATTTATAAACCTACATACCTCAGATCTGCAGTGTTCAGTTGAATTTTCCTTCAATCAATTAAGAATTTTTCTACAGTTTAATACAAAATCGAAGAATATTTATATATTCTATATAAATTATACAATAAAAATGGTATTCAAGTAGGAACCCTTAATTCATACTGGCGAAAATTAACATAGAATGCTACCGAATTTGTGCTTTGAAAAACCCGTTATATACCTACAATCAGTAATAAATACCTTTAACTTAATTCCCGGGAATTACAATAAACAGATAAAAATAATTCAGTAAAAACTAAAACCGAGAGAAAAGTAAAAAATAAGGTTTTGTTAATGTTGCAGGTGTTTCCTAAAATAGATAAGATTTTAGCTAAAATAAATAAGATTTTGTTTGAAGCATTCGTCAAATTCGCAATGATATAGAAATAAAGCTGTTAAGTGCACCATACCATTTAAAACATTAATATTTACTGAAAATTATTGGTAATTAATAAGATTGAATATAGAAATGTCTTAATATTGAAGAGATGAACGATACACGAATTGCATCGACATTTACTGCACAACCATCTTGCAATTTGCAATAATTACTTAGAGACTTATATTAATACGATCACAGGTGAATTAAAACATGATAATTATTTCGTTTATGCACTTTAATTAAGTTACACGAGGAAAATGAGTGCATCTTTACAAACACACCATAATACCTTGTCATTCTTGTCTTTATATACTCAGACGAAAGAATGCATATGAAGTAATACAAAGCTGTACTTAACAAACATGAAACATAAGTAAAAAAGTAATATGAGAATACTAACAATACTAGTGGTTTTACTAATGACTACTGTCAATTTTTTTCATAGACAACTGGAAGCCATAAGCCTTCACGAAATAGTAAGACTAAGTGAAGCGTAGACTCCTTCTGTATACTATAATCAGAAAGAGTTCTAGCATCTTCGAGCTGCTTGCGAGAAAATATGAGTTTTTGTAGATCAGGTGGAATGCCTTCTTTTTCTTGAATCTTCGCTTTCACATTTTCTATGGTATCCGAAGCTTCAACCTCCAGAGTGATGGTTTTGTCTGTGAGTGTTTTGACAAAAATCTGCATTCCTCCTCGGAGACGCAGAACCAAGTGAAGCGTAGACTCCTTCTGAATGTTATAATCGGACAGTGTTCTGCCATCCTCCAGTTGCTTTCCAGCAAAAATTAAACGCTGCTGGTCAGGTGGTATGCCTTCTTTATCTTGAATCTTCGCTTTCACGTTTTCTATGGTGTCTGAAGCTTCAACCTCCAGAGTGATGGTTTTTCCTGTTAGGGTCTTCACGAAAATTTGCATTCCTCCTCGGAGACGCAGAACTAAGTGAAGCGTGGATTCCTTCTGAATATTGTAGTCTGACAACGTTCGTCCATCCTCGAGTTGTTTCCCAGCAAAGATCAAACGTTGCTGATCAGGTGGAATACCTTCTTTATCTTGAATTTTCGCTTTCACGTTTTCTATGGTGTCTGAAGCTTCAACCTCCAGAGTGATGGTTTTCCCTGTGAGGGTCTTCACGAAAATTTGCATTCCACCTCGGAGGCGCAGAACCAAGTGAAGCGTAGATTCCTTCTGAATGTTATAATCGGAAAGCGTTCGACCGTCTTCTAGTTGTTTACCAGCAAAGATTAAACGCTGCTGGTCAGGTGGAATGCCTTCTTTGTCTTGAATCTTCGCTTTCACATTTTCTATGGTATCCGAAGCTTCAACCTCCAGAGTGATGGTTTTGCCTGTGAGTGTTTTGACAAAAATCTGCATTCCTCCTCGGAGACGCAGAACCAAGTGAAGCGTAGACTCCTTCTGAATGTTATAATCGGACAGTGTTCTACCATCCTCCAGTTGCTTCCCAGCAAAAATTAAACGTTGCTGGTCAGGTGGTATGCCTTCTTTATCTTGAATCTTCGCTTTCACGTTTTCTATGGTGTCTGAAGCTTCAACCTCCAGAGTGATGGTTTTTCCTGTTAGGGTCTTCACGAAAATTTGCATTCCTCCTCGGAGACGCAGAACTAAGTGAAGCGTGGATTCCTTCTGAATATTGTAGTCTGACAACGTTCGTCCATCCTCGAGTTGTTTCCCAGCAAAGATCAAACGTTGCTGATCAGGTGGAATACCTTCTTTATCTTGAATTTTCGCTTTCACGTTTTCTATTGTGTCTGAAGCTTCAACCTCCAGAGTGATGGTTTTCCCTGTGAGAGTCTTCACGAAAATTTGCATTCCACCTCGGAGACGCAGAACCAAGTGAAGCGTAGATTCCTTCTGAATGTTATAATCGGAAAGCGTTCGACCGTCTTCTAGTTGTTTTCCAGCAAAGATTAAACGCTGCTGGTCAGGTGGAATGCCTTCTTTGTCTTGAATCTTTGCTTTCACGTTTTCTATGGTGTCTGAAGCTTCAACCTCTAAAGTGATGGTTTTCCCTGTGAGGGTCTTCACGAAAATCTGCATTCCTCCTCGGAGACGCAGAACTAAGTGAAGCGTAGATTCCTTCTGAATATTGTAGTCTGACAATGTTCGTCCATCCTCGAGTTGTTTGCCAGCAAAGATCAAACGTTGCTGGTCAGGTGGAATGCCTTCTTTGTCTTGAATTTTCGCCTTAACGTTTTCTATTGTGTCTGAAGCTTCAACCTCCAGAGTGATGGTTTTCCCTGTGAGAGTCTTCACGAAAATTTGCATTCCACCTCGGAGACGCAGAACCAAGTGAAGCGTAGATTCCTTCTGAATATTGTAGTCTGACAATGTTCGCCCATCCTCGAGTTGTTTCCCAGCAAAGATCAAACGCTGCTGGTCAGGTGGAATGCCTTCTTTGTCTTGAATCTTTGCTTTCACGTTTTCTATGGTGTCTGAAGCTTCAACCTCTAAAGTGATGGTTTTCCCTGTGAGGGTCTTCACGAAAATCTGCATTCCTCCTCGGAGACGCAGAACTAAGTGAAGCGTAGATTCCTTCTGAATATTGTAGTCTGACAATGTTCGTCCATCCTCGAGTTGTTTGCCAGCAAAGATCAAACGTTGCTGGTCAGGTGGAATGCCTTCTTTGTCTTGAATTTTCGCCTTAACGTTTTCTATTGTGTCTGAAGCTTCAACCTCCAGAGTGATGGTTTTTCCTGTTAGGGTCTTCACAAAAATTTGCATTCCACCTCGGAGACGCAGAACCAAGTGAAGCGTAGATTCCTTCTGAATATTGTAGTCTGACAATGTTCGCCCATCCTCGAGTTGTTTCCCAGCAAAGATCAAACGTTGCTGATCAGGTGGAATGCCTTCTTTGTCTTGAATTTTCGCTTTAACGTTTTCTATTGTGTCTGAAGCTTCAACCTCCAGAGTGATGGTTTTCCCTGTGAGAGTCTTCACGAAAATTTGCATTCCACCTCGGAGACGCAGAACCAAGTGAAGCGTAGATTCCTTCTGAATGTTATAATCGGAAAGCGTTCGACCGTCTTCTAGTTGTTTTCCAGCAAAGATTAAACGCTGCTGGTCAGGTGGAATGCCTTCTTTGTCTTGAATCTTTGCTTTCACGTTTTCTATGGTGTCTGAAGCTTCAACCTCTAAAGTGATGGTTTTCCCTGTGAGGGTCTTCACGAAAATCTGCATTCCTCCTCGGAGACGCAGAACTAAGTGAAGCGTAGATTCCTTCTGAATATTGTAGTCTGACAATGTTCGCCCATCCTCGAGTTGTTTCCCAGCAAAGATCAAACGTTGCTGGTCAGGTGGAATGCCTTCTTTGTCTTGAATTTTCGCCTTAACGTTTTCTATTGTGTCTGAAGCTTCAACCTCCAGAGTGATGGTTTTCCCTGTGAGAGTCTTCACGAAAATTTGCATTCCACCTCGGAGACGCAGAACCAAGTGAAGCGTAGATTCCTTCTGAATATTGTAGTCTGACAATGTTCGCCCATCCTCGAGTTGTTTCCCAGCAAAGATCAAACGTTGCTGATCAGGTGGAATGCCTTCTTTGTCTTGAATTTTCGCCTTAACGTTTTCTATTGTGTCTGAAGCTTCAACCTCCAGAGTGATGGTTTTCCCTGTGAGAGTCTTCACGAAAATTTGCATTCCACCTCGGAGACGCAGAACCAAGTGAAGCGTAGATTCCTTCTGAATATTGTAGTCTGACAATGTTCGCCCATCCTCGAGTTGTTTCCCAGCAAAGATCAAACGTTGCTGGTCAGGTGGAATGCCTTCTTTGTCTTGAATTTTCGCCTTAACGTTTTCTATTGTGTCTGAAGCTTCAACCTCCAGAGTGATGGTTTTCCCTGTGAGAGTCTTCACGAAAATTTGCATTCCACCTCGGAGACGCAGAACCAAGTGAAGCGTAGATTCCTTCTGAATATTGTAGTCTGACAATGTTCGCCCATCCTCGAGTTGTTTCCCAGCAAAGATCAAACGTTGCTGGTCAGGTGGAATGCCTTCTTTGTCTTGAATTTTCGCCTTAACGTTTTCTATTGTGTCTGAAGCTTCAACCTCCAGAGTGATGGTTTTCCCTGTGAGAGTCTTCACGAAAATTTGCATTCCACCTCGGAGACGCAGAACCAAGTGAAGCGTAGATTCCTTCTGAATATTGTAGTCTGACAATGTTCGCCCATCCTCGAGTTGTTTCCCAGCAAAGATCAAACGTTGCTGATCAGGTGGAATGCCTTCTTTGTCTTGAATTTTCGCCTTAACGTTTTCTATTGTGTCTGAAGCTTCAACCTCCAGAGTGATGGTTTTCCCCGTGAGAGTCTTCACGAAAATTTGCATTCCACCTCGGAGACGCAGAACCAAGTGAAGCGTAGATTCCTTCTGAATGTTATAATCGGAAAGCGTTCGACCGTCTTCTAGTTGTTTTCCAGCAAAGATTAAACGCTGCTGGTCAGGTGGAATGCCTTCTTTGTCTTGAATTTTTGCCTTAACGTTTTCTATTGTGTCTGAAGCTTCAACCTCCAGAGTGATGGTTTTCCCTGTGAGGGTTTTTACGAAGATCTGCATGTTTGAAGATCTAAGTTGATGGCTACGAAATTAAAAGATCACAGCATTAATATGTAATGTCTTAATCAATATTATGAAATGTAAGATAATGCAAAATTTTTTAAATGCGAATTTTTATTTTATTCATTCTTTATAAATTCTAACTATAAAATGTGATTATACAAATAGATAGAAAGTATATTATATAGCAGTATTTTTTAGTTAGATACAAGATAATGTAACAGAAACATAAAGTATATTAATTATCGTTATTAATTTTATATGCTCACTATACAAACACTTGGTCTTTTCAGTAGTTATATTTGTCCTAAAGGATTTTTCATTGTGTTACAATCGCAAATCAAACTCAATGCATGTATTTCATTTTTGTGCTTTATTGTGATTATTTCTGTCCAATAATATAGCAATTAAATTTAAAGTAGTAGATACAATTCGTAAGACATACGTTATCGCTTTACTGTTGCTAACTCAGAAGGACTCTAAAATGGCGTCATGCCAAAGGATACTCAGAATCATAAAAAGACTTCACCTTAAGGAAATTCAAAACATTATTGGACATGAAACAGAAAATAAATTATGTTCAATAATATTCTGTCTATTCCTGAATATCGTAATATAGAGCACAGAGGCAGTAATTACAAATGTACAATTAATCGAAGGAAATAATGAGATATACATGACAAAATGGTGGTCCCTCGATACAAGGAGAAATATTACTCAACTTTTTTGCAGAAATAAGATGACACTTTTGTAAAATTGGAATAAATGCAACAAAGTTGTACTTACTTGTTAACAAATAAGTTACAAGACAGGTATTCACAAAGCTAGATCAAATGATAAAAATAATCAAACACGTCAAAGCAAGTGTAACAAAGCCCAGAAACGCACAAAGTGGGCGGGATCAGGCGAGATTGGGCGAGATCATTCCTCGAACCAGGAAAGTATGTTACATAGACTTCTTTAATATGGTGTACCACCTATTCATTTTAAAATTCCCTATGAATTCTATGAAACTTTTACTATTTAATGAAAATGTTTGATTAAATAGTGAATGACTAGACTTTACTTCTAAAACCGAACATTTTTAACTCTTTCTTAATATGTTAATAGATTTTTATGCGGTAAATACATAAACGCCTTAACCTTAGAAAAGTCAAAAGTCAACAACTTGGGGATATAGCGAATAAAATACTTTGTTAATGGAAAGTTAATTATTTTTTAACTACTTTTCAGATTGTTTTGTTGATATATTGATATCCACACTTTCTCCACTGATTGAAGTTGCTGAGCGGAAATAGATGGACATAGATTTACGTCGTAGTGGCTATCTTAGCGGGATAAATCAAACGTCTTTAATTCCGTTTTAATAGATTAAAGCAAATATTTTTACTTGCATATGTTTTACTTATTACTGCTTTGTTTACTTTAACGTAACTCAGATGAAATAGTCGTGACTTATTTTTAATCAAATCGCAAGAAACATAAGTATAGTTTGGTGCAACTTTGTGGTTAAACTTGACTTGGAATTAGCTTTCACCTATGTTCATTGAATTTATTTGACCAAGAAATAAGAATGACTAGATGTAATGAGTAACAGATGAGATTTGAGAATATTAAAGTTTTAAATGAAGTAAATGAAATTGTTAAAAAATACGGGGTTAAATTTATATGTAGAATACATTAGACACATTTAATTTTGCACTACCCATGTTATTTGAACAACCGAATTCCTAAAGTTCTAAATTTGTCTCTTTTTAATTCAGTAGATCTGCATCGACAAATTTGTCAAAAAAAAAGTTAATAATTTTTAGTAGTCTACTGTAAAGTTTAGCTGAATGTGCTTTCATTAATAGGAGAATAATACAATTCTTTAGCAAAACGTTTAGAAGTATATGACGATGCAGTTGTTTCTTGAAAATCTATTGTTTATGTCTGACTTTCAGCAATCACTGCAGAAAATCCAATATGGTGTCCGTCGTTCAGCGGTTTACGTCGGATCTCCGTATTTTGAGATAAGATTAACATCAAGGAACCGTGAAATCGACTATAATTATGAAAATTCGATTAAAAAAGTTGTGCAGTACCTAAAAAGTCTCCTGCCACATTGGTACATCTTCTAGAAAACTGGGGAAAAGTGTCTTTGGAACAGTGGCAAGGGCTCTATCATACTGTATTTTGAAGAGTGAAACAGTAAAATACAGAAATAGAAAAATTTAAAGAAATGGAAAGCAGTAAAGTGGAAAACATTACGACCGTCAATGCGCCTGAGGCTGTAAAAAGTAAAATTAAAGAGAGGAATGAGAACTCTATAACAGACATTAATACGTTAGATATTAAATCTCGACTTCGTCTGGAAACAACAGAAGAGGCACACACAAATGGTGTAGCTCAAGTAAATGGTATTTGCGAATCTCCTCAGAGAACTGCTGACACTAATCTTCCACTTCAATCTAAAACCATGGAAACTAGTCATTTAAACCAATATGGTACGATATCTTCAGTAAATACACGTTACTACTTTACAAATCAAACAACAACGTACCAATAATTGCTACAAGTTTTATTTCATTGTATTATGTCCTTCATTGTCCATAGAAGATAAATAGTAAGATAGAAAGTTATATCTTAGACTTTACAAAAGTACTTCAGGAGGTCATAAGATAACATAAATTTTTAAAACTTGGCTATTAAAATTTATAGTAAAAGTAATGATGTTGCACAATTTTAATTACACACTGAAATAATAAAAATTTAAAGTACATTTGCAGTTATAAATTCTGTGACTTTTAATTATTATCTATCTAACATTTTATAGAATTATATAAGTAATGTACATATATATTACTAATAACTTGCAATGACACTGAAAATGTTTTTAAGTGATAATATCTTTTTAATTAATAAGAATAAAGAGTGTATTTAATTGTGACATTTGGTATCTTTTACATGAATTTTTTTATTTTACATTTAACAGATAAAGCTGAAAAAATTTCATCAGAAAGTAAAGACAACGATATTCAATACGTTAGTTACACAAGTGAATTACAAATGCCTGATATTATGAAATTAATACAAAAGGACCTAAGTGAACCATATTCTATTTATACATATAGATATTTTATCCATAACTGGCCGACGTTGTGCTTCCTGGTATGTATTTTTTTGCCCACCATATGTATGCAATAACTGTAAGAATGCTTAATTCATAAATCTAAGTATTTCCTGTGATGTTTCACTTATTATAAGACTCATAAAACTAAACGGAACAATTTGATTACAAAATGTGACAGCATTGAGAAACAAGCAAAATTTAGCTAGTCTTGGTCAGTTTCCTATGGAAAACACTTGTTTTTTGTTTATTCAGGCGATGCATAGTGATGAATGTGTTGGTGCCATTGTTTGCAAGCTGGACATTCACAGAAAGGTTATAAAACGTGGGTATATTGCAATGTTAGCTGTTGATGTGAAATATCGCAAGAGGAAGATTGGGTCGAACTTGGTAAGAAGAGCAATTCAAGCTATGGTAATAGATGACGCAGATGAGGTAGTTTTGGAGACAGAGATCACTAATCAACCAGCATTGCGTTTGTATGAAAATCTTGGCTTCGTGCGTGATAAACGATTATTCAGATACTATTTGAATGGTGTGGATGCCCTTCGGTTGAAATTATGGCTCAGATGAAATTTATCTGTTTCTTAATATCAATAGGAATTAAAATAATTCCAATGTTGAAGAGAAACAACATCTACACTCTGTCACGTTGGGAAATCATGCAATGTTAATGTCAAAGAGACTATCACTTGTACATGCGCAACATGCTCTTTATTTATAGTAAAGCATTACATTGTGTAAAATGCAAATAACTTCATTTCATACTATATAACATTATAGTAGCCGATGAATTTTTTTTACCACAACAAATCTGTACATATTCATATGGAAGCTTCAAGTCTGGGTTAGGTTCATTCAACAAAATTATATTCATAAATTATTTATTATTTTAAATATTCAGCATAAGAGTGCCTGATTTACTGAATGGATATATTTATAAAGTATTTCAAGATATTCCCTCTGGCATTAGCATTGGTTAAGATAGATTTCAATTGCAGCTTAAAGATGTAAAATTCAAAGGTGATAGAATAACAAAATCGAGACTGTGAAAAGTGTATTGAAAATAATCAATGTATTTTTTCCCGTGTCTTACATTACATGAACACACAACTTAATACAATGAGCAATTCACCAAGCTGTAGTAATGCTATAAGTAAACGTAGTATGTAATTGATGTGCTTGCAGATAAACTTGATATAAATTTCATATAAAAGTTTTTCTGTTCCATAAAAGATCATACATATGCGTATTTCTATAGTTATATTACTCTCTATTTTCATTTGTATGACTGTTTGACTTATTACATCGACTTTTGTATGAAATTTTTATCGAGGTAGTAGTGCGATGATCTTACTGTAAAAAAATGTTTGAGATAAATTTCATTTAATTATTCGTTGATAAATATTATCGTATATTTTGAAATATATATTCGATGATAACTAAAAATATTAGACGCGTGCTCATTGTGTTAAGTATCGTATTGTTCTATGGTGTAGACATCGATTTAATATAAATAATATGCAAAGTCCGTCAGAGGACAGTGGAACCCTTAGATAAACTATTTCCAATTGAAAATTGTAAAGTGATAAACGGAATATCCGATATTTATATATTACAATAAATTATGAAGGGAAAAAAAATTGCGGTTTGCCAAATTAAAATATTCTGGAAGATGTACGTCTCACGCAATGTAATGCAGAACCGTACTCATTACTGTCTACATATTATATCTAACTTTGTATAAAATAAATGCGAGGCACAGATCATAATGTAACTATTAAAAGTGTAAAAAATGTTAATAAAAATGCATAAATGTTTTTACATCCGATTCTTTTTACTTTTCACGTAAAAGCTTCTTTTTAATAATCTTCATTTCATCAAATTCTTTCTACCATATACATTTATGTTTGCAACAACGCTTACAGATTAATTATATTAACAAATGCTGGACTAACTATTACCTCAGAAAATTGTTTTTAATTATTTGTTCAAATTTGTACTACTTTCTAAATCCTACTTTGGCTTTTACTTTCTTTTTTACCTTATTTTACCGAAAATCTTCATTAAATCAGCCCTCATAATTATGATAGAAAATTTTAACTATAGACGCTGGATCAAATGTTAAACGTATTGCTCATATTTGATCAACAATACATTTATAATTCTACTATTGACATTATAAATTCCACTACGATTATGTGACGATAAAAATACCATTCATGACTGAGTTTTCTGTATCGTTTATGTAAAATATTACAAACTAATATAAAAGTCAATCTCCGCAGACGCAACGCTATATAATTTCGAACACAGTGATCTGCATTCTTTTGACGTAGCGCAACAATCTCCTTTAATCTCTTTCAATTGACAAAAAATCTCACCTCGAATAGCCGTTCGATGGATTATCCTTCAAATTTTTTTTTATATAAGCACTTTCGTTCTTTCATTGCACATTCAATCAAGTTATTAATAAATGACAAACTATGTTATATTCGGTGAATAATTTTGTACTACAATCCATTATTTTCAAATTCTTTTATTCAATGGAAATATAATTCCTGCAAAAAGTAAAGAAATTGCTGAAAGGGACGCATATGGTGCGACATCGGTTAAACCGATCAAATACGCTGTTAAAATGTGTTCTAATTTTTGTTATACATTTGGAACTTTTTACAATTTATATATTATTTTTATGCATTTGAATTGAACGTAGATCACAATTTTTTAAACGCGCTGCAATTCGTTAACATTGCGAATAAAAAAATATGTATGCACTGCATATTCTTGACAAACTTCAGCTCGATTTGAAAAATAGAATCATAATAAATGACTCGTGATATGTAAATAGTAATCCCTGATAAAAAATAAAAAGTAATTTAAATAAAAGAATCATACAAATTGACACATGTAGTGCGACATCCATTCAATGGAACAAATACGCTAGTAAAGCATGTCATACTTCTGTGTTACATTGATAACTTGTTGGGATTTGTCAAAATTTGAATTTATCATGTTACAGAATTAAGCATACTAAACTTTTGCAAATTGATCTGCAGCTTGTTAAGAGTACGTACAATAGAGATGTGGGTGCACTGATTAAAAATAAAAACAACACTCGGGCTGCACCTCTTCCTCTGTATGATTAAGCTAAAACATCAGATAAATAATTTTTTCATAAAATGGAACAATTTAGGGAGGCTTGAGAGAAAATGTTGCGAACGAAAAAAGCGAATCTGGGTTGCTTGTATAACAAAACTTTGACGTTTTTTCTGCCTCTATTGTAACTTCTTGTGGTTAATAAAATGAATCCACAAATAATTACCGTATTTTTCGATGGATAACGCGCACCTATTGTATAATATTACGCGCACTTCTATCTTTTCGGCATTCTTTTTTTTCTTAGTTAAATCCCACCACAGTTTTATTATTGAATTTTACATCCTTCAAGTCGTTTTCTAATGTATAACGCGCAGGTTCATATTTTATCAAAATTTCACTTTTTTGTGTAGATAACGCGCGTGTAAATAAAATTAATGCGACAGAAAATTTAGTATCTCAAAAAAATCACACTTTCAACCTGAAATGAAATGATTTCCCTGGTGGAAATATGTCTACAACGAACTACAATTCTCTACAATATATTGCTACAACATTGAACAATTTTCTACAACTTGACCCTATCTTCACTGTGTTTAATTTCGACAAATTTCTGCAACCAAGTACGCGGTTTGGGACAGTATTTTAGAATTTCGTGAATAGTTGTAAAAAGTTGTAAATACTATACGGGTTCAAAATACGTTGTATTAAGAAATACTACGCGCTAAACTCTTGAAGGCTATTTTCTAAATTTTTAGATATGACGGAAAGTTGTAGAATATTGTAGTATTCTATAAGATACTACAACAAACAACGCGCTGGGCTAGCTCTTGAAAGATATTTCCAAAAATTTGTAGATAAGACATAAAAACTTGTAGAATGTGGTAGAATTTTGTAGTATTCTATAAAATATTACACCAAACTACGCGCTAGACTTTTGAAGGCTACTTTCTAAATTTTTAGATAGGACATTAAAAGTTGTAGAATTTTGTAGTATTCTATAAAATACTATAACAAACTACGCGTTCCGTGTTTTAATAGAGATCATTCTTTCAAGTTCCATTTGTCTTAGAGTAGCAAGTTGTAATTTGTTGTAAAAATTTGTAGTGCTCTACAATTTATTACAATTTATTACATAACAGAATCGAGTAAGTTTTAGTGAGACGTTGAATGTCGTAGAATATTGTAGTAACGAGCTACAATTTTCTACAACCACGCAAAATGTTGTAGAAAATTGTAATTTGTTGTCGAGTCGCATAAAAAGTTGTAGATATATTTCCACCAGGGTTATCATTTTTTTTTTTTTTTAAATAATGTAAGGTATGAATTTCGAGTATCGAATTTGACAACGCTTAAGGAAATAAACTCAAACTATTCGCCCAAAATGTAATTTAGGAGTACAATGAATCGATAAACGTAACATTTTTTCTACTTGATAAACTAATAATTTGAACTCTGGAAAATCAATGGAAGCAGTTTTGTTTGAAAAAGGGGCCACTTGTAGACTTTTAAAATCTCAGTAAAGTTTACCATCCGTTTTAAGCGATCAAATTTCACAAAGGTGACACAAGCCGAAAAAGCGCTTGGAAAAATACGTTTCCTGCAACAAAGTCTCACCTCACACCATGAAGAATCGATTGACAAAAATGAAATATGTTTAGTGACAAAATTTTCAAGTTTCAGTGAATTCAATCAAAGCTGTATAAGTAATATTTAATCTTAATTTGCAAGTTCTATTCAAAGGACAAAAATTCACTCCTAGCCATAATTTTACTATAACAATTGTCATTTCGTTATTCGATTTTTCAAAAATTTTCGTTCACCATATACTTCCCGACGTATTCGACGAAAATTGTATCGGTATTGAAAAACTGATAAAATTCAGTGCCGCAACAAATTTTCATTGACGGTTTACACAATTTTCACACATCGATAAAATCTGTCACGGAAAGTTTGATAGTCCCTGAAATCGAGTTTGTCAGTATAAATCGTGAAACTTCAGGAAGCCCTAAACCTGAAAATATTAAACGACACCGAATAAAAATGAACACGGCCTATCTTCTACCAGCAGCACGGACAGATAGAGGATTCGAAACAGGATCAGACTTAATCCGACACTGTAACGCACGAACGTTATTAATGATATTTCCAAACTTTTCGTTTAACACCTTGCTTTCTAACCGCCACATTGTAAGCCTAACCGCCTCTCTAACTTTTTCAATATAAGATTGAAGGTTTCTTCACGCATTTCATTTGTAGCTTAATCCTACGCCAAAATGAAATTTTCCTTCTGCGATTCCTTCAATCATCCTCCTCTCCAGATATTACTGTTCCTTATTAATTTCGTATAGTTTAACAGCTATTTAATTATTGTCAGTATTTCTTGCACAAAAAAATTCACACAATATTTCCTACTTTAATGATAGTATAGTAAAACATGTGTACTTTCTTTTACGTAACTCCTTGTCTTGTCATTTCCTCTCTGCCTGTTACGTCACAGCTGTGCATCGAATTGAAATGGTAACTGAAAAAATGCCAGTTTCTATTTTATATGTACATATTGAAGATTATGTTGACGTTACGGATAAAGGCTTGGATACCGAAACAGTCGATCCGAGGAGCTGAAACTGATATAATCTCTGAGAAATATTTCTCAAATAATGTACACAAAGTATATCATGGTCTTAGGGATGGTTTAGAAAATATTTGTACTTTTTAATATTTTTCAATCATAGCCTTTATTGCAGACGTCGTCATAAACTGTGAATGCTGATATTCATCCAGCCTTTACAAAGCGTTGTAGGTGAGTGATTTTCAATTGGTATTTTACATCGAAGGGATATTGATGAAACGAGAATAGAGATTTATTAGAAATCTTTCCGAGATGAACGAAAGGATTCTTTTATACTCCACATATTACTTTGTTGTTTGTACTTCTTTGGCTTCAACTGCTAAAGTTATTTCGTCTAAAATGTAGTGTTTAGGGTTCATGTATTAGGTGTAGAAATTAATTCCGTGCCTTAATATTAATTTATTTATAACTCTCGTTTGAATGTAAATAATCGCCCGCCATTTTATAACGTTTAAGTACCAACACTTACAGTTATGAAACATTTGACAACTAGTCAAAACAAAAGCTATTAGTAAGTAAAATGGCGGCGTCTGACAAGATTCACATACGGCACTGCATACTGTTTGCCTTTCAATGAAAGAAAAATGCTTCTGAAGCCGCTGAAATGATTTGTTCTGCTTTGGGTGAAGGTGCAGTAACACATAAAACCTGTAAAAAATGGTATCAAAGATTTCGAAGCGGCGACTTTGATCTTTCTGATCGAGAACGTTCCGGACAGCCAAAAAAATTTGAAGACGAAGAGCATGAGCAGCTGCGCTGTGAAAATTCCGCACAAACACAACATGAGCTAGCCGTGCAACTTGGGGTGTCACAAAAAGCAGTTTCCCATCGACTGAATAAGTTATAACACTAAACTTCTTTTAAAAAGGCACCTAATTAATTTCTACACCTAATAAAATCACCGAGACTATGATATATATGTCACATGAGAATAATCTTTCAGAGATGAGGGATTTGAACTCGGCCTTGCTAATAGGGAGTCCGTGTCCTCCGTACACACCATAGCTCCCCGAAGGTATTTTTACGGAGCGGGAGAATCAGACAAGTAGAAGACTAGCAACAGAAATCGCCCACTGTATCGATTGAACTCATTCATTTCCAAATAATTTTGAAACTTTTATTTGCAATTTTAGTGACAATAATGTAAGAAAATGAAATTAACTTTTCTTAGTTCATCCAATCCGTCTTGCATTATAAACCGGTGGTATTTGATCAATCACAATTTCGAAAACAAGTTTAAGCAATTTTTTTAACCAGTTAACTGTGATTGACGAGTATACTCGACATGCGTAGAAGTTAGCGACCATTGGTTATTTAAATTGTAAGTTTGACGAAAACTAAAATATATTCGTTTTTAAGATGTTTGGAATATTTTGAGACTTTGCCGAAATAAAACGAATGGCTAAAAAGTATAAATAATTTGAGATAGATTTATACTCATCCCTCGATTTTTCAAAAGAAGTGGCCACAATTAACTGTTTAACACGTTAACACTAAACCTACGAAGCCGATCAAAAAACAGTATGAAATTCTTTTTAAAAATTATCTAAACTAATAGAATAGCCATGAAGTAAATATTCCACTTCGTTCTTATAAAACCGAAATTAGCTAACTAATCATCTTTTTCGCCTTTTCATTTCTCTTTTCCTAAAGTAGTTATTACGTGTATTTAAATTTTAGTACATATAACATCGGTAGTTTTAGTGTTAAGTGTCATACCGGTCTTTCATGTTCATGCTGATTAATGAAAATCAATGATTAGCTTTTTACCTAGGCTACTCAGTGGTGCCTGGTCGAGCCATAATTAATGATTTTAAGTAAAAAATATAACACTTTATCAGAAATTAATGTAGTTTATTAATACAAATAGAAAGATACTTTTCCTAAACAAGTGCTTAAAAGTGTAGTGCCGATCTCTTGGAACGGACGCTTAACGTGTTAACCGAGATTTAATAGCCGTCTAGTTAGCAAACCTATTATTACCCTCCCTCGTAAGTAGTACGTTATTAACATTCGTCTTTTTCATTATCGTCGGACTCATGCTTGAAGCTTCGCGTAGTATGACTTATAATAGACCTTTCTCGATATCGCGTAATAACACGTCATTCATACATGTCATTCCAAGAGTCAGAGTTCTATTACCTTCTATCGAGGTCGCACGTTACCTTCCCGTTTTTCGAAGAAGTTCTAACTGAAAACATGATATTGGATTGATAAGGACTTTTATTCGTAACAAAAGACAGACTCTCCTTTCGCGTTTCAAGCATATACTGCTTGAAACTTCCGTTGCTTTTATCGGTTACAAGGTTGTAACGTTTTGTCTGCCCATGCTCATGAATAATAATTAGGATTAAAGTGGCAATTATTTATCGAATTATATACCATTAATGTTAAAGGCTTTATGCATATGTAATGCTATTAAGAGCATTGCTTTTATCGTTGAAAAGATCAACCTATTGGGTTAAAGTTTAACCGTTAAACAGTTCAGAGAAATTTTTAGTATTATAATATCTATAAACCTATCGATCTATCCATCTATCAAGCTATATATTAATATCGGTTATGCAGAATATAATATGCAGTAATGCATGAGTTAATAGTGTAAATAATTATAAAGTATTTTTATTATTTCAGTTGTATTTATTAGTATATAGGTAATAAGAATACATTCCTGCATTCTCTTATTGTGTAAATTTTAAAGAATTACGTTTTTATAAATGTTCTGTGATAATTATTATGTTATAAAGTCCATTAGAAAACGTTATCACACGAATCTCAGTTTTTTTCCTGCATTCTCTTATTGTGCAAATTTTAAAGAATTACATTTTTATAAATGTTCTGTGATAATTATTACGTTATAAAGTCCATTAGAAAACGTTATCACATGAATCTGAGTTTTCTTCCTGCATTCTCTTATTGTGTAAATTTTAAAGAATTACGTTTTTATAAAAGTTCTGTGATAATTATTACGTTATAAAGTCCATTAGAAAACGTTATCACATGAATCTAAGTTTTTCGGTTGTCTTAAACTTGTGGTTTTGTTCTATGCCACTATCATAGTAGGTAGCATTTTTATTTAAATGGGACCGTATTACAGTTTAAAAAATAGCGCTGTTGTTGAGTGATCATTAATCGAGATTATGTTAACAAACTAGTCTAATATAGAAAGGAGCATTATCCATTTTTACTCAAAATTTATGTAATTAAATTTTCTTAAGACCCAATTCAATTAACAGTATTTAATTAGTTGGATAATGTTTAAGATACGATTTTATAGGTTTTTCTTTAAATGAATGAAAAGGAAAATGCTCAAAGTGCTTCAACCAAACTGCTATATCTTTCACAAGTTCTTCGGAAATATTTATGACCATAATTGCTTTGTAATTAATATCACGATTAATGATATATTTTCGACGGATAACGTTTTCTCATATTTTGTAAATAAATCGACATATGCGTTGCTTTTAATCAGAAATTACATATGTTATAATCGCATCGAAAGCGACGATTATGGTATATTTAATTGGGTATACTGTAGCCGATAAAATTAATTAGTGTTCATTAATGTATTTTCATATTGACATATAGTTAACAAATATTTCAAGTTAAATAACAGAAATCGGCATTTAAAGGTAATAAATTTGAAAAGTAAAATCACAATCTCATATGGAGAAATATATTCTTTCTTTTCATTTACGACGGTAGGAGCGTTTTATTGATTTTTTTTACACCGAAAAAATATTTACCTGAGAGATCAGTCCAGCAATGTAATATTATATAAATATGTCGGATATGCTTTAGTGCGGATGCATTTATTTAAATATTCAAGATACAAATATAAAGTAAATGTTAAAAGCAAGTAATATTAGCAGCTCCCTTTTTCGGCTAATTTCGGTGGATTGAACTATGAAAATTACACCATTTTGCATACTAAAAGTCACATTTTTATATCTTTACCAATGTTACGGTACGAGTAGAAATATTTTCAATTTTAAAGAAAATACCACTTTTCAACTTCTAAAATCGCGCGTCCGGCGAATCTATTAGGAGACGTTTTCAAATTGATTTTAATCATTCTGCTTCCTCTCTATTATATTATCTTTACTCTAAATCTTTTTATTTCGTGCATCGTTCATATATGTACATCGTGTATTTTGTTTACCTATGAAAAGTGGTCCTTTTCTGGGATATCTATTATCTTATCTTATCGCTGCGTATTTTATCTTTTGTGAGAAAAATCAAAACTTTTCTTCCAGAATATTTTCTCGCCGAACTTAATATACTTGAATAATTATCAACAAACGAATTTTCCTTTCTACGATTTGTTTATTAAAAATCATTCAACTTATATCTCTGTAATATTTTAGCGTGATATTTAAAACTTTTTATGCTATTTTCCAGATCAAGTTTCCTAATTTATCATATCTGTCTTCGCAATGTATCAATTTCTCCCGTGGTTAAATAAAGAAATGAATATTTATTCTAACAATGGCTCAGTTCACTGGAAAATGATTTGTTCATTTTGTGAAGAATTTTGTATTACAACAATTTGATTCGTTCTTTGCTAATGCTCTTTCAAACAACCTCATGAACTAAAGACAGAACAATCATTGTACCAGAATGTTTATATCAACCACACATCATTCAAACTATTCTATTCTTGTTTCTGGTTCTTGTTTTTACTATTTTCAGCTTCAGCAGCTGTGATTATTTCACGAAAGACTTGCATGCTTTAGATGAGTTCCGAACCATCAAGGCTATAACGTTCACTAAGGAAAACTAAATATGTAACTCTGAATATTAGTAAATGAAGAGAAACCTCCCTTTACATGCAATATTCTGTAAATTAATTTTAATAAGATAATCTTACGCTACAAAGCGGTACATGTACTATGTAAATCAGCTAAGAGAAATCTCCTTATTTCCTGGCATTCTAGCTACCATCTTCTATTCCTTCGAGCTTACACATCACTTAACCCCATGCCCTACGATTTATTTTCTGATTTTACATGACTTGGTTAAGCACTCAATTTCTAAAATAATGATTTGCAAGTGGATTTTACTACATCATGTAAGTACTTTACTACTTTGCAGTCCAAATTATTTTACAATGTTTCGTCAGCTAAGCAAGAATAATTTCGCAAAATATTATATACCTAATTATTAAACTTTATTTACCGTATTTTTCGATAGATAACGCACGCCTTATCTACACAAAAAAGTTAAAATTTGATAAAATAAGAACCTGCTCGTTATACATTAGAAAGTGATATGAAGGATATCAAATTCAATAATAAAAATATGGCGGGATTTTAACTAAGAAAAAAAGAATGCCGAAAAAATAGAAATGCGCATAATACAATAGGTGCGCATTGTCTATCGAAAAATACGGTAATTACTGAAATAACTGTAGCCATTGTGGAATATTTATGCCAAGGTACAAGACCATCGTTAAATTTCAAAGTTGAAATTCAATAAATACAATAATAATTAGACCAAAAGCCTGTGTTCAATGTAGTTGGATATAGCGCTGCAAAGCGGGTTAAAGTAAGTTTGATAGCATGGAAGTAATATCATTGCGTCATTAACCCCTTGACTTATAATGACATGTGACATACGTAACGTGGTAAATGAAATAGAAAATTTAAAAGTTTCCAACAACTATTAAATCGAATCAGAATATCGGAAATCAGTGATAGATTATTATTCCAACAATTTACAAACAACAAGTTACAAATTAAATCGTAAGATAAGGTTAAACCATTTATTCTTACAATTTAATGATTTTCGAAAGATCTCAGCTTATTTATTCTCTTTTCTGCGCCATGAGCATCACTCGTTATTGCAAGCTAAGGGGATAAATCAAAGAGGACCAATGCGACTGATTGTAATAATTGAATAGTCATTAAATAAACATAAAATTTCTCACGAATTTTACTACAATATTGATCACGTTAATACTTCTAATAAATATTTCGTGGAGATTCTAATTTTAACACATTTCGACATTGTAATTTCCTTTGCTATAAGCTTGGATTTTGTTTAGATATAGAAGTGGTAGTTCTCAAGTCGATCAAACTTACATTCTATGGTGGTGCCAGCGTTATTACTATGTCTCTTGAACCCTTTCCCTTGCTCTCTCTTGTAGCTTCGTCTGGCCGTCGTTACCTTAATTATCCTGTATGCAACTACTACACTGCAGGCAAATCTTCCTTGCCAAGTTTCAAGAGCCACACTTTCTTCAATGCAATTAGTTAAAAATTATGCGAGGGAAAAAAGTCGTGCTAACTACTGACAGAAGACTTTCATCCCAAAGATTCGAATTTTAATGAAACTTCGGGGAAATCCACAACGTAGTGTGAGTAAAGAGGAACTTTCTTTCGATAGAAAGTCAGTCCAGAAAGTTTACAGTATAAATAGTATAAGTAATCAGCTTTCGGTGATAAAAGTAAACTTTTCTTCTACAAAATTCTACTATTTACAAAATCACTGTTACTGTGAAAGTATTAAAAGTAAAATTACTAAAAGTACTGTTTATAAAACTGCATTACGTTGGAAGACTTGTCGGATTACGGAATAAAATTGGTTAACATTGAAGTTTGTCAAATGGAAGAACAAACGGTGTTAATTATTTGCCAAATCAAAGCAGTATTCAGAATATTATTCAAAGACTAGTATTTTTATTAGTATCAATAAGTTACGGTGCTAAATTAATGACTGATATGGTGGCTTCGAACAGTGTAGTTATTTTCCGAAAATTATAGAATTTAGACGTGTCACACACCATCGAAAATCTCACATAAGTATCACATGGGAAGGATTTCTCGAATGATTTCAAACTGGGGCTCAACTTTGTGAGGACGTAGCCCTTTCCCCATTTTCATCATAGTCACCTTAATCCGTTAAATAACTACAGTTACTCATCGGAAGTTTCTGTTCCAACGAGGGTTGCGTTATCTTTTGATGAAATAATCAAATACCTCTCACAATTAGAAGGGGAAAGTTCCCTATGTTAGTCAACTTAATAAAGTATCTTCATAAATCGAAAATGTAAATTGGTCTACATTTTTTTGTAAAGCAATTGAGAGTAATTTTGATTTTTGTCACTAATAAAGTCTAATCAAATAGATTGATAACTCGACAGAGTAAAAATAATATTTTCAAACGGGTTTCACCTGTAGATCATTAATTTAATAAGGAAAAATTAAATTCTTGGTAATCTTTGTTAAATACAGTTTAACGTCGAAAAACAGTGTCCATCATCGATGAATGTGTTAAATGGAAAAGCGTTAAACGAAGTATTATCTGTATTGCTTTTATTGGAGCAGTATGTTATGTGATTGTAATCCCTGAAGTTTATGGGTTAGATCGTAAACATTGCTCCGTGATCGTTCAAGTTATGTGATGCAATTTTTGGATTATGTTTTCTCCGAGAGAATTATGATAACATAATATTACAGCAGGATTCTACGTAAACGGTTGTGAACTATCTATAAAAGAATTTTCTTTCGATTAATTTCAAATGTAACCATTTTACAATAATTCGTTTTTATTTATTTCTTCCGTTTCAACAACTATCATTTTGCCTACTGTTTTAGGTGCATTTTGAGACACCGAAACTATCATATATTAAATAACAATTTACGAAAAATATCCCACAGGTGATTGGAAAGCATTTGAACTCAAGTGCACTAATTAGGAATCGAAACATTCACCTTCTCACCCATCATAACATTTTATGATTTTTTTTTGCTTGCAATGATAAAGCTATGTCTCAGCTAGTGGGTGTAACGATAGGAATCTCTTTTTTCCGCTGTATTTTTTCGAGTTTAATTTTTATGGTCATTTCACTTTGGTGCTGTGCTAGCGGAGTTCCGAACCACCAGAACTAAAATATACATGCCACATAGGGAAAACTTTCAACGGATGACGGGGGTGGAATTCAATTCGGTCTGACTGATTGCTAGATCGAGTCTTTACCACTTTACACACCATAATCCTACCATAATGCTTCTATTTTTCATCCTTCACTTGAGATCATCTTTGAGATGAGTGAAAAATACACTGTGAAACAGTAATTGAAGTAATGAAAAACGAGGATATCATATAAATATACCATGGAATACGAAGTATAATATAATTCGTAGCAAACTGACTGTGGTACATAAATATCTACTTTTAAAATATTTAATTTCTTTCACTCTGTAATTGATGCTAATTGTTCCAGAAAATTATTATACCTTAATTGTAATCTTGAAACTGTATCATACTGAAATATTATTTCCGTTACATATGTATACAATTTTGATTATTAATTCGCATGAAATTGGAATTGCAGGAGCAAATCCACGTAAAATAGTAGTGAGAGATATATAAATAATCACATTTCTCCAATCTGTTGATGCATACCATGGGATACCAATGTGATTCGACTTTCGATGAAATTAGAATTGTAAATTTCTGTCGTTATACCTGATTTCATCCGTATGAGTTAACCCCCTTGCGTATATTGTTAAGATTACACTTTTATACAGTGTATATATGTAGCTATGTACGTCCAATCATTTTTAAAACTCGATACCGTACTCTGTTATAGAAGGTACATCATTCTTTTTAGATCGTAGTACTTATATCGATATCGTATAATAAAAGTGTCATATTATAGGAGGGTCCTGGAACATTTTCGACCGTGTTACATCGAAACTGTGTAATCAAACTGCCGTGTTATATGAGGTTTAGATTAACGTAAGTACTTACAATTTTTTGCTTCGAGAGCGGCATCCACTGAAAGTCTTCCTTCGTAATTATCACCTGATACAAACAGTATAAAACTGAAATTCAAATTGTATATTTCCATAAACGTAAAACTAAAAATGAAAGCTTCATGCACTGTTGAAGGAAATATTTGATGAGCGTATCAATATCTTTATTCAAAGTTTAGAAAGTTTCATTGTTTACATTTAACACTAGAGTTATTTACCTAAGCGTTCGAAACGCGTTCCACCTTTTTATTATTAAAACTTTTCGTTTGAAGAGGTGGAAATATTCCATGTGTTTTATAGTACAGGGTAGCTAAAGATTGATCAACTAATCTCCATCAAAAATTCACACTTATCTTTTTATAAACAATGAATACACTTCGTAGAATTTTTTTTCTAATTGGTCTTGTAGATTATGCTCAACAAATTGCTACAAAATTGTTTTTAAGTAAAAGGAATTAATAGCAAGAAAGGCATTATATGTTACAATGATCTAAAGACTTTGAGCTGCCTGGTACAAAAATAAATTCAGTGTTGATCTTTTAGCCGCTCCATTTCTGTTCTTACAAAGTATTAATATATTTAAATATATTATATAATTAGTTTAAAACAAGTATATTTTGTTTTTATTATATTTAAAGGTAACCTATATAACGAAAGTAATGTTAATAGTAATGTAATAGTGTTGCAAAGTAGCTGTTAAATATAAATTTTCCAAAAAAAAACAACACAAATCTTAAAATACACTCATGGCATTCCCTGAAATGACGAAAGTATATTTAAAACGATGAGTGAAATGGGTAATGATATGTAAATACAAATTCCATGTATAATATTGGTAATGCATTATCGACAGCTCACGGAGCTATATTTCACAAACGCAACTGTGCAACAAAATAAAATCAAAGATAAACAGTATGAAAAATAACTGTAAGCTTTTTTCAGAAAAATGAGTTATTAATGTTCGCCAACTCAATTGCACTGCATTTTAATTTTAAACGAGTGTTGATCATGTTGAAATTGCGATCTAAAAAAAAATCACGACTGCCTTATTTATTCTGAAACAAATTGTTCGTAGAATTTGATAATAATAACTGTTTTGATGTATTCAATCGATACAGTTTTTTATATAAATTTTACAATGGCAATGCTTTTTTTTTAACGCACCTTATGCAAAATAATATACTGGTGTCTACCGAAATCGAATGAAAATATTTAGGTGGAAAAAAAACATTTGAAAATAATTAAAATTTCAAAATGAAAGTTTCTGATTTCAAATGTGAAACTGCCGCTATGATGAGGCGTTTGTGATTCTTTTATAAAACTTTAGAAACACAGGCGACGGATATTGTTTTTAAACTACCCAATAGATTTCCACTTTATGAACCGAAAAATACAGATATTGAGGATCACAGATATCAAAAGGACAAAGAGACGAAGCTACAAACATGTGATTGATTAAAGTGTGATTGGAAAACAGATGGCACGTACGAAAAAAAAGAACATGCTCGTTTTATAAAAAAATAAGTAAAACTTCACTTCATTTCTCAATGTTACAAAATAAATCGTTAAATGTAACTCAAAATTTCCAAAATCAAACATCAATTAATATCAAATGAATGATTCAAATGACAATTTCGAGAGTACTCATTAAATATGTACACCAACACAATTCATAAATAATTTCATCCGCAGTTCTTTAAGTGTGATTTATTACATACATTTTTAACATTTATTATCGTCATGTTAATACATATATTACGTGTAAAAAAGCAATTTTAAATAATACCAATATACAAAATTATTTACATCTACATCTTAATATTCGCGATTATATTCATGTTTCACGATTTCTCGAGTGCTCGATACATTAATCGTTTGAGTGCCAGACAGTGCAATCTCGTTCCTTTGGAAAAAACGATTAAAAGCAATAAAAGTGCTCGACTAATCGGACTGTAGAGTCGATGAGAAAGATAGTTTAGTAATATATTTTAGATACAATAGTGTAGGTATAATATAAATAAAATTTTTAACTCGCAACCACTGAAAACATGTTTTTTGCATCCATCGCTTTTAAACGAGAAAAGCTCGGTCGGGCTGCTTTGAGTTTTTTTAAAGATTTTTGCCACTCAAACGGTTTAATATTCGAACACTGGAACAAAGACGTCCTTTTGGACGTTTTAAACCTGACAATCACGCGAATATCGAAATGCTGATGTACTTCGTCATAAAACTCAATACTCTTCAAAGCGACACATCTAATAAAATATTAAGTGAGGTTTTATATTTAAGAAACTTACTTAATGGATCGACGAGTAAAAAATTTCAATAACAGATATTCAAATCTCAATACACTCTGACAAAACAGTAATTCAATTGAGAATTTCTTCGGTGCTTCGAAGTTGGGCAATAAAATGTTTCGTGCTGTTTATTAATGATACTTATATTCTAACATTGTAAGCATAGCGTAAAGTGTGCAATGATTGACCACGTAATAATAGTTTCTTCGCATAGTTTTTATAACTGATGTGCTTCCATATTTAATATAACGTATTTGTAGTTTTTGGTTTACAATTTTATTACAAAATTGGAGAACATAACTAGATTGAATTTCAATGAAGATTTATTATCTTTTTCCATTTCTGCATAAACTTGCCAATGAATAATTAGAGTAATTAACGAGTTGCTTCTCGTCGGACGTATAATTATCGTTTGGAAATTCAGGGATATTTCTTTTAATTTTTCAACTTTAATATTGAAACTTTAGGGCAATTGGAATACATATTGTCGACTATGTAACTGTTGTCACGATCAATATTTGAATTCTGCAATATTGCATTTTTATCAGGAAAAGTTTCACCTCATCATAAGCAGTTGGACGAACGATTTACATCTAACATTTGACGCATTATTCATCGATATTGCTTTGATCGATTATTTAACAAACTGAGAAGCTATATATCTTCAAACTTTATGCAAAATTCTTAGTCCACGAAAGATGAAGCTATTATACTATCTTCAAAAGACCCATGAATACGTAATTCACTTAAAAGTTTGCCATCATAGAACTTCTCCAGTACACTTACCTCAAATTATTACTTCCTGCATTCACCTTGAAGCACATGCTGCTTCAAGATTAGAAATATTGTCTCAATATCATTGTAACAATAAAATAATTTTTCTTTATTTTTGTCCATATAGCAAAAAGGAACACATAAGGTAAAAGTAATTGACCATTTTTTAGAAAACATAAAAAAATAAGAATTTCATAAGTTGTGCACTTTCGTTGAAAGTGAACTTCAGATGTCACAGTATCTGTCGATTATATTTTGAAACAATTACATGTAAAGTGAAGTATACCTATTAACAGCGAACGTCTGAATCACGGAGCTTAGATAGAAGGAGAACGATCGACATAGGTGTTTTAGACAAATTTGTGTCTATCGAAAATACGGCAAGTTAATAATACCTATCCTCACCACCAGGATAGCGTTAATATCGCAGCGATCCCCTCGACGTCATAAAATAAATAAACAAAGTCATCCGTTTATTGTTTATTCGTGTTGCTTTGAATTTGTTTTTGATGCGTCAAATTTAATAAATTTAAAAAATGGTGAAAGTGTGTTGTGTCAAAAATTGTTTAAGTGGGTGTAAAGTTGATAGAAGTGAAAAAAAAGTTGAATCTTCGGCAAACATCATTGTTTAAAGCTCCAAATATATGTGACATAACCATGACAGTGAAGTAAGCAGATAATTAATTATTTTTTATTCTTATTGTAAGCAAATGTTTTAATTTAAAAAGAAATTATTTATCTATTTTGCTTGGTTAAATATAAACTAGTTTTTCTGATAACTGTGACCGCTAAATTTGAATAAGGGATCTCCGTGATCGCAGTACAATCTGTAACGAAACTTTATTTTCCTCACATTTTGTAGATATTTTTATACATTACGATCGTTCTCCTTCTATCTAACGTGGTTTGAATTCAATAAGGTAAATAATATGCCGTCATATCTCTATTTCCTTAACGTTTCTGTTAAGAGTGGCTGTACGATTCAGGTAAAAAATTCATCGATTGTGAAGATTTCGCAAATGAATTATTTACTGTTTAAGACCTCACAACGTTTTATAACATCGTTTTTATTATTTTAACCTCAAGAAGCAATAATTTTTTAATGGTCAACTTCTGGATATTGGTACTCTACAATTTTTAGAAGTTGACAGGCATGGTTAACTACCGACATTACTCATTTAAATTTATTTACGATTTATAATGTATCCGGTTTACATCTCACTTTATTAAAAATACATAAAGTAAATCGATATATTGTAGTGTACTGATTGTGAGTTTTAGTCGATGACACGATCAACTATTAACTGCATTCGCGGACAATTACTGATCTGTGTCCAATGTCTACTCTGTTCTTCTTCTTCTTTTATTATTCAATTATTAATGATAATTTGTACTGGTAATTGTTAAAATTAAACGATAATAAAGTGAGTTTCAGCATTAATGCTGTAACCCTGCTTCGAGTATAAGCGGTCAACTATTAACGAAAAAAGGTGGTCACCCAAGTCGAAATGTCCAGCCTAAAAAGAAACTTCAAATCCTAGATTCTTTTGATTTCTCATTAGCCGCTTAATTATGTATACCATTTTGAACCTGAAAATCCTCAACTAGTATGTCTACGCGCCTCAAAGTCCTATAAATATGATTTTTAGGAGTTATATGGACTGATCAGGTAAAATTTTTATTCCAATTTAATCTGACATCCCCTAAAAATATTTCAGAAGTTCCAAGTCTGTCGACTCATATTCTAAAAATAGGGCTTTCAGGAGCAAGTAGGAATTAAATTATTATTTTATTCCATATAAATTCTAAATTTCCTAAAATCAAATTAATTTTTAGTATATTGAGAATTTTTTTGGACCTAGATCATTCCACTCCAATTCAAATCCAAATTTTAAAACTCCTCATTATAGAATGCTGAGGATTATTTTGGGCTGTATGAAGCCTAAATTGATCCTAAACTAGGCAAAACTGGCAAAAATTAACAAGTTTGGGGCGATTGTGGAATTAAAATTTGCATTCTTTTATATGTAACATACTCTTCCATATTCAGCCTAAATATCCTAAGTTATTTGGTAATTTGGGAGGATTTTGGGCTTAAAATTTTCGACTCGGGCAATTACTAGTTTTATCGATTTAAAAAGTGGTCAACTACTGAAGCATTTGCCGAAATTTTAAATATATTTCTCAAATTTGTATAACTTACGTTCTTTTAAAAATTGATCTTGGTATATAATCTAGAATGTTTAAAGAATGTCTCCAGGTATCGACTCTCGCCAGTTATTGACAGAGTAAACAGTTACCATTGTTTCTATCGAAAATTTCTCTTAACTGGTCGAAAATTGGTACCTTTACCTTACATGTACTCCAAAAAATTAACCCAAAAACCTAAATTTGCAGCTTTATATAATGGTCAATCAGTGCACGAAATTACTCCATTTTACGTTACATCGAAACTAAAAGTACTTTTTGACGATGCACTTTAACATCCGTTATACCGTGCTTTACAGACAATCACGCGGCAATACATGAAACTGAAGAACGTCGACGGTTCCAGTGTTTCACGAGAAAAAGTACGTTTCCGTGTTAAACCTTTAAACCACCGTTGCTACGTTTTAGGATCAATTACCGTACGTGTCGGTGGATATAAAACTGGAGAATGGTCTCGTGACGGTGCGTATCGTCTAAAACTTCCGCTTTCGAGGCGCTTTGTCCTATTTTTAGATGGCCAAGCCTTGCAGCTTGACTTTTCCCTTTTAGTTTATTCCATTTTCTCTGGTAATTTAAATCGCCGTATGCTATAACCTCGGCGCCATTCTCACCGCCCTTGCCCTTTCTCACCCCCCGTTGACTCGCCATCTTCGTCCTTTCCCCTCATAGCGTACTCGGATTACCGCAATCATTCTCTGGGATAATGAGGAATAATTGCGGAATTGAAATCGGAGCCGAGGGAAACGGGAGAACTCGCTGGCGTGAATGGACCACGCACTAACCGACCTCGTTATCGGTCGTTATCAACCGTTCGAAATGTCATTCATGTTGTCGTGTACTTCGGTCTTTTTTTTTCGAAGAATCTTTTTCATAATCGTTACTGTTTATTAATTATGGTTTCTTACGTATCTATGTCTCGTAGGGCGAATTAATTTTGGAGCTTTGTTTGGATTACCTTTCCTTCGCGACAACTTTTACTTTCTTTAACTGGCGAGTTTATTGAGATTTTTGCTTGACGCTAGAACTATCGACGTTAAATCTGTTATATTTTAATTTGTTAAATAAGAACTTTGGAAGAAGAGGAATCAATAGATGGGAAAGATGATTGAGGAGGTAATCTGTATTTTATAATGTAAACATTGGATATCTGCTCTATGACTCTCCTATAAATGAGAATTTTTGGAAAAAATTGGGAATCAGTCATTTTGACATTCTTAGTGGTTCTAGTGTTAATACTAGATCTACGAAAGTGAAATTGATGGATTTCTATTTTCTAGAAAAAAGGTTTCCAAATAGATGCAGTACAGTAGATATTTCACATGTATCTTATAACATGCAAATTACTTAAATGATCATCTTCTTTGCCGGTTGATCCCTCTTTTTTCAAAGTACTTACTTAATATTTTGAAGTATTAGAGATGCAACGCCCGTAAGTCTAGTGTTAAAGAAGACTTAGGATAATAAAACGTATTTTTTTTTTTTTTAAATGTTTAGTGTAAATATCGAGGTCGCTTTACTTCTTTACGGTAAGAAACTTTTCATTACTTGAAGTATGATTGAAATTACTTTTTGCCTGCCGTATGTCAGAGACCATTAATATACATTTGCATGTTCTCAGAAATATTAAATGTATCTGAATATTCTTTAAAAAATGAATATATTTGTTTATCTGTAAATTTATGGTGATAGTCCACGTTCAACAACCACCCTGACGAGATACCAAGCACGTTACATTTTTTAATCAATTTATATGCTCTCTTATGTGTAGAATAACAGATATATTTCATTTACTCATTGGTTCATTTTTTCAAAGCTATTAATCTTGATTAAAAATGTACCATTTTATATACCAGGATGTTAAAAAAAATTTATGATCGCACAAACAAGTCTGTTCCCTTATTTTCATACGTTTCCAATGGAATTAATACGGGATGATAGGGACAGGAAGATGAATGACGATACATCGTACAGTCGGGTATCTGACGAAAAGTTATTAAATCGTCGGAATAACTTGTTTTTCCGCCACCGCATTTTCATCTTCGCCGGAAATTAAAGTCACGTTGCAAACTGACATGAATCACATAAAAATTTTAATCTCCATCGTCTTTTAACGGACGAAAGATGACATTTCTCGTTGATTTAATCTTCTTCGTTCAGAACACTTTCGGTTTCTCTTTAAGTCCAGTGAAAATTTCCATTCACAGAAGAATATCGGCTTTCGGTGTAACAATCCCCAAGAATTTCAATATTCACGGCAATGCAAAACATATTTTTTCGTTTCAATTAAAAATTTTTCGGAATTCTGAGAAAACTCGTGACTGTGGCTTTATTTTCAAATATGAAAATGGACTTTTCGTAACTGAAATATTTGTGAGTTTGAAATTTTATTATTTAAAACAGTGCAATGCATATTTCATCGTCCAGAGTAAGATGAATCATGAATGTGTTGTTGAAGAAAAATCAATAAGAATTCTTTTTCTTTTTTGTAAAAAATATATTTAAAAAATCTCACCCTGACAAATTAAAATTATGATGTTAATTTTTGTAATTAAAATTCACCATGTGTTTCAAGAGTCCTTTGCCTTCTTTCCCAATCTTTCGATTCATTGCGATTTTTTATAATTTTCCCACAGAATTTATTATTGCGACAAATAACATATTTCAAACTAAAAGACAAACTTTTCGATGAAATTACAATAATTGGCAATTAATTAAAGTGTCCTTGAAAATTTGAGTTGAGCGTGACGAAGGATAAGTTAACGTCAGGAGACCGAATGTTGATTTTAGGCTTTACAGTTATTAAAAAAACATCGATAATTATTCCCCGGTTCAACAATTTTCAAAATATGCCCGCAATAATTAAAATATTCCAAAGGAATTTTATGAAACGAGCATTCTATTAATAAACCTGTACTTCAGTTTTATCAATTTAATTCAGATTACATCTCTCTCTCTCCCTCTCTCTCCCCTCATTCTATTTCACTCTACCTTTTTAACACAGCAAATTTTCATCCTCCATACTTACTTCGAGTGAATTTAAATCAAAAGTAAAATTCAACAAATACCCTAATACTTCACTCCTCTGAAACGTTAACACGACAAATTACATTTTTTTCTCATTTTAAAGCACACACGTTTTACTAAAGGTACAAGAGAATAATTATTTTTCCATTTTAAAGTATTCATATATATCTCTCTCTCTTTCTTTTTTTTTTAAAAAAAAGCCCTTTATTGATCTGGCTCGAGATCGAAACAATTTTCCCGGTAAACGTACTTCATTTTCTCTACTATTTTTATCGGGCGAAGTTTCACGATGTTTTAAAGGGATGCGAACATTTGCCAATCGATTAGCCTTTCGTGTTATAAAGAGTTTTATTTGGTAATATTAACTCTCTACCTATGTGTGCGTGTGTGCTCGTTCGCGTTCCATTTGTGATCTTCGTTGAACCGTGAAATAGAGTTTCTATTAGTATAATTATTATTGTACCACTTGCGTATAAAGCGGAACATCTGGCGCTATTATCTGGAGCAACCCTTTTATTTGTTTTCTCACAAAATGCCTTTCTTATGGACCTCGTGTGACTTCGAAAGCTTTTTATCGGCATTACTACACTGTACGGCTCTCTTATTTGAGTATAAAGAAAGTTGTGCTTCCGCTAAAGTTCACGTCCATTTTAAAAGCTCTCTAGTCGAATGTACTTGAAGAATGGATTATAAAAATATGATAGAAATAATATCTTGAATCTTTACTACTGGAGTATAATATATCTGAAAAATATTATGATTCTCCTGAGAATTCACGTAAACTTTAACCTCTTGCGACTTAAAATATTTTTATAATTTTTCATCAGACAAGTAAGTCATTTCTTTTTCATATCTTTGATAATAATTATTCATGTTTAATTAATGGAAAGAATAGCTACACGGAATGAAGCATATTTACGTAAAAATGTAAAGTCATTGTAGTATTCTAAAATTAAAATCAAGTCGATAGGCAATTATTGTAATTACAAAAGAAAATTGTGTTGCGTCTAGTTAACGATAGATTTACGGCTGCTAAATTTAGCATATTTATATATGTTAAATAATCAGTTTTAAGCAAAATGGATTAAGCGGAAAAAATACGAACAGTGAAGTAATTTGTTTATTACAAGATAGGCGAGAAATATCTACCGTACTGCTTCCCTAGAAATTTAAAAAAATTCGAAAAGTAGGATTCTGTCAATTTGACGGTTGATGTAAATCTAGTGTTATAGATAGGACTATAATAAATTAGATTTTTCAGAAGGGATATTGTGAACTTGACATTTTCTTTCTATCTAACATAAATTCGAATAACTTCCGAACAACGTAATTCTTGCTACGAAGAGAGAAGAATAAGTTCGCCTCAAATTTATGCGCCGTTTCAGACGTCATTTTCAGTTTAATTAAACTTGCCACTTCTCATAACGTTTTCATAGAAAATACTGGAAACACACAGTATTATAGGGTTCCATTAAGGTCTCTCTGATCGAATTGATTCTGTCGCGAGTGCAGTTAACAAATCGTCCCGCTTAACGAATAAACGAATCTTAAGCGGCAAGAAAATTCAGCAAAGTCACTCAGACCTCTCGTGAAAAGATGAAAATTAATGCCTTGGAGTAATTCGATAGGCTGTGGATCTTATTCCCAATTGCCACTTTATCGGATATTCTCATAATGGTGATGCCTTTGCACAAATTGAAATGAAAAAAAAAACGATATCGAAGCACCAGCGAAACAAATTACATGAGTTTTACCTTTTACTTCCGACCTCGAGCAAATTGCACCTCTGAGGCTTATTTCTCGTTTAAGCCGAAATTAGCATGTCTAATTGTTCTCAAATGTCTAGGACAAAAATTTATATAATTAGACATTTATTTGAGACATGTGACGAATTTTGATTCAAGATTATTGTAAAGCTCGTGTGTTCAATACTTATTTATATATGATTGGCATACATTGCTGAAAATTTTAATTATCGGAACTGTGATGCGTGTAATTGAGAGGAATTCTTTAAAATAAATATTATTAAAAAGGTAGGCTCATTATTTATCACTGGAAAACTCCCCAGTAATTAAGTACATTTTGTTTCAGATAGGTTGTATAATACTCAGGCTATGATATACGACAATTACAATTTTTCTCAACCTAGCGTGAAAAATCATAATTTAAAAAGAATCTTAATTCAGAATTTAATTGCTAAAATAAGCATTAACCAGTGATTCTTGACATTTCCTATAATTTAATGTAATATTAATATTATAGAAATAATATTATCGCGTCGTGTTTTATTAACATTATCAATTTGTTAGGTTTTGCAATATTTGAAAATTTCCTATCCCATTTACCTCGGTACGAGTGTCACTCGTCATTGTCGGACAAGGGACTAAAGACAGATTTTGCTATTTAAAAATTTTCCATACATGCGAAAAAAATTAGAAGTGTATATCACATAGGAAAAGTCTGGAAAAGATGACGGCAATTTGAACTCGGACGTACTAATTCAGAGTCTGAGCTTTTATCTCCATACTCCCCAAAGCCTCCTCATAAATTATATTTCCATTATCACATCTTTAATCCCTTGCTGTACGATTTATTATGTGACTGCCTCCGCAAAAATTCAGAATTAAATTGATACAGTAAAAATTGATTAATGATTTTTGATATATCGCATCTTATAACGTAATATTAACCCTTTGCACTTTTACTATCTACTATTTTTGCTATTTCAATAGAAAAATCCAGATAAATATATATTTCTTAAAACCTTGGGGTGCAATAATTGCATCCTCTGCAATTACTAATAAATTCGAAGGTTACCTTAGAGGGTGGAACAGAGTGATATGGTAAACTTACGATGTCTCCTCAAATGGGACATCGGAGTTCAAAGGGTTAATAATATAGAAATAATTTTATCGCGAAACGTCTCATTGATATTTTCAATTTCATAGGTTTTGCAAAAGTTGAAAATTAACTATCCATGTTATTGTACTACGAGCATCACTCGTTATTGTACGCCAAGGGGTTAAAGATAACCCCGCATGATGATAGTAAAATGAAAAATATTAAAAACCATTTACTACAATTCTGTGCTTGTGACAGTTCGCGAAGTAAAAAGTTTTCAGCAATGTCTCCTAGTATGCAGCAACTTTAATAAGACTGTCTGAAACAGTTGTCAGATGCAGTGCCAGTCTCATAATACCATGTGCATTTACCATAATCTAAATTGTCTCTGACTAAATTCTCTGTCTAAGACTGCCTAATGGAAATAGTGTGCGGTCAGCCTCACAGTTCAAATACGTTTATTGTTTGACTAGCTAATATTAATACGATTTGATTCTTAATTACATCACAGTTCATACACACTCACACGCATGCACATCAAGCAAGTACATTAATTTTGCATTCTCTCATTGCGTTTGTTTCATCTTAATTGCCTCTCCTGCTTATCTTAATTGCAATTAATTTAATTTTCCACGGTGTCTCGTGAAGATGCTGCAACAAGTGCAGAGGTATCTTCCTCTGTGTTGTTCCTGGTTTCTGTAACATAAATTGTGAATTATTATCAAAGTGGAGAATTTAGGTTGAATTGCCACATAGAGAGAGGGAATATTGGCGTAAGTTTATTTGGAGCTAAGTTACGGGAAATTGCTAACAATAAGCAACATCTATGAGGATAACGAAGTACAGATATCTGTCTCAGCGATAAATAGAGCTTTTGGACGATAATTTCTTTTCTGAATTTCTCATTCATCTAGTTAGAAAACAGTGATTTTGCTTAAAAAAAATACTTAATTTTTCTAATGAGCCAGTAGAAAAATAATTTAACAGGGAAGTTCTTTTTAAATATATTTTAGATCTGTTACATGGTGTAATTCTATAAAAAATCTTAAACAACGAAAGAAATTTGGATAATTTATGGTCATTTCCTCCATGTTAATAGATAATATAATATAAATCGAAGAAATATTTATTTCTTAATACTTCTTAGTAGAAGTATTTTCCTAATCTCATTAGGAGTACCCGGCAAAAACGAATTAGATCTGAACAGATATAATTATATCTGCTCAGATCTGATTATATCTAGTCAGATCTATTTATATCTGGTCTGATATGACACTTCAGATATAATCAGATCTAGTTATATCTGGTTAGAACTGATCAGATATAACAAGATCTGGACTGAAAACTGCACCAGATATAATCAGATCTAGTTATATCTGGTCAGATCTGATCAGATATAACTAGATCTGGACTGAAAACTGCACCAGATATGATCAGATCTAGTTATATCTGGCCAGATCTGATCAGATATAACTATATCTGGGCTGAAAACTTCACCAGATATAATCAGATCTAGTTATATCTGGCCAGATCTGATCAGATATAACTATATCTGGGCTGAAAACTTCACCAGATATGATCAGATCTAATCACGTCTGGCCAGATATAACCATATCTGGGCTGTCAACAGCATCAGATCCGATCAGATCTGATTATGTATGTACACTCTATAGAGTCATGCATAGCTATCAAAAAGCTCAAATAACAATAGTTCTTAAATTCTTATCATTTATCTATTGAGAAATCTATATATTACATATTTTTTAAAGTATAGGTATTTTCAACAAGCTTTTGATTGACAAAATTTTTTTTTAATAATTAATGACGAAAGATACATAAAGTGTAAAAAGAAAATATTATTCACTGGATATTTTTTCCGCAAATTGTAGTTTTTGTCAGTATGATTTTTTGGCTATTATTTATTATCCCTCAACAAATTTTGATGAAGTTATTTGGAGCTTGACATAAATAATTTTCAACTTTTATAAGAGTATTCATCGATTTAATATCTTTTAATTTAATCAAACAGAATTCGTTTCGTAACTCAACTGGTATTATATGATTTACTTTCTCTATACAATTGTGATTAAAAAATATTTTTATATGCACAACGCGATAATACTGTACAAAAAATACAAGTTATTATCAATAACCAAAAAACATCGTTGGCTTTCTTATAAAGAACTTTAAGAGCTGTTGTGGTACAGTGACAACGTTCAGGGTTCGCGCAGAAAAAAACTGGGGTTCAAGTCCTGCTACGGAAAAATTAAGAAAAATTTTTTTTTTATTCATTTACATATTAGTGCTACGTGCATCTTGATGTAAATATGCATATTGAATTTTTAAGTGACTTTACATATAATATTTACATATAATGTTTTTTCTTTGGGTTATAACTGGTCAGATCTGATTACATATATCTGATCAGATCTCGTCAGATAGAGACAATTTAAAGATCTGGCCAGATCTGGAAGGCAGATCTTATTATATATGGTCAGATCTAATTCGTTTTTCCCGGGTATTTATTACATTATATTTATTATCAAATGCAAAGGTATTTGTGTGTCTCACTTTGTGGGATTGTTTTTTGCTAATCGGAGATAAGTTCAAAGGATAGAACTTAATAATATACGAAATGAAACACAGCTGGTTAACATTATACATATCACAGATAAACGAAACATTTGCATTTATGGCTGCACACACACACAAAATGTAGATGAGTAGTAAATTGTTTTGTAATAAATTTATGTTTGTAATTTTGTACGTTATGTAATTAAAAAATGTTTTGAATTGCATAAATTATGTTTACGAAGTGTTTTAAAGATATATAAAATAAATTGAGTATTGTTTTTTTCAATTTGAAGCATCTTAAATTATGTTGAATGGACTTGGGCACCTTCAAATTTTATAATGAATCTGTTTGTTAATTTGGAAAGTGGCCTAACTCCATTCTTGATAAGAAAACTCATATTATTCACTTAATAATTGCCACTATTTTAATAGGAACTATAAATTTAACACCCTTAGATACACTTACGCATTATGACTCATTAGTATCCTGTACGTATATTTTTAATTGCATTGAACCACAAACCCTTAAATATCTCAATTTAAGTATAAAAGGAATTAGGCCGCTTTCAAAATGAACGGCTCAAGTAATCTGTTTTACGACAGACCTCAAATATCTACTGTATGGCTCCCCTATAAATAATCATTATCACTGCATTGCTAGTATTGAATCAAATTAAATTAAATGAACTGATTTTAATTCAATATTACAAATCTACGACAATGCCTATTAGTAATTGGTGACATTATCAATAATTTCGTAGACCTTTCAAGACCGAATAAAATTACGCAAATGTCAGAGAAGCTATCTAAAATAGATTTGCATTCCAGAATCTCACAATCGGTTCATTACTCCAGTCTTCATCCTTTCTTCTACATGAGTCTCATTGAATATTAGAATCGCTAATCGAGCAGTTCAATCTATTGTATATCTACCCTTTATTACGTCTTGCTTCATCTCAACTCAATTTTCTTCGATTATTCTACCGGAAACGTTGAAATGCCGAAGAAACGTCCGATACATTTAAACTTCTACCTTCAATGCTATTTAACATCCCTCCTTGCCACAGGATTTTCACGTTTGCGAATTCCCCTTCACAAATTCGAAGCTAAACACACACAGACTCGCAAACTTTTCCGCTGATGTATTTGTAAGTGTTAATATTTATTTAATGGACTATTGTTAACTTAGGTACTCAAGGCACGTATTAATGATTTAAATTAGATTTCGAGCAAACATCACTGTGTTATTTAATAATTATTTGTGCGGAATTGTGTTTGTTTTAATAATTAAGTTTCAATTGAATTGAAAAAGATACATTAAAGTACCATACTTGTGGAAATGTATTATTCAAATCGTAGAAAAATGCATCAATATATGTAGTCCAACTTATTTTTCGTTGTTTTATACTTTATGGATTCAACTGTTATAGTTATTTCGTATAGAGCCCATTATTTCAGATGAGTTCCGAATCATCGAGTCTACGATATATTCAATAATAATTTAAGTAAAATTTTCCAGAGGAGTTGATAGATAACACGGGTCAAAACAAAATTTGACTTTGACTAGTATAAAATTTCGATAGTTTAGGACGTAATTAGACGAAAAAAAATATATGGCATGAAAAAGTTTGCTTTTGTATCTAGAAGACCGTTTGAACGATATTTTTCAAAATATGTGGTTTTAATTTTTAATTGAAGATGAAACCATACAAATAAATATGTTTATCATTTTTATTAAGTTTTACTATCAAAATAGCTTATAAAAAAGTGGAAAATAATTTAAAAGTGCACGTTTTTACTTTTTCTTTTATGTTCATAAATACTTTCTGTTAATAAACCCCAAATATAGTCTCCCATCATATTTTCATTGTATTGGCCCTGATAACGTTGTTCAAAGTTCATAATGTCCTGATGAAATCGTTCTCCTTGCTCTTCTGAATACGCTCCCATGTTGTTTTTAAATTTATCTAAATGAGCATGCATGGACGTAAAAACCCCACTCTGATCTCGCGGTATTTTTAAATGTGTTAGAATTAATTAAAATTTATAAAAAAAATTCGAAAATGAGTCTTATTACTATAACAATCACAAAAGCAAACTTTATATCAAAAAAAGGTATTTTCTTTTCGTTTTTGTACATAATTAACCGAAAAATCATAAAATAAACTTTAGAACAAAGAACGAAAATTTTTTTGTAGAGTCGTGTAATTGGAACTCGACACCATCCATTGCAAGTCTGAACCTTTACCTCCACCTTATCTATCAAAACACCTTCACTTTTCGTGTTTCATCTCAGTTAATCATATAACTGTCGAACATCGTTAGCTACATTGGGATATTTGTAAAAAATTTTTGTAAAACTTGACTCACTTTGAAAATATATGGAATGTTTTATCACATGTCACAATTTAGATCTTTTTCTAGTTCTGTTTTGTTCGATAAGTTCTAACTTATGACACATGAGGGAAAACACTATACACAGGGTGTGACGGAATAACATGTAAAAGCAGGCACAAGATTCCTTATGCTAGTATAAATACAAAACATGAAATAAAATTATTTCATTTCATTTGTTAATTTTACATTGTAAGTAAGTTTCATGTAAGTAAGTTATTATATATATATAACGCTTTTATACACGTAAGCGTAAAAGGATTTATCATCTCTGTTTTAAGACGTTTCACGTCGTACTATAGGGAATTGCTTCTGCGAAGGAGACTCTATAGATACGTTAAAAAGAAGAGTTCAAGGCTAAAAGTTATAAAAAAGAAAGCCAAAAAACATATTAGAACGAAGTACTGAAAAATGATACAACCCGTATTACGATATTTATTTTTCCTCATAAAGCAAAATTGCTATTATAAAATTGTTATGTATCAAATACTCGTATTTTATTTATAAACCTTCGATGTTTATTTATTTTATTTTTAAAAAGTCTATAATGACTTAAAAATTTTGCGAAGTAATATATAACATATTTTTCTCCTTATTAAAATATATTCCATGTAATTTCAATAATTATTTTTTACAATATTATTCACTTGAACTTACCCAACATTTATAGCACTGTTAATTATGACAAACGATTCGTTAATAGAAGCAAACAATTGAGTCGATCTTTTCATAAGTAATAAACACGGAATCAAGCTATACCGAACTGTCAGATACTTTTGCGAGTCACCGTATGTAGTTTATCTTCGTCAAACTCAGAACAAGTTAATAATTCGTTAATACAATATAATTTCGAGAAAATGGAAGCATTTGTTAGGTTACAAAGAAAAAACGAAACGATGAAATATACCCTTCCAATAGGCGAAGAACGATGATCGCTTCTCTCAGATTTTCGATAAAAGTGGACTTCTTAAATTATAAGGTACTTGAGAAACTTCGTCCGGAATTTGTCATCCCTTCGTGGGAAAAACCGTTCTGGGGCAGGAAATTTTTTATGGAATCCGCCAAACCATTTTGAAATTGAGCGATCTTTTTAAAAATGCGCAGTATTACTCACAGTTACAAAGCTTGCGAAAAAAGTTTTTCGCCTGTACTTTGTAAAATATAATGATTAAGTAATTCTCTATGTACTGTACCATTCCAAGAGTGTAAAGTAAGGCTGTGAGAAATGTACAATTAAAATCGTTAATATCAGCGTTAATGAAATATCCTTATCAATTTACACTTATTTTAAATCTACTCTTCTTTTTAATATAATGTCAAAAATATTTTAATATAAGTACCTAAAAGGAATTCTACAAAAATGTATGAATTTGTGGTTTTTCTAGATCTTAAAGGAAATTTAGAATTTCATGTAAATGTATGTTTTATGATAAAGAAAGAATTTTTCAATTTCTTAGTTTTGAAGACAAATGTACGTCACTCAAAACGCAACGAATTTTTCAGAAAATTTACATTCAAGAATATCCACGTGAAGTGACGTTTAACGAAAAGAAGGACGTTGGAAACATGATTGATCGAAGGATTAAAAGGAAAAGAGAAAAATAAACCTTTTACCGTTCAATTTTTCGATATCATCGAAAGGAAATGTGCGCGTCTGAGATTTTGAAATATCGCTTCCCGACTGGTAAATCGCCCGAATTTCCGGATAGAAGACGAAACGACTATTTCGAGAGCGAGCTGGATATTCGAGTACAGTCGTAAAAGTCTATTGACGTAAGAAAACGTCGCTCAGGATCGTGAATTTCAACGCTCGTAGACTCTGGATTTCTCTTGGAATCATAACGATTTACCAAGGTTGTAATAATGGTTATGACTCTCAATAACGACCACGTAATTCGTTCGTCGAACGACTTTTCATTAGTGTTCAGAAACTTGACGAGCCCTCCTTCGTTAGAAGTTCAAAAGCACATTTATGTAAGTTATATATGTATTGATTTTCTCTTATTAATACCAGTAACAGGACAAATTAATTAAACCATTTTTCATAAAATTCACGAGCGACATAGAACTTATATAATTCTGATTTAACACAATCATTACAAATATTCGTATGGTTTCTAATATAGGATGGCGACAAGTAATTGGAGAACAGCTTCGCATTTTGCAATTATAACGAAATATATTCGGTATTTATTATTAATATGGAATTGTATTTTAACACTAGAACTACCGGCGTCAAATCTATCATATTTTAATAAATTAAATAAGTACTTTGAAAAAGGGGGAATCAAGCGGCGGAAAATTTGATCGATTGGGTGATTTATGTTTATTGATATAGACGTAGAATATTTATTCTATGACTCTTATATAAACTTGGAGAATTTTTTGAAAAAATTGTGTACCAGTCATTTTGACTGGTTTCGTAGTTCTAGTGTTAATGCGCTCATTATCAATATTTTAGTTACAGTCTGTATCACAAGAGCGTGGACGCGATATCTCTGTGGGAATAAAACTTTTTTATAAGACATATCATATAAATCGAAAGTACATCTAAAAAATTGATACGCACTTCCTTAATAAAATGTCCAATCTCCGCCATTAGCGATTATCGTTTAACAACGTCTCGACATGCTTTCAGCCAACTTTTCAGCATAAGAGACATGAAGAGACTTCCATATCTCTCGAATTCGACGAACTAGTGTTTTCAATTTGAAAATATGCTTTTCTCGGAGTTTGTATTTCATAAGAGACCAAACATTTTCGATTGGATTCGCATCGGGGGACTGAGATGGCCAATCCAACACATTAATACCGTTCTGTATTTTCCATTCCGTACAAAGACGGCTTCGATACAAATATACCTATATTAGTAATTTTATAATATACCTTTTTAATATACCTATATCTATGCCCCTTTTAGTTAAAATTTTGTGCGCTTTACGTAAGGAAAGCGTCGGAGTTTTCGAAAAAAGGTCTAAAATCGCTTTATCTTCCTGCTTCGTCGTAACCCGTTTCGAACCTCGACCACGGAGATCATCGACACAATTTGTGTCTTTATACTGTTGCAACCACTTATTTACGAATGCGCGAGATTTATGCAGATATTTTGCTGCATCTCTAACAGTCATTTTAGGACTTTTCGGGTGATGGCACAAGAAGACCGCTTCGAATCGTTTAGCGTACACAGCACTTATTTCAAAATGAACTGAATTTCTCAGAGATAGAAACGATACTAAAAGAATTGGGCCTATTGCGTATTAGAGGAAACTTTGTATGTTTAGACCAGCACAGTCTTTAACAAATTACGTATCAGATTTCACAAATATCGCGTCCACGCTCTTGTGGTACAGACTGTACTTGTGGTATAGCGATATAATGATGTCATTTTGGTAATCTGACATTGTTAAAGTACCATCAATTTGTTGATATTGATTCGCACAATTTTTGCTAAGTTTTGCAATTATAATTATGAATATTCCGTATTCATGATATTTGTGATATTGAATCTTATTGTTAGTATGCTCTTAGCCGACATTTTGCGATTCATGACATAGTAATTTGATAATGCGCCATATTTTTAATAAAATGTTATTATTAAGGTGTTATCAAATCATTACAAATCGAGTGACATGAATTTTCTCAAACACAACAATGACAACTAATTATATTTGATACGTATTGTGTATATTATAAATATAAATGCAAGTAATATTGTGAATTATGTTTAATTAGACTTAGAAATCACAAATGAGAGTTTCACAAAGCGTATTTCAACAGCCGAATGTATGAAATGCACAAGTTCCTCTAACTTACGATTATTAAGTTCACTGGTCCACCATCAAACACACGAAACGCAATGTTTGAATTGAAACCTAACAGTTGAAAGCACTCTAATTGTAGCAAAGAGTATTTTAGACGATTGTTAGATACACTGTGAGACCGTCTCACTATATCGTGTGCATTTAGCATTGCTCGGGTTGCCTTTGACAAAGTTCTTTTGTCTGAAACTGTCTCTTCGCGAACAATATCTATATACTCTCGAATTGATTGAATTTAATCATTCAAAGCTATCTACTCGCCTTGAAAATCATCAAAGATGATTTTCACATACAATATGCATTAGTGCTATGATACAACAAAACATTATGTGCATTTATTTATTTTAACTATTTCATTTAATTATCTTAAACCAAGTTGTTTTTCATAAAATTCTTTTACCTAAGATTCCTTCGTTAAAAACAGTGCTTCCGGTCTTACGGACCACGTCTCTCAGTTTCGTACGTGCTTTATAATCGCAAGCTAGAAAGCCACCATATTTTTTACCCCATAAAAATATTACACCACCGTAAATTATTTTCTTACAAAGACCGAGCTGTCGTCTAAAAAATGTAGCAAATATTTAAATTTCAAACTTGTTAAAACGTACTTCACAAAAGACAAACAATACAACGACTTCAAAGGAACGTCCTCAACATCTTTTGACCAACACTTCTCTAAAGGTGCACGCAACTTGTCATTTTATCTTGGTGAAACGGGCTCCTCGTGTTACAAGATTGTATTTAAATTTGCATCAATGACAAACCGAGACACATTAATCTTGCCTCACATATCAGAATGCGGTATTACGGAAAAGCAGCCAGCGTTAAACTAATCTTTATTTACGAGGAAATGCACACCTGCTGGTAATTGAAATACGAAATTAATCAACGCCTTGCCTTATTAGTATCTTAACTGCCATGGGGTTCACCGATGACCGACGCTATTGAATTCAATATTTCATATGACTTTTCAATTGTAATCTTTACACATTTTTTAACTCATTCAGAATTTAGATCCTGGCGTTTAAAAAATAAAATCCTGCTGAATATATATCTATTCGTGTCTTTAACCCTTTGCGGTCCGAATTATAATAATTTGTTAATTTTGAAGTGAAGTAAATAAAATTAATATTACGATATTTTCTATCATTCGTTGTTAATTTTTTTTAATGACACCAATATAGGTCCTGATTACTACCAAAATAGGTACTTACTGATGAATATTTAGGTGATATTACAATGTCTTTATAAAATTGGAAAGTCGATATTAAATTGTCAGAATATAAAATCAAGTTTACAGATATGTCGAGTAGTGCTCGACATAGGACCGCAAAGGGTTAGATTTTTTGCTTTGCTAAGATGTGATTTTAATAGAAAAAGTATAACTTCAGTAGAGATGATAAAACAAACGAAACATCAACGTGTTACATTTTCGTTGACGATGTAAAAGTTATTTTTTGGCGGATTTTAGAATCAGATTTTTTATTTGTTCAAACGAAGATAGGACGTACAGTTACTCACAAAATTAAGTTTACACTTACGTTGGTCATAAAAAATGGCGAAATTTGTAATGAAAACATAGATAGTTTCGTGTGATAACATAATAATATATTTTTTCATTTAGCTTACATAACAATTAATTTAAAAAACTTATAATATTAATGCTTTATATATGTGTATTTAACTAAAACTATAAAATTACACCAACATATTTATGTTTTCATTATCTTTTTCACAATTTCTTATTACTAATGTAGGTGTACACTTAATTTCGTGAATAACTGTATATTCTAGGTATTAAACCTCCCTTTAATTTTGATTCTGTGTAGAAGAAATTATAATATATTCTTCGGTTGTATATAACCGTTCTTTTTCCTAAATGCATCTCTAAGTGCAGTGATGAAATTACAATTGTAAAAGAAGTAGAAGATGATCTACTTGTAAGTTATAATCGTCGTATAACACGATTGAATGATAGAATCGAGCAGAGTATATAGCAAATTGAAGTTCCGTTTTAATTCCACGGTATCGAAGGGAAATGAAATTGTTCGGTTTCCTGTAATGGTCTTTTTATTAAAGGATGCTGCAGAGGGGAATTTATGAAGTCACAGAATTCACATTTAAGACTGCCGTTGTAAGGAAAGTATTCTGATCGATTGAAATTGAAAGTGAATGTTACGATTTAAATTCAAATTAGCTTAATATAGCATAAAAAGTATCATAGTCAAAGTTTCAAATTTAGAAAGTTCAATCTATACATTTTTTAAATATTTTAAATATTACTCCTTGTTCTTGATCATTTTTCAACCCCATATTTGTCTTTACCTTTAGGCAGTCGATGAAGAAACTTCACATGGCAATGAAATTTCTGTGAAACTTAAAAACTAAATTAAGAGACGTTCTGCGTAATGCTTAATTATTTTTGAATTTTCAACGAGGCACAATTTCGTACATTTGGCAAACAAGTACATTTGCTCTTAATATTGTCTTTTAATATTATTACTTTATGCGCCCAAGTTATTTGACACTAGTACATTTAAGCTATCGTGCAACACAGCTCTCCATATAGATAAAGAATTTTAGTTATTAAATTTCCATGTAAAAACTTAGAGAAAAATTTTAGAAAAATTAGATCCATAATTAAAAGAAAATATGCTAAATTTTATTACTGACACTATTCAAGATAGACATAGAAAATTTTAAAAATACCGTATGTTTTGCACTAATTAAATGAGAAGAAAGTCCTTTCACAACGATAATAGATACTGCTTTAACTGTTAAGAAAACCACAAACACAAAAAGGAAGAAAAAAGGAAATAATTTGCAAACGAAGATATTTCTCACATAGAAGAAAATATGCAAAGTGACATTACTTATTAACCCGGCTTTCTGTGATGCATAGCAAGCCACCAATGTTAATTTCCTGAACGTACTAATTACAAAAAGAGGAAGAACAAGTCGTTTTCACTAATATAACAAATCTAGCATTAAGTCTTAATATTCTGGACGCTAAAAGACTAAAAGACGTTGGCTGAAAGACCTTTGTAAAATGATACAAGTCATAAACAGAGTTATACCGCTAGTGCGAGAGACTTTGCAAAGTGACGTTGATTGTTACCCGGTTTTCTGTGATGCATAGCAGACCTACAACGTTAATTTCCTGAATGTACTAATTAGAGAAAGATGAAGAACATGTCGTCTTGACTAATATAGCAAATCTACTATTAAATCATAATACTCTCGTCGGTTAAAAATAACACCTTACAAAATAATACTTTATAAAACGTATTTTTAAATAATACAAGTCGTAAACAGGCTATACCACTAGTGCGAAAGACTTTGCAAAGTGACGTTGATTGTTACCCGGTTTTCTATGATACATAACACACCTGCAATATTAATTTCCTGAACGTACTAATTACAAAAAGATGAAGAACTAGTCGTTTTGACTAATACAGCAAATCTAGCATTACTTAAGTCTTAAGGTAGTTGTCTCATGATTCGAAATAAACAAGAAGTTGTTCGAACTTGAACTATATATAAATAGATATGTAATACATATGATAGTGAAATTTGATGACCGTTCACCACGTTATACGCTAAATAATTGCAATTAAAAATGATACTTTTGTACACACTACATTGGAAAAGCGTGGGAAAGTAGTATATATTAATTTTTATTGTGGCGAAAATAAACAACGTTGAAACGAAAAACTACAGTGTAATAGAATAATATATTCTGAATCATTTAGAAAAAAAAAACATGCTGTTACCAGTTAGTTTTTCATAAATATGGAAAAATAAAATCTTCGTTTCATAATTATTAGTAGAGGAGGGGATATTACTATAGATACCATATGACAGTATACATATGTACAGGTTAAACAGATAGTGCCAAGTCCTCGTCACAAATAAATGGATGGTTGTGTACGTGTTTACATATACGGAATAAGCACAATGTGTGTTTCAATAACGTAGCATAATTAAAGTGCAGATTTAAAAATTTTTTTCAAGTTGCATTATGATTAATTTTGGATTTTAGTTTTATTTTAATATCAAAAACTCTAAAATGAAATATTTTATATTTTGGAACAACTTCCTAATACATTCCGTAGAAAATACTAATTTTATTTCTATGGGGGGATGAACCCGATCTAGCGACGGTACCTGCGTGGAGCAACTACCTTAATATTCTCGGCGGTTAAAAGACTTGTATTTTTATAAAATAATACAAGTCGTAAACAGGGTATACCGCTAGTGCGAGAGACTTTGCAAAGTGACGTTGATTGTTACCCGGTTTTCTATGATGCACCGCAGGAGTGCAAAGTTAATTTGCTCAACGTAGAATTAGATCGCCGCCTTAGCTTCTTCGTTGCAATATCTCGTAATGCTTGCCGGTTATAATCGAGTTTCTGCATCGCAGGTGTCGAGAGAATTAATTAAACGTATACTTCCAATGCAGAAAGGAACGGAGCCCTGACACGTTGAAAAGATTTGTTGCATAAAAAAGAGGAAACGCACATTGCAAGTCGTTTTGTCAGTGCATCAAAGCTTCACTTTGTTTTTATTGTAACGCAACAATGGCTTCTAACTTTGTACTAGAATCACTTTGTATGGTAGTCATGTGGCTTGCCTTGCGACTCAAAGTTGGATTTCATTTTTGCCAGAATGAAATAATTATTTTGTTTTTCGCTTAACATACGAAACGCTGTAACTGAGAATCTGCCTTTTTTAGAGTTAAAACTTCGTTTGTGTTAACCCCTTCGGACCCTGTGCACATTGTAATGTTCATAATACTTTTCGTGCTGTATTTTATTACGTATAGGTTTAAACTTTGTTTCAACACCTAATGAATTTTAATTTTTTTATACAAATATTTCTCAGGATCTCCCTAATGTTACAAATTTTGCGTAAGGACCATATGTCCATTAAAATGTACGTTTACAGATTATAAATGAATAAATATTTTCTTAAACGAAAAAAAAAATCGGGTCTGAAGGAGTGAAATTACACTGTGGAAGGCTGATATTTTGGTCGGAGTTACCAGTAAAGGTTGAGCTTGGCAATTTTGTTTCACTGTATTTCTTAAATGTTACAAACAATTTCAAGTACCTAATAGTAGGTTTTAGTGAAAGTAGAAATCAGTCGTTTAAAGTATTAAATGAAAGTAAGTTAAATCTATATAAAATCTAATTGAGTTGAAGAATAACTATTTAAAAGTTTTAATTGACCTTGTACGTTCATTAATGTGAGAAACTATATTTTTCTCTTTGTAATTTAATACATAAATGATATAGTTACTTTGGTTTTAGAAACACAAAGAATTTTCCCAATAAAATACTCACCGTCGTATACAAAATGTTACATTGTTTTTAACCCTTTCAATTGGTAGTCATTTATGATTGTTCAACAATTGACTTCCTTTCGTAGACTTTATTTTGCTGACTTGAATAACATTACGTAAATAGTTATTAGCACGTTGAACGCCATCGTTATATTTTGCTAATTTTGCCATTTCTACTGAAATGAAACTTTTTCTATTAAAATTACATTTTTATATAGCAGAACCTTTAAAGACACTGACAGTTAGATATTCAGCAGATCTTTAACTTTCGAGCGTCGATATTTAAATATTTAATACGTTAGAAAATTTATAAATCGTGCAATTTAAACGTTACATAAAATTTCATTGAATTCAATACCGTCGGTCACCGGTGACCCCATCGCAGTTAATATGTTAAACAAAAAACTTTATTATACTGTTATTCACGTCTATCAATTTCTATAAATCATAACAAGAACTATTCAGTAAATGACGCTACTGTCAATTACGTTTTCTGAGGTAAACATAACAAAACAATAACATATTAGACATAAAGCTATAATAATTTAACCCTTTGCGCTCCGAATTGTTTTACTAACTATCCGTCAGACAAGCAAATATAGTCTCTGAAAATTGTCTTCTGATAATTATTCGTTTTACATTATACTAAAAAAAATTTGTAATTACCGCAGGATATTTACCACAGTAAGCCGTGTCGAGTGTAGCTCGACATATGAGCACAAAAGGTTAATGAGTGGAAGTTCAGTTCTAAAAAGTTAAAAGCTTGGGAATTTCTTATCGTGAATTCTACACCATTTTTTCAAGGAAATTACAATACGGTGGTACACAACAACCAATACCAATGAAATCAATCCTTCGTTGCTGTTCTAAACAATTGAATTCATGTAAAAGTGTTTTGAAGTTAGGATGGTAAATGGCGTAGCATATCTATTACGTCTTTCTCGAAAAATAATTGCATTCAAAAATCTTATTTTTCTCGTTTTCCTGACGTCCTCCTAACATCTAATTTCAGGTGAACTACTAGCCTTTACTTTATGTCACAATGTACCATGCAGTGCTGAAGAGAAGTCTAACATCTCATGGGACACGGAAATGTCTGATTTAGTTCCTTTGCTACACGACCCACTGTATGTTACCATTTAGCAAAAGACACGTTACATCCGAAAATGCACATGGGAAGTGTTCATTTTAACTTCTTGCTTTATGTCATCCAGTGTTACTCGTCTCATAGAAAATTGAACGAAAAGACTTACAATTCCAAAGCCTATCGAGCTGAGTAATTCAATGTATCATAACATCATTGACACTAAAACTACCGAAATTATAATAATATAACATATTCAAAGATACTTAATAAATAGATCAAAAGGAAAGACATCATGGGAGCAAGAAACTTGATCAATTTAACCCATTACCCGCTGCAATTCAAAAATATATATAAAAAAAATTAAAATTAACTGTATAATGAGTTTCACAATAGCCAACTAGAACAAAACAGATGAAAAAGTGTCCCAAAAAAGCTACATTGGCGGATAATGGGTTAATCTCTTTCCTTTCGCAAAATGGATATATAGAATTAAACAAAATATATCGTTCAAATATTCAGGGAAATTTTTAAAAAATTCAGTACAAGTCATATTGACCACTTTGGTAGATATAGTGCTAAATTAATTCCATATAATGAGTTATGAGTCAAAATATACAATATCGTTTATGTCAATTACTAAATTGACATATTACGAAAATTTCTACAAAAATGAATCGTCAAGCAGATCAAGTAATTACTCATTCTTTATGTTACTTCCGTACAATTGTACAGCACGTACATAATTTTATAATAATCTTTTATCCGATGTTACTGGAATTATAACCGAAAATTTTGTATAATTTTTTCAAAGTGACAAATCTTGGAATCTCTTTAAACAACAGATACATTATCACTAAACAATGTCACCTTTACATCATCAGCTATCGTCTTCTGCGAGCCACAAATGTCGATTTCAGCGGTTTCAAATTGATTGCATACCTCAACGAGTTTCCAGGACACGATCATAGAAAGGGGAGACGAAGCAAAGTGCAACTGATAAGGAGTGTTCTAGTAGAGGTACCCTTTCTATACCATTGAGAATCTACATTGCACAATATAGCGAGAAGTAGAATCAGCCGCACGTAAACGCATCTTCGATTTAGTCGTATAAACCTGTCATTGTTACCTGTTTGTATCTCCATTTGTATCCGAAGCAGAATCAATAGGATATACCCACCATTTCAGCAATGGCAACAAAAAGGAGCACACACTATGAGAACAAAAAATCAAAAGTACTGGCTAATGTCGGTAAGTTTTCTTATGTTTTAATTAATTTGGTTTCAATGGAGATACACTGTGATTTAAAGTTATTAAACGTAGATAGCAATTTTCGTTATGGTAATTTTAATTGGAAATTCAATGGACCATCGCATAAAAATAGGAATTCAAGTCCTTCCCTTACAATTCTTTTTGTATCAGTAATTTAACATTTTGTAGTATCTCCTCGAGTCGAAAAGTCCAGCCTAAAAAGAAACTTCAAATCCTAGATTCTTTTGATTTCTCATTTGGCGCTTAATTATGTATACCATTTTGAACCTCAAAATCCTCAACTAGTGTGTCCACGCGCCTCAAAGTCCTGTAAATATGATTCTTAGGAGTTATATGGACTGATCAGGTAAAATTTTTATTCCAATTTAATCTGACATCCCCTAAAAATATTTCAGAAATTCCAAGTCTGTCGACTCATATTTTAAAAATAGGGCTTTCAGGAGCAAGTAGGAATTAAATTATCATTTTATTCTATGTAAATTCTAAATCTCCAAAGTCAAATTAATTTTTAGTATATTGAGAATTTTTTTGGACCTAGATCATTCTACTCCAATTCTAAAACTCCTCATTATAGAATGCTGAGGATTGTTTTGGGCTGTATGAAGCCTAAATTGATACTAAACTAGGCAAAACTGGCAAAAATTAACAAGTTTAGGACAATTGTGGAATTAAAATTTGCATTCTTTTATATGTAACATATTTTTCCATATTCAGCCTAAATATCCTAAGTTATTTGGTAATTTAGGAGGATTTTGGGCTTAAAATTTTCGACTCGGGTCTCCCATTCAATATATCTCTAAATAAAATCGATGTAGTTACAAGAATTTTATGATGTTGTGTCCCACTGAATTTTTGAACATGGCATCTTTTAACCCTTTGACTACTGTTGGCGCGTATTGGCGTCTGCAACATGTTGGCTTCTTGGTACTGTAGGCGCGAATGCGCGCTTGACTTACTTTGCTCCGCTGGTACTGTTGGCGCCAATAGGCGTCCGGATTATTAAATATTGTGAATAAAAGCTTAAAATAAATGTTCACTTTTATTGCCCTAACAATTTAAAGTAGAATATTAATAAATAAATAGTATTGGTCTAATGTAATAGAATTCAGTATTTTGAATATTTTAATATATGTACTTCGTCAGAAATGCATGCCTAACGAAAAACTTCGCTGTTCTCATTGTCAGTGTACGTCGCGACTGAATTCCTACCGTACGGTACGGCCGATGCGCGTCAAAGCGTGCTGTTGTCAAAGGGTGAAGAAACCTGAGATCTCTTATTTCATTTTCAGCGTGTGAATCTATATCGTAACTCCAGGATAATAAAATCAGAATGCTTTTATAGTTTTGTATTACGACACTTCAAAATATATTTGCCATTTTTCGATAAGTTTCTGTACTAAAACTTACGAAGACACACGTTGAATTTGAAATATTAAATTCAAATGAAACTCCTCTTTCTGATCATTTCTATTGATAATTCAACGCCCAACTGTCCACGCAGATTGATCGACACCGTCTGTAAAGTTGGGCCTTAATAATGCCAGGATGTTATCACGTCTTTAAGTTTGTACACTTCCGAGTTCATTAACTATACCTCCTTACCTAGAATGCAATAGAATTTCTTTCTTTTTTTTACAGATAGTAATCAGAATCTCACAGCAATTTGGAAGTACTAACAATAAGTCACGATAGAAGTCCCCTTCATGGTAATTTTGGTTGGTAATTCGGTAGGCAATTGGCCACGAAGACTGATCGACGCAGATCCCGAGGTCGTTAATGGATTTATGCGGTGGATTCGGTTAAAGGGCTAAGTTAATCGACTGGGTTATCAGCTCCAGATAGTTCTCCCAGGATTCTATAATGTGGGGGTGTCTGTTGGTCGTTCGTGAGGGATATCCTCTTTAACGTGTGTTTCTGACATATGAAATTTACCATTGATACCCATCGGATGCTAATGTTTGACTACCAATCATCGCTTTCATTTTGCACATTTCCAAAAAAAATTGTCCGCTGCTATTGCTGTCCTTCGTAATGTTTTCTATGTGCTTTCTGCTTCCTGATGTTCCTTCTTTTTTCGATCATCGCACTTAAGTACAGAGGATGAAAGATCGATTCCAAGGATTGTGTGAAAACGTCATTACGTCTTTCTTCGCTTCTTCTCTAATAACTTTGGATTTTATTTCTTACCTGAGTCGAAATATTGCACCTATTTTCATTGTATTTACTCCTATTTGAACCTAATATGATACTTTTCAATACTAAAACTCCTAATTGAAACCTGTAACTCCTTCTGAGTAAAATAATACTCCTATTTAGCTATCACCAAAACCTATATCCCCTGAATTGCACCTGTTACTCCTCCTAGGTCAAATAATAACTTTTGTATTAAATATATGCGGAGAGTGTGAGTGAGAGTTTGATTGTGAATGAATGGAGAGTGCTTGCGTGGAGAAAAACAAAAGACAGTGGCCTGAAGAAAAAGCGAGCGAAGGGCCGTTAGTCGTCGTCCAGCTTTGGCAGAAGCCTCACTGTACCAAATATACTACATATCGTTATTTTTTAATTTTCCCCTGTGTTTATTACCTTCATATAATCCTACATATATTTTTAATATCGCATAAAGAACTTTAATTTTTTTTAATAATTAACTAATAAGGAATGATTTTTATCCTTAATAAGGATAAATACTTCAAGAACAGTCATTTTTTAATTATTCAAGCTCTTTTTTATTAATAGGTATTGAATCATACATTTGACAGTCAAAATTCATTCAATATATATATATACATATATATAATTCATAATGATGGCATCTACAGGAATATCCTTAAAATGGTTAGTTTCAGGACAATTAATCAAAAATTTAAAAATAAAATATAAATAACATTTATCATAATTATTCGTGTTATTATTGGGGTAATGTAAGTAAATAAATAACCTTTCAATTTACATCAATATGCGTGTATACTTTTTACATATAAATTAGTTAATACCATTACGTTATAATGAATTTTTAATTGTTTATAATTATAGTTATCACGTTAAATCGAATAGTGACACTTTTATAATTATAAGCGAGTAAAAATCCATTATTTTTTAGTGATTTTGACTAATTTATTTTTAAAAACTATGTATATATAAATAATAATAATAATAATAATAATAACATTAATAACTGAATAGGATGTAATTCCTCAACGAAGGTTGAAATTGGCGTCCTATTTCGCGCCTTAAGATGGCATAAAGGGAAATTTGTGTCACTTTTGGGCGCTAAATAGGATCTTATTTTACATTGAATTTAGACCTATTTTTGTACTTCTAATTCCTAAATGTTGAGTAGTGAAGGGTTCAAATGAGGTTCAATATTTCGACTCGGGACTACATTGATGTCAGCTTCAAGTGCAAACTAATGTTTCCCAGTTATTCCATATATCTCTGTTAAGCTGCTTTCTATTGCGTTGTTTAATCCGGCTGGTCGAATGTTAGCTTCTGCACGACTCAAGAATTTCGAAGAGAATCAGAAGTACAAAGAGTTAATTCTACTTTAAAGCATGCAGTAAAGTTCTAATGTTCAGTACTCGTATCTCGCATTATATCCTTTTCTCGAAATTAATTTGCCCGCGAGTGGTTGTTGAAAATTGTTTTTTGATACATTTCTTGTTATGAGCTTAATTGTTTTTCTTCTTTACGGTCAATTAATATCTATAATTGTCTATTTAGTCGTTAAAAGAAATATATATTGTGCGAAAGAAACAATTGTCTGATATTTCTTGATTTTATATCAAACATCTTATTACGCAAGTGAATGTGTATAAATAAATATTAGTAGATCTTTGTTCTACTTCTTTTCAACACAGAAAGTAACTGCATCTCTGAAAAAGCTGTTGATCTTAACTCGTAAAAGATAGTCTCGTAATAAATGCATTTTCCACTACTAGAAATTTCTCATAAAGCAAAATATCATCTTTGCACCATTTTTCTGTACGTTATTTTCAGTCAAGAATAATAACAAATTTGACGAGAGACGGTATAATTATCACTGTCAAAAATAAATTCGTTTTCACCAAAGGGTAACGTTTAGTGAATACCAATTAAACCGCAAACATTGTAAAAAAGAAACTCGATATCAAAAATGAAGAATATCAATTATTGTTGAAATTGCAGTTACTAAATAATACATACACAAAATACCACCACTTCAAAGCTCTGCGGTTCGTTTCCAATTTTATGTTATTCCAATGAATTTCAATTCGAGAAAGTCACTACAACCGTGTACTCGATTTTATCCAGTAACAGGAATAATTACAGATGTTGGCGGATATCTAGGTACAGCTTTGTAATTATCTCCGAATTTCGAAATCGAAGTTGTGCCGATAGAAAATGAAGAACAGTGAACTATATCCAGTGCACCTCAGTAAAGGATTACAAAAAAAAATCGTCAGCTACCTGCGTATTTGATACACCTGATCTGATCTAAATCATCGCTAGGTCATCATAGATTTCTCCAAAATAAAAAAAAAAATTCCCAGAAAATCTAACTCCAATACTGAATACTAAAAGATAGAAGCAAGGGTTGTATCAAGTATAAGATTGATTTAATTGGTAGCGTGATTATAGAGATTTCTCTAACTATTCTACACCATTAAGAGGTGGATAACGAACAGGCACTTACTCGAATAATTTAATACGTCGTACTTCATCGAACTACTCAACAGAGATACCGCAAGTAATGGTCAGCCGCCCGACAGATCCTATGTTGCGGTTTACCATAGAGAACTGACGATCAATTTCTGACGATATTCAGCAGTTTCGATTCGACATCGATTCAAGATGCGGTTTTTGCAGAATTGCAATGTTTTTTTTTGTCGCTGCCTATCGGTTTTAAAAGGTCGAAGGGAGAGCGACGGTCAAACGAATGTGGAGGCTTTTGAATCGAGTTAATACTTTCAAAAGGGGGCTATGGCAGGTGGGGGATGAAGGGATTCCCAAGTAGTGGAGCTGAGTTTGAATCTCCTTTGAAGTATTTTTCCTACGTGACATGTGTATCGTATCTTTGGTAGCTTCAAACGTTACGTTTAAAACTGCAAATCCTCAACAAACTGACCAATACTTTTGAAGTAGAAAATGAGGAGAACAAATGATAGTGCTGGAAAACATTGGAAGCAACTTTTATGTTGGCTTCGCGGTTAAATTGAGAATTTATTGTACAGTGTTCTCCAATATTATAAACAGCTCATACATTTCTACAGTTTCTTGGTTTACGAAAATTCCTATCAAAATTCATGTAAAAGTATCAAAATCCATAGTGAACATGAGAATCGTTGCAAATTTTTAATGTATTGCAAATTAAAAATTATATATAGCTAATTATTGCCACTAAAAATCGAAATTTAGTTAACACTAGAACTACCAAATCAGTCAAAATAACTGGTACACAATTTTTTCAAAAAATTCTCCAAGTTTATACAAGAGTCATAGAATAAATATTCTACGTTTATATCAATAAACATAAATCACCCATAACGATCAAATTTTCCGCCACTTCATTCCCCCTTTTTCAAAGTACTTATTTAATTTATTGAAATATGTTAGATTTGACGCCGGTAGTTATAGTGTTAAATACTGTTAAACTACCTACGCTTTATTTATTAAACAATCATCATTATGTTTAATATTTGTCAACAATAACGTGGTCAAAACCATAAATTATATCACATTGCAAAATTCATGATCACTTGACATTCATAATAAATTGGCCACAGATATATTTGCACTATTACTACTCTTTTTGTCTACATCCATTTAACAGAACTGTTAAAATTACTTCATATTACAAATAGCTTCCGAGCTTTACTACTTCTTACTGAGTGATGAGCTGCCAAGATGTTTTGACAACATAAACATTACAAAGTGCGAGGTAACACGTCATCCATTTGAAATGTGTTTACGTCATTCTAAAATTAAATAAGTAATGACATATTACAAACAAAAAAATTTCCAAAAACACTTCAATTTGCCACGAATACTCCCAATGAATAGTAATAAAAATAAAAAAGAAATATTCAACACCTTATAATGATTCGATATTTTCAGCCGGCAGAAAAGTCATGAAAAATTGAAGGGTACGTTGAAAGAAAGATCGAATAGTTGGCAACGTTTTTCGGTTATTCCGGTTCATTTATCAAGTTGCTTTCCCAAGACGAGAATCTCTGTCACGATACTTGGACGAAACGATTTTTCATTTTTCTGCCTGAGGCGCAAAAATAACACGGCACATCCCTGATAGGAAGAAAGAAAATCTTCATCGACGTAAGGGGGTATGCCAGGAATGTCGATAGGATCAATCGCATTTTATTTCAAGTACGTCACACGGTAATTGTGTGTCCCATTCAGACGCTCAGAATTTCTCAGATATTTCAGTTTTATAGGAATTCTGTAACGGATATGGTATGCGCACGAGACATAAAATTGCACGCGTGAACGATCATTTGATGTTACATAGTTCTTTCTTAACACTAGAACTACCAAGCAGGTCAAAATGACTGGTTTCCAATTTTTCTCAAAAATTCTCCAACCTTACAGAAAAGCCATCGAGCAGATATTCCACATTGATCTTATAAAACCACAGATGATCGAATCGATTATCTTTTTCACCTCTTGATTCCTCTTCTTCCAAAGTAGTCGTTCAACACTAAAACTACCGACGTTATGTCTACTAAAATTTGGATACTTAATAACTACTGTAACAAAAGCGAAATGAAGAGGTAGAAAAGATGATTAATTAATTCATTCATTTGGGTTTTATAACACAGAAGTGGAATATTTACTTCACGCCTAACATACCAATTTAAATAATTTTTAGGAAAAAGTTGGAACCTTTTGACCGGCTTGGTAGGTTTAACTCTTTGCACTATAAAGTCACCTCTGGTGTGACAAAACTATTTTTCCCTAGAACTCTTAAGTCACCTCTGGCGCGACACTTCATATATAAAACAAATTAGCGGGAAGCAGTTTTATTTAACACTAGAACGACGAAGCAAGTCACAATGACTTGTTCACATTTTTTTCAAAAAATTCCCTAAGTTTGCAGGAGAGTCCTAGACTAAAAATTCTACGTTGATCTTATAAAACACAGATTACCAAACCGATCATATTTTCCACCCCTTGATTCCTCTTCTTCCAAAGTTCTTATTTAATATATTTAAATGTAATGAATTTAACGTCAGTCGTTCTAGTGTTAAAAAATGCTTTGAAATTATGTGCATGTACATACATAGATGTCTTATATTATACACTTCTCATCATAATAATATTAGTATTCCTTATCAAATTTTCAAATGCAATTGTAGCGAATTGCGTTTAAAACTTATATCTATGAACATCCCAGTTGTTTGATAGAATCAGTTATATGTGCATACGCAATTCAATTATAGTCTACTTTTGTGAAACTTGCGACAGGAAACTATTTTTACATGTAGGACATTGTTTTAAAAAGTACCATACTTTAAAAAAATATAAGTAACAATAAACTAAGTATCCGTATTTTGATATTATACATTTTTTCTGAACAATCGTTTTGTAAATATGACTTTAAACTTTAAATAACTGCAAGCAATTACTTCATATCTAACGGGTGATATCAAAACTACAAAAATTAAATCAGAGTTGGCCGAGAATAAATTAGGAAAACAATTATAGTGCAAAGGGTTAATGTTAATGTTTGTTAATACATTGAAATATAATAGATTTAACGCTAGTAGTTCTAGTGTTAAATCATTCCACCACAGCTGTTCAGAGATGTATCCGAGAGAATTAATGGCGCCTATTAATTTTCGGATACGTCATAAATTTATGTTCTTCAAGTGGTTTACACGAAAATGCGGAAAAATTGCAGCTTCCGTTTCTCTGTCCACTTTTTCCTGCTACTTCCATCGCGGCGACATAAATAAAGGAGATGTTACTTTTCCATAACGAGACTGGAATTTATGACAGTGATGTTTTTGACATTTAAAAAATTCTCGGTGATCAATACTGTATGCTAATTCTAAATCATATTTAACTAAAAATAACGATATTGATTAAAATGATATTGAGCGAATAAAAATGAGATTGATGAGATTCAAAGATATTGAGTCTTTGAAAAGGATAACATAAAGAAACTAATTTTGTCAGATGTTTTCAATCGACAAAATTTTGGGGAATTTTGAGTAGCAAATATCGCTTTTTAACATACAGGCGGCCCTCGACTTTCGCACATAATTCGTTTCTGAAAATGTGTGCGAATGTTGAATGTTCGAAACGAGAGGGATACAAGAAAAATATTAAAATTCTATATTAATGTGGTTTCTTTATGAAGTCGAGATTCTCTAACATCTAATAGTCAATACTAGAAACCATATTACAATATTAGAAAGCTTTAAATAGGTAATCTGTGGGTGAGCGCAATCTACAGCATTCCTTGACAGGAAGCAAAAATTTTTTGAAATAGCGATGAAAAACTTTAAAAAATTGAATTTTTAAAAACATGCAAAATAGCGAATTGTGCGAAAGTCGAGGGCTGCCTGTATTACATCAAAGAATAAATTGGCCCTGGTACTGTAGCAGTTTGAATGTCCTTTTCAGCGACGACGAATTAAATATTACATTTGATCTATTTATAATCATTCTTTAATGTTCGTCCCAAAATTGTAACATACTTATGATTTTCTATTACATTATTTTACATAATTATACGTTGCAGTTTTAATCACAGCAACTAATTTTAATTACTGTAGCTCATACCGTAAATCATTTTGATCTTCCACAGGTATGGATTTCAGTCCGTGCCACTGTAATTACTTTTTACTATCATTTTCAAAATTACGAAAGAAATTTTATTTCCAACTACGCTCTTTCGTAAGGAGTAGATTTTGTTTTAAGTTATCATAGTAATTGCTTTATATTAATAATATTTTTATGAAATAATTTTTATCATTTTTATCATAATATTATTTCAAGTATCGATACATTTGATCCGTAACTGTTATATAATAATAAGTTCTAACTAATATCATCACAGTTGTCTCTTACAAAGTAACAAGAAATGACGCGGAAGTGAAAAGTTAACGAGGAAAGTCTGCTAATTTCGTTACAGCTTCTAAAACGATTTCGTTCAAATATCGGTTCAGGAAGCTTTAAAGGACTTCTCTCTCTCTCTCTCCTTTGCTGTTTTTCTTTTTTTTTTTCTTGAGATAGCAACACGATCGAAACGTCGTTATTCCCAAGTCGTCGTACCACAGTAATATAGAGTTCACGCTTAATCGGTAAATTCCTCGCTCTTTTATTTATAGCGTTCCGTAAGTTCGACAAATTGTCATCTTTAAATTAGCGCCTCTAAAAAAAGAAAATGAAGAGAAACGACGATAGGAATTATGAAACAAGAAAACAGTATAGCACGTGGACGAGATAAGAACTGAACTATTTTTCTAACTTTTCATCAGCTAAGTGACATTAATTAAGAGAAATTCTCTGCCGTTGATTACATCCAATTTTAATCGATTACAGCGATAATTAAAGTTCTGGGGATATATTTACACCGATATTACTAATTATCCCCGAATTCCAAAATCGAAATTGGATCGATATCAAATTAATTTTCGCAAGAAATTATGCAATCTTCCAGTTTTATGAATTTAAATTCAGAAATTACATTATCCAATTTTGTTCTAAATAATAAAAAAGAAATCCCCATAATATTACACGCAAATGTAACGCGAATTATTTAATCGATTAGACAAATTATCACGTTTGAAACAGAACATTAAAACAAATCGAATTCCAAAATCGAAGTTAGATTAATATAAAGTTAAGTAATACAGTAAGTTATATAATCTCTCTGTTTCATAGACTTTAGATTCAGACATTGCATTATCTAACTCATTTCTAAATAATAAAAACGAAATCTCCATGATATTACACGCGTAATGCGAATTATGCAATCGATTAGACAAATTATAAAGTTTTAAACAGTACCTTTAAAAAATTTAAATTCCAAAATCGAAATTGAATTGATATAACAGTAATTATGACAGGAAATTATACAATCTCCCTGTTTTATGGATTTAGATACAGACATTGCATAGTCTACTTCTTTTCTAAATAATAAAAAAGAAATCCCCATGATATAACACAATGTAATGCGGATTATTCGATCACCTAGACAGATTATCATGTTTAAAACAGAACATTAAAAAAAAAGTGCAAGAACATGAACTTCAAAGGAGATAAACAAAACACGAAAGCAATGTAGCATCTAACTGAAATAACAACGAAATACGAAAAAGAAAAGAAAGACCCGGCTAATGCTAAATGAAATGAAAATCGTAGACTCGACGAATTTGATGAAGTAAATGTGTACCTTCCAGAAGCGAGTAAATAATGTGAAACGGCAGGAAGGAATACCTCATCTAACAGCGTTGAAACTTCGGGGAAGGTTGAAGGGTTGGAGCTTTACTTTTATTGAGGTTTTTGCGGTCACCGAAATAGTCTATTCCCGACCGTAAGGCGGAATTACATTTTAATCCTATACACGCGGTTCTTTCGAGCGTTTAAAATACGATCGGCCAAATCTCATTAAGCTTTAAACTGAACAATTTAATTACGACTACTCCCGTATTACTTTATCTGGATTCATTCAGAAAATCATCCATTTAAGACGATTCTTTTATTATTTATTTGTAATTAATATTGCATGGATTACAAATAACTAAGAAATAATACAAAAAGATATTAATCGCTTTCCTTACAATGGCATGTGGCACACGTGACGCGGAAAATGGGACAGAAAATTGTTAAGTTTTCCAAAGGCTGTTAAATTGAAAATATCAGTAAATTACTTATAATATTGATATATTATATTATATATTACTTATAGTATTAACTTATACCGGTATATTTGACATTAGTGATAGATTATTATTGCAACAATTAATTCTGAGTTGTTGGGTGTTTGGTCACAAAAGAAATCTTTAGGCAAGGGGTTGAGAGTTACGAAGAATTGTCGTAAAATAATTTTATGGAAATGTTCGATTTAACGTTCGAATTTCTCGGAACAGCTATGGCAGGCTCTTCTTATTTGTTTGTATAAAGAAACGCGGAGTTATTAAGTGTTCATGTACCAAACATTAATTTTTGACTAGTTAACTGTGAAAATATTGATATTTGAAGGTATTAATGTCTTCTTTGCTAAACTACCCATGTTACTGGGAACTAAAGTGCTGGCAAGTCAAATTCTTGGTAACCCTTTATGAAACCTTGTAACTTTGAAGTAACACAAGTGTTTCTCACATATTAAAATTCACATAGATAGGAAAGTGTATGTAAATCAAACAGACAATACCCAGCGCTCAAAATTATCAGTTTCAATGAAACTTGATTTTGCATAAAGATCAAAGAAACGAGGTGTTCATAGAAGCTCAAATGGTAAAGAGTTGGATTCAAGATTAACTGGACTTTCAAAAATTTTTCCCAAATTATCATATTATCACATTGTAAGCCTCCGATATTTCCCTTCTTTTATTATTTATACTCAAATGAAATTTTTTTTATTTAAATCGCATATTTAATTCGAACGTCGATATTTAAATATTCAATACGTTAGAAAATTTATAAATATTGCAAAATAAACGTTACATAAAATTTCATTGAATTCAATAGCACCGGTGACCTGTGACCCGCGTTGCAGTCAAAGTGTTAATATATCATAACGTTGGTGCTTCTACACTAACATTAAAATAGTTAGCAAAATTGACATAACAAATCGAAACGAAAAGCCAACAAGAAAGAAAAAAAGGAAAAGCACTAAAAATACTAAATGTCAACTTTTCAAATATCACCACTTTGAAAAACATAAACGATTAAATCAACCGGTTTTCTGTTTCCCGTAATTTTATCTTCCAATATTTTGTTCAGCTATTAATCATAATTAATTAATAAGATTGGCCGTCTTTAATTCCAACATCAAATGAATTATTAAATTCAAAGAAAACCATTAAGTACTTGCCTTCTAATTACATTACTCTATAATTTGGGATGGTGAAATTCATGGATTATTTACTCAACGTTTCTCGATCCCACTGAGAACACAAATTGGCGTATCCGGTCAATAAAGTGTTAAGAAAGTTTAGAGAGGATAGGAGCAGCCGATCATCGATTATACGGCAGATAAATTTAACGACGGCGAAACTTTATGAGCACGGTGTTAAAATCGTTTTTGAGCTGCCGCGCTATTAAATCTTAAGTAGCATCCTCACGTTTGGTGTTTCGCGTATAAATCCATTCAACTCACAGAGTACTGGATTAGAATTGGGTCAACGAGGTTCCTAAGATACTCTCGGAGTATTCTGTCCGAGCGATTTGTCAATAGATGTTTAACTTAAATCGAATTCCATTCCGGTTTCCGATCGAACAAGACGATCCTGATAATTAATTTGCGGTCAATTTGTAGGTACTTGAACAGTTATTGGATTTCGAGTATTTTTAGTAATGGCATTGGATTTTCCAATTTCACTTTTGCAAAAGAAAGTAATGAAACTTTTATCAATGTCTTTGACGTATATTTAACTTTTTGAACAAGTGGTAATTCGACTGCGGAAGTTTGCGCAAATTTTAATTTATGTGTAGAAGTTAATGAATGTTCATATTATAAAATTCGTATATGCTCAATTTTGAAATTATTTACGATTAATATAATTTGATTGAGTCTGTGTTTTATGAAAAATGTGAATTAACATTTTAAATGTATATCAAAAGTTCATTTCTCTTCAAAGGATTAAAAGAAATCTGTTTTCGTTCGCTTCAATTTATTTGAAATATATTATATCGGGAATGTGCAGTTGAATTTTTAAAATGAATTTCGTAAAAATTCAGCAGCTAGAATAATATGAAAAGACAGCCGGTAGAACGATTTTGTATTGTACGATTAAAATAGATATTGAAAACAATATAATTTCTTTCAACTATCACACCGTAGCATAAAAATATTACCACGAATTTTGTATTTCGCTAAAGCCAGTCTCCAACGTTTCGCTATTTCTGCAAATTCCTCAGTGAATTGTATTAGTAATTCTCCGTCTCTCCTGCGAATCTATTTTCGAATTATCTCGAACGTGGGCAACAAAAGCGAATAAACAAACAGAGGATACATGTTTCTTAATATAAGTAAAGTACCGAATACTATAGACACTCGTAATCCGTTTGGTTACTGTACTCCATGAATCGTCGTATAACATTTTTACATTGCATCTTTACGTTGCATCTATAACTTCAGCTTCTATTCGGCAAATATGCAAAACGTACGTGGAGCCTCGCCTTTACCGATTTTTCACGTAAATATGCAAACCTTTCGAGGTACATACCGACGATATGAATTTCTGAAATTGGTTTTTCAACTACAAAGTTTACAATGCTTTCCTCACCGTGAATTGAAATGCTTTTATATTAAAAGGTAAGTAATGATTACTAATTGATCCTTAGATGTTTAGAATATCTAGTCTTCGTCGAAAATTTGACCCATGACTTCAACGTCTTTCGACAACTTTATACGATGTGTGTTATTTTTAGCATACTATTTCTGGATAATGCTATAAAATGATATAGTCTACGTTTTCTTTGAATCTTCAAGGACCGTACGTACACGCGTTATCCTGTTTGCATTTGAGAAACATAAATTCCATCGTTCCTTTGACGATTTTGTTCGTTCCCTGCAAAATACGAGGTCTAAGTATTACTCTTGGCATTTATTTGGAATGTTGTTTAATTGCGTACACACTTTTGTGTACTATTTGTGCAAGAATTATTAGCGTTTATTTTGAATGTGGTGATCGGAATTGCGACGAATGACGAATGAAAATTTCAATAAAGCCTCAGGAAAGTATATTACAGAAGAAAATTGAAAAGTGTTGTACTGAAAGACTTTAACCCTTTGTGGACGGATACATTTTTCAACATTTACAAATGATTATTTAGTTGGCAGTCAAAAACCACCTTTCGATTATAAAGTTAAACTATTAACCCTTTTAGTGCCGGACGACGATATATCGTCGTTAGCAGACGTGCTAACACTGGGAATCGAAGGGTTAATATTTTGTTTCTAATACGATATCAGTAATTTTATCATAGATAATTGTAAATGCACTGTTTATGCTGTATATTGCGTGTTCTATCTACACTATTGCCAAATGACAATTCTTTTTATTCGCAATTACATTTGTTATTAATTCAATCAATTTTTTCGATCTGCACTAAAAGGGGTTGATACATATAAGTTACAAATTACTAAATGCAAAATCATATTTCAATGGTTGTACTAGGTTGGTGCATATGAAATATCGGATTTTCTTTACACGTGAACGTTTGTCTCCCTGTTTTCATTATGCTTTTGCTTTTGACATAACCACGTTTATAGTCGTATTGTCTATTGCTAGTGACACATTTCAGCAAAGAAGATTTTCTCAAAAGTGTTCCCTTTTATTAGTTGTTTCAAATTTTATACCGATATAAATTCAATCGTGTAATTTTTTACATGAGTATAAACTTGTTAATAATTCTGGAAAAACTTCCATTTTTCGATTGCATTATTACCTGTGATGGAAAGTGAGTTCTTTACAATAGAAAAAGGTTTTCTTGGTGGCTCGATAGGAATGAGACTTGTGCTCATACTCTAAGGCCATCACTTTAAAAATTTTAACAACAGTTTGGTGGAATGTAAATGGAGTAATTCGCTACTCTTTCCTTCGAATTAGGGAGACAGTTACAGCTGAAAAGTACTGTCACAGTACATTGATGAAATGCATGAAAAATTGAAAATTATACTCCCATCATTTGCTAATCAGTATGGCTCAATACTTCTCCACGCCAATGCTCGACCGCATACGTCGTACAAAATAGTTTCGAAACTAAATGAATAAAAATATGTAATTTTGTAACACTCAGCTTATTCACCATATCCTTCGTCAATCCACCTTCGTTTTTTTAAACATTTAGATCAGTTTTTACGGACTAAACAGTATGAAAATGAAGACTATGTGAAAAATTCCATATCAGAGTTTATTGATTCTAAAGATCAGAATTTCTTTAAAACAGATATCTATGCATTAAAATCTCGTTGGGAAAAGTTTATTGAAGCAAATGAACCATATTTTTATGAGATAAACAGTTTTTGAAAAAAAATATGCAGTTTTATATACTCACTTAAAAATCCGACATTTCATGCGCACCAACCTAATATTAATGTATATAACTTACAAATTACTGTATGCAAAATCATATTTCAACGGTTGTATTCCAATTTTTAAACTTTAACTGCGCATGCATTCAGCGAGAAATTATAATTTTAAATTTCATCTCAGAGCACATATATACGTCGCTAGTCCTCAGAGGGTTAAAAATTCATGAATATAGTACAAAGAAATATTGTTTTCATTAAATTTGAAGAAATAATAATTACAAATATCCCTAGAAATAAATCTATCGATTGAGCAAGCCATTTTTTTTTAGCCACGCAGAAAATGAGTAATACAGGTAGAAACCTCGAAGCAGCTGGTCCGCTTTCTTTCTTTTCAAGAACTTTATGGCATTGCTGAAGCTATTGAAGAAACTTCGAGGCTCCCTTACAAGGACTTTTACAAATCAGAAATGGGATAAACTTTTACAGCAGTACAACTATACACTGAAAATATATTAGTAATTTAATCAAACTTAAGAAAAAGTCACGTTCCTCATTAAAAACAAAAACTTACTATTAACCATTCAAAAACCGGTTCATAAATCACGATAAAAGTTAGTTATTCAAAAAATACATCAATTACTTCCTACAATCTCGTTGTATTTCAATCCATTACAAATCTCGTGGTAAAAGTACCGAGAGAAAATTCTTCTCGACGAATCACGAAGGAAAATTAACGTCCAATTTCTCAAGACAGAATATTTCCATGTTCCTATAATTTCCTTGAAATATTTCCCCTTGTTTTATCAGAGACCAAACTCTATGAGCTCCGTTCCTACTACGAAAGATTCAGCGAAAACTTCCGCTGCACATTACTCCCTCTCGACTTGCATTTCTCTCACGTATTTCACTGCGCTCCACGTTGGACTTTGTGATTCCAATGATTCGATGGATGGGGAAAAAGTTGCGTGAATCTCCTCACGTCGGGGATTTCACGATCTACCCGTCCGAAGAAACTCACAGCCGACATCCGAATGGGGATCAACAACTGATCTCCTCTAATCTCCCAAAGTCTTCCTATACCCATACGTCAATCTGAAGGAAAGCCAGGTTACCCTGCTTACATTGCCATCCATAGAAACATCAAGGTTGTCCTGATTTTTCCATTATCTAACGGCGCAACGATTTTTCAAGCTTCAACTTTTCACCGTCGTACAATCGTGCTGATTTATCAGTGAAAGCAATCGGATGAAATTGATGAAACAATCTAATGTAAAGGATGACGATACGAAAGTAGGTTTCGTCATGGTGATTTTCTAATGTCCTGTCAATCTTGCGTTTTATAATGTCGAGTCATTGTTGTCATGTAGATTACGTCACGATTTTGATAAATCGAAGTTGCATTCATGCAATGGAAACTTCGGATGCTGATATCCGAGTATCGGAATAAGTACGAGAATACAATACCTACAATCGTACAACCGGATTGGAATCTGCCCCTGGTAATTTTGATCGTGAGAGTTGTCCAAATTTTGCGGATTTGAGTTAATACGGAGACTTTGGTGGTTCGCGATCTGAATATTTAACGCTGGGGCTACCAGCGATTAATCCAATATATATGGAAATGTTAAATAAGAATTAATTAATTCTAATATCTTAGAATAAAACAAAAGACTTGGAGCATTTAATTGCTTGTAGCCCATAAATTAGACGTAGAAAATTGAATAAAAATACAGTGTCAGAAAGAGTTTAGCAGGAGAAGCATAGGGATTGTTATTTGTTGCTAAATATACCCACCCATCATTTAACCAGTTAACTGTGGCGAAAGTTCTGTTGAATTTTGGGTCATGAAAATCTTGAGATGAGTAGACTGCGGATGTTTATGCAAATTTCGAGTTTCAAAAATGCAGGTGAGATAGGAAAACCTATCTAGGGATTTATTGCACTTAATAAATATTACAACAAATACCATACTTTGGATATTTTAAATATATTTTTATATTATGTCCGTTTTGTATATTTTAGTCGTACTTAATTTGTCATAAATGCATAAAAATCCGCAGTATAGAGATGAGCATAAATCTATTTCAAATTATTTATACTTTTTAGTTATTCGTTTTACTTCGGCATGGCCTCAAAATATTGTAAACATCTTGAAATTTACGAATATATTTTGGTTTTCGTCAAAATTACAATTTAAATAATAAGTGGTAGCTTTTACGCATGACGAGTATACTCGTCAAACACAGCTAATTGGTTAAAACACTGTTCTGCGAATTTTCGAGTCACTATCCTTTCCTTGAAGGGTGATATGGGGGTAAAATGATTTAATTTTATCATTTTTTTTCGAAGAATATAACGAGATATTGAAATGAAAGCGAAATCAAAAAATTCCCATTGATTAACTGTATTTCCCATATTTTTGGAATTTTTAAAACAATTATTAAGGGTACAATTAATCTTTTGGAGATGACTTTCATTAAGAGCCCTTGAAATTATACCGACCAAAATTATCGTGGACAATCTCGTGGTACCTGAATTTGTGAAACACATTTCCATGAATACACTACTTTCAATGTATTTTGATAATTTTAGATCGAGACTGCAATTAGTAACTAATAAGTAGCAAAATATTAGAACTAGTCATTTAAATCACCTTCGTGGCTCTAGTGTTAATAAGAAGAGGCGATGTATATATTATCAATTATATTTTAGTTTGTTATTGAAACGCGTTTTTTGGTAATATTAAATATTCATGTAGTTTAACTTATGTAGTTCCTATTGTCTTATAAAATAGCTCCTTCATTGAAATTATATTTATCAAATGTATGCAGCAAAAATGGCACAGTAATTATCGTTGTTATTGTATTCCGGTGTCATAAATTAAAAGCGAAATGTAGAGTGAAAAATGGCCAAACAATGCGCCACTCTGAAACACATTAACTGCACATACTTTCATTGCCTTGTGCTGCGAGAGAACTCTTAATTAAACGTTTCAATAGGAAAATCAGGAAAGGAAAATTCATTTATAATCATTCGTATTCAATTAAAAGTCGGAATATTTCCTATCAAAAAGTTACCGTTGGTTAAAGTACCGGTAACGGAATGCCTTTTAATACAATATGAAAGCTTGAAAGAATTGCTAGTATAGGCTGTATTTTAATTCCTTTGAAATAAAAAAATATTAATCACTTCAACGTTACAGGTACAACATTAGTTTTATGCTTTTCGCCGTAAAGTTAAATCAGGAAAATTCCTTTTTACGATATTGCTTCGGAAGTATTCTTTCTTACCTCTTCCCTGCTGTTTTTAAGTAGTAAATTGTAATATCGAAACTCCTGCTTGGCAGATGAAAGGATAATCATTTTGCAGTACTACGGCAATGCATATCGCGCACAATATTACAACTAATAATTTTCTCCGTGTGGCTTCAAAACTTTACAATTAAATACTGTAAAATTTCAACTTTCTAATTACGCAATAAAGTGTAAAAGCATCAAGGCTACAAGATAGTTCATTTTCACATTGCATTCCCTACAAATATTAACCCTTTGCGATCCTTTGTCTGCTCTCAGCCACCACAGCAAAGAACCATACTAATTTTACATTGTATTCATCCATATATCAATTTATACTTTCTCTGAACGAATCTGAATGTCGAAAGAACCCATTTACGTACCAATGCGGTGCTCCTATCAATTGGAAACAAAAAACAATTAGTTTAATCTAATTAAAAAAAAAAATTAATACTATCATCTCTTACTCGCTATGCAAGACGTCGTGACGGAATTTCTTCAAAATTGGGAAGACCGTCGTTCTCAGAGAAAAAGGAAATTATCATTATAATTATAATGGCAAACTACATATACTTATTGCAACACTGTCAAAAGATAAAAAGTAAAGATTGCTTTGTACGTTCAAACAAAGAAATCCAGGGCGAAAGATGTCAAACTAATTATTTTTGCGACACGTGCAGTCGAAAACCGGGTCGCCATGTTGGAGACTACTTTGTAAAATACCACACAATGGAGAGTTATAAAATATAATTTTTATATAAAAACATTACATTAAAACATATTATTGTGTAAACATATATCTAAAGTTGACAAAAGAATTAATAAATTTTGTTTATCCTTCATAATCTTACATATTATGTATGACTGCTCGTTCAACGGAAATTAATTACGGCCAGTACGACACCCATGTCTAAATTTAATACGACAGCAAAGGGTTAATATTATTTGTCTTTGTAGGTTGGAAATTTCGTAAAAAATTACGATACAGCAATGAAGTAGCCATAAACAGATACGAGGGGACTGGCAGAATTCATTATACTACCAGGTGTGCAAATTTGCCAATACCAGTATCATCGTATTCGTCGTAGTCGCTGACAGTAACCCCATCGAGTAGAAGATAACATTATCAACCCGGAGAGAAGATGACCTTATAGATTATCCGATAAGAATGTGCCTCAACCAGCCCAGAAAATAACGTGCACCTATTTACAAAAACCTTTTTATTCCCTTTAATCAAAATTCATTACGTTTAAGTTAAACTGTATTGTAGATTTTGATCTTTGAAAAATGTTGTTTCTCCGTAGAGCAACATCAAATTAATTGCTATGATTTTTATCATTAAATCCATGAAATTCTTACAAACATGCGTGTGACATGACATACGATTCACAGGGTGTGATGAATGCCAAGATAAAAGGATCGGATTCAACTGGTAGCTCAGAGTTGGAATTCTTCTCGGCTTCCAGAAATTTTTCCTATGTGATATTTATGACATAACTTCAGTGATTCCAGAACTCACTCAAACATATAGGTACCAAGAGAAATTTCCATAGAAATGAAACCCGAAAATTAACTCCTTACCCTACAACGTGCGACACTCATCGCGCGGTAAATGGAATAGGAAGTTTCGAAGTTTTCCAAAAACTATTAAATTGAAAACATCAGTTTGTCACGTAACGGTCAAATTATTTCTATAATATTAACCCTTTAGCCTACAACAACGTGTGACACTCGTGACGCTGTGAATGGAGTAAGAAATTTCGAAATTTTCTAAAAACTATTAGATTGGAAATATCGGACGGCCACGAAACGGTTTTGTTATTTCCATAATATTAACCCCTTAATCTAGAACAACGTGTGACAGTCGCGATGCGGTAAATGGCATAGGAAATTCCGAAGTTTTCCAAAAACTAGTAGATTGAAAATATCAGTTGGCCACGAAACTTCTAAAACTTCTATATTATTAATGCTGTGTTCGGTTAGACGTAATATCAGAAATAACTGAAAAGTTTAAATTTCAGGCATTAATTGTGAGGTATTGTCCTCGCACTAACAAATGAACTCGTAAGGACAAGGAGTTAACACATTGCGGACGGGGCTCCGCGCGTCAACACGCCCTCAAAGACCGCACATTTTCGAACGCTCCAAAAACATGCTTGGCAAGTAACAGGAAGCGGATACGCACATTTCTAATTTACATTTAGTATTCTTAAATAATACTATATATATAGTTTATATATCTGTTTATAATATAAGATTTTTTACATTTTAACTATTATTTATTTTACAAATTTGAATATTGCTTTAGAGTGTGATATTTGGTAAAGCATACTCCTTTGTGCAATGCTGTTTGTAATTATCAGTAACAGATTGAAAATATAGATGATACTTAAAAAACTGTTACCTTCCAAATTTAAAACACGAAATTTGTAATTCTAAAACGTACAGTAATAAAACACTTTATAAGCTACGATACGTACGACGATCGGCACAGATCTACTGGCACTGGCTATAATGACCGATTATTTCTACATGCCAGGAATGATTCAATTGTTTCGCTTTTGTTTCGGAATGCGAGAGGCTTTGTTTCCATCGTAACGTGACAGAAATATTTGCCGCTGGTGGCTTAGTTGCCGATTGAATAAAAAAAAACATGAAAACGAGATATCTCGTGGCCCGTCCGTAACGTTCAGTTTGCTAAAAACGAGATATCTCGTGACCCGTCCGCAATGTGTTAATATAACATTCGGTTATAAGAAATATCAAAATTCAGTGAGAACTTTTAATTTCAGGCAGGTATTGTGAGTTATTAGAAAGACAGTCAGAAAAGAAATCGTAGGGCAAGCGGTTTAATATATCAACACTAGAATTACCGGCGTTGTATCTATTAATTGTCAATATATTAAATAAGTACATACTTTGGGAAACGGGGAATTAAGAGATGGAAAAGATGATTGCTTCAATAATCTACGTTTTATGAGATCAATGTAGAATGTCTGCTACATGACACTCACATAAACTTTGAGAATTTTTTTAAAAAATAGGGAACCAGTCATTTTGATTTGCTTGGTAGATCTAGTGTTAATGTAGGGATACTTTTTGATGGTGTCCACAGTCTCGCTTATTATTAATATTTTATGAAATACATAAAACTAAAAATAAATGATATAACTGTAATAAACACTTAAAAGCATAATAAAAATTAGCAGCAGCTGTTATGGCGACTTTACACTTTCACGTTTCGTTACCAACTCCCTAACTTCACGTTCCTTGTCCTGTCTTTTGTTTTTCACGCCATCCTCTTGTTTTCTCTGTCGTCCACTCACTCACTTATTCTCTCATTCAATCTGCATTCCTACATTAATAGAATTTCGCTTTGAGGATTTAGCGTTTTTATACAGAAACTACGGCAGGTACGCAACCTAAAGCTAAAACACCCAAGTACATACAGTGGAAATTTTTTTAGCGGTTTAACAAAGAATTGGCTGTATAATCAAAGAAGAGAAATATGCTATCATAGGTATTGGTTAATTGGCAGTGTTTTCTCCATTAAGGTAGTTCTAGCTGGATTCAGAACTAAAAGTTTCTTTTTTCATTAGAAATGAAAAGAGCGTAAGAATTAATGCAGGGGCTAACTTCACAGAGATCATTTCATTCACTTTTTAGACATTAAAAAACATCTTTTTCTATAACTATGAAGTAAAAAATTATGAAAAAATTCAATAATATTCCAAAAGCATAAAATAATACATTGCTAATTTTTTATTAGAATCCATCGACTCGTTTTTCCATTAGAAAAATAAAAAAAGATTTTACGGACTCCGCAAAAATTGTTTTCCATAAGGCCCATGTTAAATATGTTATTTTTAAACACGATTTATTCATAAACCGTGTGGACGAACTCGTTGAGATTCCGGTTATAATTATAAAATATCATGAAGAATATATTTTCAAAATTTTAAGGAAATCTATCGAAAAATGATAAGTGCCTAGAACTACCTTAAATAAGTTACGCGGAACGCGACAATCTAAACATCGGCTGCTGAAGAAGTGTTTTTTTTACTTTGTTACTTATTGTTAGCTCGAGAAGTAGCGCGAAAATTATTCTATTATATTTCAAAGTAAAAAATACTGTGCGAGCTTTCTTAACATATTCTTAGAACGTCCATACACTCAAGACTTCACTTGAAAACTTTTCAAAAAATTCTCTACTTCAGGATAAAACATACCGTGTAAGCATTCTTAACATATGTATGTTGAAAACGCCCATACGCTTAAGACTTTACTTAAAATTTTCGTTATGGTACTTAGCATATTCTGCTGTTTTACATAAGACGTACATATTTCATGTAGCTGAACACAGCGAAGACATTTTTCTTCATACGCTACTATCGTAAAAATTCAAAAATTCGTTTCCTTAGGCATTTAATCTTTCTAAGCAGAAAACTCAAAGTAAGTAATCCATTATCTCCTACGATCACCATTTGGAGATTTATTCATTTTCTAAGTCTTTTAACAATTAACTTAGATAGTCAACGTGCTTCTGAGATTAAATATGTTTATAACAGTCTGTTTGTATACTTTTAAGCAGTAATATTCGTGAATTATTTTTATTTTTTCACTGTGACAATACTTCTTCCAGAAACAATCAAATCAAGAAAAATTTTGCAGGCAATGGGTTAATTAGAAATGTCTCTAATATTCTAATCTTTTCTAACATGTAAGATAAAAGCACCAGTAGTTGACACTACTTCGAAAAATGTAAATAAATAAGGAAACCACAAGCTAGAATACATTAAATCTTATCAGTTTGTATAGTATCGTCTTTCACCGGCTTAATTGCGAACTATTGCTCATAATCCACCGTTGAGAACTGTCATATCAACCGGTTAATCAAACCCGTGCTCGACTCTTACGATTTTTGGATGTTTTCTTATATGAATCGCTAAGGATTTGGTTTAAATGTAAGTATTAGAAATTTGTATTATTTAATCATTGCGGATAAAAAGGCATTCGTTTATGTTGTTTGAATTTTAAAAAAGGCTTTATGTATTAAAATTTGTAACAAAGAATGCTAAATTGTCGAAATTCACCCTGTGTCAACTATTGGAACTTTTAATTGTCTATTATTCAGTAGTTGACATACGGAAATATGTTGTATTTCCTTACGAAAAAGAGTTGTGCTGCAAGAGATTTCAGTAGTGGCAAAGTGACCGGAAAGAATGGATAAGCTAGATTATGAATGGAAGCTGTGGTGTTTCGTATCAACGAAACCATTAAAATGTACTGAACCAGAAATATGTATTCAGTTAGCGAACTAACAAGATTGACTACCGGAAAACAAGTCTGCAATAAAATCAGCTTTGTTATGAAAAAAGTCAATTTCAGCCGGCCAGTCCCGCACGGAGCGAGAAAAGTCAAACGCAAAATAATTTATTTATTTATTTATTTACGGGTGAAAAAAAAATACCCTTTGGTTCAAGGTACAATAATTATTGATATGATAAATTGGATACAATTGAATGTCTAAAGGAGCGTAAACAATTGTCAAAGAATTTCGCAGACTTACAAAAGTGTTCGAATTCAAACGTAGGCGATTGATAACGTTATATCTACCATATAATGTACGATGATTCTCAATGAAGAAAAGGTCACGGCATCTGAGGTGTTTGCTAGGTACATAGAGTTTAAACAACGAAAGTAATTCAGGACAATCAATTAGGTTGTTAAACAATTTAAACGTAAATAAAGTATCAGATAGTACGCGACTTTTTTCAAGAGTTAGGACATTGAGCTGAGGATAATGAAATAGAGTAATTGAGATAGAGGATAATGACCCTTATCGTCAAAAATCGAAAAAATCCAAAAACACGTATCCGCTAATTTAGACCATAGTTTGTGTACATAAATTTATTTAATTTATTGCGACCGTTTTCTGGGTGATATTAACAAAAAGAATTATTTTTTTAATATATTTTTCAAACAAATAACTTTTAGGCGACTTTTCTTACACAGTTAAATTCCTGGTTGAAAAACAAACAATTTGAAAAAAAAATGAAATTTTTTTGACCGCTGGTTACCGAGATATGCCCAAAAATGTGTTTTCTGCCCTCAACTTTTGAGGGATGTTTTCACCCCTTCAGATTGGATGGTTGCCAATAAAAAAAAATACGTGTCTAATATTCTTATGTGACATAAATTTCATCAAAATCCGTTTCGAGTTCGATATGTTCCCTTGTAAGTTAGATTTTTTAAGGAAGTAACTTCTAGTTACTAAATTTTTTTTTATCATACTCAAGAACAATCTTTTTTAAACATTCAATAAATTCCTGTATTCATATACTACCAAGGATAGTTCATTAATTGGTTTGTTTCCCTGTGCCAACTACTGAAACAAAATGATGTCAACTACTATGCCCTTTCGTTTTCGGTGGGTGTCGACTACTGAATCAAATTTTACTCTTAGAAAAAAAAATTACAACCGCCAGCAGGAATGAATACTTGTCGTAATATAATAGAAGAATAGTTTGTGCAGCAACTACTAATCGTAAATTTTCCATAAAGTGAACATAGCCTGAGTTATATAAACAAATAGGAAAAAAAATTCCTCAAAGTGTCAACTACAATTATAAATCCAATCCATTATTTCATCACAGAAAAATTTGCAATATAAATCCTTTCATTATCGTAAAAGGAATAAAAACACAACGCTCTCAGGATTTACCACAAAGAAACTGAAAGCAGAGTATTTCAGATATTTCAAAGTCACCCCATAATATTGTCGCCCCAAGCTAGTACATATAGAGCAACCAGTCGGAACGCATTCCGTGCATTATACTATCGAGAAATTTTTGCCAATCGATTTTCCCATCGTACTTATCTGTCTCATCCTATCTCGCGCCATGTCACCGAAAACATTTTATCACGTTTTACATTAAAACGACACGTTTAATCGTCCAACTAATTTCCAACGATTCTGTCTCGAATCCTTTCGATGACGAGTGCGTAAAATATCCCTCCAATTTCAACGTTTACCAAATGGCGCGAATCCGTTCGATTAAAAGAGTAATTTTCAAGTGTTCATCTCTCGAGAAGCGAATCTCGAGGTTGACGTTCACCAAAAGAGATTCATCATCGTCCGTTGACAGGATGCGATGGAAGCCCATACGAATCGTTGGAAATTATAAACGATGAGACCATGTTCGCTTGAACATCCAACGGACATTTTCGTGAAAATACTTGCCCCTTGAAATTTCACTATAATGACATTCTGATGAACGTTCCAGTATGAGGTGGAAAGCATTCCAGAATACCGACGTTCCAGGGTGCGAGCGAGTTACTTCGCAGAATTGTACTTCACGGATAGTAATTTATGTACGATCTCATTAGTCCCCCCTTCTGTTTTATATCCTTGACAGACACGATTTGATATCATACATCCTCGTTTGTTCAATTCGTAATTATATTCTATTCGTTCGTGTTATATAGAGTTTGTAGTTTCTACGATCCTTTGCTCGCTTGATTGGTTGTAGCAATTAATAACTATATAACTTGATACAGTTACGTTGAAAATGATTTAGGATCATTATTTTATTATGCATGAACCCTTTGCGCTTTGAATTATTTTACTAATTTTTCATCAGATAAGAACATATAGTCAAAACTGTCTACTGTTATTTATTTATTTTTACTTAATACTAGGAAGAATTGTAGGTATTGCGGAATATTTATGTTAACACATTCGCAACCGGCAATTTCTTTCCGTTTCTAATGCTGAGTACCGGCGAAAATAATGATATTGTAAAGCTGGTTGCCGCAAACTTGTAACGTTAAAACAAAGATACTTATAATATCTGTTTTGAATTATCAATGTTGTAATTATGTGTTCTTTAAAATAAAAACATTTGATAATTTGTTATTACTATGCTTAGTTTATTTAGTATATTACATGCATTTTAGAAAAGCAGAGTGAAGACAAAATTTAATATTTCTGTTTAGTGTGATTAGTAAAAAAACAATGAGTTTTGCGTAAAGAAACTCTATATAATTTGCTTATATAAGAAGTATCACGACATTTTCCATGAGAATTGCAAACTCTGCAACGTTTTTGTGGATATTTTAATTTCCCCGATTGTGCAATTCTTTCCAACTGTTGTGTTGTCCTGTCACCTGAAAGTCTATAAGGACTATCAAGGTGTCTCATTGAGATAGCCATTATCCAAAGTGCCTAATGTTGGCGAACTCAAAAATAGAAATTGCAGGACGTGAATTCACGTTAGCGGCAACTAGGTATAGGATTTAAAATTATGTGAATTCACGTCAGCGGTCGCGAATGTGTTAAGGTGGAAAATTATTGTTGATTTCTAATAAATGACATGTTAAGTGCCACAGAAAGCAGTCTCGAGTGCAGCTCGACTGTAGGACTTCAAAGGGTTAACAATTATACTTTACAATTACAATTGCAATATTTCTGTAGAGTTTCGGTTGTTTAGTTGTCGTTTTGAAATTGTTTTTAAAAACTTTATATATTTGTTTACATATGATGTTACTTGATCATCATAAAAAGTAAAGAGAATGAGAAATTGGACTTGATAATTATTCCTATTGCACCAATGCTTATCACAATATGAAACAATTTTGTATAAATGATATAGAATTACATTATTTAACACAGTTGATTGTTGCCTCATTACATGCAACTCAAGGTGCACATCAAAACAAAAGTTTAAATATTTCGAACTGAGCAATAAATAATTTAGACTACTTTTATAATTAGCATATACGATTGATATTAAAAAACAAAGTACAGAATGAATCAATAAGTAATACCAATTTAAATTAACTAGTAATCGTTCGATTATACTGAAAAATACCTTAAATATTATATATTCAACATAAATCCAATTACATTCATTCAACCAGCTTCTCAAAATACAACAAAAATCGTTTAAAAAGTTGTGGATACAACTAATGGGTTACAAATGGTCTCACTATTTTTATACTAGGGGCGTTCTACTTTTCTACCGACAATGACGTGTCCTCTCTTGAAAAAAAATCGGTATTCGTCCAAAATTGCAGTTTCTCAAATTTTATTTTCACAAGATTTTTTTGGACCATACAGAGATTATAATAATACTAAAATACCGTTTTTATTATTTTTTCTTTTTACAAAATCATTGTGACATAGTATTCGAAATGTGTGACAGAGGTGTTTTACATACAAATAAAATGTGTCTCTTTGCGCCGCCTAATGTTACAACATGATCTCGCTTAAAAAAATCATATAGAACCCTTTAGTATAAAATTATTTATCGAACTTCTGAAATATTATCATTAAATTAATGAGAATATAATAAACGTAAAGGTTCATACTATTAAACAAAAAAATATTTTATCGTTGGGTCCGGCTATGCATGTTTTTTCTTGCTATCTTCCGTCACGCATTTCGCAAAACAAAAAACGCTTCTGAGTTGTTTGATTTTCAACACTAAGCAACAGTACGGTTTCCTCTTCCCCCTTGGCCTCACCCCTTGAGGCCCCACCTGCGAGCGAGCCTAGTTATTCGCTCGCAGAAAGTGAATAGAGGTGCGTGTGTTTATTCGGCGACCGCTCTGTCACGTAAGTTACTACTTTGAAATTTTATTGTAATTCACGTTTATATATGCAATATTATTATTTCTCAGTAAATCTGTCATGTTCACCTATTTTTACGAACAAGTCGTAATTTCGTGAACGCTAAAATCCTCGAACACTGTTATTTTACACTTCTGTCACGAGACACCTCTGTCACAAATATAGGGGAGGGTGGGGCAAAGTGAGCCCCTTCAGCAAAAAATAGTCATATCTTTATTTTTTTTTATTCGTTATAGGGGAGGGGGTGCAAAGTGGGCCCCTTCAGCAAAAAATAGTCATATCTTTATTCTTTTGGGCTCCAAAATTTTAAGGGGCCCACTTTGCCCCACCCTCCCCTATACATATATATATATATATATTTTTTTTGTGACTGAGGTGTTTATTTTTTCTTACTCTTCCGATAAAACTTAAAATAAATAAAAGCTATAAAATAAAACTTCGATGCATTATACGTTTCGAAAATCTTCGATAACTGGACAATAATTTAAAAATACATTTTATAAAAAAAATACACTTTTATTTTTTTCAAAATCAAAAAATTTATCACTCATATTGTCGGTAGAAAAGTAGAACGCCCCACTATTAAAATTACGTACAGTTACACAAAATATCAGAAATCAACGAGAACTTTTGATTTTTAGGAATCAATTTCTGAGTCATGGTATATACTTCCAGTCAGAAAAGAGATCATAAGCCAAAGGAGTAATCGAGTTTGTAAAATAAAAAGGAACTAACTATCGCATGCTTATATTCTCGCACAAGTATTTACTACTTAAAATAATTTTTTTATTACATAAACTTTGTAAATTCTCCGTTGATCTTAAATATTAAATCACAGTCGCTAATTAAAAAAAGTACAAATCTCAAGATTCAAGTAACGATTCCTTGCCACTTTTAACTTCTTAGCTTCAAGCTACTTTCCATGGATAAAAATCCTCGAAGGATTTTGAATTTACGCAAATAAGTTGAAAAATGCACGATAAAGTGTCGTCAGTTCTCGCTGAACACTCATTTAGTATTCCGATCGTGAATTCTTCGGGGGTAATTTGTCACTCCCGTTTCCTTTCTTTTAATTGCATTATTTCGCAAGAAGTTCGACCCTGTTAAATGGGTTGGCCGACGCCATGGGTAATTAAGGGGAGCCCGATCTAGGAAGAAAGACGATGGGGTAAACGCTTTAAGCGACGTCCGCGTTATCCCCGGTGTTTGAAATTTTTCTGTTAAATGTCCCCTCGGTTAACGATCGCGCTAGACGGAAGTTTTAAATTAAAACGAATTAAGGCATAACCCGCCACGCTTTAGAGTTACCGTTTAGTTTTTATCTTGTCGGAAAAAGAAAGGCATTACGGAAATAGATATTCAAAAGGGGGACGAAGCACGATGGATTTAAAAACATTAATCCAATCGAAAACGAGATCCCGTCGTTACTTTCTGCCTGTTATCGGGTTTTTAAGGGGGACTAAAACATTTGTAAATTTCTTGGGTAATTTAATTCTTACTACTGTTATTATTTAGTGTGATTAGATATGAGTCTGAAGTGCTGTCGGCATATGCTTGTTGGAGACATTTTAATGTGTCATATTTTAAATATGATGCTAACACGCATATGAATTTTTATATAACTTGAAGTAATTATTTTTATTTCAGGTTTATAAGAATTTTCATTATTCGTTTTATCGTGGCTTTAAGGGAGGCCAAAATATTTGTAAATCTCTTAGGTAATTTAATTCTTACTACTGCAATTATTTAGTGTGATAAGTCTGAAATACTCTCGGCATATGCTTATTAGAGACGCTTTAATGTGCCATATTTTAAGCGTAATAGTAACACGCAAATTAATCTTTAAATAACTTGCGATAATCATTTCTTATTTCAGATTTAAAAGAATTTTCATTGATAGAGGATATTGTCGAATATTACTGGCACCGCTGGAGATACAGTGGGAGCGATAAGGGTTAAAATCGTCTAACAGATAGTTACCAGTTATGATAAAAAAAAACAAAGAAAATTTGTTTTCTTCTGTATTTCAGACTTAACGGCTATGGTAATTAGCAGAGGACCTATGGTTTTCGGTTAGCAGCGAAATGTCGAGGCTATGATGTACTTATACTACTAGACAGCGTGTGCTTATATGATTTAACCAGTTAGCTGTGTTTGACGAGTATACTCGTCATGCGTAAAATCTACCACTGGTTATATAAATTGTAATTTTGACGAAAGATAAAATATATTTGTAAATTTCAAGATGTTTGGAATATTTTGAGGCCATGCCGAAATAAAACAAATAACTAAGGGGTATAAATAATTTGAAATAGATTTATGCTCATCTCTCAATTTTCGTGACCCAAAATTCAAAAGAATTTTCGCCACAGTTAACGGGTTAAAATTCTTCTGAGAAGAGCTAAAGCAACAGAATTTAAACACAGATTTCTTTTGTTCAGAAACATACTATGGACGTTTAATGCAGTTAATATAGAATATATATTTAAGAAATTGTTATAATTCTAAATTTCCCAAAAATTCATAAAAATCTGTGGTCTGCTGTGGCTGGAGGAGATGGGGACTTGAACTCAGATCCAACAACTGAAAGTTCCAGTCTTTAATTCTTTGCAATTAATATTAACACTTTACCGACCGGTAGTTTTTAACATCCTACCCACTTCTGATCGGTCACTTGCACGCAAATATTTCCCTGATACTGATATCTCTTCGAAAATTGCAAAGTTTTTTCACTGAGTCCTCGGCACAGTTAACCACAATGAAAAATAATAATTTATTAATTTCCGTAGCGACCAATTAATAAGTTAAAAGCCCAAAAGTGTTGGGCCCGAAAAGCCGATTAATCGACTACCGGTCGGTAAAGTGTTAATTATAAGAGATATTTCAATGGGGATTTGAAATTAACATTTCAAAATTGAAATTAAATTAGCAGATCAATTACAAAGTATGTACGACTATTTAGTATGCAGCTCGACGTGAAACTGCAAAGGATTTTAATTTCATATTCAAGATAGCTTTTAAGAAGTTTTCAGTGCATATTTACTACAATTAAGATTGAACGTGTCTGTTTGAATAACTACTTAACAACGACTTCAGAAATCATGAAGAGTAACATTTCAAAAGCACACCGATAGAAAGAGTTGCCTTTCTTTCGAAATTCTGTAGAACTTTAACTCTTATTCTTCGCATATGCGATATGAAAGAGCCGAACTTTCGTGCCTCGATGAACAAGAATGAAACCATTGAAAATATTCGTTCGTGCGGACTATGATTTAAAACTTTTATTTCCTTCCAGCAGCCATTTTTTTTATTTATTTCTCCCATTTCGCTGGATGAAAGTGCCGAAAATATTCCTTCGAGCTTCTTCTCGAAGATGCACATGCAATTCTACATGAAAAGTATCTCGATCTAAGTTGATGTAGTAGTTGCATATTGATCAGAGTTCCATATTTTGTTTCGGAATGGAATTCCGTTAAAAGCACCCCACTCGAACGACATATTTTTAGAAATATTTGCCTCAGAAACGGATTCTTCGAGGGAAAAGAATGATTTGAAAAATTCTTACAAATTCATGCTCAAGCATCTATTTCATATTTCGCGATACAAGGTTCACCCTTCAACCATTGTCCTAGAATAAGGAATGGAAATTGAATATAAGAAATTGACAATTTCTAATGTTGGATACTGAAATATTATTAAACTTGATTCAAGACCCATATGAGTAGTGGTCGCCAAACTTTTTGACCTTACGGACCAGTAAATTCATAATTCAAAACCCGCGGACCACTAATAGGATCTTTTAAGTGTTAAATATATTTATAAAAAAAATTGTGATCTAAAAACACATAGGGGAGGGTGGGGCAAAGTGGGCCCCTTCAGCAAAAAATAGTCATATCTTTATTTTTTTGGGCTCCAAAATTTTAAGGGGCCCACTTTGCCCCACCCTCCCCTAAAATGTATTGTTATAAATTGAATTATATTTCAATGCATCTTAAAACATAACTTAACGTGACAACTAAGTATATTCCACATTTTTCAGGGGAACAGAGACATTTTCTCGCGGACCACCACTTTGGCGACCACTGCATATGAGGAGTGTTACTTGTCTCCAATTCATCACTTTTTCTTCAAAATGTGGTTTGAAGGCACTTAGTTTTAATGAAAGTCACAGCAAAAGCCATGGCCCTTCTGGAACCTTATTCACGAGAAATCGGAATTATCGGAAAATCCCACCACACTGACCAAAAACCCTTAAAATGTCAGCATTGTTTTTAAGTGAAAGAATTTGTCCAGAATTACTGATAGTCAGCATCTCGGGACGTCTTTATGTTTGCTAAAATTCCAAGCACGAAAGTAGTACCTTCAAAAAGAAAGTGCTGTAAACAACTACGCGGAATACAACACTAAAAGCTGGGATAAAATAATCAGTAAAATACACCTCAAAATTATTTTGATACTCCTCCGGTGTTTCGCTCCTTTCATCACTTTTACTGAAGTAATACTTTTTCTATTAAAATTACATCTTTACAAAGCAGAAACCTTGAAGGCAGAAATAGACTAATAGAGATTTCAATGACAATATTTAAATATTTAATGCTTAAAAATTATAAATATTACAATTTTAAAGTCATGAAATTTTATTGAATTCAATAGCGCTGGTCACTAGTGACCCCCATGGCATTCAACGTATTAAAGTATATAGTACAGCAAACATGGATTGTAAATTTAAACTTGAGCAATATAGTGCATAACTATGATACACGTAACCGCAAAAAAAACATAGAGTAAATGGTTAACGAAAATACGTGCGCTGAAAAATATTCTTCCAAACAGAATAATTTCAGCATCGCACGAATGTAAATGTTTTCTGAAGAAATTGCCTTTGATTTAACTTTAAAATCAGGAACACTATTTCATGGAAAAGGCTATAGAAATTTTTTGTAAATGGAACATTTCAACATTCGTATTTTGCGATGCTGAGTTCTTACGAAAGTTCTTAAAACAATTCTATATAACGAAAGATTAATTTCAGTTGAATGATAGTAAATTCAACAGGTTTGGATATCACGACAAATAATTCAGCTCTTACAAAGTAAATAGCACGCGAACTTCGAAACGTTAAATCTTCAAAGATGGACTTACGAGAATACGCTTCCGGTAACTTTTCATTCTCGGAATTTCATTTTAGATAAAATCCCAGAAGTTCCTTTTGTTCGGAGAAACTTTATACACATATAATTCTACGACCAGAAGCAGCAACCCGATATTATGATCAAAAAATGAAAAAATGAAAGCATTACCTCAGACCCTAAGAGGCCAACAGTGACATAAGAAAAGAATATTGCTCATATAGACTTATGTAATTCCTAATTTAACTCTAAAACTACCGCTATTAAATCTATTATATTTCAATATATCAAATACGTTCTTTAAAAAACGAGAAATCAAGAGGTGGAAAGATAATTGATTCGGTAATCTGTATTTTATAAAACCGAAACAGAATATCTGCTCTCTAATTGCCCCATAATCTTGAAGAACTTTTGGGAAAAAATTGTGAACGAGTCATTTTGACTTGGTACTTCTAGTATTAACTAGAAAAAATAAAAAGTTTAAACAACTACACCACAAAATCATTTTACTTCGCATAACATTTAAATAACAAATTTGTAATCTAATATTTTACTGAATCTAAGGACCTCATTATCCTCGTATACACGTTATCTTAAATAACATGAAAAACGAAATAATTACGGTTAACTGGGAACGTAAAAAATAAAAGAAGAAAATCGTCAAACCATGTTATTTTTAACGAACCCAATGAAATTCATCTAAGAGGTAATATTCAGCTAGGACCGTATGGGAATGAAGTATTTCATTGGTTTATTGTCATGGGAAATCACAGGCATCCAGAAACAGAAGCGAATCATAACGGCGAAAGAATGAGCCTGAAGAAATCGATGAAACGGAAATGTTATATATGAGCAATCACGTACCAGTCGACTTGACGATTGAGTTGGGTCGAACAGAAGCCAGTCATAGGACCTCGTCCTCAATGTCCCTAGAGACGTTGGTAGTCGTTGCTTCCAAAGTGATCATCTCACATCCCTCCGGGTTCTGGGTTTTGGTTACTTGACTCGGCAGCAAAGTCTCTTGCAAGGTATTGTTACCATTGCATACCTTGTCGTTTTTGCATCTCTCGGTCGTTCTAGGAGTGTTCCCATCAAATGCCCTTGGGAAGCATGGAAGGATCTTTGACAGAGAATAGGAGAGGTGAATATGGTTATTATTTTCATGTAGACGGATTTGCGCTTGCTTCTTTAGTGTTTATTGTACGTACGTTGTAAGATTAATTATTGCTCCTATTTCATTAATAATTTATAATTCTAGGTTTGTTTTAGTTGTGTTGCATGTCAAATTTAAAATCGATTCGATTAGTTGAGTGTTTAATACTTCTTTTTTGTAGATAGTAGGACATTCGTTTTTACGTGTTCTCCCCGAGTCTTTTCAAATTGGTGTGTCGAATGTATTGGAGGTGGAAAAGTATTGCAACAGTTGCACACATATTTCTAATATTTTCGAATCACGATGTTTGCTGTGGTCTAAATAAAATTTAAATTCGGTCCTGTTAGTTGAGAGTTTGATACTTTCACATAGTGTAAGATATTTGCTTTTACATTTTCTTCCGGTGTCTTTTTCAAATTGGAGTAAGGAATGTTTGAATGAGGAAAAGTATTGCAACAGTTGCACACATATTTCTAATATTTTCGAATCACGATGTTTGCTGTGGTCTAAATAAAATTTAAATTCGGTCCTGTTAGTTGAGAGTTTGATACTTCTTTTTTACACATAGTGTAAGATATTTGCTTTTACATTTTCTTCCGGAGTCTTTTCAAATTAAAGTATCGAATATGAAAAAGTAATATAAAATAAATAGAAAGTAATGTTGAATGTGGCAAAGTTGCGCATACATTTCTAATATTTTCTAATCATGATCTGTGCTGTGGTGTATGTAAAATTTAAATTCGGTCCTGTTAGTTGAGAGTTTGATACTTCTTTTTTATAGATACTGTAGGACATTTGTTTTTCCGTGTTGTTCCTGAGTTTTTTCAAATTGGAGTATCGAATGTATTGAATGTGAAAAATATTGCAACAATTGCGCATACATTTCTAATATTTTCTAATCATGATCTGTGCTGTGGTGTATATAAAATTTAAATTCTGTCCTATTAGTTAAGAGTTTGATACTTGTTTTTTATAGATACTGTAGGACATTTGTTTTTACGTGTTCTTCCCGAGTTTTTTCAAATTGGAGCATCGAATGTTTGAATGAGGAAAAGTATTGCAACGATGGCGCACATATTTCTAATATTTTGGAATCACGATGTTTGATGTGGTGTAAATGAAATTTGAAATTGGTCCTATTAATTGGGATTTTGATACTTCTTTTTTATAGATAGTGTCGGACATTTGCTTTTACATTTTCTCCGGGAGACTTTTCAAATTAGAATTTCGAGTTTGTTGAATTTTCGAAATTATTGCAAAAGTTACGCACATATTTTTAATATCTTCGAATCACGATGTTTGCTGTGGTATAAATGAAATTTGAAATTGGTCCTATTAGTTGAAAATTTGATATTTCTTTTCTATAGATAATGGAAAACATTCGTTTTTATGTTTTCTCCCCGAAGCTTTTTAAATTGAAGTATTGAATGTATTGAATTTGTGAAAGTATTGCAACAGTTGCGCACACGTTACTAATATTTTCGAACTATGATCTTTGATATTTCTTTTGCACGTTACTTCGAAATGTTATTAAATAAGACATTTCTACTACGTTATTCAGCCCTTTGAAAACTTTCCGAAGAATACTCGTGTTGCTACGTAAAAATAAATTCCTTTTCATGATGTGAAGAAGGTAGCTCACGTGATCGTTCATTTTACAAATTAAAAATCCCCTTTCGATATTTTTCATCTAAGCGTATTCATACACTTCCACAATCTACTTAACATTCCAATTTCATTTCTCGATCGTTACAAATGAATCATGTAACTTGTAAAATGACATTGCCGATCGAACTTTCGGCTGATCTGCATAGAAAAGTTATAAATGCGATTCAAGGATTACGAAATCATCGAAAGTTTTCTAAATTGAGAAAGTTCCGGGACGATTGGAACAAGTGGTAAATTGTGCATCTCTTAGCACAGATAAAGCAAAAATTCTATTCCGATATAACGAACCGTTAAAAGCCAAAAGTACTGCTACTTCATTACATAATTAATTTTAGTTTTTCGTTTAAAAATTATATTTAAAAATTGATCAAATTTGAGCCTAAACTATATATTTTAATTAGAAGATCTTGACATAATATTTGTGCTGTTATATAATACTTTCGGTTTGTAATAATTATTATCTAATTTCTCAATGTCATGATCCTCGCCACTTTAATATCGTCGTGTTCTATTTCTTCGTAGTGTGATCCTGGGATTTCAAGAATTCAATTCCAACTTATGTGAGAGCGTCTCAAAGGGTAAAGCGTTTTAGAAGTTACATATTGAGTTCCTCGCATTCATATTGAGTTAAATCCAAATTTGGCCTAGGACACGACCTACATATCACACTTTATCACCTTTAAACAATAATTCACACGTTAATGGATTCTAGGACAGTCAATACTCTCGTTTTTCATAAATTACGAACTACATTTAACAGCATTACAATAGAATATAATTAATATTATTTAATTCACTCCTAGCATAATTGAATTTCCTTTGAATCTTTTTATATGACAAATGTTCATATAGAAATATATATATTTTTTCAAACACCACGATTTTCAAATGCAACAGTAATTCCTTTGTTTAATTTTCAATTGCAATTTCACCCTGAAGGACTCTCTCAAATACATCTCCATTTTATTGTAATTTCTAGGTCACATGTATTATCGAAAAACACTATTAATCCATTAACCGAGAAAAATAAATTAACCTGTCACGAATATTTGCAAGTAGCACGCTTTAATTTAAACCTGATCAGTCATTTATATTATATTGTAAATCGTAATAATTAAACATCTTCAGATTACGTTTCCACTTTTATCTCAGCCCATCAAGAAAGATTAATGTTACAATCACTGTTTATATTTTCATTTAAACAGGAAGCACTGCGTAAACGAACTCTCAGATTAATGATATTTTTCTTTCAATTGTTATCCCTTTATAATTCACCCCAGCAACGTCTCGCTCAATACAACATACATAGTTCCACTCCAAGCTCGCACAAATCTCAAATTCCCCATAGCACCCCAAGCAGAAAGAAAACGCGCATACTTGCTTGAATTCCTTCCGGAAGTTATCGTTGAGCCAAGCATAAAGGAACGGATTGTAACAGGTGCTGCTCATTGCCAGGCAATGTGCCATGAAGAAGCAGAGTTTGTAGTAAATCCAATCGTTCGCAGAGTCGTAGAAGTCATTAACGACATTAACGATATTAAGTGGTAGCCAAGAAATTCCAAATATAGTAACCATAGCAATAAGCATTCTATTGGTCTTTTTTTTCCTATCTCTGTCAGCTTCTTCCCTCCTTTTGTTACTCTTGGCACCAGGCTTTGACCTTGCTCGATTATTAAGTTTTATAGAAATACAGACGTAACAAAAGGCAATCACGAAGAATGGTACGACGAATTGAAAAATAGACGTGACCGAGCTGAACACCTTCCGTGAATGATTGTCGGACCAGTTCTCCTCGCAGTAAGTGTCCGATTCCTCAAGATGCATGTTAAATCCGTAAGGTAGTGTTACAAGCAAAGCCACTACCCATATGCCAACGATAATGGCCAGGCATACCTCGATCTTCATGCGCGGATGAAACGGATATATGATCACCATGAATCTATCAATGGCGATGCTGGTTAAAGTTAACGTGCTCGTGTATACGCTTACACCCTGAGTGTATGGTACAAGATGGCATAATGTTCTACCAAATATCCATCTGCCAAGGAACGTATAGAGTGGGGTGAATGGAACAGCCAGTACGCAAAGTAGAACGTCGCTTAATGCCAAGTTCGTGATAAATAGATTCGTCACTGTCTGCATCTGACGATTTCGTGCAACGACGAAGCATACGAGAACATTGCCGAAGACACCCAGGACGAAGATATTGCCATAAAATATGTAGAACATTATTTGCACCATTGAATTTGAGGTCACGTCTTCAAGAGGATAAGTGATGTTTTGCGACGAGATCTGCATAGTAATATTACGTGAAACCGTTGCGTTTCCCATTCTTTTCTAGTGGAATTGATCGTTGAGGTGGGATAATCGATTGCCTGTGTAACTTCCTTCTTTGGCCTCTTCAAGTTTACACTTCGTCGATGAGTTTCCGGTGCTCGAGGGCTCGTCTCGTTGTCCTGTATTCTCGCTTTTAGTTTCGATTGAACTCGCGAAATGCGGTTTGGCATTTACGTGCGGTGTTGGTACTTTTCTGTTGCGCGAAAAGCCACACTTTTTTGAGGATTGTTATGGTTTCTTGAATTAGTAATGTTGTCGATAGTTGTGATTTTTTAGTAGTGGTAGTATCGTCGATGATCCTGAGACAAGTACGTCTCGTTTTTTCTTTTATATATAATTCACTGTAAAAAGGAATAAAAATAGTGTCATGTGTTTTAATTAAGTGTTTCAAATTATTCTTAGAGAAACGTTCAAAAATCTACGGACGCAGAAATATCACAAAGAATCTGAAGTGTATAATGGACGTGGTTTAGTTCGTAAGATTTTTTTTTTCGGTGAATCGATATATTTCATAATAGGATGCAGAATACTGTGTAAAAAGATTGTGAGAATAAAATGTTTCGTAGGAGTGATATTAATCGTACTTCATGAGCAGGATTTCAAGTTATTCACGGATGCGATTTATAATTTAATAAGACTTCATTTCCATTGCCAATGAGTTGACATTAAATGCACAATTAAATAAGAAATTTATCATTTTATTATATTTCAATTTTACTGTGAAATGTTATTCGATGAAAACAGACAAATTGTATCTAAAGCTTAGCAATAATTTAGCTCCATTTTGCTTAGCTTTTCTCCAGTTTTCTTCATGATTAATCACATTCGAATAGAAATTGTTAATTAACCAGAGATTATGCAAATTATAGTAATTCTACAGTATGAACTGAAATTACTTGATATGTTATAAATTATGTAAATATTTGCAAACAATTAACAGACACCTTCTATATAAAGCTTAGCGACAATTTAGCTCCATTTTTCGTAATATTCTGCCGGCGTAGAAGCTTTTTGGGAATTGTCTTCGACTCATTTTCTCAAAACCGTTTTCTTTATGATTAACAGACTGCGGATTTTTATGCATTTATGACAAATTAAATACGGCTAAAATATACAAAAAGGACATAATGCAAAAATATATCTAAAATACCCAAAGTATGGTATTTGTTGTAATATTTATTGAGTGCACTAAATCCCTAGATAGGTTTTCCTGTCTCACCTGCATTTATGAAACTGGAAATTTGCATAAACATCCGCAGTCTAATGATTAACGACATCCTAACAGAAATTTTTAATCAACGACAAATTATGAAGACTATGGTAATTCTATAGAAAGAAATTAAATTATGTCATATCTCGTAAATTATCTAAATATTTGCAAACAATTAAGGAAGAAACTTAGATGAGATTAACTCGACGTATTTTACGTGGAGAATATTTGAAAGCTTTCGTGATAGGAAATAATGGAGTCAATTTAAGAAGTTCACTCTCTCTCTCAGCCAAATCAAACATTTTATTTTAAGAATAGCGAATTCCGATGCTTCACGTGGACGTTTCTTTAAAAATCTCGCGAAAATAGAACTATATCCTACGACGGTCTGTACCTGCTTGGTATTACAACTTTTTCCATAAGCAAGTAGGAGTGGTCTTGAAAATTTACCTTACCAAAGAAATAAATAGCCTCTTGTGTATTACTTCGCATATTAAAACTTCTAGTCGTGCACTCGAGTTTGAAAGAAACACAAGTGCTACTTCTACTTTGACATTTTGAAGAAATTTCATTCGAAACTATTTTACATCCTTCGAAGCGAACTTAAATAATGCGAAAAGTAGCAAAGTCTTTTTGTTGCATGAAATTATTCAAATGAAAATGAGAAAATAAAAATTCAAATATGTAATGTAACTTCCTAAAATTAGATTTACGAAAGTTAAATTAATGAATTCCTCTTTGTTTTGCAAACATATTTCAAAGTTACGGAGAAGCAATCTAGTAGATGTGTTCCGTGTATTTTATAAATTCCACGCCCGCAAATCTAATGTTAATCCTCTATGGGCATTTGAGACTTCGAGTTAACGGAAGACGCGATCAAGTTTCTACTCTTCAAAGTCAAATTTTTAACTTTGCAAAACATTGATAATTCAACTCGTAAAAATGATAAAAGTCTTGAAAATTCAATATTTCAAAGTCTAATTCAGTTTATTACTAAAAATTGTATTTTTATCATTTTCTAATTGTGCTTTCATGAAACTAATCTTCCGATACCACAACAAATTCGAACTATAATGGATTAATAGCACAATTTGTCATATCACTTTAACAAAATTTGAATTTAAAAATTTAAACAGGTATTGCTAAACATTATTGTCAAAAAGTATATACTGAAGACTGATAAAAGATAATGTTGTTTCGTTACATACATAAAATTCTTATCAATCCACACATACAAGTATGATGCCTTTGACGATTAGAAATTTCAAATAGGTATGTTCTATACCTTTTTTCGAATTTTGAAAAGCCTAATGAAACGGGTATAGGTGAAGTAACGAATGACAAATACGCCGAATACTTAAAGTAAGAACTAACACTATAGGGCGAGAACTTATAAAATCATATCACGTAAGAAGGTATATACTGTAAGACAGTTTTAGCCACCTGTTGAACAGTTCGCGCGCGAAAGATTTCCAGTTTCTTTTCGGTAAGACTTTACGAACTAAACATCACTCTACAAAGTATTCCGCGTCTCCTTTCGTCGATCGATACGTATCTCATACATATTGAGTATCCTCGTAATCGAGAAGGTGAAATCGGGGGAGGAAAATCCTAACTTTTCCATCTGATAGCCGAGCCTCATTAGCTCACTGTACTCGGAATCTCATAGTATAGAGAGTAATTTTCGAGTCTCGCTCATATCGAGAACTTTCTGATTGAGATGGAGACATCAATGGTGGAAAATTATAAATTTACACTAATCAAATCTCGTTAACTCCTTCCACGTTGAATTTTATTAATGTTAAGATATACTTTGAATTTCAGGACAATTAGAAGTGGGATGTTTTGAGAAATTAAATCATCTTTCGGGTATACTTTTTATCTAGCACTTTTTAACTGAGAGGGAAAAAATGAAGTATGAAGAATGGTATGTTTTTTATCCTATAATCACACCTCTTTAAGCTCTATGTACTAAACATTTCATAAAAAATAAGATGGTGTCCATTTTACGACGGTACTCACTGAACACTCGGGTGTAGCACTTTTTAATTATCGAGAGATTCACAATTACGCGTCTATCCACCTTCGCGATAATTTTTTTGCGAATGATTTCCAAAACTTCCAATATTTCATTTATCTATCCATGCCTGTAATCTATTCGCGAATTATTTTACTGTTAAATTCCATCCTTATTTTGATACCAGGTCAAAATCAATTATAAAGTTTTCTTTTTGTCTCGTTTTAAAGATATTCTTCCACTTTTATGTTTTACGATATTTAATAATTTTTCCGGTTGTTTTTTTAGCATAAAGAAATTTCCGTTTTGAATCGCGGAACACGTCCGCCGAGCGGGCTTTTCCGTCGACAACTGAACACGGAAAATTGCCGTCGAACCTACGGACCCGCCGTCGCCTTTTCGCGCAGGCGTCCAAATTAATATTGGTTTCTTTCTATCCACGGTTCGTCTCGTTCGAGTCAATTTACTTATCGGTAGATCGGTATTAACACTTTCATTTCAGAACAACTGCACCGAAAAGAACTATCGACATAAAACTGTCGATAGATGTTCACACTGGATTGTGCAAAGACATTTTCATGTCTGTTTCTTCTTTTGCATTTTTTCGGCTTCAACTGATATTGAAACATTTATTTTTATTGTATTCAATTTCATTTTTTCTACGACTTAATATTTTAGGTGGGTTCTGGACCACCGGATCTATGAAATGATAAATGACAATTTCGAAAAAATTACTTAAAGGTGACGGGACTGAAATTGACGTATGATCCACTGATTGTGAGTGCAAATCGTGCCTCAATTCTTCTATGCAATTATCAAAGATATCGATCGGAGATTTGTTATGTTAAAAGAAAAAAAAATTAGCTCTATATTTAAAGAAATATTTTTAAAAATTGTAAAGCTTCAACACTAGATATACCAATTCAGTCAAAATGACAGGTACACAATTTTTGCCAAAAATTCTACGGGTTTATGAGAGAGCCGTAGAATAAATATTATTCGTCCATCGTATAAAACATAAATTACCGAATCTACCATCTTTTTCACGTCTTAATTTTCCTTGCTTTAAGCTACATATTTAACATATTTAAATATAGTAGATTTCACGCTGGTAAATCTAGTGTTAAAAATAAATGGATCTACGGTAGACTCTTTTAAACGGAAAAGTATTTACATAGAATGTTTACGGTTTTATAAATCTTGTTATACTGGATCGTGCTTACTTAGACATCTTTCATTTTGTATAACCGAGTAATTGTAATAATAATAATAATAATGTTCTTGAACACATTAAGCGCCATGTCTGTTCGTAGAAGCTAGTATCACACTTTCCGTTTAGGTCCGTTATTAGGAAAAGTATCTTCCTATTTGTTTTAATAAACTACATTAATTTTTGATAAAATGTTTTATTTGCTACTTAAAACCACTAATCATGGCTAGGTCAGGCGCGATGACGTAGCTTAGGTAAAAAACTAATAGTTCATTTTCATTGATCAACGTCAACGTAAACGAAAAATCAACGCCCGGTCCCTAGGGACCAGTGTGGCGCTTAACGTGTTAAAAGGAATTATTAGCGAACAAATGTACTAAATGTAGTACTTTCGATATGTTTAAAATTATATTTTTTGATGAAAAATGTTACACATTTAGGTAAGCTTCATTAAAATTTGTAAAATAAGGTGGAAATTCATAATGGATCTTTGTACTTTTCCTTATGGTTGTATTTCATGTATAAATGATTAATAAACATTACAACGACATCAATTAATATTGCTCAAATTTCTTCACTATATCGAATAATTACCCATAATTTAATTGTACATAAGGCTCATTTAAGAGATCTAAGTAAATATTCGACAAATTTTTTAATTGCATGTTCATAGATTGTCATCAATCTGTGAAAACAATAATCTCGAATCATCATCGTATTATTCAGATTCCAAGGTCTTAATACTATCATCGGAGATTATCGTATGACATTTCCTTCAAAGTCCAGCATCTTTCAAACCATCATCCCCACGTCAATCATTCCAACCCCTATCTTACCATCGTTCAATATATAAGCAACACAACTGCGAAGTTTTTCCTTTCTTATCTCCAGAAGTATATAAAATACGTGAAAAATTTATACTTTGCTAAGATAAAATAACAGACTTGTAGGCCACTGAAATTTTCCATCATCAAGTTATATGAAATTAAAAGCAAATGCCAATACTTATACAGGCGACCCTCGAGTTTCGCACACTCTACTTTCGTACAATTCGCTATTTCGCACATCTTTAAAAATTCAATTAAAAAATTTTTTGTCGCTATTTCAAAAATTGCTTCTATGCAGTCAATCCCTTGGAGTGAGGTCCCCAAATACAATATTAGAGGACCCTGAGGTTCTTTACTATTGTAATATTGTCTCTAGTATTACCTACTAGATGTTGAAAAATCTCAAGATTAAAAAGAAACCATATTAATATGCAACTTTTAATATTTTTCGTATATCCCTCGACTTTCGAACATTCAACATTCGCCCACATTTATAGAAACCAATTATGTGCGAAAGTCGAGGGCCGTCTGTATAATCTTCTCCTATTTTATATATCAAATATTATAATCTTTTCATTATTTATATTATCGAGATCTCTATAACTTGATCAAAAGAATGACGTTAAAATTGAAGTTTACACCGAAAAAATAAGCTACATTATGACGTGCTAATAATACTTTAAAATTAACCGAACGCGCCGAAGGTAATCTTCAGAATAATCACATAATAAGCAACTCGCCTAAGGCTGAACGCACTTGCGTTAATTTTATATAACGTCAATATGAATGTAATTATTTTTATTCTATTGATTACTGATTTTAGAACCAGTTTAATAGATTATCAATTGGCCTATAGTTTATCACTGACTCGCGCAAGGTATAGAAACAATGGGGCAGGATTCGGGGCTTAAAAGGATACATAATAAAACCACCATTATAAAATACAGTAATTTATCAATAATGAATCATTCGTCCTCGTAATTCTTGTGATAAATCTAGAGCATCTCCTTTACCATACTATACACTACACGATTTTTGTCACCATGTCGTAACTTATAATATACACATTGCATCATTCTTTCTTTCATTATCAACTCTCATTCTCTCTCTCTCTCTACATATACATATTTATATATTTATATATATGTATATATGCGCGCGTGTGTCTCTAAAATAACGAACGTTACACATATTGCATTTTGACGCAGCTGCTTTATGTATAAACTTACAAGGTAAACCCTACGGCGAACGCATAGATCTCAGATTGCACACGCACACATTATCACTCTTTCACTTTTTGCATTTTAATTCTCCGTCCATTTCTACATTCTCTTTTTTATATATTTTCATAACATAATATTTATATATTTATATTTGTATATCTCATCTTTATATACATGTGTACGTGTGTGTCAACACGCGACACACACAAATCACGGTACACGAGGAAACGTGATAGCAACACGTTTTAGATCCATGGAATCGCGCAATTATTTAACTTTACAATCACGGTAAATACCATGCGGTGCGAGGGATAAATCCTGCAGTCATTATACGCGTTATGTATTACGTAGGACGAAGAGGTAAATAATATGACGAAGAATAAATTTACGACGAGGACCGCGAGTCATTAAAGAAATTACAGGTGAAAACAATCCAGTGCAATTGTTTATAGAGGCTTAGCTGAATTACGATAGCATTAACTATTTAGTAATGAAACACTACAAAAAAAAGGTCAACTATACCAGAGCCAAAAGTGTCATTATAAATGGACATTACGTCTTTTGTCTAGTAACTATAAATACAAACTTGTATATGTGTGTATGTGTGTGTGTGTGTGTATGTTTAATAACAATTCGTGATATTTTTATTAATTGGTCATAGGGAAGGCAATGGACGAATCTCAGGAAGAGAGTCCCATTCGTGACACTTTCGACTTTTTCGCCTAATAATTTTATTTACATTGTACACACGTCCGAATTATGAGACTCCATTTCGAGCACTCGATCGCCCTCCCTCGAATTCAAATCTTAAAAATGATATCTCATCCTTATCGTACCTTTCGCAGAATAAGAACATACTCAGAACGTATATTCCGAAATCGTCTTCCTCGTGGAAGATCCGCGCGTTATTCTTCCCATACGAGAGAGACAGTTTAATTTACAATTGAATGAGGTGCTTCGGGTCAATAAATAATGATACTATTACTTTGCATTAAGTATACTAGTATTCTATAAGTGTTAATCGTCTATAAAAATTCGATACAAAGGCACGAAACTTTTAAGAATTCAAAGATAACGCGACTGCGGCTTTTTCGTGCGGTTCAATTGTATCACCCGGTGCGCTCTTATTTTGCGGGCAAATTCGCATCCTTAACACTAGAACTACGAACATATATTATCATATTTATTGTGTCGTATATTATCAAAATTACACTAATTTATAATTATGCATTTCATGAAACTCTTCGATTCATGTTGCAACGTGTAAATGATCGATTCTCAAAATACATTTTCGCCATTTTTCGTAAATCAAAGATACCCTCTATAGAGAACATTGTATAAATAATTAAGCACATACTACTTTATCCATTAAAGTACAACAACTGTTATGAAAAAAAGTGAAAAGTCTATATTTCATTCATTGAAATCTATAAAACAATTAAATAAAACGTGTACAAAATTATATAGGATTATATAATAATTGACCTTACTGCATTGTGAAACAGCAATCAATAATCTGAAACAACTGAATTTAAGGCTCAAACTGACAATTTCAGGATTAAGTCGATCAATTTACTTTTGCAATTCGTCTCTTTTCTCAAAGATGTAAATATGTTATAACTAGATATACCGGGTTAATCGTCGATAGTTCTAGTGTTAAGATGTCTAACTTTAACTCTTTCGAGAACGGTTTTCTTAATTCTGATCATTAATACGTGACTACCAGGCCGGATACTAGTTATCAGTATTCCTTTTCGTTATTAAGTTAAATTTAACGAAAAATGTCCGTATCGTATAAATTTGATAGAATTCATCTGCCGTTTACCGTATTAACAAGTTTCTAGATTTACGAATATTTGAAAATTCATGCATCCAAGAGCATCTCAAATCGTGAAAAATGGATATCCAATTAATCCGATATTTTATTTCAGTATGTTCAATTATTTTTTCCTTACAGTTAACTGAATATAATCTACATTCATATATGAATGTAACGTTGAGAAAAGTACAAAGTAATTATTATCCTTCGTATAGTTATCCTTTTTTCCAATTTGAAATACAGAAGATGCACAATTTTCAGAAATAGCTATGACAACTAATATGTATGAAACAACTATTTAAACGCAAAGAAAACATTTTGAAGCTGTACGATACCATAAATAACACCATTGCCTCGAGTATTTGCTCTGACGAGGACAATTGGCGTTCAACAAAATGAATATTTGCTTTTGTGTCGTACATCGTTTTTATAACTATTTTTTTTTCCATGGGTTTTCGTATATACCATATCTACGTATATATGCACGCATACATTTTTATAGAGAGTATTTATACAAGTACATGATGTGAATTATAATCGCATAATTGCGAAGAAAATTTGATGTACTTTCCATTGTGGATGTCGGCAGATCAGAAAACTTTTTAGGGACCATAAACTTTTAACTACGTGCGGAAATTATCACTTTTTAAAAAGAAAATGAGTGTTTTTGTATTGAAAAGACGACAAAATAAGATAACAAAGGTACGATGTTCTAATCTACATTACGATTTAACATAAGAGAAAAAGAAACTATAGCTGCCGTGAGATTAATTATTTTTCAGTAATTTCATTTTTTGAAGCCGAATTTAATTTGAAGTGTGTACTAAAGCCGAATAATATAAAGATTTAAACATTAAAACTAACTTGTATGAAGTTCTTTTTGGATTTTTATTATATTCGCGATACGCTATAACATTTCGAGAAAGTTTAACGTTGCAATATTCTGGACGTTTCATCATTAGTATACATAAATAAAAAGTAGCAATAATTATCGTTTCGTTTGTAAGTATATTTACACTTTCGAAAGTCTAGTTTTAGGTAACATAATGCAGCGTTGTTTTCAAGCAAAGCACAATATCCTCAAGAAAACGAAAAAATTATATTGTATATCTTAAAAAAATTGTGTTATTTTCTAAAGTCAGTAAATGTAAAATATATAATTTCATCTGAGATACTAATATTTAATTGTAGGGCAATAGTATCACCAAAAAGCAACCATTAAGCTACTATTAACCTGTTTTTTTTTAAAGTACCAGTAGTATTTAGAACGAAAGGATATCAATATATTTAAGTTTTTTATCACTAAATAATTTTTACTATTCAGATGTATTAAATAACCGAACGAAAGTTATATACTAAATATATATATGAAGCTCCCAGACGATAAAAGAAAACAAATATTAAATAGTGTTTACATTCATTTGTACTATAAAGACTTCAGAGATGTACTAGCAATTTATATATCCGTAATGTATGCATTAATTTACTTCTCTCATTAAATATGTTGATATTGCTGCTGTGGAACATCTCATGAATATCAATCAGAAACCGTTTTGTTCATAATATACGCATGCAATACATTTTGGTATATTAACACCTAATACCTTTACAATTATAGGTCAACTTACATATAATCTTAATCAGAATCAGAAAATATTTTCTGCAACAAAATATAAAATGTAGACGAATGATAAAGGCAGTAATTTAATAAAGATGAATAAAGTGAAATAGATTTTTATAGAAGTTTAAAAACAATGTACTGACGCAGCAAATAAAATCTTCGATTAGTAAGAAATAATTGTGTACATATTTGTTTCTGACAGATAAATTGTGTTATAGATACAGTAATTTAACGGTTTCAGAAAAAGGTATTACAACTAAATAAACAGAGTCTCTTTGATCAGTTTTTTCATTGTATTGCCCATTGTAGTGTTCGATGGGCTAGATGTTGTAAAGGATAGTTTGAAAAGATACGGCTGTACGTCTGGATAAGATGTGTCAAAAATCAAATCCAATTCAGCCTGATTTGGCATTTTTGGAAGATAATCATGCCGATTCATAACTTCTGTAATATAAAGGATCTTATCTGTTAACAAATCGCCAACCTTTTCTCTGTATATTTGTCGTTCGTGCTCTGTTGCTAACTTTATAAGTTCCAACCGTACTGTCCATACCTCCCACGGTATGCATTCTGGTTGAAAAGGCCAACGATTTTTTTTCTTCTGAAAGAATTCTAAAGATATTTGGCCAGAGCCTGGACTATCAGTGGAGCGTAAAGCTTCCGAAAAACCTGATATTTCACGTTTCAAAGTTTGATCAAGATGTATGGATGAACAACAGACATACGTGAAATCAATAAAGTCACAGTCAACATCTTGGTATCCCACAGTGCCTACAGAATAGCTGCCTTCCTGTTTATATTTAAATTTACCAAGGCTTCGATGGAAAAGAACACTATGGAAGATACTTGCAACTGCTTCGTCCACTTGTCGGCCCTCCATACTTAATTCGAACAACTGAGTTCTGGCATTCATGATGACTCCTGTGCAAAAAAATTTTAACATCTTACATACAAAATACAGTTTTTTCCATCAATTACATATTTTACGTAAATCAAATTATATCAAGCATTTTTTATGAAAAAATGTCTAAACATACTTTATAAGAACCAAGACATGTTAAAAATAATATAAACATTATAAGGATTCTAAAGTAACATATCAAAGGGTTATGGCAAGGCCAACTTAATTTTACTTCTTAAACAAGTATTGCTGTAACTATTAAATTAAAGCATCAATTATCTGTAATCTATGTATATTTAATTTTAACTTTAGATATTTCTCTAGAAAATAAAACTGTCAGCAAATACTTGCATATTATTGTATTCAAATAAATCGAACTTAAACTATATAATACTGAATAATAGAAATTACTTTGATACCTACTCATAATTGCAAAATAGGATAAAATGTATAATACAATGCATAATAGACAAAAGAGCATACCAGTAAAGTAACATAATATGTCTTTCCAATTTTCCGTCCGAAAGAACGATATATAACCGTAAGTAAATAATAAGTTGTAATATTTTCAGAAATCTGACAAATGCACGAAAAGCAGAGTGAATGAAAATAAAAAGGAATAACGTCGTCGATAAATTCTAACCTCACAAAAACAGCGGTAGAAATGATGATTATCACTGGAAACTCGTTGTGATATTGGACAATAATTGGTCATCTTTTAGTTGTGGAAAGATACCCAGTACTCCGAAAATACTGTTAACGCATCAGCGAATAACGTCATAAATGATGATGAATCCTCGGATTCTTTGAAACTTCACGAAAGGATATCCAACATGTACACGTTTGTATCAAAAGAAAATTAAAAATCCCGATCACAACGCATTAACATAACGTCGTTTTCGCATTGCCGCTTGTCGTGTGCTTCATTCTTGCTTTTACGTAACAGAGATAGAAAAACGTTTAACAATCGAGAAATAAGTGTTGCTCGAAAGTTATAAGCACGGCTTCAACTTACTTCTCTGTTTGTCTTTATCTCGAGCACAATATCGTGATTATAATTTCCTTCTTGTGAAAATCAGGTTAAACGTGTTTAATTCGACTCTACTATCATTATCGTCAATGACGTATCGTAGATCCCGATTGACTCTTCCATGAAAAATTTCTTCTTGGATCTGTTTTTTCTTAGATGCCTACACAACCACCATCACCGCCACTGCCACCACTGCCACCACGATAGCAGTATTACTTTTTAAACTGATCTATCAATGTTCCGATTTACAGTCTATTATTGTTCGACCGTATTCCATTCCGAAATCTCCTCGCGACCAGGCTCGCACACGCGGAGGTTCCCTCACGCGGAACGACCTGACAAAAGCCAGTTTACGTCCACACTGTTTTGTGGATAAACAACAGCTGTGCTCGTGGCACACGCCATTTTGCTTCAATTTTACTTTGACATCTCACCTTGTGAGGGCTCTTACGCAGTTTTGAATCTTCAAAAGACAATAAAGATGCAAAACAGAACTGCGACATTTTATGTAAAACAATTCCGAGAACAACAACGTCAGGGTGGAAAAAAACTCATTTAGATGGCTGATACAATCTGTGATGCATAATATTTACGTTGTATTATGGAAGTATGTATTACGATGTTCTATCAATGGACTAATATATATATCGATATATGCGCAGCTTTCAATTGTTTTGTGTCACACTAAAGATGGCGCGGAATGGTATTTGTGAATCAGAAGCGATTCGGTCACGTTCATTTTCAATCGCGATGATTTTTCACAGTGATTTGTGGTTTTTCGTTCCTATTGAATTTAAAAGAAATCTATTATCTGTAAATGTTACATAACCTGCACATTTTATGTATGTAAACATACAAATGCGAGCTGCAGAGCGTACAGTACACGAATCGTGCGAAATAGAGAATAAATTAATTATCATAAATCTCAAACGGAATTTTAACGTCAGATTTCTTTAAACTTAATTTGACTAAATAATATATCATATAAATAAATGAAAACTTAATACAAATAATATAAACCCAAACAAAGTAACGATAAAATAAAATAAAATAACATATATGTACATAAAGAATGGCATCTCTAATGCATATGTAGCACAACACGCTATCTCTAATCATCAGAGGGTCCAAACTTCAATGAGAGTAGCGACGAGAAAGTTACAAAATCGTTTCCTGTGAATGACGACTATTTATTCTATGTATGCATGATTCGAGAGAAAAAATCACAATTTTAACTAGACTCATCAATTAATGGTTTACACTACACACACATATATATGTATATATATATATGTATCCAAACGTAAATGGAAAAAACGAAAATAAAACTTCGCGAAGTGTTTCGTATTAATATTTCAAGGAGGCAAAGCATATTCAAGCCGTCGCAGAGTGCAATTTCAAATATAAATTAATTCTACTTTTATACTGTTAGACTCGACAAAAGAACTGCGTAGTTCGAAGTGTAATGTTAAGAACTACGTCATAATAAAGGAAATAGACCTCACATATTCCAATATATTTGACTGTGAACCTCAAAAGCGTCCCGGATGGCAAAAGGACTCGATCAACAATTTTCGACCCATCGCACACTGGTCCAGAGCGTGAATTTAGCTGTTCACGCACCTCGCGCAGTTTTCAATCTTTTTCAAATCGTCACCACGGGCTCAAAACACATCGGATTGAGTTAAAAATTGGTATTCTATTATTTTTTGGGTTGCTGATTACGAATCTGAACTCAAAAATTTTAAAAACAAAATGGTGGATTAAATATGGCGGGCAGGTCGGTCTAAAAATTAATGGTTCCGCGTAAAAAGGAGTACGCAAACGGTGTTGTTTATTTGCTCTACAAACTAACTAGACGACATGATAACAAACATTTATTATTTAGAAACAACAATGCCTGGTAGTAATTAATAATTTTTTTAACTATTGCAGTGATTTTATTCATAATAGTGGAATATAATCATCTTATGGTAAATTCATAAACGTCCCTGAAAGTGTTGACAATCACCTCACTACAAATTTGTAATATTTAATTAGTTTAAAAATTAGGTTCTTCTTAGTCCTTCTCCTTTTTGCAAATCTTCCTCTCTTGTTGCTTCTCCTCGGGATCGGCGACCAAAAAATGAGATTTTCATATATTAGTATATCCACATGAAATTTACTCTGTTAACCAAGTTATATAGCAGTGAATATTTATCGTACCTTACTAATAATAATGTTGTTCGCCTATTTCTGCCTCTTCATGTTGCTTCTCCTCGGGATCGGCGACCAAAAAATGAGATTTTCATATATTAGTATCCACATGAAATTTACTTTGTTAACCAAGTAAGTTATATTATAGCAGTGAATACTTATCATACCTTACTAATAATAATGTTGTTCGCCTATTTCTGCCTCTTCATGTTGCTTCTTCTCGGGATCGGCGACCAAAAAATTAGATTTTGATGTATTAGTATCCACATGAAATTCATTCTGTTAACCAAGTTATATAGCAGTGAATATTTATCGTACCTTATTGTTTGTGTAATTATGATGCGCCCGTCACTGTTTGATGATATCATGAATTATGCGGAAAGAGTTGTCGCTATTTTAAATCCTAATTAATTTATAATACTAAATGTATATAACAACTTAAATATATATAATAAATAAATAACTAAATAACTACTAAAAACAGCTAAAAACTTAACTACATATAATAAATAAAATATATACTAAATAACTAATAAATATATATAAATACATAAATTACTCATTATCGTCATCATCTTCGAGGTCTTCTGCTAATATCAATTTTTTAATATCTTCAGTAAAAAAAGTGTTTTTCTTAAAAAGTCTTCGGTTATTTAATGAAATTAAAGATATTAACGAGTCAGATGTATACAGTAACGTGTGAAAAAGGTCTGTAATTGTGTCTAAGCGCGAGAATTTTCTTGTATGGTATTCTCTAATATTTTGAAAATCTTTATTTCTAGCTTCTATTGCTTCTTCAGAGTACATGCCAATCGGTAAAGCAACTGATTTTATTATTTCGGCCCCGTGAATTAATATTTTGTGCAAACTTGATGGCATGTTATACCATTTGTATTCCCTAACATATAAATTAAAAGTTTCCATTGCGTAATGCTGAAATAAATCTGTATTAATTTTTCTACAACTAGAAAGCGCTGATAAAATTACTCCAAGTCTTTTAATGAGTTCTTCATTAACTCCCGTAATGCTGGATATTATATTATAATTTTGGAAAAATCTTTTCGCGATATTTCCAGAATTCGTGGTACTAAAACCCGGTTTTGGAATATCGACTAATAAGTTTAATTGCTCTCTTAGTTTAGATTGAATCATCTTTTTTCTTTCTTCATATTTGGATTTATCAGCCGGATTTCGCACCTGCCACTTTTTGAAATCCAGCCGATACGAAATATGCAAAATGCATTCCATACTTCTTATCCAAGCATGAAGTGTCGATATTCCATACTCGTAAAAATCTATTTCAGGACTTAGTGACTCTAATATGCTTAAATCATTCATTACTTTTGGGGTTGCTTTGCAAATCGAGCATGATTGATTCGATGAATTTGTGACGACTCCAAAAACTTTTCCATCTATCATTGTTAACTTGAAACTATACTTTATAACTACTTCGGTATTTTTAATTTTTATAGTGAGTGGCGCAAGATTTAATATCTGTTTCTCTATTTCTCTAGTTTCGCGCAAGATTAAATCTTTCGTTTCATGTTTAAATAATATTTTTATTGGCCTACAAAATCGAGTGGAGCAAGGACTTGGATTTTTCCAAATTACAGAGTTGTCATTACTTGATATTAAAACTACAGGAACCATGCAAAGAGCAAATAAAAATTCGTCTGAATCATCAGGCCTCGAAAATGCCTGTTTATATTCGGGGTGGCTGGAACTCCCATCGCAACCCCATTTAAATACAAAAATCAACGATTCTGGAAGCTTTTCGCAGTCCAAAGAATTTTCCAAATATTGAAATAATCGATTTGTGGTATGATCGGCAAGACTCTGAATATCAATTTCAGCGGAAATATCAGTAAATTTAATAGAACCCGAAGGATAACAAGCTTTTGTTGCTTCTACGAGTGTATTATACGCGGGGTAAATATTAGCATTTCTGCTTTTTGCATCCATTCGAATCAGATTATATGTGTCTTTACTGAAGTCCCCGTCGATGCACAACGATAATGCTTCCTCTGCACTATATTTACTAGGGACCGCGATACATTTCCTTCTCCTCGGAGATACAATTTCAGGACTATTAGACTGTTCTGCTGCTTCGTTTACTAATCTAGCACTAATTGTTGCCCCTTCCTTATGTAAAGAAGTAGAAGCAGCAAAATTTAACTCGTTTGAAGAAAAATTGCATACCAGTGGATCAATTTTTCTTCTTTTCGAGCTAACAGAAAGTACGTTAAATTCTTTGGGAGGTCTACCCGTATTTGCCGAACTGGACGATGGAATTTCCGCTAAAATAGCATCTGGATATGGGAAATCCTTTGCTAACCATACTCTATTGCTTTTGCAAAATTTCGTTTCTGAATAATGAGACTTCATCCATTTCTCTTTTAATTTAAATGTAAATTTTTTAAAACTGTTCGTTACTAATTTCGATTGTTCCGGCGAAATGTTAATTTTTTCACTTAATTTTTCGAGCAAATACAAATAGTCACCCAAATCTTTGTCCGCACGTCTTAGAACTAAGAATAAATCACTATGGCTACGGAAGCCTTCCATTGTAAATGAATAAAAAAATACACACAATCACTAAAATAAAAATATCTAAAAGTAATGCACCACAAGTATGCACTAAAGAAACACACACTACCGAATACACGTAGAAACACTAAAGAATACACTTAACAACTTAAAAAAAGCGCATCAAAACGCTGTCGTCAGTGAAAATTGGAACTTTATGTTTTCCGATGTTTTCTAGTTCACGACTCTCGTCGATCTGTGATCGGTAATAATTGTCAAAGTCAGTCAGAGTGCCGAGAGGCGGAGCAAAGTTACAGGAACTTTTCATTTTGCTATATTATTGGCTTATGCAAATGATTGGTTAAGAAAAACTCCCTCCACATTTTAGTACTTCTGGCAAGAGAGAGGATAATTAGGAAAAACCGGTATTACCTGAATTAACGGCTAGCTAATCTTTTCGGCTTCCACGCCGCTCGCGGTTTATGACATGTGCGATCCGATGGTGGACTTAGAACCATTAAGTTGTAAAACCAATATTTAAGAAATGAACTATTTGCAATTGCCGATGAGGGTTTCCGCTCTAATTTTTTTCGATTATATTTAAAACAATACTGTTTGAACTACACGTGGCCAGAAGTTTCAAATACCCATTTACGACATGGGATTAACTTTTTGCCCTCTTCTAATTCAATCAATTTGTACCAAGAGTCCCTGAAATGTTTCCTGAGTCCAGTAATAGGAATAATAATTAACTTTGCAACCATGTAAGTGCGAAAATGAATGCTTAAAAACACCGAACTTCAAATGCGTGAAAACATTCAGATATTTCCGTTAAAAGGAAGTACCTACTATTAGAGCAATTAAGAATTTTGTGAGATTTTTACTTTTTGTATAGCGAGTCACCATTAATTGATGATCAAGTACCCATAAATAATTTCTTGAAAAATTATTTTTTCAACCGTTTTTGGTTGATTTTTTAAACACATGTTTTTTGGCTTACATTGCTAACTTTAAAATGGAAAAACTAAAAAGCGCCCTTCGAGAACTTTGAAGATGTTCAGTTTAAACTGTGTAAAAATAATTCCTGCCAAAATTGGCTTCATCTACCTGCACCTTTTGTTGATATCCCTTCCTAAATTATATGTAACCCAGACCAGCTGCAGAGACCTAGTGGGACACGCGGTCAGTAAATTGCCGGATATCTTCAAGATACCGTGCAATAAAAAGAAAATCTCATTGGCATTAACGAGGACGAAGACTTCTAAAGCATCACTTTTATTATTTAATTGCTTTATTGTTAGGATGCGAGCAAAGAGGAATGAGCTAGGTTATCCGATTGAAAGGAAATCCTAGTCTTCGCCGTGCAGGGTTCACTTAAAAATTAAATAACTTATAAGTATCGAAAGATATTCGGCTAAAACTTTCCACATATATTCCTTAGACTATATGAAAGTTATTTCTGCAAATATTTCTTGCGTCTACCTGCGCCTTTCATTGTTATACTTATCGAAAGTTTACGAGACAGTCCGGCGGCAGCGCCTTGCCGAGGTGCGCGCGACGCTTTAAACAATAAAAATTCGTCCGAGGCGGATCCGGGCGGATTAGCTTTTTGCAGGATCGTTTAGGGAAAGGTTTACAGAAAAGGGTGGTGTTAATTAGAGAGTGGGATTATGTGGGACTATGAAGATATTGACTGCAAAAGATAATAAAACTTCGACGATTTTCTTTCATGTTTTCAACATTAATTTTTGAATAAACTACAAACAGTAATTTTATGTTCGACACGTGAATTTTTATCGCGGAAGAATGCTCTTCAAATAGAAATAATAATTGTTAAAAAATATTGCATAGTTTCGCCAGAATGTTAGAAAGAAGACAACGTGGTTTTTCGATAGAAAAAGGCTTCCAGAAAAAGTTTCAACTTTAAGCGTTTGTTGTAACTACAATTTTTATCCGATTTCAAAAATCTTTTCGGTTCTGAGGTCGGTGGTTATTTAGGAATCGATATATGCAAAAAAAAATCGAAATTCCAAAATCGACTTTTTGACTTTTGCGCGGCTAAATGCACATTCTGGACCACTGTGCATCGCGTCGCGACGTGACCTTATTGTCACTCATGGTGTGCACCATGGAAACTTAAAAGGTAAGGGGTTAATGTAACAAGAAATCTTCAGTTAACCGTAATAATATTGCATGTTTATTTTCGGTAATAGGTTCCCGTAGATATTCTATTATTTTACCATTTCAATTTTTCTTTCCTTGAAGCTCCCAATTATCGTAGCATTATATTTCTACCTCCAGTTTCATCGTAAGATCGGTTCTTAATTACTTTTTATAAAACTCGCTTTCTTTTTCAAAGTCCGATTGTTATTTCTACTCATAATATCTTAAACATAATTAATTTGATTGGCATCAATCGTTTCTCCAGAGTCTGAATTATCCATTGTTTAGTAGAGAACGATATTTTAACCGCAATTTTGCAAAATTTCTTTATTGCTTCATAATCTGGAACCTTAAATATATCTCGGTAAAATCACGAATTTGGAAAAGAAATGTTAAAAATATATTTCTAAAAGCGAATGGTCGGAACAACTAAATGGAAATGCGGTCGCAGAAAACGAAGGAGATTGTATTAAAATAATGAAGAATTTAAAAGTAGATTAATAATGATCATTATTCTTTATATAATTGTACACATAAATTTTTTTATAACATAAAGAAGACCTTATAAATCTAATAATATCACATGTTCGTGTATGTTACAATTTACTTTATACCTGATACATTGCATTGAATATAAAAAAAAAACTGTGAAATTTTCAAAAAAATGTCAATTCTTCACAAGTTAATTACAAATAAAGTAAACTCGATTGATCGATATTATTGACTTTTTGGCTAGATCATTGAATAGTTGATATTTCTAAAGATGTTTGAATATTACAATTAAATAATTAATTTAACGCAGAGTATACATTATATACAAAGCTTTGTATTAATAGTTGTTCTGACATGAAATCGGTAGTTTAAATAAATAAAATTGTCATTTCAATGCAGAATCAAAAATCAGGTGATCGAACTCAATCGTAGGGCGAAATGTAGTCGTAACTAGATAATTCGTAATTTATTTAACTTATTATATTTCATCTATCATTTATGTTACTGTTGTAATAAATAATACACTGAGTTTTGACCAAGCATAATCTACACTAATTTTTACATTACGAGAGCATATGAAAGATATTTTATTTTATATATAATATTATTTGCTAGAATATAGATCCATCTTGGGCCGTTTTAACATAGGACCTGAAATTTAATAGCATTTAATATCACAATACGTTTAGATGATATTTCGAAGAAATTTTTATTTAAACGAATATAAACGTCATACATACCTACGAAACTCAATAATACAGGCAAGAAAATTAAACTATGCGCAGCACCGAAAACCACGATTCCTAGATACATTCTAAAGTAGAATACCTCGAATATCTTAAACTTTGCGAACGCAAGCACAATGATTCCCACGACCTTTGTCAATGTAATTCCAGAAAACACCTGTTTTTTTCATAGAAAAATTATGGAAAAAAATAAGTTTTTCGTTAAACTTTAATAATTGGAGTAAATTATTATCGTGTTATGATAAGTTGTTATTTATGACGGATTTGTGGAACACTAGATTTACTTATACTCACAGAGCTGCCCATATTAGTAAGGGCTTCGGAAGCTCTGGCAACCCTCGTAAGTCCTCTTGAATTCAAATAAGAATGCACAATGTGACTGCAAAATTCGACGGAAATACCGGCAGCCTGTGAAACAAGTTATGCTTTGATAATAAATTTATATAAATTTTATATATAATATTATGTAATAATATATATAATATAATATCAGATAATAAATTGTATCGAGCTGCTTGATAACACTAGATTTACGGAGCCAATTTGACTCATTCAAAATTTGATTACTACATATATAATATATTGGTTGATTAATTTTTTAATAATAAATCTTTCATTTCAATTGATTTGGAACTATTTTCTTTGCAAAAAATTTCAATTTTTTGGAAGATTCAAATTGGCTCCCTTCAGAAAAATAGTTATATCAACATTCGTGAATCTAGTGTTAATTCTATCACGCTGTACATAAATAATTTACATTCCTTTCTGCACAATTAATTGATTAAATTTTCTTGTAACATTTCGTACTATTGACGCGTAACAGTCAACCAAATATCTTAATATTCCTAAAAACTCTGTGTCCTCGCAAATCTATCATCGGGAGCTGCGGATCGTACCGTTAGGCGCTACCTGGCTGGTCATTGTTCGGCAGGATGACCAAAAACTTAAAGATTGGCAGGCCCAACAGGCTCTCAGATGTGCCAAAGTCAGTCGGCTGGTTTATGACTCAAGTCATAAAACTAGGCGACTGAAAATATTAATTAAATATTCGGCATTCACACCTTTCTTGGAACCGCACCACCGCACAGTGGAACGAATCGACCATCTAGGTGGAAAAAAATAATAAGTCGAAAACCGTTCATTTTAGAGAAAAATGTTTTATACAAAAGTTGCATAATATCGGGGAAAGAATATTGGTGTAATACTAATTTTTTATTTTTTAGATTTCTTCAATGTTATTTAAAGGTCAACTTAATTTTTTATACAAAAATCAGTAGATTTGTTTATAGACGTCCATTGTACAGGAGAAATATTGAAACTTTTGTATAAGACATTTTCTTGTTGGACTTTATATTAAAAAGATATTTAATGAAAAAGATCCTACTAAAGCCTTTTTCGATAGGCGGACGGCCCAACAAACGTTCAGCAGCTATAACAAAGAATTGCACAGATATGCGCACAAAATCTTTGCGTTAATTTACTTCTATATAATCTGAGGAATACTTATATATGTAAAGTTTCAACCCGGTACTTTACGGTATTTTTTGTTATTCAATGTTTAAGTCAACCGCGCTCCACGGTGAAATTCAACAGCCGAACCGTATCCCTCACTTTCGACAGGTATAACAAAGAAGAGCGCAGGTGTGCGCATGAAATTTTTGCGTTAATTACTTCTACATAGTCTAAGGAATATAAATGTAAAGTTTCAGCCCGGTACATTTCGGTACATTTTAATTATTCAATGTTTAAGTGATCCGTGTACCGTGATTTTCACCCTAACTACCTAGCTTGTTAGTCTCTAATGGCAAACTAACAATAAGAGCAATTAAGCAATAAAAGTGATATTTCAGAAGTCTCCATTCTTAATGTTGCCAATGAGATGTTATAATTGCTGAACGATATTTACGTCGACGACATCTGGGCATTTTTTGACCGCGTGCTCCACGGGAAGTCGCCAGCCGTGCTGTGTCACATAAGCTTTAGAAAGTTATAACAACAAAAGGCGCAGGTAGGCGCAGCCGATCTTTGCAGGAGCTGTTCCTACAAGGTTCAAACTAATTACCCTCAAAATTTCCAGGGGGTACTTTGGGATACAATATAAATTTTTCTCTGCAAAAGTTTGCAAATTCCTCCGTAAAACATGTGTCTAAAAAAACTTACAGAACTTCTTTAAAAAATAATTTTTCGAAAAATCGTTTTGGGTACTTCAATATTAACCAATGATGATAAACTGTGCAAAAAATAAAAAGTCTCGCATAATTATTAATGCCTCTAACAGCATCTTAATTTCAGAGAAGTATTTGAACGTTCTCGCACTGTTGAAATTTGTTGTTTTTAAGCGCTGATTTTTGCATTTAGTTAATTGCAAAATCGATTATTATTGCTATCACTGGTCTCAGGAAACATTCTAGATTAAGATAAGATTATTAAAATTCAAATCCCAGACTTGATTTTTTTCCACCTAGATTACCCATTTCGTTCCGCTGTGCACCGGTTCTTGGAATCCTGCCGCCTACAGTGACCAGCCAATCAAAAATTCCGATTTTAGTGACCGACGTCACTTCCGTTCTGTCTGCCAATCAGAAAATTGTAATCTGAAAAATACCGAACCCTCCAATCGGAAAATTTCTAATTTCGAACACCAACAGCAGTGGGGAGAAGGAAGGTCGGTTGGAGGGCGATTCGGACCTTGGCAGACAGAACGGCTTTACAACTACAATACATTAACTATCAATCGAGTAAGAACTGCAATAACCACCGAGCAAATCAGATGCAGCTTATCAGATAAGAAGTTTGCTTTTTATAAGTTTTTTATAAGTCGGACTTCGAAACCAATCGAGGAAGACGTGCACTCAACACGTACGAAAAGTTATAATACAATGTTCTATATTTGAAAATTCACTTGGACACTTAAAGAATTTTTAAAATATGTATGTTTTTAAATATTGTTAAATAATAGAGTAATACATACCACTACTAAATTTACAAGTGATACTGCATTCAGTTGAATGTTCCACCAATACATAAGACCACCCATATTAACGAGTATCATAAATACTGTAACAACTACGGTTACTGCAGAAAATAATGATAATCCTGTGAGAATCGTTGTCACCAAGAAAATAACACCAAGTGATAAACTCAAAGACCAAACGGTCTCTCTCCATATTGTTAAATATTGCTCGTAAAATACGTAAAATATGCTGCGAAGAAATATAATCCAATTAATGACAATAACAATGATTAATTTTTACTATGAGCTACCAGGTACTTCAGAACCATTTACACGGTACTTGTGCACATCCATTGAAAATTGAAAATCTTGCTTTGTTATTAAAAGAAAAGCGTATACATTTGAAAATTACGTTTTACAATACAAAAAAAATATAAGAATATACCAGATTTACCTAACAAATAACTAAAAAGCTCACAAAATTATCTAAATTACCTAACAAATAACTAAATAAAGTATATAAATTAACTATTTGCCTTACAATGACGTGATACATGAAATAGAAAATTTTTAAGTTTTCCAAAAACTGTTAAATGGAAAATATCAGTGAATAAGGAGACGTTGAAGTTATTCTATGCTGTTTTAGTTAATGCGCGTAAATTCTGAGTTATTGTGCGTTTAGTCAAAGAAATAGTAAGGCAAGGGGTTAATGATGTTTGAAGCTTAATTTAGTATTTACCTGTATGGGAACACAGTTATTTTTTCATCAGCTAGATTCGCATCATTTATCATATTCGTAATATTCGCAGCTATCATTCTAGTGGATCTCAGGGCTTCGTACCAATCCGATAATTTTTTTAGAGGCGTATGATAACCCATAAAATAAGTATCGCCCACATCTATTCCCCCAAATTGGTCGGAATAATAATTCATCGCCTAGAATACATAAAACTTACAGATACATTGGTTTCTATTAAATATAAAATGTCGAATGTAAACAACAGAACTATCGACGTTAAGGTTGTTATATTTATTCCCTTAAAGAAGAAGTTTTATTGAAAAAAAAATGGAATCCGTAATTTTTATCATTTCGATAGTACTTGTGTTAGAATCAAAGATGAATACATGAATTTGAATGTTAAAATTTTGTGAAATGAGTTAATTGTGTTATTAATAATAATCTTACATCGAGGTAGGAAGGTCTGCCAGCTTTAGAACAATGTTCATCTGGCGTGTCTCCCACAAAATAAGGAATGTATTTTCTAAAAGCTGATACATTCGGCCGTGAATTATATACTTCGATTTCGCAAGATTCGCACGCATCTGCAAAATGACATGAAAACATTTGCACATGTTATTTACACAAAGGATGACCTTAAAGGAATTATGTTAGCCGATTCGATCACAATAATATCAAGAATAATTACTAAATAATTATAATCAAAATTCTCAAGTTGAGTGACATATAATTTTATAATTGCAAAGTATGCACTATATTACTATATCAAGTAGAACGCCTAAAGACATAAATTGATAGAATCTATCAGATAGATCTGATAGATAATGCTAAATACACTATAATAAGGCTTTAATAATGCTTACCATTCTCATGAGGGCAAAACGATTGATTATTTGGGAAATATTTACAACATCCTTGAATACCTGACCAGTCAATATAATCGTCTATCCAAGATGAAGCAGCTTTTGATAAATATGATCTGTAATTTGCCAATTTTTTAAAAATTTGTATCTACGTTTCAAAGTTATAATTACTTCCATATAGAGTAGGACAATTAAAAAAACAAATAATTATATTTGCTAATTCATACAATATGAAAATACTATGGGCAATTTTGATACCAATAAATATATAATTATTTGTACTTTTTATTATCCTACAAAACAAAGAGGTAGTTTTAATAAGAAAGTTTCTTGTCGACATAAATGATATACAGGTGGAATAAGACCAACATGGAACGAGTTACATATCGAAATTCAAGTCGAAAGAATACTCACACAGAAGATTGATTAGCTGCAGAATATATTTGCGTGTACAGGGAATCAGAATTACATCCCAAACCACCACAAATTACATTTTGTGCTGCTCTACTGCTATAATTTAATCCTGCTGTTACTACAAAATATACAGGCGGTCCCATTGACAAGAGATCGTCCATATACTGCAAAATAATTATTATTTATTTACGATATTATTCAAATCCATGATTCGATAATAATTCTACATTCTCAATTAGAATAATAGTTTCCATTCACATTAAAAGTTACTGTATACACCACAAACACGCAATATCAACCCTTTGCACTCGAGGGCTCCAGAACAGAGCCATGTAAAATTTGTCTTCAAACTCGAGGGCTCCGCTATGGAGACAATGCAAATAATTTTCAGTTTATAACATATTTCATAAATTATAATTTTATAAGTTTTTGTTTTTTTTATACATTATAACATTTGTATCCATAATGAATTAAAAATCACTAACATACAACAATGACTTTTCTTTTAATGCGCGTATCATTTACTTTTATGTGAATATGATCTTTCCACTGAAATTGCTTCGAGTTGCTGGTAATATGAATAAAAAAAAACTTCAAGTGCAAAGGGTTAGTAGAAAACAATGCAAATATTAATATTAGAAACATAAAAATTATCAATACTTCACCTGAAAATATTTAAGAACGTAAGAATCATCTGCCATCGCGAGTTTTTGATCCAATCCAATTTCAACATTCGGTGTTACCAGAATGTGCGTAATTAAAGAAACAGCGAAGACAATTAATACAATTATTCGAACCGGTTTTTTCATAAGAAATGGAGTATAATAACGTTTGAATATTGACTGCACGAGACTCACGCTTGCAACGTTTTGCGTATCTATATCTTTAACTTTTATGCAGCACAATACATCTAAGAGTTTTTTCTAAAAATATAATATATAATTATAGAAATTAATTAATTAATCTTAAATTCAATTTTATTTAAATATAAAATTTTAGGAATACTACCTCGGTTCGCCGTGAGTCCAAGCACAAGAGGCTAATGAATGCTGTTATTTGCAGCAAGAAATTTATTAAAATCGCAAATGATGCATACATTGCAAATGTATTAACAGCTGGCATTGAGGAAAACGCTCCTAGAAAGATTTAATATAATAAATTCTTTATCTTTACTCAGCGTAGAAAAGAAAACGAATTAACTGACGCGCTTTTTTAAATTTATATTTACTAAAATTACATCGAGATTATATATATTTCTTTGTAAATTCTGCACTGACCGATTAAAAAGCAGAAAAACTCGGACATGCTGGTGAGTAACATCGACGGACCAACTTCCGCCAATATTCTACCTATGTGCTCCTGTATTGTTTCATTTATTTGCCTCGGATTCCTCTGATGCGTTTGCACCAAAATAAAGATATTGTCCACCCCTACGGCTAACACTAAGAATGGAATTACCTGTGCAATAATTTGTTAATTATTTCTGTAAGTTACAAACCTAATATGCTAGAGAATCGCAAAACTTTATACATTGTTATATGTTCTTATATGGATTATGTATATTTAATATATCGACTATTGGAATTATCTGAAATTTTCTAAAATTATGTACATCTACTTATCTAGAATATCTATATAAGTAGATATATATAAATAAATATTCTATATATTTATATAGATGTATATTATTATAGAAAATTTGAGATAATTTCAATAATCGATGTATTATAGATGTATTATTTTATATAATATTACTATGGATAGATAGATAGATATATATATATATAGAGAGAAAAATATTATTATATTTTGCAGAATGAATTTTTTTGCTTTCAAAACTATTTTAAAATGAAATTAACATTTTCGCCGCCATGGTGGTGTACCGGTGACCGGCGCTATTGAATTCATTAAATTTCCGTGTAACTTTGAAATTGTAGTATTTATGAATTCTCGGATATATTAGATATTTAAATATCGACATTAAAAAGATAAAGGTCTGCCGATTATCTATCTATCTGTATCTTTAAAGGTTCTGCTTTGCAAAAATACGAATTTAATAGAAAAAGTTCCACTTCAATAAAAATGATGAATCTAACGAAATACCGGTGGCGTTCAAAGTGTTAAAATGAGGTAAATACTACTACTGGAGAAACAGAGATTAATATGTCAAGTATCCGAAAGTCAGGAACTAGTTCCAAGTTACAATAATTTCATTATTTAATGTGTTTTAAAGGTGTCCGGTAAATCTTTCGGATATTAACATGAATATTATTTTTTATGTTTACGGTAAATGATGATATATTATTGCAAAGGTATGAGAAAAATGGAAAAAAAAGCTATTAATACTTGGTGACAGTTCATGACTTTCAGAACATCCTGTACTTTTATTAAATTACCTCGATGGTAAGCAAAGTTGTCGCTACGCCAAGGTATCCAAACACGCCAAAAGAACAAGCAACTGATGCTAATACTATTACAATACCTCCAATACTCAGTATAATTTTAGTATTTACCTGAAAATCATAATTAAAATGAAATACTTCCGTTTATAATGTGACTACAACATATAAGCAAACTCGGCTATAATTATGTTTTTAGAACATTGACTGTTATGGTGGTGACCTACGTTGTGTCCTGATACGAAACTAGTAATAAAGTCTATATACGCAAGTATTTTTATTAATTGCTAATTAAATTTTATTTATTCTATTTACTTAGAAATCGATACGTAATTTATCGTAAAAATTAATATAGATCGTTGTTTTCTTTTAATAATGCCAATTTTTAATTTTAAATTAAAAAAATATGATTTCGTAAAACCTGTCTAGCAATTGATGCTTTGGAGTTAAATGGATTAAAAACTGTCCCACCTTTTGCTTAGATTTTTATACAAAGTAAAGTAAAAGTAAAAATTACTCTTTGAGGCACAGCGCTACGAAAAATTTGGCAGCTTTCTTTACATCCAATTTGCATAGTGGAATCTTTCTAAACAAACTTAAACATTTGGAAACTTTGTGGCAAAAGTAACATAAAATGGCATATTCTATTGTTTTTAAATAAAGATAATTTGTCTGTTCAATTACGGTCCATTTTTTTCCCTTGGAATCTTGTGCCTCAAAGAATTATGTGTTATTTACATAAAGTTATAATTATTTATAAAAAAAGAACTCCATTTTATATATGAAAGTGACAGATATTTCAATGTAAAATACTTACGAAGCATTCCTTGAAAGAAGTATTTATCTTTCCCAATGCAATAGCAACATAAACGAACATCAGTACATAACTAATAAGCACCGTTATTACTTCCCCTTTTGATGTTCTATCCAATTCATCCGGAATTGATTTTTCAGTTGAATAAGCAACATCCATGAATTCTGGTCGTTCATTAGCATCCCACTCTTTCATAAAATCAAGGAATCTATGATAAATACAAATAAAACATTTCTACACTCAGTTATGTTTATCAAGTCGAATAATTAAAGCCACGAAAAACTTCAAAGATCAAGCTGTATGACATTACAATAAAGAATGCACAAATATACAGGGTGTCCCAGCCGATTTTGATATCTTGAATATTTCGGAATGTAGCAACAAATGTTTCGCAGGAAACTTAAATGGTATCGAGTTGGGCATAATTTGGTGTCATTAGTTTTTGGACATATGAAGGTCAACTTTGTTTTCTTAAATGGAATGAGGTACTTTTTTATGCATCAAACGATGCAGTTTAGACATTCTTTATAAAAAAGTACTGGCCTATGTATGTCGAAAAGCTAATAGTTTAGGAGGTATTTCAATTGATGTAATTCTAAAATTCGTAATTACATTAGCGTTTATTTACAGGTATGGTTCAATAAAACGACCATATGCATCACAGCATTTTTAAAATCGATGAAGTAAGGACGGGTCTACGTTATTTAATGTATCGGCTGATATTTTGCCACATTCACCGATAATGTGCTGCTTCATATCACTCACTTTAGTTGAAACTTTCGCGTTTTATCCTTTAAATAGCCCCATAAGAAAAAGTCGGGCGGCGTTAAATCAGGAAAGAGACAGATCAACAGATAAACAGAGCTCACGTCCTAATGCGGCAGGAATGATGCCTTTGTATTTAGATTATTTATACTGAAATATCTCCTTAACTATTAGCTTTTCGACATACATAGGCCAGTACTTTTTTTATAAAGAATGTCTAGCTGCATCGCTTGATGCATAAAAAAGTACTCCATTCTACAATAGAATCCCTTTAACGTTGCTCTCTCGCTAATGTTGACAGGATACTCCCGTTACTGTTACTTGTATTTTCACCCACTTGGACTTTTTATTGCCCAATAGAATTTTAGTTTCGGGGCGCGTTATGTGGGTTTGGATGTTTACATGAATTCCTTCACTCAAGTTTCTACGCATGCTTATGCGCATAGGGAAAAATAAGTCATGAAAAGTGGGGATACAAGGGAGTGTCAACATCAGCGAATGATCCTGGCCCGAGTGGTCAACATCAGAGGGATTCTACTGTATTTAAAAAAATAAAGTTGGCTTTCATATGTCCTTGACGCGTCCACATACGGAAAAACTACCGGCACCAGATTATGCCCCACTCGATACCATTTATGTTTCCTATGAAACATTTTTCGCTACATACCACAATGCCGAAATATTCAAGATGTCAAAATCGGCTGAAACACCCTGCGTATTCGAGATATTTTAAAGAAATAAAATATACATTTTTGTTCATAATCATAATTCGAACAAATGGCAAACCTTACCGTTGCTCCCATTTGATAATCGGTTTCATCTTGGTTTCGTTCAAAGTATTTTTGACCAAGAATGTTAAAACTAATCCAGTACCATTAATATAATCTGTAGAATCATAATTAAATTCGCCTTCTCGAAGGAATCCACCGATAGCAATCGCAGGAATAATGGGCCCTTTGTAAGTTGCCATACAATCTGGATTGAATGAATTTCTGAAAGTAATACTCGTTTTAATGTTAAATAAGTAATGAGTTAGAGTAATGATAAAATGAAATAAACTTACTGCAAACACTTATACAAGTGGTCTAGATAATTTAACTCGTACGGTCCAGACGTATCGACTTTATTAAAGGTTTCGAGGTCATTTTGAAAATATCCCCATACGCTTTGAACAGTGCAAAGATCCAAAGTTACGGGACCAATGAAGTCACTTTGAACAGGTGCATAACAAATACGCTCTAAACCTTCATCGGTATCTTGTCCTAGCTATAAATATTATTACAAATATTCATTTATATCTTATTCATGAAATATCAATCGTATTTTCTTTTTATTAGAAATTAAATTTTATTCGTTACATACTTGTAAGACTTTTTGTTGAAGGTCGTAAACGGCAAGTAGAAATTTTTTATCAAATACGGGACCGAATTCGAGAAGTCCCCTTGTCGTGTTGCGTAGTATCTATGAAGTAACATGATTTGAGAAACTTTTATGTTTGTGTACATACAGCAGAAATTTATATTATGCAGTTAATCTGACTCAATTTCGTGTAATAGATCAAAGATATTTTACAATGTACTATTCCTAATAGGGAGTCACAGACAATGCTTCTATTCTTTACGTGTTTTTTTCTATTGAAAATGGATGTATTAGTAGAAGATAATTATTCTTAAATTACTCCACAAAGTAATTATTCTACGAAATAGTTGCTAAATCAATAGTTGTTAAATCACTCTACTGAATAGTTAGTCTTAAGTTACTCTACAAAACAGTATACAAAATAGACTATAAAATAAAATCCTATAAAATAGGATGTCTAAAAATTAGTATAATGTAGTTACACTTTTTTCAATACTGTGCTGCAATTAGTGTGAGATTATTATTCTTTTCGACGGTACACTTAAGTCAAGAAAAAAGATATTATGGGTAAAGATAGAGAGAGAAAAAAATTGATATTAAGAATTAAAAAGAAAGCTTCAAACAACACGTAAGTATTATTTAAATAAAAGTCTAAACGTAGAAATTTGCATTGATAAAAAAATAGACAAATTTTTCTTTACCTTACCTTATCGACGCCCACGGATTTTATAAAAATCTGCTCAGTTCTGTAAAACGGCTGAAATCGTGCATCATAATAATCTTTCTCAATCCTAGATCTACTTGTAGGCGATGCCCAGATTTCAGTTGGGTTGACCGTTACAATAAGTTGGTTAATTCCGTAACTCAAACCCAAAATCACATAGGAAGCCGTGAATAGGGTGAAAACCGGGTACCTTGCAAAAACTAAAGAAATAAGTATTATAATATGTATATCATAAAACTATATATGTAGGTAACTAAAGAAATACATTTGATCAATCAATTGATTGACCATTGAATATACGTTAATTAATAAATATCTAAATTATTTCTCTGTCAGAAACATTAGGAAACTTTATTTATTTTCTAGGAGAAATTTAAAATTCTGTAATTAAAAATCAACTAATGCGAATTATTTATTCTTTTGGAGAAATTATTTATAGATTATATTTATATTACTTTCATAAAGAATTCCTTTAAAATCAAACTTATTGAAATGCACTTAGATTTGTGTAACTTGTGAAGATAGTACTTACACTTTCCCCAAACATTGAAAAATGTTGCAAATGATTTATGAAATCCGTTACAGCAAGATTCCTGAGTTTCTTCTTCGTCATCTTCGTAATAATTTGCCTCGTCGGAATATTCTACAAAATTATAATTCGATAATATCGTTACTTTTTTAAGAAAGCGTTGAAAAGCGTTGTAACAATATTGAGAAAAAAAAGTAGAATTTAATCACGGATTACATAAGAAATAATTAACTGATTGATCCGAAGTTTCATTAAATGAAGTCACGTAGAACTTAAAGCGAGTATACTGAGGACTATTAAAATAAAATAATTATTGCAAAGAATTTTCAATTAAGTGAGATTCAGTTAAAAATTCCGAAAAATAAGGTACACCAAAAGGTATAATTTTTTTACCGATAAATTAATGATTATTGGAGTAAACTATTAGTAAAAAAATATTACGTTTACGTACCTGCGCGAGACACTTTTCTTACAACAATATAAGTGAGAATTGCTGCCAAGATGAACACAATAACTATTATGCATGATGTAACGGCATATCCATTGTACCCGAAAAGAAGAAAATCATCACTTTCAGGTTGTAATGCGATAAATGGACATGCTGCAGGACAATCGACGCAACTGCAAGAACTCGAACCCTGTTTGAAGTTTTTCAAAAAATGACATTAAAATGCTAATAAAAAGGAGCAAAAACTTACATTAAAATATAATAAATTAAATATTATGATTATTTCATGAAGCCTCATTTAACTCTGCAATCCACTTTTTAATTTTATTGTTAATAATTTTATTCTTTGCATTTTAAAAAGTTAAAATTTCTCTAAAATACATTAAAATATTCGAATTTCAATATTAATGAAATTGTAAATCGGCATTTCATAACTTTGACATTTAAAAGAATTGCTCTCACATTCTTGAATTTTATAGATAAACTAGCTGAAAGTACCCGTGCTTCGCTACGGTTTAATATCATTAGGATTAAGGATTACTTAAATTAGTAAAAGTTAAGTTTAACGTTGATAATCCATATTCGAAAATATATATTCAATCATTTAAAATCGGCAATATTTTACGTGCTTCGAAACTAAAAAAAAACTTTAAAATTTCGAATTTTGAAAAATCCTTTCTTAGTGGGTGCTTATACCCTAGAAGGAACGATCATGCAAAATTTCAAGTTTCTAGGTCAAGTCGTTTCGGCTCTGCGTTGATGAGTTTGGCCCATACTTTAACCCTCCAAACCCCCCCCCCCCCCTAAAATTTCGAATTGTTCAAAACCCTTTCTTAGTGAGCACCTAAGACCCAAGGGGAAGGTATGTTCCAAATGTCATTGCAATCCGTTCTGTGGTTTTTGAGATTTCGTGATGAGCGAGTGAATGAGTGAGTGAGTGAGTCAGTCAGTCAGTGGTATTTGAGCTTTATGTATATAGATTGTTTTCTATTCTTCTTCTCTATACTTACACCATCCTCACACTTTGTGATTGGTTTACTCCAAAGTTCGGAATTATTGGTAATGTATTTCATTTCGTGAGGTATGAAATCATTTTCTGCCGCGCTACCTTGAAAATCGTACCATCTATAAAAGTAATTTTCATATTAATATGCATTATATCTATCCAAAAACTCAAAGTAAAAATAAGTCTCAGCTACACTCGACACAGCTTTCTGGCACACTTAACGTGTCAGTTATTAATTATCGGCTTTTCGAAATCAACAATAATTTTGCATCTCAACATAAAAATCCCGCGGTATTTACAATTCTAGATATCTAATCTAGATACCTCTACTACTCCTACTATAATACTATCCTAATATTAAGAAAAACTAGATAATCAACAGTAGACAATTTTCCGAGACTATACTTGCTTGTCTGACGAAAAGTTTTTAGAATAATTCAGAGCACTATATTTTAAAGGGTTAAAATACAAACCTGAGACATTTCTGTTATTTGTTAATACTATCGAATAATATCTGAATGTTTGTACGCGATATCTTCTAATCCTATAAAGCCGTTAACCCAGACTTACGGAGCCAAATTAGCTCATTCATAATTTGATTACTATATATAGAATATATTAGTTGGTTAATTTTTTTAAGAATACACCTTTCATTTAAATTGATTTGGAACTATATTCTTTACAAAATACTTCAATTTTCTTGCATGAGTCAAATTGGCTCACTGCAGACAAGTAGGTATATCAAAATCCGTAAATCTAGTGTTAAATCTTTATTTTTAAATAGAATATTAAGTAAATTATTCTTACATCTGTGGTGTGCATCTACTGGCACCATGTGATCCACAAGCTAAATCCATAGCTAAGTTTCCACTAGCTGGATGAATTATATTTTTACAAGAATCGTAAGTATCGCTAAGATACTTTTCTGAAACATATACCTAAGAAAAGATTTTTCCTATTAACTATATGCATAAAGAATAAAATACAGCAGTCACACTGATACTTTTTTCGAAGCGAATGTCTAACTTCATCATATCTGGATGATTAATTATTTAATATTACCTCCGTTTCATCGACATACTCTACTCCATTCTTTTCCCCAAATTTTGTAGTGTTCATGAATCTGCTTTGATCGGGAGAACAGGTGATAGCACATATAAATCTAATCATATTTTTTATACATGCTGGGCATCTGCCGAAAACTCCGTCAAGCATGTTCACCTGTTCGTCCATTTTTATAGCTTGTATGCTATTGCAGCATGTTTTTGGTTGATCTAAATCGGAAAAATGTTCAGGTGTTATGATTGTTTCAATAATTTCAACGCTTTGCCATGTGGAAGGAATTGTCTGTCGAAGGAACTTTAAGAAAATGTCATGTTTCCTTAAGTTATTACTAGACTCCGGATGTTTATGCAAATTTCAAATTCAACAAATGCAGTTAAGACAAGAGAACCTATTTAGGGACTTGTTGCACTCGATAAATGTTACAACGAATACCATACTTTGGATATTTCGGATATATTTTTATATTATGTTCGTTTTGTGTATTTTAGCCGTATTCATTTTGTCATAAATGCATAAACATCCGGAGTCTAGTAATTACCATTCTATTGCATTTCGTTTCATATATTTATGTTCAAAGTTTCAAATATTTCATTATCGAAGTTTCAGATGACAAATGTTTAACTGAATATACTATTTTGTTACCGTCTTTAAGATTCAGCTTGTGAAAATAAGTTTCGAATTATAACAATTACTACTGTTAAACAATTCTTCATTTTCCCATTAACTCCATTTTGTAATTTCGATATTTTAAACAAATACTGAAGTTGATTTCAGTGAAGAAAGAAAAATAACAGCCTGTTTTCAAAGAAAACATATTTATAAATAACTGTGTCAACCGATTGACTATTTATAAATCAGGTAGCAAAAAATCATAAGATTTCGATTAAAATGTGTATAAATCAAATTTCAAAAGCAATATTCAAATATATTGCAAAGTAACCATTTTGGACTCTGTTGTTTGAATTCATACTAAATAAGAGGAAAAGAAGATTTAAAAGAAACAAATATATTTGATAATTGGAAAAAGATAATTTTTTTCCAGCAAATACGTTCTCATATCGTTAAGTGCACAGATATTATGTACTGTGACGTTACTTGACGGACCTTCTACACTTCACAATCTTGATAATTCAAAATTTATCAACCAGAGCTTCTCGGAAAAAATTCGTGCCGAAATAAAGTTAAAAGAAAAAAAAGCCAACTGTATAAAAACGGAGAAATTCAAACTGTACAGTAATTTTACTAAGAAATGGTATCACCAGTGTGGTACTAAAAATTAAAATCTACCAAGTTTTGTATCGATCTTTACGTGATTCATTAAACAAGAAATCAATTGTCAAGTATGTTAAGCTATCAATCGTTCAAAGTTAAAAAATAAAATCAAGACTATGAAACAGTACGTTTATATTGACAACAAAGATGCGTAAAACTTACCAACCTTTGTATTAATCTTTGTATAAATTATTAAATAAAAACATCAAACTACTCGATAAGAAATTAGTACCAATAATAAAACCTACAAAGTTTTTTATCAATCTTTGTACAGTTCATTAAATAAAAACATCAAAATACTTGATAGGAAATTAGTACCCAAAATAAAACTTGCCAAGTTTTGTATCAATCTTTGTACACTTCATTAAATACAAATATCAAAATACTTGATAGGGAATTTATAGCAAAAATAAAACCTGGCAAGTTTTGTATCAATGTTCGTACAATTCATTAAATAAAAACATCAAAATACTTGATAGGGAATTTGTACCAAAAATAAAACCTACCAAGTTTTGTATCAATCTTTGTGCAATTCATTAAATAAGAACTTCGAAATATTTCTCAGGAAACTGGTATCAAAAATGAAATCTACTAAGCTTCATATTAATTTTTAAGTGATTCATTAAATATTATCTTTTGTATCACACGTTACGAAAAAATATTTCGTACCGGCATCTTCAAAAAAATCTGGACATCTTCTTCGGAGAATCTCAACGGCTTTTGGATCGGTCAAGGTTACCGGAGGGTCATTTGACGGACAAACTCGTGGTCGTCCACCTGGTTCACTACAATCCCCATACCATACGCAATGGTAGTCTTCTTCCAAGGATAAAACACAGGTGAACGAAAAAAGGAGGAAACAGAATCCTACCCACTTCATGCTATAAAAGAATGCAAAAAATTTAACGTCGATGCGTTGTCATTAAAAACTTAGCATATCGTATTTATATTTCAATGGTGTTTCACCTTCATTAACTCATTATCAACTTCAATATTAGATTTGCAGAAGTCAGATTGACAATACCGGATAGATTATACGAAGTTAATTATACTTTAAATTATTTTATAAGAATATCATTGTTGGATATTTAAAATCCATCTAATGAAATAGATTAATGAAGTTTTATGAATTAGGATTGTGAATAATTTAAAATAATTGATGACTGATGCAAAACATCATATAATTTTGTGAATTTATTATTAGCTTATAATAAAGAGGATTACAATGATTTTTGAAGGTTCTTTAAACAACAATACGCGGCACTGAACTTAATGATGTAAGCAAGAGAATTAATATAAAGTACTATTTGCATTACTTAGAAAATTATTTTTAATTAAACAACATACAAGGATTAAACCTTTTACAAAGTTTGATAATTTCGCAAAACACTCTTGACAAATTCTAATTTTTATACTTTCAATAAAACAGTAAAACAATTTCTGAACACCCGAATTTTAATAAAAAATTACTAAAAATATATATTATAACAATCGTCAAAAAGAACACCTCGTTTTACACATCACAAACACATATTACATATTTTAATAAATACTACTTACACCTTACTTCCAATACAGAAACAAGCTTGATAAAAATAATTATTACACTATATTTTCAATCGCGAATATGCAACGACACGTCCTATTTTTCTAAATGTGGATTTATTAATTTATTATATCACGAGATTTTTCATGAGTCCGATTTAATAAATCCATTTAATAAATCCCTTCCGATAGTACTTGTTTCACTGAACATCGATGCGAGGTGACTGGAAGTTATTGAAACATTTCCCAATGAACTTCAATTATCAGAATCCATTTGTCCCGACCCTTATCACGAAGTTGAGAATTTCGTTACAACAATTATCAATGATAAGTAAATATATGTAAGTACTCTCTCTAGACATCATGAGACAATCGTCGAAGAGCAATCTTGTCCACCTGTAACATTCACTGATAATCTCATCGAATTACTAATCATTGTACACCTGCGAGTTATCGATATCTGGGTTAAGTTGTACAATGATCAAGCTTATTTTCTCCGTATGAAATTTACCTGATGACATTAATCATGTGGAAATCTTAATGCTCCTTTTTAAAGATGTTTTTCGGGGTTTTTAAACAGAAAAATATCATTAAAAGAGAACCGGCGGATTTCTATTTCTAAGAAATAAAAATTGTGAAAGGAGAATTTTGTTAGATTATATATGTTAGATAAAATTAATATTATCGGCTTTATCGAGTGGCAATCATGTTGCAGAAGATAGAATAAAAGAACTTGGAATTTTTATAAATTGTCAAGTTAAAACGATCGTTGGAGACGGGAGAAACAACATTTAATAAATTATTATTATATTTGTTTTTCCGGAACTGAGTGCCATTTTTTTCGTGACTGAATGCGCAATAACTCCGTATTAATTGCTGACACAATAATCTATTTCTAATTCCAGATATAGCATATGACTTAACGCAGTATTGAATTGCATAGAATTAATTTTATATCATCGTAATCCACCGATATTTTTAATTTAATAATTTTTGGAACACTTCAAAATTAATTATTTCATTTATCGCATCACGAGTGCCACTCGTTATTATACGGCAAGGGGTTAATGATGGCGCGCATTATTACAGGCGGAATCGTAGGGTAGGTAAATCAAGTAGGCGGAGAAAAAAATATAAATTAAAATTGCAGTTTATTATAATACTGTGTATTGTATTATTTGCGATATTATTTAGTGAAAAAATTCTATTTTTAGAATTTGCAATTAACAGATACATTAGAGCGATATTAATAAGTGAAATGTTTCATAATTTCATTGATAAGGAATTGTTACTTTGAACTTTGGATCTTTGAGAGGCAAACGATAGAAAAATGCATAGCGTTCATTAAAGAAGTTTGATGCGAATTCAACCTTGGTAGAAAAAAAATAAAGAGGTAATAATCGTTTAAATATAATTTTAACAAATTTCATAGGCGAACATACAGTAGATTGGATAAAAAATTTATATTTTGCCCGTAATTTCATGACCTCAAAAATTGAGGAATTGAAAACAGAATATGAAGTCGCCTTAGTCAACGATACATTGTAAAAAAATTCACAAATCTTGTAAACTATGAGTAAAAAAATTTTAATTAGTTTTTTCGTTACGATTCTGTATCACGACTAATAATATGATAACTTGTGAATGATGATATTATGACAAGTCCAAAATAAATATGTAAATACTGTGTGTTTATTGTGTGCAATAAAACCATATTTGCAATTAGTGAAATTGTTATTGAGCAATGCTGTTTTAAGTAGATTTAACCGTTTGAGTGTCAGACCTCTGATCGAAAATTACCAAGCACTGAAATCGCGCTTCTTTCGTTTTGCGTGGAGGAATGCAACAAAGAAAGATTTCAACGTTTTTCCATTTATAGGTGGTAAATATTCTTTTATTTGTCAGTTAAAGATATTGTCTATATTATTCCTATAGTGTCGTAATCAAAATATATTAATCAACTATTTTGATTGTTTGTGAAAAATTGTCATTCAATGTATAGCTCTATATAGAAAAAGCGCGATTGCGCTGCTTGGCACTCAAACGATTAAGTTCTTCAATACTATCTATTTTGTTTGAATTAGATTGTATTTCTCATCTATCAGCCAGATCGAAATATTGAGTATCAATGTAAGTACATTGCAATTAAATATAGCCGGTATACGTTCATACATATTTTTTATACACCCTATATGTGATAACTTTTGTACCAATTTGTACTGATTTGTACCTAACCTTACTACCAGTCTAAAGCACGTGTCTGTAATATTATGATAACGAAATGGCAACAATAATGGAATTAATCAATTCTTTCGATAATAATTCAAAAGAGTATGAAGAATTTTTACGAGATTTGTTGACTTTCAATAGTGACATACCATTTAATACGGATGAGGTAAAAAACAGTTGAATTAATGAAGTATGTAATATCATTTTAATTAATTCTAATGTTTTCTACAAATGCACATCTGTTATTTTAGGTGGAGAGAGCACAAAGTGCAATTATATCAACCATTAATGGACGTTTAAATCAATCTCATACACGTTATAGTGGGTTACTGTTACTGGATAAAATCCTACAACAATGTTCAAAAGATTTACTGTCAAAGTATTGTATATTGTGGATAGCGAAAGCCACGCAAGTTTTAGAAAGTATTCACAGCAGTCCAGAGGAATTGTCACTTTCTTGCAAAATTATTGGACAGTTAATTACCCAGTCCAAAGAGATTGCAGAGATACAAAAACAAATATCATTGCAAAATGTGAAGCAGCTTATAGCTATACTTAGTAACATAGATTCAAACAGAAGATGTGGTGCATTATATTATTTAATTGCTGTGTTATTGTACCAATATCCAGAAGTTTGCGAACGTTTTCAAGTAATAAATCTCACGTTTTTGGAGTAATTGAATTTATAAGGAATACAATGTTCTTTTTTTTATTATAGGTGCAAATAAGAAAGATTATATTAGTACAATTGGATTCAACTGAAAAAAGTTTAATTAATGGAGGTGCAAAGTGCTACACTCTCCTAGCTAAGGCAACCGAACGTTCATTTAAAGCACCACCTGCAAAACCTACTTATAACTGCTGGGTGTACAATCAAGCACTAATATGCAATAGCTTACATGATATAATGGATACATTGTTTTCTGGCTTGATAGAATTGGAAAGTGTAGATGTTTGGGACAAATTAGAATTGCCTCTCGTAACTGAAGAGAATGTAATAGAATATTATTCCAAACAGAAACAGAGGTTTCTAAACTTATGTTCTTACTTATCTGTTATGCTATGGTGAGAAATAATATATTTTGTAAAATAATCGAAAAGTATTAGTATTGATATAAAACATTTTTTCAGTGGTTATGACAAAAAAAATTCAGTGTCACCTCACGATATTTTAAAGTTACTGTGTAGAGGACTAGCAATACAACCAGCAAATTTAAAGAATCAAAATTCCTTTAAAGAACAGATGCTGTACCTTATATTGCCGCAATTACATGCAGCTTTATTCACTGTTTTATATGCCTTTATAACTGGGTAAGAACATTTCTTATATTACTTCTATGACACATTGCATCAACAACTACAACTTTCAATTTGCAAAATATACAGATTCAAAGAACAGCTGATACCATTTGGATCCACAATACTACAACTATTTTGTCGGACATTACAGTGGACAGAAAGTGTCTTGGAAAATCAAACTACTATTAACGGCAATAAGCCATTTAAGGCTGTTAGAATATCTTTGTACAAATGTATTTCATGTTGGTTGATGAACACCAGCTCATTATCAGGTATAGAAACAGTTGCAGATGAGTACCTTCCTTCTATATTAAAAGACATAGTACCAGAAAGAGATCGTGTTTTATTAACAGTAAGTATACTATGAATATTGGGGTATTTAAATATTCTTATTTTAATGGCATAAAACCGTAATCTCTTATAAGATGTCACAAAACTTTTTTTGCAGATACAAAAAACACAAAATTTATCAAAAAGAGCACTGAAACGCTTTAGAGATAATCAGTATGAAAAAAGTCCATATTTAAATAATGGTGCTACATCAAAGAAACCGTTCTCTTTAGATATTGATATATGTAAAGAAGCTCTTATTACATTACAAAATATATTTGAAAATGGTGGATGCTGGATGAACCAAGGATTTTATAAGGTAGTGATCGATTAACTTGTAGTTCTATTACGTTTGGTATACGAAATTAATGAAACTATGATTTTTTTAGATTGTACAAAATACTGCAATACCAATTTTATATGATTGTTATTTGAATTCTACGGAAGATAAATTTTATAAGGAAAGCGCTATATGTAGATTGCAGCTTTTAAAAGTTCTAAGAGTTTTACAACTGAATTCACATTCGTTAGCACCTCCACCTACGCAATATTCTTTAGAAATATTTGAAATGGCTCTTCATGATTCTGATTTTCACGTTATCCAGGAATCTAAAATAGCATTAGCTGAAATCGAAAAAATTATACATCCTGATGCCCCTACTTTACAATTAGCACAGATAGAGTAAGTTATAAAACCATTGGTAATTTATTACTATTACTTTCAATGTTAAAATATTAGAAGACTTTGGTTAATACAGTGGCGGCTAATAATCTAATAATATAAAAAACAAGCCAAAACTACAAGTTCGGTATGGAGATGCATATTGCAAGTAGATTTATAAAAGGAAAATCGATATCTATAAAATTATCGAAATGAAGAATGATTAGTGACAGAATATAAAAATACATACTCTTTTCAGGGAAATGCAAAAAGAATTTATTGATAATAATGTAGGTCAAGATCGTACTGCAGTTTTAGAAAGTACAGGTACCATTAGTGATGGAAACACTGTAGACACAGACTTGGAAGCGACTTCTAATAAAAGGATAAGAATAAATTCTGCAGAAGAAATTGATAATTCTATAGTTAATCCATATGAAAACCAGACAATCAATAATGTAGAAAAGCCAAACGTAGCAGAAAATAGTGCAATATCTGAAGATATGGATGATCAAGTATCTGCACCGCCCGTGAATGAGACAATAGAGACGTCAGAAAATGAAATTCAACCGGAAATAACAATTGACCATGATGACAAAATTAAAATGCAAAGTATCCAAGATAAAGTGACGAAAACGTTAAAACAAATTGATCAGAATCCAGAATCACTTTCTAACGTATCCGAAGAAAATAGAAAAATGTCATCCATGGAAGACAGTGGAGATGAAACAGAAATATTGCAACTATTTCATGACGAAACCAAAAATGATAATTGATTATATTAATTTTGGACATATTTCTATTTGCATGTCAAATAAAAATATTTTTTTCTTTTACTTTTTTAGTCGTCTACAATCAGTTACAATAAATGAATATAATACAATATAATAAATAAATTGTTTTAGTTTCACAAAATACATCATAACAATTAAGTATTACTAAAAATAATTCATCACTCCATTTTTTTATCCCTTTCCTCGCCCACATGTACACGAAAGTCTTTGGTTCTTCTGAAAAATTAAAAAAATGTTTATAGAAATTTTAATCACTGCAACAAGGTATTCAATTATCCTTACAGTTTTATTAGCACGATATTGTATTATATTCGAAAAACTTTTTAATAATCTAGAAATTGTCAACTACAACCCCAAATTGAAACTAGTCTGTAAACCTATATCACTAAAATCGTATCACTTTAAAAAAAACAAGCTTGTTATGGATCGCAACTTTTTTTCATAACTCGTTTATAATTACTCGAAATATTTTATTATTCGTGTAGTTTATGTAACAACTATAAATGAATTTGTATTGCCCGAGAATGAAAGAATATCTTCCAGTACTTAAAGAATGCTGTATAATTTTCACTACTTTAAATATATCGTCAGAATTATTATCATTTTCGAAAATATTTCAATATCTGCCAAATGAGGAATTCATTGAAAATTCTGTTTGTTATAAATTGATGTCACTGAATATTTAAAATTGAATATTCTCTAGTGGACGTGCAGTGCAGCCAATATAAAATCTTAACGTTGGGACAACTTCCGGCCGCATCTTTCTCTATTTGATATCGGCTCCCTCGGTACGTGGCTTGTATTGTGTTCCCTCATGAAATCGGTTTAAATTCGTTCGATTAAAAGACATCCATGTCGTAGCATTAAGAGTTTTCATACTTTTATCAATTTTATAAACATTTTAGAAAATATTTTTATCCATAAAGAAAAATTTATATTATATTTACGTTGTGCTACTTTGAGGTTACGTCGACTCTGTAGCACAGCATAGTGTCACATTTATATGATATTAGGTATTGTTGTTATTCAAGCAAAGTATTGTTTCACTTTATTTTATATAGGGTTTGAACCATGGGTCGAGTAATTCGTGCTCAGCGTAAGGGAGCTGGGTCTGTTTTCCGATCCCACACTAAAAGGAGGAAGGGAGCACCAAAACTTCGCTCCTTGGACTTTTCTGAAAGACATGGATACATAAAAGGTGTTGTGAAGGTTCGTTTAATTGCATTAGTTTAAGACTATTTTAAAATAATTCACAACTTTTTCTTCACATGTTAACTCGTGAAGGTTATGATGATTTCTAGTATTCCTACTTCTGATTGTAACTGAAGATTCAACACTAGAGGCTCTTTCTGAAGTCCAATACATATATCTTCTTAAAGTGTGTTCTCGTCAGATCAGTAGTTAAAATAAGTTATTTTTTTAGGACATTATTCATGATCCTGGCCGTGGTGCACCTTTAGCTGTTGTTCACTTCCGTGATCCATACAAGTTCAAAACACGTAAAGAATTATTTATTGCTCCTGAAGGAATGTACACAGGACAGTTTCTCTACTGTGGAAAGAAAGGTAAGATACACACAATATTTAAAAAAAAATCTGTTACATATGTTCAAAATATTTTAACAGTTATATGCTTTGCTATTACAATTGAATATTTCATCAATGCAATGCCAGATATTTAAGTGTTAAATATAGAAAAGATTACAGTAGGCTCAGTAATGTATTTTTATCTACAGCAAATCTTCAAATTGGAAATGTAATGCCAGTCGGTACAATGCCTGAGGGTACCATTGTTTGTAATTTGGAGGAAAAAACTGGTGACAGAGGTCGATTGGCTAGAGCCTCTGGAAACTACGCCACTGTTATAGCCCACAACCCTGATACAAAAAAGACCAGAGTAAAGCTACCATCCGGTGCTAAGAAAGTTATCCCATCCAATAATAGAGCAATGGTTGGTATTGTTGCTGGTGGAGGACGTATTGATAAGCCAATCCTTAAAGCTGGACGTGCTTATCATAAGTACAAGGCAAAGAGGAACTGCTGGCCTAAGGTATATACAATTAATATTTACAACTGGATTACATTAATTCAACACGATTTGCCAATGATGCTTTATGACATTTGAAACCTGAATAGTATAGTGTGGAAAGATTTTTTTACTGAGTATTCTAAATTTCTTTTTCTAATATTATTATAATTGCCGTACGATTTTATCAAAAATTCCGATCATTTTAGGTTCGTGGTGTTGCTATGAACCCTGTCGAGCATCCTCATGGTGGTGGTAACCATCAACACATTGGTAAAGCATCTACCGTCAAACGTGGAACTAGCGCTGGTCGTAAGATTGGTCTTATTGCTGCGCGTCGTACCGGAAGAATTAGAGGAGGAAAGACCGACAACAAGAAGGACGATTAGATTAAATACCGACATGTTTTGGCACTTATTGTACAATAAAAAAATACAAGAAAGCCCATGGTCATGTTCATTCCTTTTGTGTTATACTTAATGTCCCATATGTTATGTTAATTATTTAAATTTCAAGATAGTGTATTTCGACTGATCGATTGTTCGTGTTTAATATATAGGTATAGGAGGAGATAATTTCAGACTGTAGCTTGACTTGAAGCTGTAGGACAATATCGATGTCTCGAACAACAGTACCAACATCTGATAAATTAAAGAAGTATTACAAACATCTTTGAAGATTCATCCTTTTGACATAATCATCAACCTGTAAATCTACGATTCACGAATTGATACATGTGAAGAACAGAAAGGAAATCAGAAAATTGTCTGATATAGTGTGCCCTTTTTAGTTTTCTCGATATCCGGCGGAAATAGATTGTCAGCCATTTTACTTGCAATATTTCGGTTCTCGGCCATTTTTGTTGCGTCGACGTCAAGTGTGGCCAGGGGCCTTTCTTTCATAGTAGCCAGTCTTCGAGTTTCCTTTGTATCGAAGTAACGACAGTCTAGAACTGAGACCAAAATTATTTGGCCCAACTGAGGAGTTTTCTTCGCAGATAAGTGAGAAAAAAGACGAGAAATCGAAACAATTATATTGAAGTTTTTTGCTCAGTAATTCGACTAGGCAAGAAACAGCTAAAGAGCTTCTGCGAAAGAGCTACGAAAACTACGCACCGAGGCGGAGTAATATGAGTAATGCAGCCAACCAGAATGGATCAGGTCTAGAGCAGCAGGTAATAATAAATTCGAAAGACACAGTGTCTTGCATTTATGACAACCGTTGTTCCGTTGTGCCATCTTCCTTTTCTCTTCTCTCCATGCATTTCATTGTCTTTGATTATATGAAAATAATTCTATTCTATGCATCCAATTTAGGGTTTTGTATTTCTCATATTATAAATAGAATATGTGAATGTAGAAATTTGTACAGTCCCCTATTCCATTGAGGACTAAAAAGATGGGTCATCATTGAGATCGTTTGTGACGTATAGTTTTGTAATGGCGGCAACCAATTCCGGGAACAGCATGCCTCGTGCCATGACGCATTCTCGCGTTGCTTTTTTATCGCGTGCGAATTTCTACAATTAAACGTACGGCGCAAAAGACATGTATTTCTTATTTTTTTAAAAATTCTATTCTATGTAAATTAGTTATGAATGCTGAATGTTATTGGAAACAATATTCGTAGATTATGATTTTATTTTTGATGATCTTACATTCCTCAGTTAATGTATAAATACATCGCATTTTTATAAAATTGTATAATTGTTGTATAAATACTTTGTGGTATTATTATTGTGAAATGTACTACAAAAAATGCACTGTTACATACACCTTGAGAAACTTGATTGTGATCTTATAGCTGTTTTCTTTTCTTAACGATGTCAATAAATAACATGTTTTTCTTTATTGCTTTGCTTTACAGTTAGCTGGTCTGGACTTGCAGGGCTCCCGCCAACCAAGTGGGGGCCGTTACGTACCACCGCATCTGCGAAATAAAGTTGCAAGTTAGTAGGACTAATTTCTGCTGTATCAGCATACTGTCAAGTATTAATTTTTTAAAAAGGTTTTATTAGACTGTAAAGAAATAATATAAGTTTATATCTTGATGTATGATTCAACAGAGTTTTATGGCAAAAAGTCTTCTGTTTTACTTCAAATTTATATACCCTTTAGTTTAATTTATATTTAAAATATGTACTTAAAAGATTAAAGGGGTTATTGATACTGAGATTGCCGAAGAGTCAGTGAAACCTCTTTATTAATTTGTTACACATAGTGTATGTTTTAGTTATAATTATTTTACTAAAAAAATGTATAATAGCAACATACTTATTTATAGGTAACGTGCCTTCTGGCGGAGAACAACATTCCTCTTCCAATTCAAGACCATTCTCTGATAGAGACAGAGGAGGTGAACGTGATCGCGACAGGGAAAGGGATAGAGATCGCGATAGGGCCAGGGGTGGTTCAAGTTATAGAGAATCGCGCAGCGCTCGCGATGTCGATTTCGGCAATTTTGGAAACGCTGGTGGACGCAATAGACGCCCCAATCAGGAAAACGGAAGAGATTTTAGATATGCCAATTCCGAACGCGAACGCCCGATTAGCTCCGGCAATGATCGCTGGCTGGAGCCTAGAAATGATCGCTGGCAAGAGAGTAGAAACGAGCACAGAGGTGACAGAGGTGGCAATAGTGCCAACCGATGGAAGGAGGAGAGAGACAGCGGAAACAGAGGACGAAATGCAATTGACTGGACGGTTCCCACTTCCAGAGATGAACGATTGGAGGTGGAGTTGTTTGGTACTGGAAACACTGGTATTAATTTTAGCAAATATGAGGATATCCCGGTTGAGGCTACCGGAGACAACATACCTCCACACATCACATCTGTAAGTTTAGATAAACACATACAAATATATTTAAATATTGTGAAATTATGATCATGTTATATTATCATAATCAATACATCATATAATATATATCATCACAATATTGTTGTCTCATTTAACATAGTTTGACGAGGTTAAGCTGACGGAGATAATAAAGAACAGCATTACTTTGGCCGGGTATGACAAACCTACACCAGTACAGAAATATGCGATACCGATCATCATCGGACGCCGTGATGTGATGGCCTGTGCCCAAACTGGGTCTGGTAAAACAGCGGCCTTTTTAGTGCCAATCTTGAATCAGATTTACGAATGTGGGCCACGTGCACCGCCACCACAAACCAACACTTTTGGCAAGCGAAAACAGTATCCACTAGGTTTAGTATTAGCACCTACAAGAGAACTTGCCACGCAAATATACGACGAAGCAAGAAAGTTCGCATATAGATCACGTATGCGACCTGCCGTTGTCTATGGTGGTTCAAACATCGTAGATCAAATGCGTGAATTGGATCGTGGTTGTCATCTTCTTGTAGCAACACCTGGCCGTCTTGTAGACATGCTTAGCCGGGGTAAAATTGGCTTGCATAACTGCCGGTATGTTTGCCATCTTTTCATACGATACATTAATAAACGTAATAATATTGTTCATATGAAAATGTTAAATTAATTGTTTCAGGTACTTGGTATTGGATGAAGCAGATCGTATGTTAGATATGGGTTTCGAACCGCAGATAAGACGTATTGTGCAAGAGGATACAATGCCTCCAACTGGCGAAAGGCAGACTCTTATGTTCTCTGCTACGTTTCCAAAAGAGATTCAAATGTTAGCTAGGGATTTCCTTAGTAATTACATCTTTTTAGCTGTGGGCCGTGTTGGTTCCACATCTGAAAATATCACCCAGAAAATTGTATGGGTTGAAGAACATGACAAACGTTCTTATTTGCTTGATCTCTTGCAAGCTAGCAATTTCGCAGATCCTTGTAAGTTATATAAGTGGTTATACATATATGCACATATTATACATATTTACGGTCGGACAAGGCAAAGATGGTTAGAAAACTGCGGAAATTCTCGTTTTCAGCCGTCTATTTCCATCATTTCGTTTTTGGAACCTCCAAATCCAACCATTTAAAGTAAACATTCCGCATAATCATTTACTTTAAGAGGCTGGGTTTGTGGATTCCAAAAACGAAGTGGCGAGAACAGTCAGTTGAAAATGAGATTTTCAGTCGCTCCCAGTCATTTTTGAATTCTTCGAACTTGTAATTAAGATTAAGTATCACTTTCATTTAATTTTCAGCTTCTGAATCACTGACTCTGGTGTTCGTGGAAACAAAGAAAGGAGCTGATATGTTAGAAGAATATTTGCATCAAATGGGATATCCCGTCACTAGTATTCATGGTGACCGAACTCAACGTGAAAGAGAAGAAGCTTTACGTCGTTTCCGAGCAGGCAAAGCACCGATTCTCGTTGCGACTGCCGTTGCTGCCCGTGGACTCGATATTCCACATGTTAAACATGTGATAAACTTCGACTTACCTGGCGATGTAGAAGAATATGTTCATAGAATCGGTCGTACTGGCCGTATGGGCAACTTAGGTTTGTTTCTTCCTCATATTTTATACATATTCACATATCATAAAAATCGTACAAGTCTTAGCTGGTAGTATAATACTTTTTTATCAACAGGTCTCGCGACGTCATTCTTTAATAACAAAAATCATAATTTGGTGCGTGACTTGGTATCCTTGTTAATTGAGGCTAACCAAGACCTACCACCATGGTTGGATGAAATGTTTAGCGAGGTTAGATATAATGGAGGTGCATCTCGTCGAACTGCTAGTACTAAGGGGGGCCGATTCAGCGGTGGAGGATTTGGTGCCCGAGATTATCGTCAGCAGCCCAGTTCTGGACCCGTTCGTAACAATGGTTCGTCCAGTAGACCTGGAGGTTACGGAGGTCAGTAAGATTTTCTATCAAATTTTTACTTTAACGAAAATAATAATTATGATCAGTAACAATATAATTGTAAAGTAATTCTATGATAAATCCACCGTTATATAAATCATCTGTTTCTTTGTTGCAGGAGGTTACGGAAGTTATGGAGGTAACTATAATAATTCATCGTACAATAATTCCGCTAACAACGGCAACAGTAATGGCCCTGATTGGTGGGGAGGATGGGACAAGTAGATCATTAATGCCATCTCTATTTCCACTTTTACCATTATTACTACTGTACACGTAAATTCAAATATATGTAAGAAAGACACGTACGACATACACATCGGACACAACACGCACGTATTCTTGTGTATACGTATATACACAGCAAAAGACAGACAGTATCGCGTATAAATACATTCACGTTCGCTCACTGCCTGTGCACTACAACTTTCGAACGAAAAAAAAAGAAAAAAAAGAAATAACTGTATTAATTAAATTCTGTAAACACGTTTAATCGTGCGCAACGGAACGTCGACAGATCCCATGCGTGCAATTAAAACACATATACGTGAAACGCGAAGAAATTAGTCTGGAACATAATGATCTCATCTTGAAGAAAATGAGAGAGAAATAGAGAATCGTATACGGGATTTGTCCAGTACTAGATGAAAGTCCATCCAACGTTTCGTTGCCGTGCGTGTTGAGGAATACATGTAGTATAATCACTAATGAATCAAATCGATCGATCGTTGATGTCTAAATAAGATATAACGGTACAACACATAGTAGGTGAAGAAACTTAGTGAAATTTTTTAGAACTCCTGTCGAGACTATGAAGCTCGTTGTAGCTTCATTATTTAAATTTTCGAGGGACGTGGTTGGCGTATCTCTGAGGATCGCGGCGTCTAGATTTGAGTAACGATAGAGCTTGCAAATGCACAAGTGCTTTATTGTTCTTGCCTGAATGGCCAGTAACTTGTGTGGTTCGTCTTGAACCAATGGCGCCATTGTCTCATTTTTATTAATCACAAATGTATCTTACTAGGCGCCTAGGATACGCCAGACCGCCATCGCCATAGATTTTGTGACGATTCCTGTTTTAAATTTACTATAGTTCAGCGACGAATGGTACTTTGTTGTTTTGCCGTCCCCAGACACAGACGACGTTGCGCCGGCAATATCATGGTTTAATCGACTAAGCCACGTATCAAATTTCCAAACAGTCGAAACCTTTGATATTACGAAAAGTACACGGGCCGCGTTTTACGATACTTTTAGAAATATAATTTAATATATCTTTCTTTCTTTTCTTATCTGTATTAAGAGTTTGCGTTGAAAGGTCAAGCTATAAGTCTCGTTGCTTGCGTAACTCTTGATTGTAAAGGGTTATTTCAATTACAACTTTGGCCAGTGCAACTAGAGTAGTTTTAGAGGCCCTTTCAGCAGGTAACAAGTATAATTAACGTTTGGATTTTATTGTACTCTAATTAGCATTTCTAAACGTAACGGAGACGTTGCCCCGTCAAAATGGTATGGTGCGTTATAAAAACTTTAGATCGCAATACTGGAGGCGAGTGCTCGAGAACGAAAGTTAATACTAAAACGGGTTAAAAAAAACTATACGGTTGCAGTTACAGGAGTGAACTTTAAGAAAAAATGAGCAGAAACACGTGCACTGCTAGTTGGCTCAACTTTACAAAAAAAAGCAAGCCCTTTGAACAAGATTGCACAAGGCGCACTCATAATATTTTATAACTGTATTTATCAGTACGATACACTATATATATACATACTAAGTAATATTCGTAAATACATAACATTAAAATAATTGAAAAACGACTGTGATATCGAACGATCTTGTGACATTCAATTTCCACGCGAATTGATAAATGAACAATTAACGAAATACAAATATTAATGTATTAATTAATCGGTATTGAATGTCGGAAAGGCATAAGGGATGGCTCAGTTGTTTGAGCCAAGAATGGAATATTAAGTCGTTACAATAACACATCAAGAACAACGTGGCTGTTGTCCGATCGGGGAGGGCTGAACGCTAGCTCTTGCGGTCCTGAAAACACGTTTTTGGGGCATTGTTTCTACTTAAAATAACGCGCATTAAAGGTAGATGATAATGGCGAAACGCGTCATTACTGGTTGATGATGTTGGTAGGGCTTTATAGAATGTCGATATCTTTTGTGCAAACGTCGGATTCTTACCTAATCTATGTGAGAAAAAGTACAAATTCGATTTGCGTGACAACTGACAGGATTTTTAGACATGTCATACTTATACCTGTTATATTAATAGATTTATAGTGCAATCGCGTGCGTGAATCGTATGCCGTGTGACCGTGGACCAAGGTGTGAATGCCTCTTAAACGGGGAATAATTATTTCAACTAGAGAACTTTCAAATAGTGTTTACGAGTAATATCGTTGGCTTCCGACCATGGTGCGTGTGGTATTCAAATTTTAATACGATTCGTCGTCGAGTTCGTTTGGAAACTCGGAGGCCCTGCCAAGAACATTGCAAGAACCCATTGATGGAAAGTGATTGATCCCTTTCACTCTTAAAAAAAGAAAACTGTACAACTTTTACGGCACAATTGAATTCAGTTGGACCTTACTCTACCGTGAAACAGTAGGTCTTGCCGTATTATATTACCGCTGACAATTATTAACTACTGCTACTACTATTGCTCTTATTTACTGCAATTATTATTTCAGTTTTGGATAATGTTTACGACAGTACGCTGGCGGTACTATATACGCAAGCTTTTTGCATAACATAACGGCTTTGCTATAATTGCGTATCCGTTATTTTACTGCGGTAGAAAAAAGGAGCGTAGGTGGCTCTTGGGCACTATTATCTTGAATCGAACGGAAAAGAAATCTCTCAACAAAAAGGTCGAAACAATATATGCTAAGAAACATGGATACCAACGGCCAATGGGCCGACATTTAGTGTATTGTAATTTTATTTAAATTAATATGAAATTCTAGATTTTACTGTCCAACGGCTCGCCTAGTCAACGAATCTACATGACGCGTCATTGTGTGTTATAATCAGTCCTGTGCAGTTGGAAGTAATACCTTTTTTCATTTACGCGTGGAAGTGGTGGACAGAGATTATTCGATTAATGACAACTATATACGAAAATATTTTCATACTTTTTCTTTTCTAGTTATAACGATATTTTTATACGTAACAGTGTCTATCGACGTGTAGACGGAATAACATTGATTCCATGTACAGTTACTTTTCTTCTCCGTACTACGAATCTGAGCGTGTCCGGATGAATATTACATTCGAATTCAAATGGAACTAGCTGGGAATTAATCAGAGACATATAAATTGACAAATATTCATGCTATGGTCAAATGTCCACCGTTTCGTTACCTTGCACATGTATAAATTCAAGTACGGTATTATGATTTAGGACGTATTAGCATCCTTAGAGGAAATAGGAGAAATGGTATAATAAACAAGACTATTTATTAATCTGTTAAGTATTTATTTTTTATGTTACTTTTTTTCGGAAGGACAGTCATATAACTGTACTGTATAATGTACCTTTTATGTTATGTTTGGTCCTCTGAAGTATATCGGACGAGCAGCCTTAGGAAACATTTATGGATACACGCAGAATGGCATGACTAGACGAAAGATTAATTAAAGAATAGTGCGAAAAGGAAGAAAGAGGGGCTACGAATAATAAATAATAATAATTGTATTACACATGTATAGAAGAAAAGGCGTTTGACTGTGACTGCAATCATTACTAAGAGAAGAATTGCGCAGCAATTACGAAAGCACACATACAACCGAGAGGGAAACATATTGTTGTAAGCCATATTATTGTGTACGATACGCGCAACAGTATCAGAAAAATCGGAGCACGTGAAAGCGTCACCAGGTACAAATATTGCTCGCGTGCGTGATAGTTTTATTTTTTATTTTTTATGTAAATGCGATTGCTCGAAATTTCGACAAACATTCTTATTCTGTCTGGTCTTGGACGGCGTGATTTAACGAAAGGACAGACAGAAAGAGAGAGAGAGAACGAGGAAACGAGCGAGCGAGTGAGCGAGAGAGAAAATATTTGTGTGGAATTTCCGCGTGTCTACCTCGAGAGCAGTTTTCTATTTCAACGTGAAAAAGTTTTACTATGATTTCCAAGAGGAAAAAAAAGATGGTGAATAATCATATGTACGGTATATGTGTGTGCGTGAAAGAAAAAGAGAGAGAGAAAGATAAAGAAAGAAAGGTGAAGGAGAAAGAAGAGAAAAAGTTGGGAGGAAGAGCACACGCTTAGACCGAAAATTCGTGCGCGAAATGAGGTGGGATGGCAAAAGAAAATGTCTTCTAAATTTTACAAATGTCATTTAATCGAAAAGCGTCGCTTGTCGTTGAATTGAGAACGCAGACATGAACGTGCTAGCGATGAGTAAAAAAAAACAAATTTAGAGAGCAATCTTCTTGTCGCGCTTCCAACACGAATCTCAACGGCTGTGTTTTATTTTTCTGCGGCGAATGACGCTCGTCGTATTATTCACTTGTAACTTTAATGATACTGCTATATTATATCTACTTCACTGGTGGCGAGCAAATGGCAAAAGTGTGAAAGAGTAGAAAACGGAACGGTGAACGTACCATTCTGTCGGTCTCTTATTAGTAATTGCACATTTACACGCTACATTAGGTGAATCGAACAAAAGAAAAACGACAAAAAAAATACATACGAGAACTAGGGAAAAAAATCCGCAAACCAACTGTACGTCGTACGGCTATTGAATGAATTAATAAAAATAAAGTGTCTGAAATTTAAGAAACCAACTAAACCTTACAGTATATGATGTAAAGATATACATTTGTCGTTCATTAACCAATAAGTTTAACGATTGCATTGTAAAACGATTGCATGTACGCGTGCATCTTGTGCTTAGTTGAAACGTGTGTTCCGTGAAGAATGATTTAGAGTGTCAATATTGTTACAAAATACCTCGTAAGGGTCGATGGATCACGTATATTATTTAAATGTTCGTTCATTTGGCGATTCAGCCGTTTATTTATAGTATTATGCAAAAAGTGACAGGAGAATTCTACAAAATGAATCGTATAATAAAGGAAGGAAAAAAACGGAAAAGATAATGCAGTGTAGAATCCCTTCGTAAACGCACGCCTTTCTACCCTGTATTTTCTTTTTTCACATCAGAACATTATGTGCGAGCATACATGGTACGCGTTTCGAAACAAAATGTTTCATCATTTCTTTTCAACAAGGTTTAAAAAAGTTAAATACAAGAAACGCTCTTTTATGTGTGAGTACAGTTTTTGGTAAACATTTTTCTTATCTTGTGTCACTATTTAGAATCGCATAATGTTTTATACATAAATGACAACTTAATGCGCGGTTTTCTTATCTTACGTTGTTCTATAGTCTTATCATATTGGCGGAGAAAGTAACATTTTCAAAAGTTTATCTTTATAGAATAGAATAAAGAGAAGCGTTAACTGCATGCGCATCATTATATCTATTTTCAAGCGTTTACATAAATTTATTTCTGAAAAATATAAATGGAAAAATCAGTGATTCCAACAATCTTGCTGTCCCTTTGAATTTTATTTTCATATTTCTCTCGATTCTTGAACTTTATCGGTAAAGGATATAGATACACTGCTAATCTGTAACTTTGATCTATCTAAAACGGAAAGATAACCTATTACACCTAATGGAGGCATACGGCAATTGGTGTTCAGATACTCCAAATACAGTTATCTAAAATTTTGTATATCAACCATAAGCACCCGTGGTGGGAGACCGATTTCTGTTGGATCAACTTGGACCAATGGCATAAGACCACGATCGCAATGGCGGTATGGCCGAACAGTTTTGTGTCATTGGGTGGTTAGGTAGTGACTTCTACGGCTATTGAGTCTGTTTTCTCATTTATTAAGCCGCTCGTGTCATTGTAAGTCAGTTTTTTATTCAATCATGTACCATTGCGGCTTATTGCTGATTCTATTGGATTTGTCCTTAAATGGTAAGCGATCCTAACCTGCAGTTCGGTTAATGCAAGTATTTTGTAATGTAATTTTTAATGTATTCGTATTTTAGTTGTTTCGAGTGTATCTCAATTAAAAGTCGATAAGCATTTGGAGTTGGGTAGAGAATTTCTGGCAAAGGGTCAATTACAGGATGCATTATCACATTATCATGCAGCTGTTGGTAAGTTCTGCAGTATTTTCCATAATTATGTCTTTTATAAGGGAAATTTCACTTTCAGTGTGTATTTTAATGTATGACATCATTCTGAATGGGTACACCCTTTGACCTTTCAGATTATAGATAATAATGTAAACTATCTTTCCAGAGGGAGATCCAAATAATTATTTAACGTATTACAAGAGGGGCACAGTTTATTTAGCATTAGGTAAAGCAAAATTTGCACTCCTTGATCTTAATAGAGTTTTGGAATTGAAGCCAGATTTTACATCTGCAAGATTACAACGTGCTAATATATTACTTAAACAAGCTCAATTTGATGCGGCTGATATTGATTTTCGGGATGTGGTATGTACTTGCAGACCATGAAACAATTATCTAATAATTATATGTATTATATGATATAATTATATGTATTCTGTAATAATATTATAAAACTTCTTACGATTGAATTTTTATGTGTTTTAGCTAGAAATAGAACAATATAATTCAGATGCCTGGGATGCCTTCTATAGGACAGAAGCTGCGAAAGAAAACTTAGATACTGCTAAAAATTTAATTAGTAATGGAAATCATGCAGCAGCGGTTCAGCAGCTTACCAAAATTATTGAAGTGTGTCCATGGTCAGCCGAACTTAGGGAGCTTAGAGCAGGATGTTACGAGACTATGGGTGATCACATGAGTGCCATTTCAGACATTCGCTCTACAACAAAATTACAGTCTGATAATACACAAGGGTTCTTTAAGTTATCTTCTTTGCATTATAATCTTGGACAGGTCGAAGAGGCACTAAAGTGAGTGATAAAGGATTTATATTTTTCATTTCGTTTTGATATGTTACACATTATTATAATTGTCAATATCAATTTTTTAGGGAAATTCGAGAATGTTTAAAGCTTGATCCAGACCATTCGCAATGTTTCCCATTTTACAAAAAGGTTAAAAAAATATCGAAGTTTTTGGTTGACGCTGAAACAGCTGAAAAATCTCAAGATTATAATACTTGCATCGACTATGCACGACGTGTGTTAACTAATGAACCGAATATACTCAATGTTCGATTCAATGCTTTCCATCTTCTTTGTAAATGTTACACTGGAAATAATGAAGCAACACTAGCAATTAAAAATTGTCAAGAAGCACTAAACGTACGGCAAGAAGCAGAAGTATTTTGCGACAGTGCAGAAGCATATCTTTCTGCTGAGTTGTTTGACGATGGTAATGTACAAATTTTATATTGATATTTCTATTATAAATTGTAAGTATTGTTAAATCTCTTTATGTCATAATATTTTTTTCCCTTAAAAAGCAATAAGAGACTACAAAAAAGCTTTGGAGATTGATCCGAATCTGCAGAAAGCAAAGCAAGGTCTTCAAAAAGCACAACAGCGTCAAAAACTTTCTGAATCACGAGACTATTATAAAATTTTGGGTGTGCCAAGGACAGCATCGAAACGTGATATTATTAAAGCCTATAGAAAAGCAGCACAAAAGTGGCATCCAGATAATTTCCAAGAAGGAGAGGAGAAAAAACGTGCGGAAAAAATGTTTATCGATATTGCTGCGGCCAAAGAAGTATTAACGGACGATGAGAAAAGGGCGAAATTCGACCAAGGAGAAGATCCTTTAGATCCCGAGTCAGGCAAACACCAGCACGGCTTTAATCCCTTCCAAGAATTCCATCACTTCCATGGTTCACCCTTCCAATTTAAATTCCACTTTAATTAGCTTCCTTTTAGTTTTCACTATAAGAGTACCTATTGAAATTTCAAAATTATTACATCGTCGCTTTGTACGCGATACGATTATTGCCACCTTAGCTGGGATTTAATTTTGCTAATCTACCTCGTTGGTAGTATTTTGAGTCGTTTATCTTGACGGATACAGAAGACTGTAAGAAGAAAATATCGATCAGTCAGTAAGTCAAATAAATGATCTATATATCTATTTAAATGCATCAAAAACTCTGTGACAGCAGTAACAATTAATTGCTGACCAAGTAATTTACAATCGTGAAAAGTAATGTTAGTCAGCATATTACTCTTCTATTTAAATTTCATACACATGCATATGTATATATATTTATATATACATCATTCTTTAAATCTATTTCCTTCATAGTTGTTTTATTGCAAATAAAATAAGGATATTATAGTTAATACCGACTGAAAATATATCCCATTGTGAATCAAGTACACTTTGGTTAATCGTACATTTCGTACTATTGATACAGTAATCGAAGACAGTGATTAAACTCGCATTTTATTGAAACTAGAGCATGTATAGCTGCGGCACTGCCTTCGAGTGCTACGGCTGGCTGTGGATCGTTCAGTTTTAGCTTGGAATCGTTATTGATTGCGATGATTAGATAAACTATATAGGAAACCCATTTTCGATGAATAAATGCATCTATCGAGTACAGATATGCTCATTGTTTGTGCATAACATTAGTACTCGATGTTCATAGAATATATAGGACAGTGCTGTGCGCGTGTTGTGTTCGCATGAGTGTGAGAGAACTTCATGTAAATATTGTATCTCTGATGTTTGTTTAAAAATATATTTGAATAATTTATACATATATACTTTTATTATTCGTATGTATGGTCTACGAAATTTTGTACAAAACACAGTGATTGTGTTGTATATAGCTTTAGTAATTAAATCGCTTGTGACCTTCTATGATATTTGCAATACTCAGAACGCAACATGTACTTATTTTTAATTTATTCTACTATTTTATTTGTTTTCTACTCTTTCAATTATGATACAGCTTTTGTTTTAGGAACACGTGTTCACACATATTTGCAGATATTATTACAATTAATTTGTATCGCAAAATTTCTACGATGAAATGAAAGGATATTAATTTCATATCTGGATATATTGAGATATGTCACTAATACAACGAAATTCTTATAGTTTATATGAATGCCATATTGTCATCGTAAAAAATGTGTAATTTGCCTGTTTTCCTTAAATCCAATCGTGCAGAAGACTTCACGGTTTTATGGTTCATGAAGAGTTCGAAAATTATGAAGTTAAAGTTTTTGTGATAGATAGTATCATATTCATTGCAGAAACAGTTTTATCTTTTATCTTTCATCACTTTATACTCTTCTTTTTGACGTTTTATTTTTACTTGATCGATGGTTTTTACATGGCAGATGCATGTATTATTTTATAGTATGAATTTGTCTTACATGTGTTACAAATGTCTCCCGGACGTAACTTAAATATTTTTAGAGTCATGTTTTAAAAGAGTATAATTCATACACGTTAGCAAATATAATAATTAGGTATACTTTCAAAGATAAGAAAAAATGGTTATGTTACACTGTTTAGGATAAAGCGTAAGGAATTACTGGTATTAAATATAGCGATATAAACACAGATTTATCTTTATTTCTTCGCAGAATTCACATTTATCTTAACATGGATTAAATCTGCTTATCATATATATTTTATATATACTGAAAGGCCAAGCGATATAAAATAATTTGTTTTACTACTTTCCCCGGGAAAATACTCAATGGTATTTTTTTCAGGGTCATACTGAACACTTGTATTTTCCGTATATTTACAACGATGCTACAATTCCATTTTGTTTATATATGTATGATTTATCTTCATCATAGCACAAATTTTCATCTCTACGGATACGAAGTAGCACGATCATTATTTTAAGATATTTTACTAATCACAGTTACTAGGAATCATCTAATATTCCTACTAACTAAAGCTCCTATGTAGTGTAAGTTGCTCTTTGTCATAAGACCTATTATAGTATTCTATTAATATCATAAAATTTTCACTCTAGTTGACTTGTACAATTTTTTAACTACCGTAAAACTAATAAATTTGTACCTGAATCAACGAAACATTGCATTTTTTGTATACATATATATATATATGTATATATATTCTTTGCAGAAAAATATATGAAACACAGCTGTTTCGTCGTTAAGCGAATAATCATTTCTTTTCTCTAGTTTACTAATCTCAATTCTCTATAACATTATTATATTCTATCTTTCGTTCATTAATAATTGCGTTATAATCTGCCGTATCACGAATACTTCCGTGCCGGAATTTACTTGATTTCTCATCATATGTATACGTATACCTATGTATGTACAACATAATTAAACTTTCACTATACCGGCAGTATAAACGCACCAGCTGCTGCCAGAACAAGAATTATTTCCTCGAAATAATTATCAACTTCTGTGTGATTATTATATTTATCTACACAGAATATCATCGAGCATGACATGATTATACATACTATCCATATTATGCCTTTTAATCGAGCAGTCTGACATTCTCTTCTTTTTACGCATAAAACTAAAATGCGTTGCGAAGCTTTGCCTATGAAATTTCGAATTCGTTGTTTGTGTTTTTATTCTCAAAGATTTTAATATGTTCACTCAAACATTTTTGATTTTTGCTCCGTAAGCGTAACACGTGTCTACAAAAGTATACTGCATGCGTGAATGAAAATCTGTATGGCAACTCCTTAAACGAAGTAACTCGTGTATTCGTGCGGCATTACACCCCTTCTTGGATAGAAGGTGTGACTTGTCGAGTATTCTAAAAGATTTGTTATAGAGCTCATGTAGATATCGGCAAATCGAAAGAGTCTTCTAGAAAAATACGTGGGGTTGTGATACGTCCTGAAAACAGAGCCGAATTGTTTGTTGAAGACACGTTTGATTTCGTTTCTTAATTGATCCCTTTCTCCGATCCACGCGTCGAGCACTCCTTGAACATCCGGTCCCTCGTAATCTTGATGCTCTTCTATTAATCCTGTCAGCATTTGCAGCCAATTGGCGTACTCTTTGAACCTTGGATTGTTCAGTGTCTCGATTTCGTGCTGTATTTCAAGAAGATAAATTTAATAGTAAGATTGAATGACACAATTTCGAAGGCCACGTTTATGGAATTTTTAGCGTACAGAAAAATTATGTGTGGTAGCAAAGTTTCAAAGAAATGTGATATAAGATAGAGATTCTACTGGTAATATTAATTCTAAGTTAGAAAGAGATATAAAAATACAATTGAAAAATATGAGATAAATGTTTGCTAAAAGTTCCTAAAAAAAGAATAGTGTTTGAAGAATTGTTAACTCTTGTATATTAACTCTCTATGAGATTTTGTAACTTTGAGGTAACATAAGACATATCTAAGGTCCTTTTTTTAAGTCAAGTTTTTAACATTGTCACGTATTACAATTTAGTTTTTGAAAATCGTGAAATTCCTTACAATTCAATGTTCAAAAATTAGATTATATCCATTATTTACAATTGTATTTTCATAATTTTTCAATTGTACTATCGTGTAACTAATCTTCAGATGCCATACAAACTTCGGACTATAGAGGGTTAAAATTAATATGACTGTTCAGGCTAATTAAAAAAAGCAGCAAAGTAGATATCTTCATTGTATAGTAAAGTTCAGCGGGGCTACTAAAACTGAATTAAAATCTAAGAACAAAGTAAATATCTTCATAGTGCCGCATCCAGATAAAGATGACTATATAAACAAATTACAAATTTAACAACAAATTAGATATCTTCATTGTGCATCGTCAATATTAGCGTGGCTCTTCAAGCTAATTCAAAAATTCATAGCAAGATAGATATCATTATTACGCAAGTACATTATTTTTAATATTATGCTACATATTTACCGTTAATTCTTTAATAATAGCTCCCGTTCGCCAACCGTGTTCTAGGGTTACATCCGCTAAATCGCTATAAGGATGATCACCAAAGTACAATACCTGGTGTCCTTGCCAACCAGTCATGTCTTGTAATTGTTTAACAGTGCCCTAAATTCAAACTCACTGTTAACTTGCTCAATATTTACACTTTTTTACACTAGAAAATTTATATTTACCTCCAGATATATAATTCCTTTTTCGAGCTTAGTAACACGATCCCAAAGTTGAGTTTTATTCGTCTCGTCGTATATTCTGAGAGGTCGAGATTCCTCTGTGAAGAATTTCGGCTTTCTCGCTTGTACTATCACTACGTCGAAATAATCTTTCCAATTATCACCGACTAGAAATCTCATTCCTGTATCACTGAAAATTTGTGGAATTTTTGTTTGTATCGTTCCATGATAACATTTAGAGTGACAGTAAGATTATATACTTACACGAAGTGGAAAGGACTATTGGTAACAAGAAACATATTTTTTTTGGCGCGCTTAAGCCGATCGAAGAATCGCTTTAATTCCTTGTTCTGTTCTAGATAATCCGATACGTTTTTTACTACCAATCCGTGCATTATGGGGTGACAGCTTTGCACGGAATTCTAGACAAAAAGACGATAGAATTTTACAAGAAGAGTTTTATCGATAGTTAAAATTTAATTAGAAATCCGTTGATAGATTTTATTGAATTTCTTCGTTTACCTTTACGTCTCTGAAAAGTATTTCGGGATGATAGTCGATATGATTTCTGAGGAAATACTCCGTGACATTGCACAGAAGGCCCATCTCTGGTACCGAGAATAGATCAGCCAGTTGAACCATTTTCGTTCGGTGTAAGCTATCCTTTGATGAAAATGGAAAATGTGAAAGTAATTTTAGTGATGTAACTAGATGTGTTTATGTGTGTCTTGTGTACTTACCTTCTATATTTTAGACATCGAAAAGATCCATCATCAACAACAAACATGTTGGACCATGCAAACAAAGATTGGATATTTATCTTTTTATTTGAAATTACGTACAGAATTTTTTAGATTTTTTTATAAGTATCGTTACTGATGGATTATATGTTTTAGTAGCTGTTAGTATTGCTTTATAGTTCTGCACTACAATCTTCTTTGTATAAATATTGTTCACTTTTGAATCAATACTTCAAAAAGTATAGCAAACGAGATGCAATAAACTCTTCCATTTTATTTGTAAATAGTAAAAAGTTAAAATCGATAAACACATTGCAAGTTATTTGATTATTAATATTGAATTCAATAGTTCGATTTCGATAATCTAAAATATCAAAATCAAGTTTTGATCATATCGTGCAACACGTATATTTATGAAAACAAAGCATTCAAATTGTATTACTTCTGGAATATTAAAATTATCCTTCATATATAACATTCAATAGATTAACGCTTGAACTACCAAGCAAACAAAAATTAATTGTTTCCAAATTTTCTTAGCAATTTTTCAAAATAACAGGCTTAAACTAATGAACTAATTTGTTCTTCGATTTTTCTTCTTTTCAAAACCACTATGAAGGATTTTCAACTATAACCAAATTAATGCCAGTAGTCAAACTGACCTAATTAAACAAAATCGAAATAAAAAAGAAAACGGAAGAGAAAGGAAGAACAAAAGAAATAATTCAATAACATAGCCAAACATAATAGATTTATGAAGCTACTGAAAATAACTTCTGTATTTTTTATAAATATCCCTAATATTTATAAGCTGTTTCCTTTTCAATGTTCTCTATCTTGAAGTCTGCAAGCCAGTAAATCATTAACTGCATCCACCATTTCTTTTCTTCTCGCGTATTTATTTGATGATTTTAAATATATCAGATTAACACGTCCCACGCTGGACTTTCCGTTCAGGCCGGGAAAATGCTTATTAAAACATGCGATATTTATAACAAAATGTTGTCAAGTAAAATAAAATTTATCGCTTTTCTGGTTAAAACATATTAAAATATACACTTTTCTTTTAAATTTATGGTTTTGCATTATTGAAATATTATATAGTGTACTTCAAAAATGTAATGATTTAAATCACAAAAAAATACGTGGGTCTTATACGCCCCACGCGGCCTGAACGGAAAGTCTTTAAAAAATGTTTCGGCAAGGAATGTGTTAATCATTGAGAAATCTAGTGTTAATCAGTTCTTACATGAGAGTGCTTATGGGGCGCTTCCACATAGGCGATCGGTATTATCCTGTTTTTATAGAGCTTAAGGACCTCGTCGTCGGGCACTGGATGCACACCGCGGTAAACGGTGCCCAATTGAATTTGCAAGAAGCTGTCGAGTTTCAGCAGTAGACCCTTTTCGATGTCGTAATGGAGGCCACGAACAGCGAAATCCTCCCTGTACTCGAGATTGGCGATTCCCTCAGGGTACTGGAGAGACGATTAAACGAGTTTGCGTCAAGTTTCAATTGAAATTCTCATTCGGCCGTAATTGTCGCTTGATTTTCGAGAAAATGCTCCTGACGAGGTGAACTTACGAGTAGGAACGAATTTAACGAAACTTTTGTTACGTTCGAACGAATTGGTTTCGGCCAAGTTGAAAGTTTGTCAGCTGTTTGCACCAATGACTTTACATGGATACGTATATTACCAGGTTCTACCACGAAGAATGATTAACATCTTGCCTTACAATGACGTGTGGTACATGTAACGTGGTAAATGGAATAGAAAAATTTTAGGTTTTTTAGAAACTATCAAATTGAAAGCATCTGTAGGTCAGGAGACGGTGAAATTAGTTCTATGCTATTAATATTGCGTTAATTTAAACCGATATATTGGAAATCAGTGATAGATTATAGTTCCAACAATCAATTCTGAATTATTACGCGTTCAATCACAAATGAAATCGTAGGGCAAAAGATCAATCACATTTCAGCGCCGAAGAAAATTAGAAAAAAAATCGTTACAATCAAAATACAGTGGAACTCTTTATAAAGTGACTTAAAATTTGCTCTACCGTATGAAACAATTAAAAATTTGTTATTTAAATTCAAAAGAAAATTGCAAGATTGTTCACTTCTGTTTTTTTTTTAGAATTAAGGAAAATTTTAAATACGTCTAGAATGAAACATAATGGAGAACGTATTATTCCCGTTATACGGAGTTCTACTTTATGTAAATCGTAATTTCTAATTATCGTGAAAATCGTAAACATTTCTCGGCTACATTGAAATAATAAAAACCTAGTAATTGGAGTAGTTTTTGGGTAGATTCCATCGATATTAATTGATGTTAAATGACAATACAAAAATAGATTAGAATTACTAAAAATAAGAGATATCATTTTCCGGTTGATCTTGACTTTGAAACCAAGTTGTTTACATGTATATTTATTTCGACGATAAAGTTAATGATAGTTGAAACCAGACTTGCTTACACAAAACTAATTTTAACAACAGACGAAATTAGAATTACCTACGTAACATTAACTTTCACTAGAAGTTAGGATAATCCTAGTTTGGCTCGGAAGTGGATTCACTTGGCAACATGTTTTCGGAGAAGATAGTAAATTTGCAAAACACTTCTTGTTAACATTTTACTTGTACGAAAGTAAAGAGTGTCTCAAGTTTTGTAGACACGAAAGATGATCGTATTTTCTTGGCAACTTAAACGATTACTGTCTTAAAGATAATCCTGTACCTTGTATTTCTGTATCAACATGTCGCGACCGAGATTGTAAAGCAGGTAATCCATGGACGGTTTGTAGCAAGCCAATGTATAATCGTAATCAAACCCATAAACTTGAACTTCCCTTAAGTCAAGCTCGTTGCATGCGAACACTCCCTTTGGATTGACGTCTTGAGGGAGTTTCTTTGCTGTGTGTGTAAAAACAACAATTAGATGGAGATAGTTTCATTAGTTTTCTTAAGTCTTAATAATTTCATTCACTTTCTTTATTGTTATATAATTGAAACCATTGTTAACCCTTTGACTGCTCACTTTGTGGATCGAAATCGCTTCAAAAATTGTGTATTTCTTTTTTACATATTTTAAATCTATATATATTGGAGAATTGAAAAATGCATTTTTTCTTTCTAGAAAAGATTTTTTAAATAGATTTTTATCATGAGAAACTAAGTTGTCAGAAAAACCAATTTCAGAAGTTATCACAAAAAAAATTTTTTTAAATAATTTTCAATTGAATTTCAGTTAATTTCTATTTATTGCATAATATAAACGAGTAAAATGTATAAAATTTAAGAAAATATATAATTTATTTCTATGGTTAAACGGGGAAAAATGGGATGCGCTCCTCAATATAGGAAGAAAAACACATGCCCACGGAAATCGCAGGATGAGCACATTTTGTTACATTTGAATTGTCAGATAAGCAGCCAGAGGGTTAATGATTGGTTCGAATTCTAAGACAAAAGAATGTATGAAAGCTACGTAATTAATTGAAGACAAAATGATAGTATGGTATATTGTTGAATACAATTCGATTTTACTTGATAATAATAATAACGGCAGGAATTAAAGAATAGTTTCGTTTGATTTATAGAAATCATTATTTTCAAAGTTAAAATTTATTCCATGAAAAATTAAGTATTATACGGTACTGAAAAGAAGTTTCGGGGGGGGGGGGGGGGGGGAGTGGAAAGTTCGAAAGGAATGCGAGTTTGATTGGTCAAAGTGGAAGGAACACAATTTTTTTGGGGGGCCCATACTGGGTAAGGAGGTTGAGGTTTAAACTCCCAATTAGTGGGCCTGATTCACAATCCTCTTCCGGCATCTCGGGAACCTTTTTCTAATTTGTTATCTAATATATCATAGTCTCGATGATTCGAAATTCTTCTAATACAGTACATGCGAGAAGTTATGGTGCTTGATTTAAAATCCTTTTACGTCACCTTTGCAAAATTTTTCCCATGTGATATGTATAGCTTCTAATTTATTATCTGATATATCATGGCTTCGATGGTTCGGTGCCCCTCTAAGATCGGTAGGCATAATCACCATAGCTGTTGAAGTCGAAAAAAAAGATGTAACAAAAAAACAAGCAACTTTTGTCATTAGGTTCTTTTGGTATAGTTCGACACCTTTAATTTGGCTGGCGGGCGGTGGAGACTCTCATTTTCAACCGCCTATTCTTGCAAATTTCATTTTTGGAATTCCCAAACACATTATCTTAAAGTAAACGACTATGAGGTGTGTTACCTTTAAAAGATTTGAGTTTGGCGATACCAAAAACGAAATGGTGAAAATAGAAACTTGAAAACAAGAAGTTCCTCCACCGCTTAGCCATCTTTCAGTTATCGGACTGTAGAATCCTCTAACGAAGGAATTTAACGAGTTGTTTTGACTTCTGCAAAACTTCTCTTCAGCATTGCATGATATCTATAAAGAATGGCTCAGTCTGATGATGCTGCTGCTTGGAATCAGATATTTTTACAAAAAGATTTCTTTAAAAAACTTCACACAAAAATATATTTCACCTTTAATATATTTGATGGAAATCCCCGATAATGATCAAAATATGATCAAAGTATTCATAAAATTTTAATTATACATATCTCATAAATTATCGTCTCATTTAACAGCCATCAACGATCGAAAAAAACTCCGGTACATCTCCTTTATGAATATTTGCGTGCTTTAATGGAACTTGATGGATTTTTCGATCCCCTTCGATACGCCGGGAAGTATAATTAAGTAATTGTAAACGGCGACCGTAGTAGTAACAAGCCTTAACCCTTTGCACTCTACAGACATTTATACCAACAGTTAACAATTCAAAGGCTATTAAAGTGTCATCAAATTTTGATTCATTAATTCTTCGTTTTACGATTTCTTTTGTCATAGCGTATACCTTAGTTGAACCACCGAGAGGCCATTGACCCAAAAATGACGTATCAACTGATAAGAAGTTACGTCGAAGTTTAACGCTCAATTGGAAGCATGTTTTGAAGCAAAGTTCGATATTGTTGGCCACGGAATATATTGTCAACAACTGACATAATCACACTGATTGTTCAATGTATTTGTTTGTGAACGCACAAACTTCTAGAGCATCGGAATCCGATAGTATGATTCGATGCAATTCGAGACGCAGGAAGAGACAAAGAGAAAAATCCAAGGAAATACAAAACATATTTTGTTCTAACATGTGAAAATGATTCCCCATAAACATCTTACTACATGAATTACGCGTATGTTATCGTATTGTCATATAACATTTAATTGCTATATTTCTGTAGTAATGATGGTAGTTATAAATACTAGATATATATCAATAATAATTATTATTATAAAATGTTGCTATAATAATATGGCATTAAGTATATTGCAATTATTTATTTTTAGTATATGTGAAGTTTAAATTGTTTGAAGATGCGAAGAAAGAAAGATGTCTATTGGTATGTGTGATTTTAATTTTAACATTGGAAAATTACCGAAATTCGAGGAAGGTATTTCTTGCGCAAACAGATTTGAGCGTGTTAAAGTCGAATAGTGAGATTGGTTAATACATTTATGTTATCAGTTTACTTATACTTAGAACATTCACTGATAATGTGTCTTTTTTGTTTCAGGTTACCTGAGGTACACCTGGTGGTTTAGATGGAAATATAAGATTTGCGAACCGAATAAACCTGACACGAGGGTAATAACATTTCTTAATTTTTTTATTAGTTTATCTGTAATTAGAAAATCTACCGATGACGCTTTTTCCTATGTTTTAGACTATTTGAGACAGACCTACTGGTAAAACTACTTTACTACTACTTTGATAAAAATAAAAGATTCACGAGTAGAATAAACCTGATACGAGGGTAGTAAGATTATTTAATATGTTTCTATTATTAGATTATTTGTACTTTGAACATTTACTAATGATGGTTTTTTATGTTTCAGGCTATCTGAACTACGTCTACTGGGATAGATGGAAACTTAAGATTCACAGTCGGATAGACTTTATTTTACATAGGGTTTTATCCTAGATTTTCTAAACGAACCTTTTTTCCTATTTTTCATTTTTTTCTAAAGAATTAATTTCTGCATAACATTATAAAGTATTTTTAATTATACAATTTGGTTATTTATTAAGTTCGTAACATAATTAAGAGAAACGTACAACAACTTAATACAACCGTAATAATACCAGTTTTAAAGAAGATACGGCAAATTAGTTACTATTCCTCAAACAGTGAAACTTATATAAATAGTGTAACGTTCGATTTGTACTACTTAATATAATTGAAACTTTCGGTATATTTGTGTAAACTTGGACACGTTTATATTTTATATACATTGTTGCTTCGAAGACAAGCCTACCAGAATATTAATCTGATCTCGTTGGTGCCCTTAATAGACACGGCGTGTCGCGCCGAGAATTTTGGGATCGCGCCAGTCATCTGGAAAGTGTCATATTCTACCCATCATATGTGCAGAGAATATATTAATTTTTCATTATAAAACTATCATATACACGTCATGAACACATTTAATCCTAAGTTAAAAGAAAAATTAATCGTTCGTGCATCTCGAGAAGGGACACTTCATTGGCGTATCAATATACACAATTTCCGCACAGGCACCCGTCGGATATCAAGGTCTCGCGCGTATTCATCGATTCGAAATATCGAAGTAACGGCAACTAGTGCGCATGCGCGGCTTGTTAGAGCGGCAAACCGAGCAGGCGCGGCTGAGAGAGAGATCAGCAAAACTTAGTGGGGGAAAGAAGGATCGAGGGTAACATGGCTACGGACGTTTCATGCCAGTACTCACATTTGTACTTCTGGAGCACTTTTTGGTAATTCTCGAGCATGACCTCCTTCGATATCTGGCCACGATTGATCGCCCGATCGCCCACGAGACGCGCTGACACAACATGTTTACCGGTTCCGCGTAGCACCGACGACAGCAATGAATTTTCCACCAAGAGAGGCGATGCTACGGCGACGATGACGGTTCTCACGTGCAGCATCACGAACGATTGGCGGTTACGCAGCTACGGCCACTGCTACGGCGCTCGACGATTGGCGCTTCGCGTGGCGGCAAATTCAAATCGGCGCGCAACTGAGATCCCAATATTTCAATAATACTGTGTGATCGTTGATTCCAGGGATCCTTCGGGCACACGATTCCAATGACTCGAAAGGATCACGCTTGAGCGTCCGATCGAACGTACTGACTCGCACGCACTCTACCAATAATTCCGTCCTGCGTTCGTGGCCCTCTCGCTATCGTTATGTTTGTCTCTTTCTATTCTCGTACGGTATCTATTTCTCTCTTTCTTTCTCCCAACGTGCGCTATTTATATCTCGGGCACGCCGTGCTTGTAATTGTCGAATTCATATGACGCTGTCCCTGACTTTGAAGCACGACAAGTGCGCGCACTCTGTGTCGCTCTATCACTGCCTGTTCTTGCGTTGTTCCTACATCAGGAGGGGATGTGGCGAAACTTCTGTATACGGTTGATCTACGATCACACTCGCTCGTGATAGGTAACACCTTGACGATTTGAGACACATACGAGTAACTCTGCTTTGCCAGCGGTTATTGGCTGCACTCAGTTATTTGTGATTTTGCTCGGACGGACTGTTATTCTATCGCTTTACCTAGGTCTTTTTTTAGATCTCTTCTTTGTTTCCTTCAACTGAAATGTTTATTTTTATTTTTTTTTGACGTTATTCGAATGTGTACTTGAGATGTTAGCATATTACGTGTCGACTACATATTATTCACTTAACCGTAGATTTATAAGTCGCCAACGGAATAAAGTCACTTGACTTAAGGGGAGATTGTCCTCGCTCCGTCTAGTCTCATCATATTGGTCCTAGAAACTTGAGCTCGACAAATGATAATGAAAAACTAAACATTTATTTCGTTGTTAAGTGTTTTTTCGACCAGTTAGAAAAAACGTATTAGAATCGAAAATAAAAAACAACGAGGGATGTCTCTACATCCGCCCGGAAAATCAGAGCAAACCACTTCTCAAGTGAATTCATTCGGTGGACCAATAATAGCAAGTTGATCAAAATGAGCTTTTTAAGAATGTTCCTGAAACTTCTAACGTTGTTTCTTTTTAAATTTTTTCCGTCTATCTCTTCATTTATTTGATTCAGACACGTTTATTTAACAATTTTAAATATATTGTATTAATCGTCGGTGGATCTAACGTTAAAGCTTAAATTTCGAACTCATTTGCTTTTCTGTGAACTATGAGTAAGTAGTTAAAGAAAATATTTAAAACTTTATATATTTTTGTAAAATTTTTTTGTGGCTCTTCATATCACCCGAAAGTCTTCGGAGGTGCTCAAATTTTGGTCTGTAAGGTGTAGGAATATCTATACAAAGACACCAAAAATCCCCCATTATCACGGGCCCGTTGCTCAATGTGTTAAGTTATCTGTTTACTTCTTACCTTATGATGTCTCTCCATATCTCTGAGGTAGATTATGAAATAGGTCGTTATTATGAAAACAGAAAAAACTAACTTCCGCTTTTCATTTGTTAGAATAATCTGCAAAAGATGACGCGTTAACGCACTGGCGTCTAATGATACAGCAGATTTGCGTAAGTGGAGAAAGCAACGACACCCAAAAGACGGAAATAGACATAAACTATAGGTATGTAGTACGCGAATAGATACGTTGGCGAGCACACCTTTTGTCGAATTTTAGTATTCCTTACTTTTCCATTTGAAAACGGTCGGATAAAGACCAACGATCAAGGAAGTTACGTGCTGATGACTGACCCTGAAAAGATGAGAGGTTTTGCGTACTAATGTGAATGCTGCCACCTTGGCAGTTCTACGTTTTAACTCGTTGAAGATAAAATTACATTGTAAAGAATACTCGCTTGGTAGGAATGCAAAAATGTATTCAATTAATGTACCGTATAGGAAATTTTTTTATAATGTGTTTCATAGAACGGTGGTACTCTTTGCATTGAAATTAAGAGTTCTTGCCGAGAAAAAAAGGATTTCGAATTTTTTATCATGGCGTGCGCAAAGCAATAGAAACACTCTAAAGCAGTATTTAGAGCAGCATCGCTCGCTTAAAAAATTATTATTCAAATTGTAAATGAAATAGAAGTCAATTTGCTTAAGATCCATTGTTTTAAGTGGGTACTGATTTTCTCGAAGGTAATCTCTTAGAGTTTGATTATGACATTTCATAATCAAATATTTTGATTTTATACTTGTCACAAATTGGCATAATATATTTTTAAAAATAATTTAGAAGCATGGTATTGCACTGCATCATTTCCGGCTTACCCATGACAAAACGATTAAACAAACTTTCGCATAAACGCCGTCAGTTTCCTTCCAGAAACAATACGCATTTTGAGAGTAATCAGAATTGTAGATCTCCCTGAAAATGGGTTAATTAGAGTTCCTAATTGAAATCTCAGAGTCGTATGCATTTCTCTGGCGGGAGAGGTCATTTTTTTGCAATTATTCTAAACTTGTCAGATAAACTCCGAGATATTTTTGCCTACTGTCATACTATTCTTCGTTGAGTACACGTTCGCACCCGATCCTAATCGCGAGAAATGAGGACCATGTATGCGAATCATCATCATCATAGTTTGTTGTTACGATTTCTTTTTTCTCCGTGTCCGAGCCTGCGGTCATTAACACGATAAACTGTATGTCGCGTCGATTCGATGATTAATGATTCTTCGCGACCTTCGAACGGTCGTTCTCGCGTTTCTCCTTTCGTATATTATTCTTCGTACTACCCGTGACACGGTTCTCTTAATTAGCATAGTGCATACTCCGACTCTGACAAAGTTTCCGCGCGTTTTTTCAAGGTTGACATTTACGTAATGCTGAAAACAGTTCCGTAAATAATAATTCTTTATTTAAATGGAAATAATTATCACCTCCGTTAGACGGTTCTTATAATTTGTGCAAAGTGGTTACACCATATCGTATTGCATATTGCTACGAGATAAAATAATTGACAACTCCAACTTTTCACATGTTCTTACACAAACTTTTTTCTTAATCAGTGATTTGAATTTTGATAGACCGAGTTTTAAAAATCTTCCGTCTGGGATATTTTTTCTTAATTATCATGTAATATATCATAATCTCGGTAATTTGGTATCCACCTACAAAAATGTGTCTAAAGAGTTATGGTGTCAAGCAAAGTGAAAGTTCAGACTTGCAATCAGTGGGCCCAAAATCAAATTCTTCTCCTTCACATCTAGAAAATTTGTCCTATTTGATATCAATACCATCAGTGATACGGAACCTACCTAATACAGTAGGTCCAAAGAGTCATAGTATCTAAAAGAGTGAAAATTCAGACTTGCAATCAGTGCGCCCAAACTCAAATTCTTCTCCTTCACATCTAGAAAATATGTCCTATTTGATATCAATACCATCAGTGATACGGAACCTACCTAATACAGTAGGTTCAAAGAATCATAGTATCTAAAAGGGTGAAAATTCAGACTTGCAATCAGTGGGCCCAAAATCAAACTCTTCTCCTTCACATTTAGAAAACTTTTCCTATTTGATATCTCCACCATCAGTGATTTGGAATCTAATACAGTAGGTCCAAAGAGTCATAGTATCTAAAAGGGTGAAAATTCAGACTTGCAATCACTGGGCCCAAAATCAAACTCTTCTCCTTCACATTTAGAAAACTTTTCCTATTTGATATCTACACCATCAGTGATTTGGAATCTAATACAGTAGGTCCTACAAAAAATGATCCTAATGGTTAAAACTATAGACTTCAAAGAGAAAAATCAAAAGAAAAAAAACGAAAAAATAATAGAATTACAAACATCTCAGCAATCTTTTACTTTTTCGACGATTGATCTATCTCAACGACTAAAGTATCTAAGAGTCCCTGTGTGTAACGCCACTGGTGGTACCAGCGGCACGTAACCTCGTTGCCTTAATCTAGCCCAGTCGTCGGTCGTCGTACTCCTCACGATGCTTCCGATCGACGATTACACATTCCCGAGTGACTCTAACACATAGAAACAAAAGGAAATAAACGAGGAGAACCCACAATCGATCAGGTGTTCCACGATAATTCGTTTAACGTATATACATGTACACACTCGCATTTGCTGCATCGTGCAAAAGCGCCCGTCGACTTTCCATTCTTTATGGAATGCAATTTTACGGGAGGAACTTTCTATGGTGTATCTGTACACCTCTCACCGTCGGTTCCACCCTTCCGGCCGATTATCATTCTTCATCGATTCTTTTTATTTTTTCTGAAATCTCCTGCTGCAATTGGGTTAAATAATAGAGTTTCTTGACGACAAAACAATTGACTTCCTTTTTATAAGCTTTGGGTTAATACTACTCGTGTGATTTAGAGAAAAAATTATTAACACTAAAACTGTCAAACAAGTTAAAATGACTGGTTCCCAATTGTTTCCAAAGCTTCTCCAAGTTTATATGACAGTCATAGAACATGTTGATCTTATAGAATACAAATTACGGAGTGGATCATCTTTTCCACCTCTTAATTTCTCTTTTTCCAAAGTACTTTTTTAATATATTGAGGTATGATACATTTAACACCGGTAATATTAGTGTTAATTGGGAATCTTTTTTTTACTATTCTTGATGCTACTTAATTACACCGTACTGCAATAATTCGAATTTAAATCCGTGAGAGAAGACTTAAAGAAGGCAATATGTACCGAGGAAAGTAAGACTACGTTAGTAATCTTAAACCGATCACCCTTCATAGGTCTCGAAATACTAAAATTGATGGTCGTCATCAGTCACCAATAATAAAAAGACCTATCCATCTATATTCTTTCAAACACATTCGTAGATCTAACTTACAATGTCAGAGCACACGATCAGCATCAAATTCTTCGTTAGCCAAACAAATTTTCTCTTCCTTTTATCTCCCAGACTCAATCGGTTTGATTTACGAGAGATACATACAACTCTCGAGCTTCATTCGCGTGCCTTTCGTACATGTAATTCGTCACACTGATGATTCCAAGTCGAATCTAGAACACGATGAGAGAAAGAGATAGAAAGACACCTCTAGTTAGGTATTTTGTTTCTAATTGAGACCGGTTCTGGTGACGTATGCCAGATCGGACCTTTTTTGTCACGATAATTGGGCCTTTTCTCTTTTTGAACCAATCGGTTTTTCTGCAAGGGCGTTTTTCGTGGCGCCGTAAATGGTCGTGGAATTTTACTTGCAAGAAGGGTAATGTGCACTTGCAACGAAACGATTAACGTGTCTTCTTTTTTGCAAAATTATAGGACCTTGAAAAAAAAGGAGTAAACTGCGATTAGGTATAGATACGACGATAGAAGGTGCCGTGACCGAGAACGGAAGAATTCCTTGGTAATTAGCAGCACGCGATTAACGTATATATACACAAGAGCAATTCACATTGGCGTAATCGAACGGTAATTGATCTTTTGATTTTATCTGTAGAGTAACGTGCTGCTTAGTCGTCAAAACTAATTCGATTTACAATCAGCCGTTAAACTCGTCCATTGGCAGGTATTATGGAAAAGATAACTTTATCAGTGATAATTAATACTCTTTTGATTTAACGATTTCATGGGAAAAAGCTGATAAGTGGTAAGGTGTAACGTGAAAATTCACGCGATAAAGTGCATTGGTCTACTTACGGTAAGAAAATGTAAATATGTAAATCGGATTAAAATTAGAGGGGTTAAATTGGAAAAGTCAAAAGTATATTTCATTGAGAAACATCGTATTTAAATATCTTATTTAAACGCGTCGATGGATAAATTATGTTTCATCTTAATACTCGTAGAAAGTAGGTAATAAACGGTTGAGGATGCGAAATTATAATGAATTCTTTCTGCGGCTGGTTCAACCTATTAAAAAGTACTCTAATTAAATTTAATATGAAACGCTCGCGCGTCTGCAACCCGAGTGCATTTTATCGTCTGGATGCATAAAATTTCTTTTATGGTTTTATTAAGAAAAATTCCATTTCAACGTGTGGCATCGAAGAAATGTAAGGTTTAAAATTATTACAGTTGTACTTACACGATTTAATTATCTGTTTACAAGAAACGATGTGTTTTAGATTATTATTTATTAGATTATATATTAGGTTATTATCTTCATATTTTTCTGCACTTATTATATTCCTCCGTCACAATATATATTAAAATGAACATATTAGTTATTCCTTCTTCGAGTGTTATTAATGTTAATTAACATTAATCTCCCATTCAAATATTATTATCTGCATTATAACATGCTTAAACTGAAAAATAAATTGTATAAAATTATATTTAGACATTTTGTGCAAATTGATAGAGAGTAATTTATTACTCATACTGAATACATATTTTTATTTTATTCCACATTAACATTAGAACTATCGAAATAAACAAAATTACTGAGTTTCTATTTTTTTTAGATCCTTAAATTCAAAAGAAAGGGTACAGTAAATATTTTAGAACACATAATTTATTTAATTTGTCATCTTTTTTGCTACACAATTCCTCTTTTTTTCAAAGTACCTATTTATTATATCTAAATATAACAGATCCACCATCTGCAATTCCAATTCCAATTCCTGTTGCAAGAACAGCAATCATTTTATCAAGCACCTACGTGTTTTGTTCGTAAACTAATGCACCGATGCTATTTCCACGTTATAAATACAGGTTTGTTGTTGCAAAACTCTTTATTATCTCTACTATCATTCACGTTTCACACAATTATAGCATCGTTCTCGTACTAATTTCCCAGCAATCATACATCAGATACGGTGATCCTTTTATTTACTCGTGTTTTCGCATTTTTTGCGCTACTAATAGATTACTCATGCATTTATCATACGTGGAAGCTTCCATGAACATGATGTAATTTTAATAGCGAATCATGTTAAGAAGGATAAAATATTCCATGGAACGTCTACCTTCACCTTTATACGAAACAAAAAAAACAGATAAATTATCAAGTTTGTAGAGACTTAGTGATAGATAATTTGATAAAGAATACATAAATGTAAAGCGGTATATGCGTATGGTTATAAATAGAAAGATCTGTGAAAAAAATTACTAAGCAGCAAATAGAGAGCATTCGAAGTACCAAGGTTGCAACGTAACATCTGAGAAGAATTTTTGAAATGGAATAGAATAGCTGACATAATGTCTTTTTCATTCTTATTTTTTAAATATTCATTTTAACTGCTACTTTAATTAGTTTTACGTGAATGCTGAATCTTTGACGTCATTAAAGAACATTATTTGATGACAATCGGAGTAAAGCTGCTAATCGTAATTTGTGAATTGTGGGTTGGAGTGTATATAATTGGTTAACACCCTATAATTATTAAACTCTTATTCTCCGTTTCTAACAGTGAAACTACTAATTTGAAGGCAGTCAAAATGAGTAGTAGCTAATAATAATGAAAATTTCTCAATTTTATAAGAGATCCGTACAGTAGGTATAACATGTCTGCCTTATGAAGCATAAACTACTTAACTGATCAAGTTTTTCATATCCTGATCCCTCTTTCCGCAATATACATACTTCTTTAATATATTTCTACATAACACATGGAACATTGATTGTTCTAGTATTAATAACTCTATTGAAAACGTCCCCCATTAACTTCCTATCAGTTCCCTAACTCAAAACCTCACATCCTTTGGGGTGATATTTAGCACAAGGTGATCAAACTGATTTGTTCTACATTTTGTATAAATACTTCCAAAATTTCCAACACCGTTTCTTTTCCAATTTCATACGTCCACTTTGTATACTACAACTATTTCTTCGTCCTATTTCATTTAACATACTTATTTGACATTTTTAAATACATCGATCGCTACATCTTGTATCAACCCTATTGTTCTATTGACTCATGCCTCGCATTCATGTTTCTTCAAGTGGCAGTGACCCAATGAACAAAGGCGTACATTCTAAAAAATGAAATATACAAAAAAACATCAACTTTAACCCTTTGCGCTCCGAATTATTTTATTAACTTTTTGTCAGATAAGCAAATATAATCTCGAAAAATTGTCTACTGTTGATTATTCGTTTTTATTTAATACTACGAACAATTGTAGATACTGCGATGTATTCCTGTTGAAATGCGAAATTATTGTTGATTTCGAAAAGTCGATAATTAGTATATGAAACATTAAGTGTCACAAAAAGCTGTGTCGAGTGTAGCTCGACATAAGAGTGCAAAGGGTTAAATACATTCAATATCAACAGCAAAGACTTAAAAACGTACTATCTGTTAAAACATAATCTTCATTTCTGACTAGGATAGCAACGTTAAACTCACAGAATAAACTGTCAATAGTTTTAATATCAACAATAAATCGCCAGGAAGCTAAAAAAAAATCCGTTACAATCTCCCATTCGAATTTTCCGCAAAGTCTCCCATCCCGTCGACGTTTCTTTCCTCTTTCGTCGAGGTGACGTCTCGGGTGCCTCGACTTGTTTCTTGTCACACACGGTCGATGTAGCATTACCTCGGTACACGCTGATACCAAACGTATACGTGGCTGACACGAACACACGTCGAACGAGCAGGCGAGGAGGCCGAAGAACGCAGATTGCTAGAGGCGGTGTTCCGGTGACCTACTCTACGATTATCACTCACTATAGCCGATCGTCGGTGCAGGTGCGTGTGCGTTAACTAGCGTTGCCAGCTACACCTCGATGAGGAAAGGAGGACGCGGCGCGGGGACGTAATCAAATAAACGTTTCCAGTCGTTTTGTTTCGTACAGTGTCGCACCGTACCACGGAAGTATTAACGCACTTTAATATTAAGACGTCACCTGACAAATTAACCCCTTGCCCTACAATAAAAAGTAGACATTAAGAAGGGAGTAAGACTTGTGGCGTAGAAATTGGATTAAGAACATCTAGAAATGTTCAAAATGTTACCTAAATGCTAGAATTGATTTTACATGGAACCATATAATTATTTGTATGTTACTAACTTTATTTTGACACATTTACTTCTAGCGACTTTAACACTAGATTTACGGAGCCAATTTGGCTCATGCAAAATTTGATTACTATATATATAATATATTGGTTGATAAATATTTTTTAATAATAAATCTTTCATTTAAATCGATTTGAGACTATTTTCTTTGCAAAAAACTTCGATTTTCTTGTATGAGTCAAATTGGAACACTTCAGAAAAATAGGTATATCAACATCCGTAAATCTAGTGTTAATTGGTGCCGGGTAGCTGTTTTATAATATTTTTCACGTTTACTCCAATCGGGGATTTCATTTTCTCTGTGCTGCTTTTGTCCCTTAAAATGAGAAGGATATTAAATATGGAGAAAATATGTTTTGGAGCTAAAATTAAAGAAAAGATTGATAACATTAGTTGGAGCGTGATACATGTCGTTACTTTTAAAGGTGGTAGCGAATGTGTTGAAGTGTATGATGTAGAAGAAACTAGTTTTAAAAATTTGTATCTTGGGAAGTTTGTACTTAACTATAGTGTATATTGCAACAAAAGAAATTGTTGAATACGTTGTAAAACTTCCACTTGGCTACGGATTTTGAGTTAAGTACAGATTAATATTTTAGCAATAGATTTATCGGCGTTAAATCCATTATTTTTTAATATATTAAATAAATACTTTGGAAAAAGAAAGTTCAAGAGGTAAAATACGAAATTGTAGCTTATGGACTGCTTTAGATATTGATTTAACGAGTGATGAAGTTTGGTGAATTCGGTGGTTTTTGGAAACTTGGGCTGTTTGGTTTCACCATCGCGTATGCATATTGCCAATGACTTTATTCTTATTGCGACCACATTACAAACCAAGAAATATATATTATCACTAAGTTAATATAACTATATATTTTATTAGTAATTATTTCAACTGCAATAAATCCTTCAAAATCGTTATTCGAGTGTCAATCATTTGTCACTTCACGACTTGTGATAACGAGTATCTTGATAAATCTTACCAAATAAAATAAGCTTAATAACTATCAATTAAGTTCCATCGACACTGTCGAACCTGTGTTCATCAAAAATAAAATTATCTCAGCACGTTTAAGCGTAAAACGCATTCACAAACGACATACATACCCGTCCAATCCGGCAGAAGCTGGAGTCCTCCTTCGTTGATGTTATTTGTCCTCTCTCCTCTTCCTTCTTCATCTTTTCCATCTCTTTCTTTCGTTCTTCATATCCTCCTCTTTCACCCACGGCACGAATTAACAGTTAATGAGGAATCTCGACCGAATAAACGGCGAATGCCGATGATTTCTGGTAAACGTTCGCGGCGAAAGTATGGCAGATCAATTTTGCGATCGATTCACCGTCGAAGCGTGACTGACTTGGGCGCATTTCCTTCCAATGGCTTCTGTGATTCTTTAATCAGGTCTATTAGCTTTTTTTCACGCTACTCGGTGACGCTTTAAAGTTTTCTTCTGGTAAACGTTCTTCGTTCGTTCGCTACTCTCCCTTCTTCTTCTTTTTCGTCCGTTGTCGTCGAAAACTTTCTAGCGAACAAAAAGTCGTCCCATTCGAATACTCATTGGAAATTCGGGTGTGGCTTTTTACGCGGCTTTCGCGTTGAAACTCTAAAATCAGTCCACGTAGAATACGAATGGACTTTAGTTTCGTGTAAGGTACTTTTATAGTGTTTATGATCGATGGACACGATTTTTAAAAGTTGGGAGACGTAAGAGGCTGTGGTGGCTAGAAAGGTAAAGACTTGGAAGCTGATTTAGTGACCTGAATTCCTGTTTCTTGGCAATTTTAAGAACTTTTTGCTAAGTAAACAATTGCATTTTTACCTTCTGAAAAATAAAAGAGTATATATTTAACAGTTATCGGTCGTAAGTCACCTCTGACGTGATAATAGTACTTTGTCGCTGCAGTTGTATGGCACGTGTGAGGTGACAAGAGTAATTATTTTTAAACTCACTGTCTGTGGAATGAGTGGACAATTGTCTTATCAGTTAAACATTACCAACGGTACGATAATCAATGCCAATGATGTAATAATATCTTTCTAATCAAATTTTAACATTTTAATCCCACATCATGAACAATGAAAGTTTGATGAATTTGGATAGTGACAAATCTTTGAAGACAGTTAGGTATTGATAGTGACAATTCTTTGAAGATAGTTAGTAATAATGACAATTCCTCGAAAACAATTTTAAAAATGTTTCTAATAAATGCAAAGAAAACATAGTGGCTGCTTAATGTATTTAAGTTGTCTGGAGGAAAAAAAAACATCAGCATACTTTTGTGAAAAGTGCAATAAATCTTACGAATAATTATTGGCAACTCATTTTGTAATACTCATTAAAAAAATTCGACTCATTCTAACTAAAATGTTGTTCTTAGAATACTCAGAATTTCCCCCATATTTAATGAAAACTATTACAACCTAGTGAGAATCATGTATGCAAAGCTGGCGCCCGATAAGGGTTAAATTTTGATTAATACGTTGAACGCCACCGGAATTTTTCTAATTTTATAGTTTTTACTGACGTGAAGCCTTTTCTATTAAAATCACATATTTACAAAGTAGAAACTTTAAAGACACTGATAGATAGAAGTTCAGCAAACCTTTATATTTTCAACGCTAATATGTAAATATGCAATATGTTTGAGCATTTATAAATATTGCAATTTAAAAGTTGTATGAATTTTCATGGAATTCAATAGCGTCGATCACCGGTGACTACCACGGAAGACAACGTGTTAAGTAGAAATGTTGAATTATTCTTTAAGACTAGAACGACCGAGCAAGTCAAAATGACTTGCTCACATTTTTTTCCAAAAATTCCCTAAGTTTACAGGAGATTCCTAGACTAGAAATTCTAAGTTGATCTTATAAAACCACAGATTACTAAACCAATTATATTTTCCACCGCTTGATTCCTCTTCTTCCAATGTTCTTATTTAATATATTTAAATGTAACAAAGGGTATAGCAGGATAAGGTGGTCAAAAGTGCCCTTGAACCGATTTCAATGGGGGTAGTCTCATTCGATAGATAATGCTCGGCGATCATTGTGTACCAAATTTTAACCCTTTATCTTGATCGGAAGGGTAGTTATGGGGAAAATTAAAAAAACAGGTTTTTGGCCCTTTTCCCCCATTTATTGAGGTGTAAAAAATCTGAAAAAATTCTCCAACATGTCCGGTACCGTGTAGAATATGCCAGAATTTTTTCGGATTTTTTACACCTCAATAAATGGGGGAAAAGGGCCAAAAACCTGTTTTTTAAATTTTCCCCATAACTACCCTTCCGATCAAGATAAAGGGTTAAAATTTGGTACACAATGATCGCCGAGCATTATCTATCGAATGAGACTACCCCCATTGAAATCGGTTCAAGGGCACTTTTGACCACCTTATCCTGCTATACACTTTAACGTCGGTCGTTCTAGTGTTAATGCATTATAGTCCATCGATTATAAATAAATAAATTTTTTCAATAGCTTCGATTCCGTGAAAGTGTATAATAAACATATTCAGAAATCAATTATGGTATTTCAAGTGTGAAATGAAGCGTCGATGATGTGAAATTACTTGATAATATTTTATGTGTCACCTTCTTAAAAAATCAAAAGCGTAGTCCAGAGGGAAAGTTTTCTTGAAACTAGCACGTCGCTTAAATTGTTAACTGAGATTTTTGTAATAGAAGATAAGAACAATTGAAAATCGAGAAACGATAGTGACACGAGAACGTGGCCAGATTTGTTGTTCGAATGAAATGCAATATCTTTCTCATGTAATATTATGGAAGAGACGAATGTAACATTATCGCAAAGGTAATGTGTTGTATCGATGTTCCGTGTTTATAGCAAATGTTTTCATACGTTGCCGAGTTTTCAAGAGCAAAATAGCATCCCATTCGAAATGCAACGGTAACAGATTATATCGCAATTATTCAACTGCGGCTTGTGTGATGTCTCATTCAAATAAATTCTATTTACGTTTGTAGAATGCAATTTATGTGTTTAATTTGATGAAATTATATGAAAAGCATGGATGTCGGAATATGATCGTATTACGATGTGCTGCGTTATTTGCAGTGTACATTTCTATGAGGAAGAGAATTCGTATTACATATTATTTTAATAATTCAATTTTTATACCTCGGACCATAGGTTTCTACATTTTCAACTTGAAACCCTGTAAAACATTTTAAAAAATTGTAACGTTAATATATAAACGAACTTATGTTTCTCAACAGCGGGTTTTAGTTTTAGCCCTTTAGCTAGAATCCCCTAAAACCGCAAGTCTTCAGGAAAACGATAGTCACAGCCAACGAAACAACAACGCATAAAAAATAAAACATTCTAAATGTATCAACATGATAAAAATCAGACCAAAGAATATTAAACAAACATTATAGTTCTGTCTTCCATTCGGACATATATCTACATCCATCACAAAATAATTTCACAAGTGCATTCAGTTGACGTTAAAACAATAGGAGCTAAATCGAAAAGGTACCAAAGGAAAGCAACCATCAAATGAATATTGATGACTCAACTAATATTAGTTTTCATTGCAGAAACGTCGTTTGCGTAAACCATCCGTTTGTCAGGATCACCTGCCAAGGAGTCAGGCCACGCTTTCCATTACATAATTCATTGTGCCACCGTTGTTGGAGCCCGACAGAAATCTATAACGAAACTTGGCAATCGTTCCAACAACAATTATGAATAATCCACTATAAATACTTTGTAGTTCCCACGCAAGTAAAGCAAGAAGGAGACGTCGGTGGCGCTTCCTGCGGAACGTCTTCCAGGTTGAAATATAACCTTGACCCAGTGAGCTGGCCACTTGTAAGAGCTGTAAAACCATCAGGAAATGGTGTTTTATGATATTACCCGTCCCGTGAAGGGGGATTCGTCTCTCGTTCTATTCGTTCCAGGCACAATAGGAACGCATCCTCGCATCACGTAACGCGGAGAGTGCACTGACGTAAGAGACCTTATTATAGATTCTAGTCGTTACTCTGCCCTTTTTTGTTCACCTTTTCGCTTTCAGTGGTGTAAGCAGGATGCGTAATTACATTCCAGCGGCATCTGGTTACGACTTTTGATTTTTCTCCATGTAGAATTCGGTCGAGATGTTGCATTCTATACGCATCGCTTCGTTCTGCATCATGGTATCATGGTGTACGTCATTAATCGCTGCGTCAACGTTCCGTGTCGTTGGTGGTTCATTGGTATTTCTTAATGTATGTGATCTGATAGATTTGTTAAAATTTGACGACTTTGTTTGATTAGGATTTTGGTGGAGGTATTGGTAGTTAGTTAACATTAGATTTACGGAAGTCGTCAAATTGACGGGTTCCTACTTCTTTCATGAACATTTCTCAAAGTAGAGAAACTGTACAGTAGATATTTTACGTACATTTTATAATACAATAATTATTTAACGAATAATCATCCTTGCTGCTTCATTCCTCTTTTTCCAAAGTGCTTATTTAATATATTGCAGTGCAATATAGTTGTCACGTCTGTAAATTTAGTGGTAATTTTCAAGAATTGTATGTTCATGATGACTGAACTTTTTGGTTCTGAGGTATTATATGCTAGCATTAAGTAAAAAATATTAACTTTTGCATCTTACATATCTTGTATTTCGCTGAAAGAATCCCCTATAGCTGAATGGATGTCTTACTTCATATAATCCTTGTCTTTTTTCTGTTTGACACTTAAATTACCAAGGCAGTCAAAATGATTCGATCCTTTTGGATGCCTGATAATTTTTTATAAAAATTTTCTCTTATAGAGATTTCATTTATAATCATTTAAATATTTTTAAACATTGGTCAAAGAGAACATTTTAAGCGTTGTTTTCACATTGACCATTGTTTAATACTAGATCTACCAAGATGGTCAAAATGACTTAGCTTAAATTTTTTTAAAAGCTTCTTGAATTTTCTAACGCAAATTCGTTTTCAATTTTCTACGTCTATCTCGAAGACTGTAAGCGATTGAATCGATTAAACTTTTCATCTTCTTCATTTATTTCATTTGGACATATTAAATTGACAATTTTAAATACGTTGAATTAACCGTACATGTTTAATACGTTGAATGCCGCTGATATTTCACTTGTTTTATCATTTCTACTGAAGTGATACTTTTCCTATCAAAATCCTATCTTTATAAAGCAAAAACTGTAAGGACACAAATAGATATATGTTCAGCAGAGTTTTATCTGCAGAAAGCTAATATTTAAATATTGAATGTGTCAGAAAATTCGGAAATATTACAATTTCAAAGTCAAATGAAATTTCATTGAATTCAGTAGTGCCGGTCATCGGTGACCCCCACGGCAGTCAACGTGTTAAATGATTACAACATTAAAGTAATATGCATCGTTCTATTTAGGAGGGCTTGTAGAAACATATGTGCAAAAAGAAACTTAACTTCAATGAAAGGAACTTAACGTTCAAAAAATTCTAGAAGATGAAAATTCAATTTTTTTTCAAAACTTTCTCAAAAGTGTAGTCAGATTGACACAAACGGATTTCATATTTGTGTCTACTACCACATAGCCCTATGAGGATCAGGATAAATATTCTTTGAACAAAAAAAAGTTCAACTTTGTAGAACAGTGTATTCTTTTTCACCTCTTGTTTCCCCTTCTTCTTCAGTACTTATTTACCATGTTTATATATAATACATTTAACGTCGGTAATTTTGGTAATTCAATCATGACAGTAAAAAAAAAAAGATTTTGACATTCCAACGAAACAATTTCCCATGGCTGCATAGATGTCTTATTTCACAGAATTCTCGTCTTTCTCCTATTTAATTCAACCCCGTCAGGAAAAAAGTAAAAACAGAATAGGCGAGGAGATAAAAGAAAGAAACTCTCGTGTTCTGTGCTAGAATTGCAAAGAGGGAGAGCAGAAATACCAAATCGACAGGTCACATACCATACGTCAAATGAAACACGTAAACATGCGTGTCTATGTGCTTCTCACATCCTGTATCATGTTCTAAATCGTTTGACTATCACTCTTCCGACTTCTCTTCGCTAATATTATTCCCACATCCATCCATCCGACGAAACTGCTTCAGATGTCTCGAATAGTTTTAAGTAGAACAGCAGAATTCTTTTTTGTGTTCATTTTATTACAGTAGAAAAAGAATCGACGAAAGACTTAAAGATTATTGTGACGATACAGCAAGACAGAATCTTCGAGCATAAACTAGGCTCGAGTATGGTGTTTATAGGATTTTTTTAAACGATGTGTGCAGCACACTTTCGAATCTAAAACTATGCGTTTTCTTGATAACATGATCGTAGTTACGAGCTTTGAAATTTGTAAAAGGAAGAAAAAATAGAGTATACATATTACAGCATGTCGAAGAAAATCTCTCTGCATACAGAGTGGTTCATTTACCTGTTACACCTTAAATATCATGAATTTACGTTTTAGAAGGAAGTGTTATAGATAATGTATTATACATAAATACAATATTTCATTGCTCTTTTATATTCAAAGCTTAAAATCGAACGTCGTATCGACAACCGTATTTCTCCACATTTATTAATGTTTAAAATTTCCCCCAGTATTAAAAACACAAATATTTTGCTACTTTCAAAATTCAAAATTCTTTCGAATGCATGAAATTCCTAAATTCCGTATGTCATAAATCATTCATTTAATTTCAACTTGATCAAAATAGCTCCATACAATTTACAAAATTGAAGTTTGTCTTTGAAATACTATTATAATATTTGTATTAAAAATTGAATGCTATTGCTGCATGGAGAAAATTAATCGCTGACGAATCTTTCGAAAACAATAATTTTGACTTCGTAATGTATTTTCATAAAATCGAAATAAACAAATACGATATGCAAGAAAACAAATGGACCACCATGTATACGGTGGAAGCATCACAGAGTGGCGTGCCTTGAGAGTATGGACCTTGCGAGCGGTCAAAGTCGTGGCCTACTTCACTTCCTGCCTTCGAAACTTTCTCCTCGTGGCGTCGTTCGTGCGTTCACGAGAACTGCGGCTAAAGCTCTCGATTGGATCTCCTTTGGTGTACGAGAGCCACCTTCTTCCCACACTTACATCTTCCTAAACATACGGCTTCTGGTTCGTACTTATTTACCTGATACCTTTCCGTCAGGTATACGCGTACAATGAGCGTAATAAATAGTTTCTGCATGAGCTACTATTTTCAGCTTGTTTTCACGGTGTTAGCATTTTGTTAGTGATTTATTGTTTTGAGGATTGGCGTTTGTATAGTGAAGATTATAATTTTTGGAGCATTGTCAATTTTTCATTTAAGAAAAGTTAGAGCGATATTATAATAAGGATATATGATTTTGGAGTAGGTACTTAGGTTATGGTTTTTGGTTACGTGATATTTAATGACTTTTGGCTATGTGTGCCACTTAGGAAGAATTTAACGAGATTATCTACTTTTATTGACATCATGGCTTCCCTAAAGCAATTTTGTCTTTTTTACTTTTTTTGATTTCGGCTACTAACTAGAATGCATTGAGACTTTAGAATTTTCCGTGTTCTTCTATTTCTAAATGTAATGATAAAAGATTGCTTAAAAAGATTCTGCCAAGAGGATTGTTCTCCACAATCATCCATTCCTTTTTCCGAACCTTAAATTTTTTTAAGGGTGCCATTATGGTCCCCATGCCTTCTTACATTGCTTTCTCCTTCAGGTACTGCGATCTCAATAAATTAGGGGGACTATATTATCCCGTGGCTATGAAAACAAAATTTCCACACACAAAAGCGTTCACCACAAGCTTCCATTCCTCTTTCCGAATCCAAGAATTTTTTGCCGCCGCCATTATGATCCCCATGCTTCTTTAAATTGCTTTCTTTTTCAGGTACTGTGACGTCGATGTATTAGAATGGGTTGTATCATCCTGCGGGCCATTAGAAAAAATTCCCACCCAAAAAGGTGTTCTCCAAAGCTTCCACCCCTTTTTCTGAATCCAAGGTTTTCTCTGTGGACGCCATTATGGTCCCCATGTTTTCTTACGTTGTTTTCTCCTTCAGATACTGTGGTCTCGATAAACTGGAGGGGGTTGTATCATCTTGCAGGCCATTAGAAAAAATTCCCAACCACAAAAGCGTTCTCCACAAGCTTTCATTCCTTTTCCCGAATCCAAAGTTTTTTTACCCCCATGTCCTCATTGTCCCCATGCCTTCTTACATTGTATTTTCTTTTGGATCCTGTGATCTCAATAAACTGGATGGAGTTGTATTATTCTGCGAACTAACAGGAAAAATTGCCACCCAAAGGAGCATTCTCCACAAGCTTACGATCGCCATTATGGTCCCCATATCTTTTTACGTTATTTTCTTCTACGGATAATGAGATCTCAATAAATTGGAGGGGGTTGTGTAATCTACAAGCCATTTCTCGAGCTTGCTGTACATACGTACATGCGTGTGCTTGTGTTTGGGTCTTCACGAGACGTCGCGGTGCGTAATTACTTCGCGGACGATGGGTTCGTTGTAATTATTCGCGGTAATCCGGATGATTGCGTCGCTGGTTTGCGCGTAAGTAATGGCTGTTAATAATCCTTAATTATGTCAGCCTCGTGTACACCATGTATTTTCGCACGTATCAGATTTAGGATTATTTATGGACATCGCAACCAGTCGAAAATGTTCAACGCATCTTCCGAGCGTGTAATGTTATTATGCTCGTTTACTAGTTCCTTCGTGCTGATTTATCGCACTCAGTTTACAAAGGTATCACGTTCGTAAATAATTCCCGCAGATTTATATTTTAACGTTGGTTCGATGGAAATCGTGACATTCGTTGGTGTTGACTATCATGAGGTTGTATAGTTAAAAAATTCGAGTAAGTACACTGCAAATCCAAGTGTGTTGTTTTAAAACACATAAACGTATTATTTCCTTATAGTCACTTTTTAGACGTTTCCCGGTGTGTTATTATTTAACACAGTACATGTGTGTTATTTTGAAGCATGTAGGTGTGTTATTTCAAAATATAAATATCAATATCAATATCAATATCAATATAAATATATATAGGTAAATTAATTATTCACAGAACTGAATGAAATTATATTAAATATTATTATTATGATTGTTCAATATTTTAAAAACATATTATATATATCATATATATTATTATACCTATATACTAGTAAATAACACAGTCGTGTAAACGACACGATGAGGAGTAAGCATATCAGATATTAAACTGATAAGAAGAGATACTACACATTTTGATCTTACAATTAGCCAAAAGACCGGGAAGCAATGCATTTCTTGAATTTTATTCGTCTTTTATTCACTAGAATATATAAAATAAACTTCGAGAAATTCGGACGACTCCTCGTGGCGAAATTTCAGTACGAAGCGTCCGGCGATTGAACAAACATAATGCATTTAAATACATAAAATAAAAACGGGTAACGCGTAAAAACGTATAATAAAATATGTTCAAAGAAATTGATAGAATAATTACGATTAGAAATGTACATTTATAATTATTAATCGTAGTCTAAACAAAATTACTTTCGTCTTTTCTCTTTTACATAACGATGTCTAAATACGTTAAGTTTCATTTCAGTAATCATACTGCTTCCTAGAGACACAAATTATCAACTTTACAAATGTTTAAATAATTGTTACATGGAGACGCTGAAAGTTAAGAAATTTTCATTCACCATATTAACCGTACTATATTTAGAAAAAATGTATTTCTTAATCACCGTTTCACTAGACTTGTCCAATGAATTATCAAGATTAAAAAAAAAGTTCTGAACCTTGATACGTGTAGGATGTGCATCTAAAAGTATTATTTGGGACGTTCCATTGGCCGAGTATCCATTGCATCCGAGTATGAGCCATGATCCATAAACTGTGTATACGAGCCGTGCAGTACGTTCATTATATGTATTTTGAAAAATTATAAAACGTCTAACGTTTCTCAATAAATACCAATGAACATTAACGCTTTCTATTTTCCACGTTGAATTTATCTTCGATCATTGCAAAAAACGAAACGGATAGTCATAAAAATAGATAAAAATATATATACATAAAAAGATAATGACATCTCGTATTCTCAGATAAAAGGAACATATTTCCATCGATGAAAATAACATCGGCAATTGACGCAAATTGCGCTCAATACATCGATATAAATTCTTCAAGTTTTTCTGAACTTTCCACTTTACAAAAATTCTATCCCATGATATATTGCAATTCAAAGTTTTATTTTATTCATCGTTTGTGCCGTATGTTTTCTTGTTTGCAGTAGCGCCTCGAAATCTAATGATTTTTGTATTTCGTTCAGGGCGAGAGATCGCCGATCGCTATGTTCTGATTCCTTCGTTAATCAGAGCGTCTTCCTGGCCGGCCGCAGTAGATTAGATTTTAGCAAGTCACTCCTATTATCGGGTTCCTATCCCATTACAATGTTCGTAATTAGTCGTCGATGAATCGTTTTACGGCATTCACTTTATGAAAAACTCGATAATCCACTTGTTATTTTTCTTCTCAGATTGCATCGATGCAGCGGGATATTTAAAAGGCATTAATTAACAGTCCTCTGGGGTATAACGAATAAAGAATCTTAATCCTTTAATACACGAATGATAATTTACCTTTCGAAAGTACAGAAGAGAATTTCTTGGTTATTATCGTTTGTTAATATTCAACCGTAGTAATTATTATAAATAAGTTAAGTTACAACGTAAAATTCCGCAATGAACACTTCAGGGAAAAAACGTAATGTGAGATATATAAGATATTAATGGTTTCATAAAAAGGGGACAGAATCGTTAAAAAATAAGGTAAAATAAAATTCATTTGCAGTCTTTTAATGCTAAATGTGTCAAGGTTGTTAGAATGACTTGCTATGATTTTTTTTGTTTTGTAAATGTTAATGACTTTTGTAAAGTTATTTATTTTCTATTTTCAATGGCTTAGTAATATTAACAAATGGAGCAATTGATACGCGAAGAAACACAGCAGGTATTCGGAAGAAAGACATAATTCACGTTGAACGAAAACGAACAGATCATCCACTCAGAGAGTAGACCACATAGTATTATAATTTCCCACTTCCTGTACCGCGAAGCCGTGATTTCACCGGCCCGACTAGGTCGTCGTATTCTCCAACAATAGATACCATGCTTTTCTCCACGTGGAATTCAAGCTGCATCGTTGGTAGTGCAAGAGAATTGCATCCACTTCTCAGCTGCTTTCGCGAGATGCATCCGGAATCGATTGATACGTAAATAGAGCACTTCTTTGACAGACTGGATGCATGGACGAAAGAACGCAGACGAGTAATATATTTTTTTTGGCAACGATTTACATGACAGTCTTTGATCATTCATTAATTGCTTTAGCGGTGATAATGACTGACAGGAATTAAAAATTTATCACTCATTGAGGATTAATTGAGTATATTTAATAATATCAAATAAATACAATAGGAGAAATGAAAATGAAGGACGTAAAGAAGTTGATTGATTTAATTGCTTCGGTCTACAAAGTTCACATAGAAAATTGAAAATAAATAGCTGTAGAAATATTTGTTTATTGAACATTATTTCTATACATTTACTATAAATTCAGATCAAATCATTCGATCTAGGATTAACTTGATTTTGGAACACTGCAAAATGTTTAATTCACAATTAATATATAATGGTATCTTGTTGTTGTTTTTTTTAACACTAAAAGTACCGGCGTTATATCTACTCATATTTAGAAACACCAAATAAGTGTTTTAGGAAAAGAGGAATCAAGAGGCGAAGCGATGATTAATTATCTAATTTACGTTTTATAAGGTAGAAGTGAAATTTTTGCTTCATATCTCTCCTATTAATTTAGGGGAGTTTTAGAATAAATTGGAAACCGGTCATTTTGACCGGCTTGGTAGGTTTAGTGTTAATGTAGGCCACATTTGTTGTAATTTAGTCAATGTTGAATGGAAGGTTTGAAGGATAATTGATGAATCAGGATTGTGTTAAATCAAAAGTTCAAGAATGATTGAAGTACTCAAGGAAATTGTAGATTTTTGTATGTTATTTAAAATTTTCATTTCGATTTCCATAAATTATCTTTATATATTTACATTATTATATTAAATAGTGAAGATAAAACCACTTGAATATATTTTACAAAATTAACAATAAAGTCTTTCCACTGATTCAATTCAAAATATTGAGTTATTAAATTAACATATTGAACGGCGTGTAACTCACTGTGTCAAACCTAAACTTTGTTCGTTAAATTCTCCATTTTGCACAATCTCTCCCTAAAAACTGTAACCAGAATTCGTAAGTTGTAGTTGAGTATCGTAAAGTTGGAAGTTCGAAAAACATAAGTCTTTCAAAAACATCGTAAATTTTGCATCGACAAGAAAAGAAATGAGAAACTGAAGTGCTTATACATCGTAGAAACGTTTCGAATGTGCGTGAATAATTACAAACAGTGTCCGGTCTACCTCCTTAGGGAGCGTCAAGTGAATAAATAATTACTTTAACGCAAAAGTCGGCAACCATGGCATTCTTATATCCGTTATTTAAAAGCGGATGCCTACGGAAGAAATAGGATAATGCGTTTTATTAATGATCGTCGATAATTAACAATAGTTACCCACGAAATGTAACTATTCTACGTTTCATTATTAGCCTAACTTGCAACAATTTTAAAACTCAATTAAAAATTTAAATTAATCATTATAAAATAGTAAATTCCACGCTATTATATCGACGTTGATTCAGTGAATAATAGTGTCTTATTTTTCATTATTAAAATTCATCGTCGCATCACATGTCATAGTATATTGTAATAGTCTTCAGAATCACCCGAAAAAGGAGCATCGACGAAGGTTAAGAAGACGATAAAGTTAATGGCCACGTAGATATCATTTATCATCGGTTTTTGCGCTTTCGTAAAAATGAAGTTACACACGGCGGAGCCTCGAATGAAAGGCGCAGCAGAGCGAGGTTTCACGTTGGACGTTTTGTTCTATTTACGTGCAGAATCTCGAGGATTCCGGATGTGCAGGATGCAGCCGGTGAAAGTGAGTCCAGGGGCGTAACCTGCCTTCGAATGATCAAAAGTTTACTCTCCCCGAGACGACGGTGAACAAACGAGATGGGATAAAGTGGAAAAAAAAACTGAAAAAAACATACGTTTGAACTCTTTGTTGTTTGCTTCAAATATTTTGGCGATTTGTTAAAATGTACTTTAAGAAACGGGGAACAAATATTTTTGGAAATAATATACTTAATACGTTGAACCGGTATTCCTCTAGCTTCGCCATTTTAACACTAGATTTACCAGCGTGAAATGTATTATATTTGAATATGTTAAATATGTACCTTAAAGCAAGTAAAATTAAGACTTGGAAAAGATGGTAGATTCGGTAATTTATGTTTACACGATGGACGAAGAATATTTATTCTACGGCTCTCTCATAAAACCGTAGAATTTTGGGAAAAAATTGTGTACCAGTCATTTTGACTAGCTTGGTAAATCTAGTATTAAGGTAGTTCTAGGCACTTATCATTTTTCAATAGATTTCCTTAAAATTTTGAAAATATATTCTTCATGATATTTTATAATTATAACCGGAATCTCAACAAGTTCGTCCACACGGTTTATGAATAAATCGTGTTTAAAAATAACATATTTAACATGGGCCTTATGGAAAAAAATTTTTGCTGAGTCCGTAAAATCTTTTTTTACTTTTCTAATGGAAAAACGAGTCGATGGATTCTAATAAAAAATTAGCAATGTATTATTTTATGCTTTTGGAATATTATTGAATTTTTTCATAATTTGTTACTTCATAGTTATAAAGAAAGATGTTTTTTAATGTCTAAAAAGTGAATGAAATGCCCTATGTGAAGTTAGCCCCTGCATTAATTCTTACGCAATTTGTTTCATTTCTAATGAAAAAAGAAACTTTTAGTTCTGAATCCAGCTAGAACTACCTTAACTGAAGTTGTTCTTTTAAAATTACATAATTACAAAGCAGAAGCCTTAAAAATACAAATATATAGTCAGCAGGACTTTACCTTTCTAATGCCAATATTTAACACTAGAACTACCAAACCAGTCAAAATGACTGGTACACAATTTCTTTCAAAAATTTTCCAAGTTCAACGAAGAGCCATGGAAGAAAAATACTGTGTCCATCATAAAAGACATAAATCACTAAATTGATCATCCTTTCTGCTACTCGATTCCTTCTTTTTCAAAGCACTTATTTAATATATTGAAATATGATAGATTTAACGCCGCTGGTTCTAGTGTTAAATATTGAATGTGTTAGAAGATTCTTAAATATTACAATTTGAACTTTATATGAAATGTAATTGAATTTTTTATGGCATCCAAAAAGGGAAAATGGTGTAGAAGAAATCTTACCAATTTCTTCATTTAATTTTTACAGAATAGACTAAGAATTTCATTGCATTTTTAGGTCATTTTTGTAGAAAATATTCAAAGATAATTCTATTTAGAGGAAAGGTATATCAATTGGTACAATCGTTATTACTTCAGAATATTTTTATTAACAACGTTATGGAAGATGTTACAGTAATTCATTACAAATAAATGAGAGAAAGTAACATCTTGAGAATAGAGTTCGTCATAAATAATAAAATCATTCAAAGCAAACATCGAAGCTTTCTAAAAGCAGGATGTTAATGAAAGTTTAATTCACCGACAATAGAAACATCTTGGATGATGAAGAGCTCAAATAAGATCATCCTGAGAGACAATAACTGAAAATAGGCGATGATGCAAGTGAAAAAATGTCGGAGGACGAGTGAAAGTGATCGAAACGATATTAATCTCCTTCCCTATTAGGAACACCGGAACTAACTATATGGGTATACAAGACGTGCGACGATTGTACGAATGAAAAATGAGAGTAAACGAATGCCATCATTCACCGTGCGTTCTTCATGGTAACAAACGATTTCAAAATTGCACCATTATGTGAAACTCGGGTGAAAAAAGGTAGAGGCTCGATGGTGAGTCATTGTCACGCAAATCGTGGACGGTGGGAGGTCGGTGGAATAGAAAATTGACGCGTAGGTGGTGAAAGTGAGTCGATGGGTGACTTAATGATATCATCATCCTTCGACGAATGTTAGAAAGCCGAAATGGAACGAATTTTGATGATCGATATCCGAATTCCGATCAGAGTGAAAAGATCGAGTTGGTTTACGTTTAATTCGTGCTTGAATAAATTTATTTATGCACCTTTTCTCAACATGAATAAAACTTTTTTGTCGGGTAATGAGTAATACCGATTAATAAATAAATTCATCCAGTGAGAAATGTCTGAGAATAATAAGAATATATTGTTATACTTCTTTTTGTAGGGAATATTTGAGTTTACAGTTAGAATATTTATTTAGCGACAATAACCTTCAGGGGGTTAACACTTTTGCAGAGAAGGAAACTAACATGGACCCTTCGTTTTCTCATCAGTGATTCTAAGTTTCAAAATTTCTCTATAGCTTTAGCAATTTTATTAATAATCAAATAATTTTCCATATTTCTTATTTTACTACAAATATAAATTCTCTATTTTATTTGCATGAAAATACCATTCAATGAGAAACATAAATCTTGTAACTGATATAAACATCAGCGGTTGCAAATCTTACTGCTATTGCGATAGTCAAGCACTGCAAAGAAAATTGATGATCAAAATTCCCAACTCATAGTCACGTATCAGATCTAACATTCCAAGATTCAAGAGATAGTTACATCAGAAAAGTATCGTACTTAGTATTTTACAACTGTTAGTTCTCCAACTCACTCGGCTAAATTTCGCCTTGGAATTCCTTCATATCACGAGAAATAAAAATGTACTAGTGAGAAATTAAACGCATAATTTTCTGTCAGTAAGTATTTATTGTTTGCATCACGGAAATGTTTTTACACGATGGTACGTCCAAGTTCTAGGTCAACGAGAATTAAGATCATGTGCGTGAAGCCTTAGGCGCCATGTAAGTATGTAACTGCAGATCATCTTTTTTCATTGGACTCTAATGTCCCAAGATGTACAAGCATTATGATTAAGTATGACTCAAGAAATTAGTCAAATGTCTTTCATGAAAACGCGGCATAAAGAAAAGTATGATAAAATCACACGAGATCGCTTATTAGGCTGATTATATTTGACACCTAATTATGCCACTTCCTTCATCCAACATAGTTTAATAGTTTCCATTAAAGAAACAGGTATTTCTTCGACGAAAAACGAAGAAAAATAGAAAAACACTTTATTAGAAAAGTACAGTAGAATCTCGAGTTACATCTTGATACGTATTATCGCCATAAATCGTTGCAGTTTATAGTTTCCTTACGTCGGCGCTTCTTCCCCGTTTGTTAAGCTTAACATGAAATACGTTTATTAAGCAAATACACTCTATTTCATGTAGATTTTTCGATCGCTTTATCAGCACGGGATTCATGCATGTCTGAGCAACTGATAAACAGCGCTTTAACCTTGGCGCCCTGCGCTTTCAGGAGAATCGAGAGGATTGTTTGGTATAACATTAACACTAAACTACCGGCGTTAAATCTACTATATTTCAATATATTTAATATCTACTCTGGAAAAAGAGAAATCAAGAGGTGGAAAAGATGATCGATTCGGTACCCTATATTTTATATTATCAACGTAGAATATCTAGTCTAGGACACTCCTATATTTTTAGGGAAATATTTGAAAAAATTGTGAATTAGTCATTTTAACTTGCGTGGTAGTCCTAGTGTTAATAACTCTTTGTAAATACTTCAATTTAATTTTATAAAATGGTAAGAGGTATGACAAATTTTACTATTATCATACTGCAGACGACTGTCCTATAAACTTGGAGAACTTTTTGGAAAAAATTGAGAACGAGTGATTTTGATTTGCGTGATAGTTCTAGTGTTAATTATTAATAGACAGTAATAAAAATCGTTAGGATTCCGTCATGGAAAGAAAGTGAGAATGGGTTTGACACGAAGGGCTCTTGGTGGTTGCTCGTCGGGGAACAACAATGAGTAATAAAATCGACGATACACGATCGAAGATTAGTCCGTTTTCTCGTGTCTTACTTTCTCGATCGTTCTCCGATTACGTGTGTCCTACGTGTCAGAGATCGGTACACGAATGTACGAAATGTCAAAGTACTTTCTACCGTTCAAGCATTGTGAAAGAATAGCCGTTAAATGACGGTCCTCCAACTGTTGACACATCAAGAATTGCTTTTTTTTTTACAAATTTCATTGGATGTCATTGTTCTCTGTAGAGAAAATTAACCCCTTGCCATACGATTTCTTCTATGGCTGCCTTCGTAACAATTCAGAATCAAATTGATAAAATAAAACTTGGTTAGTGATTGCGATATATCGTATAATATAATCTAATATTAATATTACTATATCAGATATTTTCAATTTCGTAGGTTTTGGCAAACATGAAATTTTCTTCAATTAATCGCAGCACGAGTGCCACTCGTTATACAGGGTGTCCCGTAACTGGTGGTACAACCGAGCCGGGGAAGATTCTACATGAAAAACTGAGTCGAAAATATAGAATCAAATTTTTTTATACAAGGCTTTGTTTTCGAAAAAAATAAGTTTGAAAATGTGTCTAGTGCGCGTGCAGTCGGCTTACTTGCGGCTCAACGAATTCCACTGCCTCGCGTCTGGGTATCTCGGAAATTGCCTTCGTACTTCGAGATATGTTTACAGACACTGTCAGTATAATGATACCACTTCTATCGCTCCTATTCTTTACCCATCCTTATGAAATTACACCTCCAGTTCTCATTACACCGTCGAAATGGCAACTTATAGCAATTAAGAGTATACCGATATGATTCTTGCGTTGGGTGCGTGTAATGGTAGTGCTTTAGCAGCGGCTACTTATTACAGAGATCGGTACCCTAATCAACAACATCCTGATCGAAGAGTCATTCAAAGACCCGAACGGAACCTCGCAGAATACGGGTCTTTTGAAAAATTTCGCAGGAATGGAGGACGTGCCCGAAGAATTGACAGGGGAGTGGAAGAGAGAATTCTGGAAGACATAGACGACGATCCAAGCACCAGCATAAGGAATAATTGTGATAGCGTTTGAACACTTAAAGGAACATACTTATTGTATTACAAGATACAATTATTATGATACATTACAAGAGGTTCGAAGGAATTTAATACGAAGATCACAATTATGTCTACAATAACGTGGACAGCACTTCAAGCAATTTACGAATTAAACGAATTCCTCAAAAGTAATTCTAACATTGTAACCTCGACCTTCGATTTATTCGATGTATACAAATCTCGAAAAGCTTTGCGAACAAAGGTTGAGGTAACTCAGAATAGGGTATCTCATTGTCAGAACTCAGAATAGGTAACTCTGTCAGAATATCATGAGGTAATTCAAACCCATTTTTCTCAAAAACAAAGCCTTGTATCAAAAAATTTTATTCTATATTTTCAACTCAGTTTTTCATGTAGAATCATCCCCTGCTCGGTTGTACCGCCAGTTACGGGACACCCTGTATATTGTACGGGAATGGGTTAAGAAAATTGCGATGGCAAGTTCAATAGGAGAAGGAACATTTGAGGATTCTTGTCAGATAAATCAACCCTTCCTTTATGGGGATGGCGAAATGAAAGGGTTTAACACCGTACGGTTATAGGAATTTATATCTATCGAATGTTCTGGAATTTGAATGAAATAAAATAGTTTTTATCGAAGTCTCAAAACGTTTAATATAAAGAGCAAGCGGAGTTTATATTACAATTAATTCTTTAACGATTATCATAAATTTAAATCGCATTTGACTCCAATTGATCATTATACATTTGCATTTGAGTAGTCGTTTAAAAGATATTTTTGTCAGTCGAAAGTACATTCTATGTATTGGGTTGGCAAGAAAGTAATTTCGGTTTTGTAATGTGAAATGGAACTTAATTTTTTTTAACAAAGAATTTTTTCGATGACCTTTACTCGATGACCTTTTGCCATCGTTTTGACAAATTCGTGATTCCGTTTTTACAGAAATACTGGCCCATATCAACAAAAAACTGAACCCAATGCAATTTTAGGCTCTCATCGCCATTGAAAGTTTTACCATTCAAAAAGTTTTGCAATCTGAAAAATAAATGGTAATCTAATGGTGTCTGATCACGGTTACATGGAGCTGGTGACGTCACTTCCCAACCAAGATTGGATATGCAAAAAGTAAACAAGTAAAACATATCAGAAATGTTCGTTTTTCACTCTATGTTAAAATTCTCCTAAACAAACAATTACAAACAAAATAAAGCGCAATTTGTTTCTAAGCCAAATCAAAAGTGACAACTATCGATTATTAGAAGAAAAAAATCATAAGATTGTCAGAAAACATTGAGAACAAACGTAATGCTGGCTCTCATCAAAAACCGAAATTACTTTCTTGCTGACCCAATAAAAAAACAGTTTCTATTAACGATTCCATATTTCATCAAAACTCGAATTTCACACATTATACCCGTTAAAAAAGTATTGTCGTCAAAATGTTGATAAATAATATTTACCCAGGGACGTCTCCCGCTGAATGAATTAACTTTAATTACAATTTCATTTTCATTTTTGTCGACGACATGCGTTCGTTCTAATGTTTGCACCTGAGCTTTCTTCGTACGTCCAGCTTCGTTTTAATACGTTCACTGTCAGACGGTTAATCAAAGAGAGAGTCTCGAGGGCAAATATGTTCTCGTTGTAACGATGTAACTGAAGCAATCAAAGTGATAAAGAATAAACAGACGCAGGAGAGTGTACACCGAAAAGGAGCAAACATACGGTGTTTACCGTTTATCACAATCGACGTAGCCGTAGTCTGCCATGGATCGGTGGGTTTACTGGATGCATTAATAAATTAATAAATCGGCATCTAGGTGCCTAATTTGAATACTCGCTTCGAATCTCTTTTTATTTTAATCTTGTCGATTTGTCGTGATTTTATCTTTACGCTAATAGATTTATGATTCTTTTTTCTTTTAAATCTTTTTTTTTTGGATGAGAACTCTGTAGAAACGAACCGTAAAAAAGTAGTGATGCGTTCCCCTCGTAAATATACGTGAATTATTTGTCAGTCGTATATCAGTCTTTTGTATTCGGGCGAGACTATTTATAGATTCGCCATTCTCGAGCTTTTTGATGATCCGTTTAGTCATTGCAACGTTTTAATATTCTCAACGTTGACTACGTAATTAAAAATTAAAAAATTAAAAACAATTATTAGCATGTCGATGAATTTTCGCTTTGGATAAGAAATTGATTCTTATTATCAGACTGCGGATTTTTATGCAATTATGACAAATTAAATACGGCTAAAATATACAAAAGGACATAATATAAAAATATAGGTATCTAAAATATCCAAAGTATGGTATTTGTTGTAATATTTATTGAGTGCAATAAATCCCTAGATAGGTTTTCCTGTCTCACCTGCATTTGTGAAATTCGAAATTTGCATAAACATCCGCAGTCTACTTATTATTTTCAGATTATTATAACGATGGAAGTATCTATTTCGGAAATGTAATCCTTTAACTTTAGGTTAATTAAAGCAGTTCTGTCATAATAATAATGACATATTGTTTCTGTTTGATCGATTTACATCGCAGTCTAAATTGTAGTATTTACCTGACCCTTGTTCCTGGAGTAGAGATCCTCATGGCCTGTCATTGAAATTTATATGATTAATCATATGTAATCTATAAAGTCATTCATAATTTTCCTTCATTTGAATATGCATAATTTTTCATCAATACTGATTACTTATAACGAAGTATGATCGATTTTAATAAATATAAAATTCGTAATAGCTGAATTTTTACTTTATACTAGTATATTCCGCCTTTCTTGATAAATAATAATAGTTTTTCCCGGAATATTTAGACTGTCATCTTCGAACTCTTTTCATAAAAATTCTTTCTAGCACCGTATAATAGATCCGGCAATAATAATTCTTAACCACATCACTTTCACAATTATTTCTAAATTCGCGATCATTAAATATCAGAAGCTTCAATATCTCACTTCAAGTTTCAAAAATAATTACAAATTGCAAAGACAATATTTCTTTGGTAAAAAGAACATCAGTGGTGCCAAATTGTCGATTCGATTGGCGGCTTAAACCGCTGTTTGTGCGATTAGCATATAGGCACGCTGACACACTAAGATCGTGTATCTATATGCCTCTTTTTTTTATTATTTGCCCCGCCTTTTGACGATGCTCTTTGATGATCAGGTGAGTCTTCATCGCGAGACGTCGACCGATCGGAGAGTGCGATGAACTGAAAAATACTTTGATCGCAAGAATCGAATTGAGATCGACTCTCGATAAAATTGATGCTCTATAAAGAAGTGGTGCCAGCAGGATGCTTTTTAGGGTTAATTATGGTGAATTGTAACAAAAGAAAGGTATGTCAGGATTTTGAATTATTGATGCTAGAGTTAAAGTCAAAAGTAGTATACGAAAGTGATTGAGGAATGATAATGAATAGAATGGATTTAACGCCAGAATTATCTGCTTTCCATCTGTTACATTTAAATATACTGTAAGTACTTTGGAAACAGAGAAATGCAGAGGTGAAAGGAATGATTAATAAAGTAAGTTAGTTTTTATAAGGTGAAAGTGTAATATTAGCTAATATTTACTACTTTTATAACAAAAAATTAGGAGATTATGAGAATTTGATCGTTTTGGTTAGTTCTACTATTAAATCTTGGAAATATTAACCCCTTGTCCTACAATGACTTGTGACACTCGTGATGCGGTAACATTAATAGGAAATTTTTAAGATTGCCAAAAACTGTTAAATTGCTAATATCAGAGGCTTACAAGACGTTGAAATTAGTTTTTTGCTATTAATATTGCGTTAAGTTGTACCGATATGTCGGACATTAATGATAAATTATTATTCCAGGAATTAACACTAGATTTACCGATGTGATAAATACACATATTTTTTTAAAGTGTGCCAATTTGACTTATAGAATAAAACTGAAGTTTTCTGCAAGGAAAATAGTTCCAAATCAATTTAAATGAACGATTTATTATTAAAAAATTAACCAACCAATATATTATATATACATATAGTAATCAAATTTTGAATGAGCCAAATTGGCTCCGTAAGTCTAGTGTTAAATCTGAGTTATTGCACGTTTGGTAATAAAAGAAATTGTAGGGTAAGGGGTTAAAAGTATCTAATAGCAAGTTCGCGAGTTTTGTTCATGGCTTGTCTTTTGAACTCATTGAAAAATGCGGAGATATTGAGAATATGTTGAATATTATGTTACTTGTAAAAATGAAAGAAAAATTTTTGAACGAAATGTCTTTGACGAATCGCCTTCAAACGTGTGTATGGATTCTGATGAAATTTCAAGAATGACGCGCAGGTCGCGGTAACAAAGCAGGACTTTCACTTCATTCCAAAAGGAATTTCACGCCGTGTTTTATAGTTTTGCGTCAAAGCGACCTACGCAATGCGATCGAACCACTACGAAAGTTCAGAGTAAGGACGTTACAATAATCAAATCCGACTTTCACTTGATGATTCACCTTGCGTGTGCCACTTAACGATTTAAGGGATGCTAAGAATTGTGTTCGCCACTTCAAATTGCCAAATCTTAATTATCAATATCATTGTAACTTCTGTCGAAGAAATGTCCGATTGTACGGGAGAATGTAAACGATTATCAAAATATCGACAAAAAATTGAAGTCACAATTGGTGCACTTTACTTCGCCAATTGTTTCACGCAGTTGCCTTTTATTTCTTTTTTTACTCTATAACTTTGATTATTTCTCCTAGACTCTATACTTTTTGGTGGACTCTGAATCTCAAAATAATTATTTTCAATTTCTGCAATCTTCAGTATTATTGGAAACGTTCTTGGGTAAATATTTCCATCATTAAGTAATTCAAACGCAATATCAGTAAAAATTTCATTTAAATTTCATTAATATGACTTACTTCCACTTGTAATAATTATCGCTGTATTTAACAAAGGGACAATTCTTTCCGTTGTTATCATATCATGAAGTAAATGAAATATACTATCAATAACTAATTTTTTGCGACACACGAGGACGGTGAATTAAATTGCCAGCTTCATAATTTATTTCCACTTGTAACAACCATTGTTGTAGCTGCAGTTAACGAAATGTTCGTTAAAAATTTCGATACGGTGGCACACGTGCAATTCGGGGTTCTCGGGGGTGAAAAGAGGAAAGAAAGTCGATTCAGTGACCCAAAATTAACGTATCGGTGGACGGCGATGCAACGAACGCCCACGAACGATTGTCTTCGGAGGTTCGTTACGGTGGGAAATCTGCGATTGGGCACGTCCAGGTGTGGCCTCGATATGTCTCGGTAATTTCGCGATGATTGAGTTATGGGACTGATCGTAATCCGGTATTAAGTGTAATTAGTACCTTACCTCTCTTTAGACACGGGATTATCACCTGAACCATTTTAATTCAAGCGTAATCAAACTCGTTTTTATTAACATGCAATAAATGGATATCCTACTTGTTTGTGAATCTACGTCTCAAAATATACAGGGTGTTATAAAATTCGTGGCAATGCGAGTATACTGATTTTTTAAAGTAATCGATAATAGAAGAAATAAAATTCAATTTCCTAGTTGAATATTTTTGGAAAGTAAACCTGATGGATTTGAATGTTGGCTAATCAAAATAACGGTGGTAATAACAATTCATTATAAAATTTATATGTTCAAATATAATATAATAATAATTAATTCAATTTACTTCAATTTAATTTAATTTAATTCACCGTTTTCGTGTGTCTCCAAAAATTATTTATTATTTATTATAATAATTATCATTATAGAAGATGAATATTTTCTATACGCAATTTCTTCTTTATTTCGTGCTCTGTATGACATAAAGATATTTTCGTGTGAATTTAAAAGAAAAAATTCTCAATGACGAGACATAATTTATAGTCGTAAATCACACGTTTAAGGGTTACAATCGTAAGCTGTTTTTAGTTAGAAGCCATAATCATCGAATGAAGGAAAGAGGCGAAGAGATTTAACGCGCTAGGAGAAAGTTGGTTCAAGGTGAGCCATGGAAACTAAGGCAATGCCGCGCGTGTAGTTCGCCAATGTTGCGTTAATAAAATGCCGTTATCTTGTCGCTTTTTCCGTCAACATCCTCCGTTTAATTTTACACTGCCATTTAATTGAAATCTCCGGTACAATGACCACTTTAAAGTTTCTCCAACAACGAATACCTGTTTAATACTTTATCTATTGTTTACTCTGTGGATGTCGCGCAGAGGTACCTATTTGTATTCGCTTGTAAACCTCTACAATTTTAAAATTAACATGTAAAGTAACATTCATTAGATCATCCTGTATTTCAATTGTTTTATAAGAGTGTAATTTTACTTTTTGGGATTTGTAATAGCTAATTAATAGGCTATCGCTTCATAAGATACAAAAAATCGTGAAATTCAATTTACACTGAAAAAAAAATACTTTGATAAAATTTCACATTGCAAACTGTGCAATATGCACATTGTCTCTGATCAGAATATTTCTTGTATTATACATTAAAAACGTGATTAGCATAATGAATATTCCAACGTCACTCGGATAGAGTTCCGTGTACCAATTAAATTCACAAATTATGCCGACTATCCGATGCACAAATTAATTTATTTCAGCATAACATATCCGTTTTAATTATCCTTGTTTAAAAGTAATGCGTTACGTCGGCTCAATAACAATTTGTGATTGTATACAGCGACGTGGAAACGTTAAGATACTCTTCCAATATGTTATCTACCACCATAACTTTATTTAGTACTTATTTAATACCCAACATTGGTCTGTTATTAGATTATAAGTTACGTTGGTTAATGAGATAGTCTGAAGTCCTGAAAATACAAAGAATTAAGGAATTAAAAAATTAGCAAATTGACATTGTTCTTCCATTTGGTACCAGTATTCGCATGGTTGGATTAATTCCATAAGGTTGATTACATGGTGGAATGAAAATGGTATAGTAGATCACAAACTGGAACCAAAAGGTCGTAGTAGATCATATGTTGGAAGAGAACCAACGTTAACACTAGCCGTATCCTGCGCGGTGTAACCCTTTGCGGACCAAATAATGTTATTAATTTTGTGGAGAGCTAAATAAAATTAATATCACAACATTTTCTATCATTGGTTATTATTTTTTTTTAATGTTATCAATAAATATAGATACTGACGGATATTTAGATGATATTACCGAATCATTATGAAATTAGAAAGTCAATATTAAATAGTCAAAAAGTAAAATCAAATGAAAAGCTATGTCGAGTACTGCTTGCAAGGGGCTAATGGCCGATTCGATAGAATGAAGAAATATATCCCTTCCTGTTATTATTTAAAGATTTTTCCCCGTTCTTTCCTATATTAACCCTTTGCCCTACAATAACGGGTGACATTCGTAGGACGATCAACGGATCAGGAAATTGTGAAATTATTCAAAATCTGTTAAATTAAAAATATTAGTCGATCATGGGACAATTATATGATTTCTATACTAGTATTATTGCGTTAACTTACAGGTTATATAAAAAAAACAGTGACAATTTTTTATTTTAACAATTATATCGGAGTCATTGCGCATTCAATCAGAAAAGAAATCGTAGGACAAGGGTAAATTAATAATCTCTTCCATTTCTTTCGTAATAATGGGTAACGCGCGCGTTATCTACACAAAAAAGTTAAAATTTGATGAAATAAGAACCTGCGCGTTATGCATTATAAAGCGACATGAAGGATGTCTTATTCAATAATAAACTATGGTGGGATTTTAACTAAGAAAAAAAAATAATGTCGAAAAGATAGAAGTGCGCGTAATACAATAGCTGCACGTTATCTATCGAAAAATACGGTATATATACATATATATATACTATATCATATATATATACTATATATATCAGTCTGGATTCCCATTGATAGGATAATGCACGCAGCCTCCAAGGTAGCTGATTCGAGCTGGCGAAAAGTATGCCAGAACTAAATCTTCCGTTCGACTTAGCCCGAAACTTACGATCGAAAATGTTGCCTCAAAATCGGCGGTGAATCGACGGCGAACGCTCCTCGAATTCCTACGATTCGGTGGTACGAAGCGAGAAATCGGTCAAACGCGCGACTGAATTCCATCGCGTACATTGCAATGCCATCGTGGAAATTTTAAGTCGGCTTAAATGCTCCATACAGAAAACATTCTGCACGTCGTCGGACTGACTTGCCTATCAGGATATGCGGAATAAATCGAATGGATCGGAAATTGTGGATTTTCTCTTCTTAAATATTGATGCAACGTGTTTCTACCTTCTAGGTTAATTTCTTTCGTTGCGACGCATACCCTTTTTACGATTCTGCAACGAGAAGGATTTATGCTACCGGCTTTATCGTTGTAAACTCGATATGAGATCTTGTAACAGATTTATATGTTTTATTTGAACATTTTTTGTTCCTGTTACGATGGATTATGAGTTACTGTGTATTGGGTAATAAATAATTGTCTTGTAGGACCTATGGCGATAGTGTTCAGCGATGTTTCCCTCATTGACATTCAGTTTGCGAATTATGTTTAGAATTATGGTTGAAGATTTTTAGCCTGCCTGTATTTTCATTTTGACGGAAGAGTTTATTGTCAGTTTATCTCAATGAGTATACAAACTTTCTTTTTTGGTTGCATTCTATTTTGTCGGATCTTCGAAGAATTTTCAGATTAGAGCTTTTAGTGCACCGAAGAAAATGAATGAATGTTTTTGCACTCCTTAATTTTTTGTTATTTACCAACAGCTTTGTTGTTGATTTGCAAAATATATAAAAAAAGCGGACCTTAGTAGCAAGTTGTATTGCAACAGAAATTGTTATTGTTGTTACGCAACACCCAGTAGAATTAGTGATACTGGGAAACGAGCTATGGTAATTGTTTGTAAATAAATAAATGAAAATTCTACGGTCGATCGTCCTGATTGACGGAGGTGTGCTCTGGATAAAACATTCTTACTTTTTCGATAAAAGTGTGTATTATTTAATTATGTTCAGAAGGATTATGCGTGCGCGGTCGACTCGTAACATTATTATATTATTATTATTACTATTATTTTAGAAATTGCGTTGTATGAAGTCGAGTCTAGCTCGACATTAAAGTTGACCTAAGAAATGTAACGTCGAGCCACACTTGACATAGGAGCGCTAAGGGTTAAATAAAATCAGAATAATTTCGACTGTCATTCTCATGAAAGATATTTTAATCTAATATCATTTTGCATGAAGGAATTGATGAAACAAATATCAGTCCATTCTATCAACGTAATTTTCCAGGCAAATGTTACTTTGCCCGAAGGAAGTTTGAAATTTCGATACGATCTCTCGGAACGAAAATAATTGAATCTCTATGGCTGAACACAGTCGACTATGTGAACATCTTATGGGTTCACGTATCCGTAAGGATTACATTTAATCCAAAGACCAGTTTTGTCTACCGTATCCGAGAGATTACAGCTTAATCGTGAGGGATCTAATTGCTGTCTCGATTTGAGGCTACGCTAAGTGTTTCAAGCTGATACGCGGCACACCAAGGGAAATGGAAGCATGGTGAAAGAGAATCACATCCTTGGGATGAAACTTTAGATTTCTGTATAGTCTCGACAGATTTGAAACTTGTCTAAACGCTCAAAGCCCCAACAAAATAGCAGATATTGATTTTAAAAATATAGAAGAAATAATAAATATTTTTTAATAAAACGATAATGAAGAAAAATATTGATTCCTGGATTTCAATCTTTGAGCTCGAGTATCACAAGGTATACGAGATTAGTTTCTCGTTGCAACAAATTTTCTATGCAATTAATATGGAATTAAAAATCTCAAGAAATTAATTTCGCTTTGGCGACGATAAATTGGAAAAATATTTACGACAGAAAAATAATAAATTAATAAATTAAAATTCTACATATTTGTGCCATCCTTCCTAGGATTTTTTTTCCTCGATACTCCTAAATATCTTTAACACTAAAGCTACCGACGTTATATCTACTAAAATCTAAATACCATATCACTCAATAACGACCTTACACAAAGAGAAGTGGCGAGATAAAGAAGATAATTAATTAACTCATTTTGCTTTTGTAAGATAGAAGTGGAATATTTACTTCATGGCTACTCTATGAATTTAGATAATTTTTAGAAAATATTTTGGAATCGGTCTTTTGACCGCCTTGGTAGGTTAAAACAAGACAATCTCAATAACCATAGAGATTGCAGGAGAAATTTACCTATACAGCTGTACTTTTTACAACTTAACACATTGAACGCCGGCCCCACGATATTGCGCGATTTTTTGTTTCTTTATATGCATACTTCTACACCTCGCAGATCAAAGGATGATCGTCCTTAGAGACTTTCGCGTAATATGAAGAATTATGAAGGTATTAGAATCACTGGGTCAAGAACAAAAATTGTTGGGAAAATCTATAAGGTATCAAATATTTTTTTTAGCTACTTATTATTCGAAGACAAGCAAATGAAGCCGTCGCTTAATATGTTAACATGAAGCCGCGGAAATACAAAATTTAACGAAATATTGTGCCCTTTGTAAAACGAATGAGGTGGACAAAAGACTTCATCAATCCTGCCGCATTCGATTCAATATACATACATGGTTGTACGGGAGCCCCTTAAAAGCTAGAATGTAAAAAACTGGTAACGTCACGTTATTAAAAGAGAATAAAGTCGACTTTTGCGACTCACAAAAGCGATTCTCATTGAGAGGGGATGTTTTCAAAATTGACGCAAGTGTTTTCCATGTCGCTTCGGTGGTAGAGATGGCGTTGACTTGTTGAAAAAAAGGTGATTGCCTAAAACAAATGAAAACTATTGTACACGAAGCCTTTTTCTCTTTGGCGTTCCATCGATGGCGTATGAGTACGTATGTAGGTATGTAGACAACAAAACGAGATCCGTGTGAAAGCTGAACGGGGCTCTCGTGAATGGCTGCTGACGTCAAAGCTCGTGGAAAAATTGCGCAATTTCACCGTTCTAGCGGACGCGAAATTCGTTCGCTTAGCTTTCTTCCGGAATTGGAACCTCCTGCTGGAGAACGGAAGGGGAGGATGGTTAGAAAATCAAGAGAAATTAGCAGCGATTCTTGGTATGCGAGTTAATTACGATGCGATTCACAAGTTATTATAAACTACTTGGGAGGGGACGTTTATCAGGCGAATATTTCTATTGTTTGTTTGCCTTGAATCTCACATTTTATTATTACGCTGATGATGGTAACGGTATTTGTGGGTTTATTGGAAATTTGATCACAATTGTAAGTTATTTTGAGGGGGATTGAACAAATTGTAATCGATTTTTTTAACGCGATTGTTAAAAAAACATTGATATCAAAACATTCAAGTATGCCGTTGTTAAAAATATTAGAGGGATCGAAAAGTAATGTCGTGTCTTTACATTAAATTCAGACAAATAAATTTGTAACAAGTTTCTATGTTTAAGGAATGATATAATCATTGTTATCTATAGCCTTTTTCCATCTAGTGTGTAAATTTTCAATGTTGCATCAATAAAAGTCAATTGTTTTTTGAGCAAAATATTTAGAGAAACGACGTCTCTTTTTGGTCCCCTTAATATTTTCAGAATTGCAATGAAAATTTGTAGACTCTTCTTTCGATATATTTATCTTTGAAATAGTAAAAATGTTTCAACGTACTATAGATTAGTTGGTACGTTTTATAATTATAATTAATAAAATGACGAATAAATATTTCAAATTTGATTATATCAAAGTATACTAGGTTAAACAAAATGAATATTATTATGTATGTTTCTAATTTCTAAACATGAAGAAATTATAGAATTAAAAACATCTCGAGAACTTACCATGACCATGAACGTTGCTGTCCGAAGACTTTCGCTTCTATCTTGACCGTGCTCCACTTCCGGTATTTTCCCAGAGAAAGGAGGAGACAGAAAGAGAGAGAGAAACAGCAATTGCCAATAAACTTTCAACTAGTAAAAACCAAAAAATCCTTCCATATTAACAACCATTTTCTCACCATCATTATCTACTATCTTTACTCACAAAACTGTACCAATTTCTCAACATTCCATTCAAACATCACAATAAGATTTACCACGAAAATAATCCAAAAGAATCTCATCCTCTGAAACCGCATTCTAGGTGACAATTCCAGCAAACATCCTTGATGACTTTCGCTGATATCCGGCCTCCGCTGTGGTTCCGGTAGACAAGAAAAGAGAGAAGAGTCAGACCACGACCATGCGTCTCTTCCTCAGCAACATTGTGATTCATGAACCTCGCTCCGTTTACGTCTCATTGTAGCTCTCTCGACGATGATTAACAAAAAAGAAAGTCGCCACGGCACAGCCCACGGACAAGGCATTGCTCACTATCCTCTCTCTGAATCCCATTCCTCAAGAATGATCGAAATCCAAACCCAACGTTAGATCCTCCTTCTCCATTCAACCTGGCGCCATGAAATTCTCCTTCATTTCTTCATTGCTAACTTCAGAAGACCAAGATAGCTCGCACGTAGACAGTTCAAGGAATTTCGATTTTTCCAGCAGGTGACGGGCTTACCAGACCGACCGAGGGTTTTTGGTGAAAGCCAACGACCCCAAGAGGGGAGAGTATATAGGCTGCGATTCGATTCTGGCGGGCTCACAACGAACGCACTCGCCAAACCCGCCGGTGTCTTTTTGCCCGCCACGTTATTCAATTCAAACTTCCTATCCGGGATTTTTCTCTCGTTTAGTTTGAATTCGTTTTTTTTTTACTTCGCTCAATTCCCTTTGCTTTCGAATCGTCTCTTTTCTTTTACTTCGGACTGCTACTCGGCCGGAGCCGAGAGAATAAGGAACCGGAAACAGAGCTGAGAGAAGAGTATCACAAGTGCCAAGTGTGTGTGCCAATAGGATTATATCGAACTACCTGCTGGACTACGAAGGAAAAAGGTTTGTGATTATGTTGTGATCAGTGGTACCATGGACTTATTCGCGTACGGAGTGGTGCATCTTCCTAATGACTTCGAGGGTTGCTCGAAAATTTCCATGAAATTGTGTTACCTTTAGTAGTAGTTGTTGTGAATCGAGTAAAGACACATTTATGTGCAATTGTTTTTAGAATTTTGACCCCGATTGTTACCAGTTGTTGACTTATTTTACTGGAGGATTTTAGGTTGAGTTTAAACGTAGAGTGTGGTACATCAGGTGGAAATAATTTCCCGGATGTGGCCATGAGGGAATTCGAACTTGGGACCTCTATTTGTAACGGGGTTGTTTAGGTGTGTTTAGAGTTTTGTCTCTGATTAAAGGATGTTTATTTACCGTCGCTTTTATATTTCTTGGACTATTATACTTGCATTGCTGAGGGTCATGACATTTTTGAAGTTTTATTATACTACTGTGATTACGACCATTAAACCAGATTGGGAAAATAATTTGTTAAAGAGTATATAGTTATTGTAGTAGTTGTATTGTATATAGTTTAAATCTATAGTATGGTAACTGAAGAGCATATTCTCATCGCGACCCCGTTAAAGGATACCAATTTCTCCCCTGTAGCGTTTCACCTTCCTCGGTACACCGCATATCACCTGCAAGCAGTTAACGTAGCCAGAAATCGAGGAAGCAATTAGATCCCATGATTAATGTCTCCGATTCTGTATTCGAAGCTGATCGATCGTTTTCACGCCTCTTTGTGATTAACGCACCTATCTATATCGTCTCCATGACGAAGAACAAGGACATCCATGCGATCAATGACATTTCGATGATATCGGCATACATTTCTCGCATCTTCGTAGAATCATCGTCAGATCAAGAATAACATGATGAATTGAGGATCATAAGAACATTTTCCAAGCATCATTTGCGGATTTTCATTCTATCAAAGTATTTTCCAAGGTGTTATGGTGGGTAAGATGGTAGAGACTCGATCTCGTGACAAATGGGTTCGAGTTTAAATCCTCTTCCGTTATCTTTTCCGAAAACAGAAGGTCCAAGTGGTTTTGTCCTGTAAGGAGGTAATAGCTTGGACTCACAATCAGTGGTTCTGAATTCTAATCTTGCTCCTCTCAGAAATATTTCATAATTTGTTATTCAATTATCATAGTCTCTAAGGAGGTAAAAGAACAAATTCGTAATTAGTGGTCCTCAGTTTTAATCTTTCTTCGCAAGCTCTAGGGAATTTTTTCTATATGGTATGTATTCTATATGTACACCATAGCCGCGGTGGTTCGGAACCCATCTAAAAGAGTAGGTCCGAATAATTATGGTACGTACGGAAGTAAATTCTCAGACTTTCAATTATTGTGTCTGAGTTCAGATCCTTCTTTGTTATCTCTGAGAAATTTGTTATAATTTATCATTTAATATATTATAGTCTCAGTGATTTCGAAACCACCTAAAAAGTAAGTCTGAGGAATTTTGGTGTGTACCGAAGTAAAGTTTCAGATTAGTAATTAATGGGCCTCAGTTCTAATCTTTCTCCGTGACTGCTAGAAAATTTTTCTTACGCGATATAAATGTATATTACAGGATCGATGGTTCGAAACTCATCTAAAACAATATGTCCCAGTAGTTATTCTAGTAACCAGATAAAGTCGCAGACTCTCAATTATTATATCTCAGTTCAAATCCTCCTTCGTTACCTTTGGAAAATTTTTTCTACTTCATTATTTAATATATCATAGCCTTAGTGATTTGAAATGCATCTAAAAGGATAGGTTCAAAGCGAAATGACCATATCAGCTAAATCCGAAAAAATACAAAAGAAAAAAAGCGCTTTCCGAAGTAACGAGACAAGGAAGAGAGTGGAAGTCGCTACTCTCCCTCCTCGATTTCTTCCTTCTTGAATCCCCACCTGGCGTCCTCTGAATGCACGTTGAAAAGGCAAAAGGGTATGTGGGGTAGCGAGTCAGTGTGTCAGCGTTCTCACGTCTCTCTTCGACGGCGTCCTTCCTTCTCCGGGTCTATGTCGAGAATAAGGCCGCGTGTAGGCAGAGAAAGATCCTCCTGGTAAGTCGAAGGAGGAGGAGGAAGAGGAAGAGATCGTCGATGGGAGGCAGAAGAGGACGGTTTCATTCCGAATCTCACGAGCATGGCTCTGCATTCAAACTCGATGTAGGTGCATGCGAGATTAGCTGCGGGATAAACAGAGCCGAGAAAATTGTTTGTAAACGTAATTGAGACCGGTGGTCGACTTGTCGTGTAAAGTAATGATCGCTGAGAAATTGAATTTCTCTCGTTTAATTCATTTCTGTGTTCGCTTCCGGAGGTTCCGTTTGATTTCGTTTCCGCAGCTTAATGGAGGCTCTGTGCTCGTGTTATTGATGGTGATTTTGAAAATTGGAAAAAATCTGAAGTTGATGAAGGCATTTTTTAATATGAAGTTGAAGGCAATATGTTTCATTGCAACCATCATTTAAAAAGTTAGTAAATGGAATTAAGTCTGAATGTCTCGAGATTCCTAAGATTATTGAATTACTCTGGGTTTACCATACATTATTTTTTTATTATTTAAATATTTGAGAAATATTTTTACAAATATTTTATACAAAATTCGATGTAATCTACAAGTTTATTAGTGATGAGCCGTATTTTAAGGTGTAATTCGAAGTTCGTAAGAAGGAAGTATATTGGAAATTGTTCTTCAATAGTAAGAATACTCTGTCGTTCAACTTGGAAACTGTAAGGCGGTTTCGTAGTAGTTGAAATGCCGTTGTGCGATTCACCGAAATCAGCAGGAATATTCTGGAGAGTACCTTTATCGTCGATCGTCAGTCGCGTCGATTTAACGAGCGAGACGTTAGATTCGTGAAAGTTTCGGTGCAGCAGCTCGTGTCCACGTGAGATCAATTTTCCGCGATGCGACATCGTCCTTAATTTCCCGCTTTCTGCCTCGCCATTGTAAGAAAACACAGCGCACAAATTACTTTAAATTTACAAAAAAGATCGTTGTATAAATTTTATAAATCAGTTAGTAAAATTGCCTTCCAAAGTTCCAGTAGAGAATCTGTCAGAACCATATTTATTAGTTTCATACAAATTACTTGATTGCTTATCATTTCAAATTTCAAAATGATCATCAATTATGACAACGATTTTAGTATGAAATGAGCGAAAACTCACCAAATAGTACCACCAGATTTATTATCCCTCCATGAACATTTTCAAATAGAAATTCTATTAAAATTCAATGACCTTCATTCACTTCATGAAGGCTCTTTAATATACTAATATATATAATTCAAAAATCATCGTCAATTATGATAATTTGACGAAGATTCTAATGCAATTTTCAAGAAAACGTCAACTAACTAAATTTTCCAAGTTTCTCATAAATCCTTCAGCATCCCCAGATATAAATTCTCTCGATACTCTATCATCTTTATTAATTCCACCGAATCCTTTAAATTCCGGATATCCCCAAATTTCAAAATCCCCAACATGAACGGTAAATCTATAAAAATACTAATGCAATTTCCAAAAAGACATTAATCAAGCAATCGTTTCAAACTTCCCATACATTCATCAATCTTCTATTAATACTCTATCATCTTCATGAAATCCATGAAAAGTTGAATTTTTTAACATCCTTAAATTTCTAAATCACCATCAACAACGATAAATCGAAAGTATCCAACAGAACGGTTCAACGGTCCCCTTTTTTTTCAAGGTCCCTCCTTCCGTGTCACTTTCACAAAGGGGGCAAAATTTCGCTCGGTGTTCTGCGTGATGGCGGCCGACATTCTTATGGGGTTTCATTCCATGCGTGCACCGTTGTCGTATATAACGGTACTTCGTTACGTCACGTGCTCGCACCTGTCACGCCTCGGTTGGACAAAGGGTTGCACCACCGGTCGGTGGAGATAATAATAACACGGGGAAAAAATGTAAGGAAGAAGCCTCCTTGCCATCCGATATCTGATTTCCGTGACGAGAAACTGGGACTCTTGCCTTCTCGTTTCCTTCATGTCAGTGACGTATTCGGAGCGGTATGGGGCCTAGGGCGACAGCTTGTCTCCAAGCATTTATTACTCGAAGTTGTACTTGTCGCGTAAATCATATTCATTGTGATATCACTAAGACGTATTTGCACGCAACTGGGAAACTTCTTCAGGTGAATGTATCGTCTCGTAATCTCTTTGATTCGGTTTTACCGAAAAATATTTCAATTTTGGCAGTGGTATTTAATTTAAAATTTAAGCTCGATGAATGGCTTCAGCAAAGAGAAGGGTTGGAGAGGCATTAACACTAGAACGACCAAGAAAGTCAAAATGACTTGTTCACATTTTTTTCAAAAAATTCCCTAAGTTTGCAGGAGAGTCCTAGACTAAGAATTCTAAGTTGATCTTATAAAATACTGATTGCCAAAACAGATCATATTTTCCACCCCTTGATTCCTCTTCTTCCAAAGTTGTTATTTAGTATATTTAAATTTAATAAATTTAACGTCGGTCGTTCTAGTGTTAAGGAAGCATCGAAAACCACGTTGCCTTTGGAAAATATTGTCTAATTTATCATTTAGTAGCCTAGGTGGCTCCAAACTTATTTAACATCAGAACTACCAAGCAAATCAAAATGACTGATTCAAAATTTTTTCTAAAAATTGTTCACGTTTATAATAAGGCTGTTCAGATATTCCATTTCTATTTCATTAACTACAAATTAGTGATTTAATTATCTTTTCCACGTTCTGATTCCTCTGCTTTCAAAGTGCCTACTTAATATATTAAAACAAAGTAAATTTAACATCGGTAGTTTTATTGTTAACGTAGTGAATCCTAAGCGAAATGGCCGCAATAATTAAAGTTAAAATGCAAAAAAAAAACAATAGCAACTAATCTTAAGGTGAAACACCTACTTCATTGGAATAGCATAATTATTTAACCGTTTTTTTAAATACACTTTAAACTTCGACGTATAGGTTGATATCTATATCGTGCGTAGGAGTTATCGAATGCAGAGAATCCATTTATCGAGTAGTTATTTTTTGTGATACTATTTGGAGTAAATATGCATAAGCCAATATGAGCGGATTATCTAGATCACATGGACAGAGTACCGTGTCCATAAGCCATTTATCGAGCTGACCGTACATAGTTGGTGACGTTTATTTGTTTTCTTAGTTGTCAGTACTAGCTATTAGAGGAAAATTAAGGTGGTATGTATAGTGAACAAGATGGGTGTGATTACAAATAAAGAAAGGATAAATTGACGCAAAAGTAGGACACTTACAAAGTGTACAATTTACGTTATTCCAAAAAGGGGTGAAAGATGTAGAAAAAAAGGAGATAATATCACACGCATATGAGTCCTGTGAACGAAGTGGATGTACAATGAATTTTGTAGGACATAATATAAAATGTCTAATAAAGTGTCGGATAACTATGGAGAAAATTTATATGTACAGTTAAATTCTTTAACAAAAATTGAATATCTGTTTTTTAAAATACTGCATTATCTTCTAAATTTTGTGCTGACATCGATATTTGACATCGTAAACGAGTTGTAGCAATATTAATTTATAGATCCACATCTTAGAAACAAGTTTCAAATTTTTACAAATCGCAAATCAACATTTTGTTTCTTGAAGATCAAATGATCCATGCACGCATGAAGCTAAAATAAACCTGAACTGAATTAAATATAGCATCGTACTAAAAGTAAATGAATATAAAAGATAAAAATCTTCAATTTAATTAGTCCCCTGCGTTTAGCCTCCTATCAACAAAAATGAATAATTAATAAATCTAAAAAAGAAATTAATAGACAGATACCTGCACGAGATGGATCGTCATCTTCGTGGAATACTTCCACCCCTTTCTTCCCCTCACAAATGCCAATTACACTTCATTTCGTGCAATAGCATTTTTCTTAATCCCATAGAAAATTCTCTCGAAATATCTCCAAGGATGAACCCCGTTCTTCAAATCTTTTTGCACAGATCCTTTGATCCTGCACTGGATTCTGTCGCGTATCGTTTTCTACATGTCGTATTTGGGACGTGAGATATCAACGTCACATTCTCGACACGCATGCAGCAGTTCTCATTCTTTCTTCTTTTCCTACAGTAGAAATACTTAAATGTACGTCTACATGTGCGGAAAAAGGTGCCGCAATAATTAGAGAAAAGGTGCTAGTAAAAAAACTATGTACCATGAAACAAAAGCCGTGCGGTATAGAAAGATCTTGATTTCTTTCACGTTCGTCAAAGGATTCGGTGAGCGGAATTTCTAGTGAGAATTAAAGTCTTTTTTATTGTAAAGATGAATTCATTTTGCTATGTTTGATTGCGAACGAATTGAATATATCCTCTTCAGATTGGGTGACTTGGTATTATTTCAAAGATGGTTATTTATAACAATTTTTTTGAATTAAAGTAGTGAGTGTTGTCAACAAAAAACTGTTTAAAGATGTCTTAAAATTATTTCTTTATCGAGGGAGGAAAATGAAAGGTAGACAAAGTTCTTTGCACTCGGTAATTTCTGAGATAGTTGCTCTTTCTTTTTTTTAAGGTCGCTTGAACTAATTGAAATGATGATAGTTTATCATAATTGTACTAATGACACCCGTAACTAATCTTATCTCATTATTATTAGATGTAAGACACTATTATTAACTTAAATCAAATTCTTTAACGTACCACCAACATCAACTGAATTTCAGCTTTTTTAACCCCTTGGCCTATGATTTCTTTTGTGCCTGCGTGTATAATAGCTCAGAATTCCAAATAAATTTATTCTCGAAATTAAAAGTTCTCACCGTTTTTTAATATTTTGTATAGCTGAACACAATATTAATAATATAAAAATAATTGAATTGTTTCTTGACCTACTGACGTTTTCAATTTACTAGTTTTTGGACAGCTTCTATTTATTCAGATTACTAATATTTTTTATAGCTGACTACAATATTAGTAATATAAAAATAATTTAATTGTTTCGTGACCGTCTGAGGTTTTCAATTCAACAGTTTTTGAAAGACTTCAAAATTTTCAATTCCATTTACAGCGTCACGAGTATCACACGTTGTTATAGGCTAAGGGGTTAATTTCCCATTATCCCTACTATTCTGTCTTCCGTTTAATTCAATCAAATTATTATTTCCACCATACAACGGAATAATATAATCCATATGCTAACTGTTCGAGTGTTCCTTCATACAAATTCTCAAAACCTGTTCTCCCCGAACGTACTTTCGAGTCATGAAAACGATGCTTACATTTTCGAACGCAGGTTCCCTCGAAACACCGTATGTAAATGTAAAATATCCATCGAAAAAGCGTTCAGTAGCCGACAGGTGGTCCTGTATTCTCTCAACGAGGCCCAGATGGAGATTTGGGTCTCTGGCACGGAATTCTAGAATACCCGTTTAGATCCACGATTTTTCGACTGGCTGACGTGGCGCCAAAGCCGAGAGATTAATTTTCGGGGCCGCTTTCTCCCAATAGCTCACCTTTCTACTGTGTCTCTTTTTAGTCTTGCGCCTGGTATTTCACCTGAGGCGATTCCTCTGTCCTCCGAGTGCGCCTTTGGCAATGGATGATACCTCTTTTCGATTGTGATTATATAAGAATTTTTATCGACAACTTCAAAGAATTTGAGAATTCTTCCAAACTATTGAAGTTGAACCAATGTGTCGAGGTTGCACGCGAAGACAGATTTTGTTGATAGAAGCTGTGTAAAGACTTTTTCTCTTTTCTATTTGCACTTTTTCAGTTTAATTGATATGGTCATTTTAGCCGGAACTTACAGTTAGGAAAATATTGGCAATTGTAATAAATAGATACATCAGTAGCACAATCAGTATTTTTTTATCGTTTCCCATTGTCTCCTGAGTCCACTTAGAAGGACACAATTATTTCTCTTTCCACTGATAAAGTAATGTAACTATCGTTAAACTTGTGCCTTGATATCACGAAATAATCAGTTCCTAAATTATTTTCACACTTGGCAAAAAATGATGTTAATTCTTTGGTGTAGCAAATTGTTTTTGCATGTAGAATACAGTCCAAGTACTACATCAAACCTTGACTGTATTGGAGAAGAGTATATCAAGCACGAAGGATTAATTTACGAAGAAAGAATTATTAAATTTCGACGATCGTTTCCATCGCAATTATGCGAGCACTTTCTGCCTGGCACTTCGTTCGTGTAGAAAAATTCCCGCGTCAGGGTTTTGTTCCTGATTGGACTTTTCAGCCGGAGAAGTTCAAGTAGAAGAATATAATTGCTCGACTGAATTCACCTGGAGGCAAATACAAGCGAAACGATTCCTAGCAAGGGAAGTGTTGTCCCTTCGATCAAGTTCTCGGTTCGATCCGATAAGGGACAATAATTGTTCGAGTCTCGTAGAACGATAGAACGGGGAGATGAAGATCTCAAAAAAGCAAAGAAACGATTCGCGATGATGGGATGAAAAACGCTGTCGAGTTTTTGAGATGCTTTCTAATCTTTCAAGGGTTTTCAATGTCTCGCGTGTACGACGCGGAGGAATTTATAGATCTGTAATTCAATCTAGAATATAAGAACCTTTTGTATCGATGGAAAAACGAGAATACCTGACGCGAAGAAAGGTAATCGTGGAGAGAGTCGAGAAACAATGGAGAAAAAGATATGTATTCCAGTGAAACTTATACAAAAAATGAATCGACAGGATAGAATTGATTCCTGAGGAATTGTAGAACACTTTGCTTTTTTATTATGGAAAAAAATTCTGATCAATACCTAATGCAGCTTAATCCTTTGACCTACAATAACGACACTCGTGATCAGGTAAATGGAATAGGAAATTTTCAAGTTTTCCAAAACCTATTAAATTGAAAATATTAATGAGACACGATGCGATAATGCTATCTCTATAACATTAATATTATGTTAAATTATACAGCATATCAAGAATCAGTGATCAATTTTTATTTTCAATGAAATTCTGATTGATAGCGGAGGCAGACACGGAACAAATTGTAGGGCAAGGGGTTAACACAGAACTTTAGCACGAACATGAATTTCTTGTTTATTAGAAATTCATACAATGTGGTGCAAAAGTCACTAGACTTTTCCGCCATTAATTTTTCCGATTAACAAAAAGGCGTTGTTCGTTTCAAACATATAATCTACGAAACTAATGAAAAATCATTTCCAAGAATTATATTTAACTCTTTGAGGCACAGTGCGATTAAAAGTGTCCCACCTCTTTAAAGCGTGAAGACGTATGGTGGGATACTTTTGTCCCACCCCGAAAATTTATATTATTATATAACTTTCTTAATACATATAAACCAATTTTTATTTAATTACAATAAAAAAAAATGCATGTGCAACATGGGCCATTTTATTTTCTGAATTCGTGTGACTTAAAGAGTTAAATCGTTTATAAAATAACAACCATAAATTTAAAATAGATAAAAGGATCCCTCTATTTTTAAATGTTCCACTGACTTTTCGGCCAGCCTACGCGTCATTAACATTATATGAAATATGTAAAAAGTATTAAAAAAAAATTAAATAGTATTCTCTGCTACAAATATATTTTAATATTGTCCCCATATTGTAACTCTTTTAGTAATTACATCATAGGTAAATAATTCTGAATGAAACATTTGCAACGTTTTAAAATTATATATTTTTTTGCACGAATTCGCCAGAAGACAAGTGACGAAAAAACGACGAAAGAGAAAACGTTCACTCGCACTTTCACGTATTATCTACCGTCTGTCGTTATCCCCGTGTACATAACGACTACCATAAGCCACTTCCGGATGGACGAGTTAGCACCATGCGGGTGAGAAATCTGGGCCAGTTCATCGGTGTCGGTTGGCTTTCGAGTCTCGTTCTTATCGGACGTGGTATTACGCAAATCTAGGCTTACATTGCGATTTCGAGAAGCGAAAATGAAAGCATGGTTAATGCTAGAACCGAGTGTCGTTTGCTAGGACAAAGATTTTCAAATTAACACGGTATTTCGATATTTACTTCAACAATGAAACATTATGTCTCGGAATTATTTGAATGGTGGAATTGCATTTGCATTTTGTAATCTTGGGAAAATAGAATGTCTCACATAACGGCGATAATGGATTCTGTTATTACATGTAGTTTGAATTTAATAAAGATTTCTATTAAACCGGTAATTTTAAACCGTATAGAAATTTATAGAAACTGCTCAAGTCTTGGTGTAATAAAGGGAAAGTAGTACACTGAGACATGAAATATTAATGTTTCCGATATTAAAATAAATTGATAATGGGATTAAATAAAAAGTGGAATTTCAGTAGAAATATATTCGAGATGAATCCAATTGACCACTGAAAGCGGAAATGATTAATTGGGCTCATTCATTGGAAATATTTGATAAATATTGGTAATATTTCAGTCGTTAGAATTAAATATGTACCTCTTATTTGCGGTTTATTATCAATTTAATGATATGTGCATATACTAAATATTCTTGCAATCATTTTCCTCCCATTTCTCGAAGCAATATTCATTAAAAAATTCCAAATTTATTTGCAAATTAGTTTGTATCAAATACTTTATATTTATTCAGCTTTCTCCAACGATATCAGTAAATATAGATGCTGTGGCATATTTAATATCCCATATAAAATCACTGTCAAATTCCACACTTGGAATTCAGTCAACAGAAAATCAACTATAAAGTAAAGTGTAAATAAATGTCGTTTTTTAAATATATCCGGTAGGATATTTCGAGCCTGATTCATTCTGAAACATTAAATATTAAATGTTTACTGTGTGTAGTTAGAAGGAATAAATATTATCCCTTTGTTTTTTTTATAAATAGTTTTCTTTTTTATAATCTACGAAAAAACGACACTTCTTTTCGCTCTACCTAATATAAAAAAAAGCTATCAAAACTACCTCGACACCTTACTGCAAAGGATTAATACTTGACATATGAAAGAACAGAAATTCACGTTTAGAAATTTTCATCTAGCCGTCTCATGTACAATTACGAACACGAGTTTCAACCCGTCAATCGATGCCCCACTCGTCATTTTTCCATTCTACAACAACGTTGATCTTCAATCTCCGCAAAACCTCGTAGAAGAGTAGAACACGCCCTCGTTTTAGTTTGCTCGTGTTGTCGGGATTTTTTGAAATGAAATCCACTCCGACGAGACGTCTTGTTCGCAGTTTACCGATGGTTTCCCGTTTCGGTGCGCAGATGCACATTTCCGCGCCATTATTCGAGTCACGATCGTCGTCTATTCCGCCACTATGACGGACAGTCGAAACACTTTTCAGAGATTCTTTCGCCTCGTTTCATCGTAGGTGCCAGCTGACGCTGCGATATTGCCGTGGACACAGGACAACCCGACCTGTTCGTTGTTTCGTTACGAGTCGATTCGTAAATGAGTTTTCTAGAGAAAATGTACTTCAGTTCCTTGTTTGACGCTGAAACGGCATGTGTGATGATTTATTTAGGAAATGCTTCGATCGCGATGTTGCTTCGGAGATGATTTATAAAAAGACAAGACTTAAGTATTAATGAATGTACAAAAAAGTATTGCACCACAGAAAGATGGATAGGAAGTGTAAGAGTTTTGAGTATCAAGAGATTAGCATTGGAATAGAATTACCCCATTTTCAATTTTAACTCAATCAAAATTGATCGTTTTTCATGCAAAAACCATAATAACTAATGGTTAACCCTTTGAGGGCGACGGACGCATATATGTGGTATGAGAAAAAATCTGGTTACAATTTAGGAGCGCGTATATACACGGTGAGAGTTGAAAAATTGAAACATAACCGCAGAAATATGATTCTACAAATAGTAATCTATAATTCCTATACATTAACACTCTGACTTTCCAATAAAAAGGTGGTTTTTGATCGCTAAATAAACGATTATTTCCCAATATTCAAACAAAGTCTTCGTCAGCACCGGGTTAATCAAAGCACAGGTATAAACTTCGAGCTCTTCCACTGTCACCTCTAAAGAAATTCTTTTCATGCAACGTAGGTATTGTACCCCACCTATGTCAAAGGCCCCAAAATTATGAACTCTTCAAATGACCATAGCAAGTATATTCCCTGAAATCTATTCTTCCACCGAAGCCTCTTACCTAAAGCTTCTCATTGGAATTCCTTCACATGGGAATTCCACCTGGCAACAATGACTTTCCACGTAAGAATCCAGTGAAATTCAAAACCCACTCGATCCATTACCCCAGAACATCTAAAAATAAAATAATACCAAGTAACTCCGACCCATTAACGCTTCCTCTCACCGAATTTCCCGATCGTCCCTCCACGTCTCCTAACTCACCAGAAAAAGAAAGAGTCTACCCATGGATCCTTCCATCTCTAGAACAAGAAGCCCCGAAATAAACCGGGCCCTCCTTCTCCTCCCAAACCGCGTTTAATGACTCTCGCACCTAGCACCTCGCTCCGAGTATGTCTTTCACCTGTGCTCAAGGGACGTTACTCGTGAAGCGCGGACGAGAGAAAGAAAAGGGGTGAGGAGAGAAAGAGGGGTCGAGGAAAGGAGAAACAACGAGTCGAATCGGTGGCAGAGAGCGGCCTGGCTGCTCGAGAGGGGAGAGGGGAGAACTGTCGGGGAGCGCGACGGGCCTGTTTGGGCCTTACGCAGAAGGTGGAAGGAACCCGAGGGGCCCGATGGAGGGGAGGGGTGAGTGCACAGCGCGAACGATCGAGATCGTGAGTAGGTCACTGGGACGTGGCTCGTGGCCGAGACGAGCGTGGCTTGCACCTTCAGTCAGTCCCCGTCGGCCAAGGTAGCCACCTCTGGGCCCGTCGAGTCGTGCCAAATAGAGTAGAGTTAAAGCTCTTTTTTTCTTCCTTCCTTTTCGACGGAAAAAGGAAGAGGAAACGCGTTCGGGCCCGATGAGGTACTATTGACACGCGTGTTTGTTTCGTGCGATTGAACGGCAGCACTGAAGAAAAGTTGGTGGGAAGGGCTGAAGAGAGGACCTTCGAGGTGGTCCAGTGTTTTTTCGAGGTGCAGGAGGTCAGGAGAGGAAGAGGAAGAGTTTGACAGAGGTGCATCAATCGATCTTCTTTCTTTGCTTCTTCTGCTCTTGCCTCGAGGACGAGATCGTTGAGAAAGACATCGTCAGTGACGTTGAATGTTTTTCTTCTTTGATTGGAAATTTTAATGTTCGTTGAAAGAGCTATTTGTGGCGTTGTTTTTATTTTATTTTCTATGCTGTTTTTGAAGCTTCTCAGTTACTATTGAACGTATGGTACTTTCCTTTCTTCAGAACTCTACTTTCTCCCCTCTCGATGGAAATAATTAGGGTGCACTGAAATATCGATGCTGAGTGGTGATTCTCGAGGAAGCTGAAAAGTGGAACTCGGCCTGTCAGCGTGTTATTTTATACGAGAATTTAATTAGGGTGGTTCATTATCTAGATTGTAGTTTAGACGCACGTTGCGTAACGTCCTTTGTATTTATTCAGGTAGATGCACCACTTGCTCATTCGGCTGATGATAAATGCTATAAATATTTTTTATTCCATCCTAATTTGCTTTCCTGATGTTTCCTCTGTTAAATGATACCTTGTAATAGTTAAACTGCGATCGTTTCTTTCGTAAAATGCGCCTCGAAGTTGTTACTTTTTCATCGAACGTTCATAAAGCAGAAAGGCATTTTAACGCAATAAAATTTAACGTGTAACATGTATGAAAGTGCTCGATCGATTGGCAGATCGGATCGGGTGCTCGTATGTGGTCGCACTGATCGCGAGTCTCGTCTTTTTATTGCAGAGTGGACACGCGCATGATGGAGAGGACGTGGCGGAGTATACGGAAGACAACTTTAATCTTCTTGCTGCCTTTACTATTGGCCGTGAGTAAAATTCGCTAGTATTTCCACAATTTAACAATCTTCTCGGTGTTTCAGTCGTTTTATCAAAATTTTCATTATTTCATCCAATGAGCGATGAATTTTCTTTCACTGACAGTTTAACACTTTGCAGTTCTACATGAAACTAGGCTAAATGTAGCTTAGCATCGTTATTAATTTTCTATCGACTTAATTTTGGTTTTGGAGTATAATAATTTCATATTTTTACTCAACACTAGAACTACCAAGTTAGTAACAATGACTAGATACCAATTTTTTCCAAAGGTTCTGCAAGTTCATAATACAGTCATAGAGGAAATGTTACCGAATTGATCTTCTTTTTCACGTCTTGATTTCTTCTTTTTCCAAAGCAATTAATTAAGATTAATATATTGAAATATAATCGATTTAATGCCTGTAGTTCTAGTGTTAAAGTTCCTTCCTCATTACTATCATCGGACAAATAAGAATAATTAACGTTAGAAAATTTCACTAAATTAATTACATTTAACTTGCGGCAAAACAGACTTTCAGGCATAAATGATCAATCCTTATACGTTTTCTTATACTTATGTAATTCTTACCCACAAATAAATTCAATTATTTGTCATACTTACTTTAACCAGTTAACTGTGTCTGACGAGTATACTCGTCATGCGTAAAAGCTACCACTGGTTATTTAAATTGTAATTTTCGCGAAAACTAAAATATATTCGTAAATTTCAAGATATCTGGAATATTTCTAGGCCATGCCGAAATAAAAGAAGAACTAAAGGGTATAAATAATTTGAGATAGATTTATCCTCATCTCTCGATTTCCGTGACCCGAATTCAAAATAATTTTGCCACAGTTAACTGGTTAACTTACCACTCGCTTCAAGTACAATGATAATCTATCAATAATTTTTTCTACAAGCATCATTGATCCTACTTCTTAACACTAGAACGACCAAGCAAGTCAAAATGACTTATCTATAATTTATTCCAATAATTCCCTAAGTTTATAGGAGAGTCCTACACTAGAAATTTTAAGCTGATCTTATAAAACACATATTTCTGAACCGATCATATTTTCCATCTCTTGATTCCCCTGTTTTCAAAATACTTATTTAATATATTTAGATGGTATAGATTTAACGCCGGTCGTTCTAGTGTTAAGGAATCATAACACGTGATATTACACTGTCATCAGCACACATTGCAAACTATTAAATCGTTAATTCGAGCATTGCGTTAATGGTTGTCACTGTTCGCGTACAAATGTACAATCGAATGCATAGAGATGTAACTGCTCGTGGTTGGAACCTTCTCTGCTTTAGAATGACAGACTGGTCGTTAGTACAGCAACCGTTATGCTACGCGGCGTAAAAGAGGTGAATCTATTTATGCACCTGTCTGCATTCTTTCCGTAGTTATTGTCAAGAAAACACAAAGATCACTGCACGTCGATTTTCGTCGGAAACGAAAATCAAAAGAATTACGGTAGGATGAATCCACTCGGGCTTATTAAAAATTCTTGTGACCGTTAAAAAATTCCGAGTGTTTTTGAAGGAAAAAAAAAGAAGAAGGCTATTTCATTGATGTCTATACGTTTCTTGGTAGGACCGCTATTCGCGGGTACGCACGTGCTGGCCGAGAAACAACTTTACGTTAACTTAATGCTTAAGAGGAATCAATTTAGCCGCAGGCTCTCTTTGTGCCAGATATATCGCCGTCTGTTGCACTGATCGATTTGAAACTGAACGTTCAATGAATCGTCTTGATATCCTTGAAGATCTGGAAATTGCAAAATGAACGATTAAAGTTTCGTTAGAAAGTTTACACCTTTTCCTGATGGTCTGAAGTGAATTTCAAGTTCCACTTATTGCGAAGTGTTATATTCGATTTTTATTATTTAGTGTTTGATTTTGTTCATTGTTTTCATTTTGTATTGAACAAAGGTGAATTTTGTGATTATTGGACAAGGTAGAAGTGAATGTTAGAGGTCTGTGAAAGATGAAATAAATTATTCGGGATTATTTGGACGATGGAAGGAAAGGGTGTTTTTATGAATTGTTTATTTGTGTACAAGATTTCCCATTTGGAGGCGGAATTTTTTGTGCTTGAAGATTAATTACACAATAGCCTATTTGCAAATATTGAAAGTAGAATTCTAGGTAACAAATTTAAATTCTAATTACATTAGTGTACGAATTTGGGAATAGAAATGCAGTTTCATCTCTCGGCACATCAAAGTAACAAGGGGTAAAAGACAGATAATAATTTACTGTTTAACCCCTTAACATACGATGACGTCTAGAAAACGTCATTCATTTAATGTGCCATTGTAGATTTTGACGTCTCCAAGACGTCAAGAACTGCTGACCAGTACATTTTTAAATTAATCATATTTTTTAACTCGTGTATCAACAGAACTATTAATTTATTATATTGTTACGAATTATCGTAACGAAATTGTCTCCCCTATATTTCATATCGATTACGAGAATGTTAACAACGAATTGCAAATGTTTAGATATTGATTTAATATTGACAATGAGAATAGAGTTGTCTTTGTGCAAGAAGTTTGGATTCATTAAATTAGAGACGTTATTTTATAATATCTCTGTTATTTAATTATGAAGCGCCGTTACAATATTATAATGTTACTTAATTATTGAACATTCAATCTGCTTACATGTTCTACAGAAATGCAAATTTCAAAATAAAATATTGTTTCTAAACTTGCACATAACTGTTCATTTTTCGGACGCGTCAAACTCCATTTTATTTGTATGTCAAGGGGTTAAGATCTATGGTTTACAAATTCAAATTTCATACTGTTCTAAAGATATATAAATCAATTATAAACTTAGTACAAATTCCATAAAAAAACTGTTGAGATTAAAAAACGATTGTTAAAAAATAATTAAAGTTAGAAATGCGAAAGAAGAAGTTTATCTCCTCATATTAGTTAGATTGAACGTGGAAGTCACATCGGTCATTCAATGATTACCATCGACACGATAAGTATCGTATAAATAGTCTAGTTTCTCTTTGCTTCTGACGTGACAAGGTGTTCGCAGGGACATTGGCCCCTTCCCTGTGAAGGATTGAATGAAAGAAAACACACGGCCGTTGTGTCGTGTTTGCACGATGCACATACGTATGCATCTGTAGACGAGCTGCAGACTGCAGGTAGTAATACTACGCTGCGCATACCAATGCCTTCTTCTCGTGACTCGAAAATCGAATCAAAGAGAGTAAACTAGGATTTATGAGCACGCCTCCCGATAGTTTGATCGTTCTATGCAAACTAATCAATTTTCAGAATAACGTGATAGCTTTTCTGTAACTTTTTCTTGTCTTTGTGAAGCCATAGTTTTGGGAGCTTTTAAATAATATTTACTTGGCTGCTAGATCGAGTGAATATTTTCTGATAGTAGTTTTTTAACACATTGTACGCCGGTTAAATGTATGCTACCAAATTTATTGCATTTAATGATGTTGGTATTTCAATCAATATCAAATTTAAATACATTAAGTAATGCACAATTTCAAGGGAATAATATTGGCTTCTTTCTCCAATTTACCGTTCTCCTCAAGATAAAATAATATAATTGATATTGATCGATAAAATCTAAAGTCATATATTTGAAATCCCCCATTGTCGCTGGATCGGCGTGCAGTGTGTTAAGTAACAATTTTAGTTTTAGCGTTTTGGAATGTAATATGCTGATAGATCATTTTATTTGCGTTTATTTCAGTGCTTGATGTTCTTTGAAGAGAAATGACGGTTCAATAATTGGGCAAATTAATTTTATAATTTTAAACGTTGTTTAGTAATTTAACAGATTAGAATTTGGAATATTAAGTAACACTTATCAACAATAGCTTTCAATGATGATTAAATGGCGAATTAATCCTATTAATTTGAAAGGAATTAAAAATTCATGGTTAATCAGCTTGATAAGTCGAAATAATACTGCTACCTGAAATTAGTATTTTGCCAAATGAAAGCTTTTTTAAATCTAATCCAATGTTCAATTAACTTCGATACTCCACGAAAAAATTATACTTAATGTCAATAATAATCTATCCCGTAAGCGGTAACGAATTAATCCCATCCATGAATACTTAAAACCTCACACCCGTCAAATTAAATCCCGCTTAAAAAATAATACCGCAACCAGGTTTAAACTCAGAAATATACCATCGTTATAAAACATTTCAACAAACCACCACTCATTGCATAAAAACCAGCTATACCTACCAACGTCCTTTTCTTCGACCTTCGCATCAACTCAATGCTCTCACCGTTAAAAACATCATCATCAAAGACCGCCACGAACGACTCGATCCTCTCCTAGTATCAGTCCGACATGAACTCCAATCTCTCCAGAGACACAATAACTCTAGAAATACCCGCGTTAAATCGATTATATTTCAATATATTAACCCCTTACGCTACAACAACGTGTGACACTCGTGACATTGTAAACGGCATAGAAAATTTTGAAGTCTTCCAAAAACTGTTAAATTGGAAACATCAGGTGGTCACCTGAAACACGTTGTTTCTCAAATCAGTAAAAATTTTTAATTTCAAGATTTAATTCTAAGTTATTGTGCTCGCAGTCACATAAGAAATCGTAGAGCAAAGGGTTAAAAATAGATCTACCAAATTGGTCGAAATGACTTGCTTTGAATTTTGTATACATACTCCTGAAATTGTTAACACTGTTTCTTTTTTCATTCCCTACATCTATCACATATACTGCATGCAATTAACCCCTTGCCTTACAATGACGTGTGGCACACGTGACATGGTAAACGGAATAAGAAATTTAAAAATTTTCCAAAAACTATTAAATTGAAGATATCAGTAGATAAGAAGACGTTGAAATTAGTTCTATATTATTAGTATCGCGTTAACCGGTGTATCACAAATCAGTGACAGATTATTATTCCAACAATTAATTAAAATTTCTTGCCCGTTCGGACACAAAAGAAATCGTAAGGCAAGGAGTTAAATCCATCAAGTTCTTCGCTTCCTGCATTTCTATCATATTTATTTCACATTGTGCAATGAATTGAATTAATCATCAGTAGATCTAGTGTTAAATAGATAGTTTGAAAGAAGGAAAGTTTCGAGATCGGAAAGCTGATCCAATCGTTATGACTGTCTTGGTAATTCTGTGTTAATCATGCCTAGTCTCGAGCCACAGTCTCGTCGCAAGGGCGAAGAGACTGAATGAATGAAGACACCTAGCACACCTGGTGCATTGTACCTGCAAGGTGTACGTTCCTCACACCGAGAAAGAGTAGCGGCTGACTATAGAAGCGAGCAGCCGAACCGAAGATAGTAGGTCATCGCGCCGGACGCGATACCCCCTTTCGACTATACTCTCTAGACGATGTTCCGTCTCCTTCTGTAATTCTCTCGACCGTCTCGTTTGCTCTTTCAGGCGAGCGGTCGCGAGACGATATATAGCGGGTCGGACTCTAGTCGTGGCGGAGGATCGACTTCTTTTCCATCGGCAGCTTTCTTTCCTGAGAAACGTCTCGGCTTCTCCCCTCGGAAGTCTCATTCTACCTTCTTTCGACTTCTCGTCGACTCGACACGTCTTGCTTCTGATCTTTTGCAGGCCTTTTAACGCGAACCGATGCCACTTGTTCAGGTCTGCAAGATCGAGTAGCTCGTCCAGCGAGATATCGGTGTGGTATCCTAGGTTCTCCGGTTTACAATGGATTTGGTTGTTGGTGATGAGGTGCATGGTGGAGATTGAGTGGTATTGGAGGATTGGATGAGAATGATACGTTTGGTTTCGTGGAATGATAATGATCGATGAGGGTGGATTATGGAACTTGTGGTAGATGTTTGGACAGAGAGATTTGGAAATGGAGACTACGCTGATAGGTTGGAGTAGAATTCGTGTTTTAACTCTTTTAGGCTTAGTGGTATAGTATAATTACCACATTTTCTCATATGTGTTTGTTTTGTGGTGCCACTTCAGGTTCTAAATAGATAGAAGCGAAAAATAGCTTTAGAAAAAAAATTTTATCAAGCCTTGTACATGCCAGTGCACAGAACTTTGCGAAGATGTCATTTCTGTAGCACTCGTGCCAATCAAAGAAGAAGTAAATGGTACTGCAGTAACTGCAATGTTGCTGTATGTTTGTCGCAAAAAAACTGCTTCGCAGACTTCCATAAAAATGCGTAAGACTGTATGGTGTTTCAGTTCCTTTTATTTAGTGTACCTGCTTTGTGGTACATATAGGATACAACATTATATTTTGTTTGTAATAATTAAAATCGGTATGAGACTTTTTTTGTATTAATTGTCACAAATAATACTACTTTTTGTTTAAAAAATATTCAAAATTACTTTAGTCAATACACTGCCTGGAAAGGGTTAGTAGATGTCAATTAACTATTTGAAAATTAGTATCAGTTATTGAAGATTGATAATTTGCTTTGTTAAAGTAACTTAACTTAACATATTGCATAAAATTATTTCACCTATGTCAGACGATATTCCAAAACAAATGTGCGTGTGACTTGTAAAATTTCTCTCTGCTGTGTTTCAATGCGCGAAACAATGCGAGATTTCATTGTGGTACAAATGTCCAGACATGTTTCACAGCAGATGTAAAATGCGAATAGGACACAGGTATATCGTGTAGTTGGTTGATGCAGAATATAAATAATATTCCTGCCTGTTATTTCCAAGCCGAATGAAAGTCCACCTGCCGCGATGCGTCAGGTAGAAGACCCTCTTCACGGTCGGTTAGAGAAACATTTCGGAAATGTCTTCCGTTTTAACGTCATTAGAAATTCTCTGGGTGTTTTTCCCAGAGAAATTGGGAAGCCACTCGGAGAGGAAGGCAGCGAATTTGTACAGAACTAACCTAGCACACTAATTCATCGTAACACTGAAGGCTGAGCCCTAGTTTCTGGAAAATTAGCAGCGTTGGCTTGCCAAAATGGCATTCATCTTCGCTTACACGCGTTTAATTGCATTCCTCGTGTGTACTTCGTGGTGCCGTAAGAAACTAAATGAAGCAACGATATGATCAAATAAACCTGCAAGTCGAACATTCACGAAACAGAGCGTGAATTCGACTTGGTGTTAAAAGCGGTCGTTGATAGTTTTGAATTATTTATCGGCGGAGTTGCTTGGCTTTTCAGGAACAGCGTTTGTTATCGTTAACGGTATTACGGATCTTGCGTTTTTGTTGATAAATACCATATTAACGCCGGGCAATGAGAATTAATGGGACTTTAAATATTCATTGTTAAGGTATCTGTAACGATATCATGAGAGTATACAGATAATAATACCATAGAAGAGCTTATTTAATGTTTGTTTAGTATCACTTTTTATGGATTTTTTTAAGTGAAAATCCCTCAAAGTGGCTCTATTTTATCCTCATTTTTCAACGTGTTTCTCGCAAGACGCTTATGAAAAAGTTTATCAGTTGTCTTTCTCCTACATTCTATTTTTTTCAGCAGGTTTGAACATTATATTTAAACGCACAAAAAAAGGATCAATATTTCTACTATTATTTATCCTTACCAAACATCAATCATTTAATATCGATGCACATGAAGAAATTACTTAATCAATTGTCTTACTGCTAAATACTTTTTCCTTCAACACATTTATCCATTATATTTAAACACTCAAAAGTAATTATCAATATTTCTACTATTATTAATCGTTACCAGACATCAGTCGCTTAATATCGATGCATATAAGAAAGTTAATCAGTTTTCTTTTTGCTACACTCTTTCTTCTTCGACAGGTTTATCCAGTATATTTAAACACCCAAAAGTAATTATCAATATCTCTACTATTATTCACCGTTACCAAACATTAGTCGCTTAATATCAATGCCCATGAAGAAATTACTTAATCAATTGTCTTACTGCTAAATACTTTTTCCTTCAACACATTTATCCATTATATTTAAACACTCAAAAGTAATTATCAATATTTCTACTATTATTCATCGTTACCAAACATCAATCGCTTAATATCGATGCATATAAGAAAGTTAATCAGTTTTCTTTTTGCTACACTCTTTCTTCTTCGACAGGTTTATCCAGTATATTTAAACACCCAAAAGTAATTATCAATATATCTATTATTATTCGTCGTTAACAAACATGAATCATCTATTATCGATGCTTTGTCACCATAATGCCAGATCATGGATATTGAAAATAAATAACGTCTAAGGCCTGTTGTAAATACAGTGACCCGAACTTCCGGAAGACGATATACATTGTTCCATCAGATAGAAAATCCAATTCCAGCCCGATGGAAGTTTGAATAGAACAATCGAAAGTACGAAAAAGGATTTCAATGCGGCAATGGGTTTCCGTAATCGCTACGAGACCGCCATTGATATCTCGCGATGAACGGGAAAAGGACACTCTCCGTCTTTGCGGCTTTTCGGAACGTGCAATCTTGCGGAAGACCACAGAGCTTTTCACTGCACTCGTTTTACCGATCCGCCTTCGCGATCTCGTAATTCGAGATGGCTTCCGGTGATTCCCCTAGCCGACCGGCTTCAATGATTCGATCGCTATTGCCGAATCGTAAGATCGGATCTTTTATTGGACCTCAAACGGCCACTTTTAATTGCTCGTTATTTCCACCATCGAAATTTATTATTATATCTTTTTCTTTACGCTCCATATCATTCGACTTTAATTATTTCTACAAAATGGAATTTTCATGGTGATCGATAATCGTATTGAAATAAAAAAAATAAATTAATTGGTCTGGAAGTTCAGAAATATTTTTTAATTTGACCTAGAATTAAGAAAATGTGAGAAATAAAGAAGGTCATGGAAACATTACGATTTTTGATAGTTCGCAACTCTTTGAAAATTTTAGCTTCTAAACGAAATGATCGTATTTTAAATTTAACCTAGAATTGAGAAAATGTGAGAAATAGATAACGTCATGGAAACATTACGATTTTTTATAGTTCGCAACTCTTTGAAAATTTGAGCTTCTAAACGAAATGATCGCATTTTAAATTTAACCTAGAATTGAGAAAATGTAAGAAATAAATAAAGTTATAGGAACATTGAGATTTTTGGTAGTTCGTAACTCTTTGAAAATTTTAGCTCCTACAGGAAATGATCTTATCAGATAAAGTGGAAAAATATAAAGCTAAAAGGAGAAAGGCGGTGCGTACTCTATGTACTACATTTTTAACAATTCTTTCTTCGTAATGAAAAAAAATTGAAGATCTTTAAAGGCAGGACGAGATACACGTTTTTCTACACGGTATTTAGTTCTTTCACATAATAGCAAAGACGTGTAATATTCTTTGGTGAAAATCCCACCCCGCAAGTTACATCCACAAAACAGCGACTACTCAGCATGCTTCTCAGCCTAATTCTCACGGTTAGGGCTTTGTACCTGCGTTCTAATCGCCTCGGTTTAATTAGATCGCTTCCGCTTTTCCGTGCTCGCATTGCATCCGAGACATTGCCACGATTTCGGCTGGAAAAGCGGATAATCCGCACTGATGTATCACTGTACGGTTTCTCGTAGTATTCATTGTTAGTACAAAACACTCTTTTCCATTGTTAGGTACACTTTCAGAAAGAAACGTATTTATGTTTCAACAACAAACAGATCAAATAAAATTTCACAAATTATTAATAAAAATTTTTAGTAAAATAATTTTATTGAAAGTTAAAATCTAATTATCACATTTGGACCGTTTATTTTGAAAGTGGTGTAAGTCCATTTGCAGTCTGTAAATATAAATAATTTTAGTTAAATTCGCCTAAAAGAAATTTGTATAATCAAATTTGATATTGATAAATTGATAGAAACATTGTCAGATTCGTCATAGTTAACCAATATTTTTAAATTGACAGATATGCTAACCTTTAAATATCTCGATACAAGAGAAAATGGACTTACACCACTTTTAAAATAAACGGTCCATTTGTATCTATTTTTGTTAAGATACTTTGCGGCTTTTTGGTGCCAATCTGATCGTGACTTATATTAATATATATTGCAAAATTGTTTCAAGCTAAGTCTAGCAAGTCCTGTTACAATAAACTTGACAAAAGTAAAGACACTTTAAGTAAACCACAAAGTAATATCAAAGTAAGACATTCACTATTAATATTAGATTTACGGAAGCCGTCAATTGACGGAGTCCTACTGTCTTATTTCACTTGTACCTTTATAACACCGCGGTTGCCAAAGTGATGGTGCCCCGAAAAATGTGAAATATACTTACTCATCATGTTAAGTTATGTAATTTGGTTACAATTAATAGTTTCATTTTATTAACTACGTACATTTTATGTGTTTTTAGATCACAATTTTTTTTTATAAATATATTTAACACTTAAAAAATCCTATTAGTGGTCCGCTGAATTTAAATTATGAATTTACTGGTCCGTGAGGTCAAAAAGTTTTGCGACCGCTGTCACAACACACAGCTCACTTAACTGATCATATTATTTGTTAGCTGTTTTCTCTTTTTTTTTTAAATACTTATTTAATATAATTAAATGTAACAAATTTACTCTCCGTTAATCTAGTGTTATGTAAACAATCATATAAACTTCAAAAAATATAACCATCCACTTTAAATGACTATCAAAAGAGTATAAGAAATCTTTCAAATATCCTTAAATTTCTATGATCTTGGAACAGAAAGATTGAAAGTTCTCTCTAAGAAAGTTCTTCAAACGGTTCATCCTCGATATATATTTGCGCAGAAACATTTAAGAATTCTATGTCATATTCATTCATTGGCCAACGTCAGAAAAAAAATAAGTCCCATCTCATTCCAATTTCCTTGCAAACGGCACAATAGCCGTGTTATCGAAACTTACGCGACATGTTGGTACCGGCGTTCGAACTGACCGACCCGGCCTACTTTTTCGCCACCATATATAGAGGAAGGAGAGGGAGACACTGCTCGCATTGCGACGTCGTGGTTTCTCTTCGTAAAATCTGTTATCTTATTTTTCGATAGCGTCCGTCAGTGGCACGTGGACCCGCAGAATCGTGAAACAGGCTTTGCTTTCTAAACGAGAGAAACTCGGCCAACCCTTTCAATTCGGCACTTTTATTTTTCGGTCAGGATCTTTCCTTTCTTCTCGTCGACTCTCGACTCCTTGGCTCCTTTCCCTCCTTTCCGAAGCTTTTATCGACAGCATCGAATAATGGATCTTTTTTCTCGTCGCAAGAGAAGATCGCTTTATTTCCCGTAACTTTTCTTATCTCATGCTTCCTCGAGATGCAATTTTAAAGTTAATATGTAGTAGGATAGGGGCTCGTTTTGTCCTCGGTTTATTCAGTGAAAGTGCCTTGTCCAATATGCACGGTTGTGGTTCTCGTGTATTATTATACAATGGAAAAGTGAAATCAGTACTGGCCTTCCTATGGTTCTTGTGTTCATCTTTGGAAATTGCGACATTGTACCTAATCTCTTCTATTAGAGAAGTTTCAAATATGCGGGGGAGGATGAAAAGCGATAATTGCTGCTCTTGCAGACATTCCATTTTATGCTATAGTTTATGAAGTAAAAGTGGTATGCTTTATTTAAGTTCAAGTTTTTCATTCGACTAGCAAAATAATAACGGCAATGGAATTATTATTTATTGGTAATATAGAAGAATATTGAAATAATCCGTTGCCATCTATTTCCTTCATACAAAACTACCTAACACTAGATTTACGGATGTTGATTATATACCTATTTTTCTAAAGTGAGGTAATTTAACTCAAACAAGAAATTTAAATTTAAATGAAAGATGCGATATTTGTATATTATATTATAGTGATCAAATTTTGATTGATCCAATTGGCTCCGTAAATCTAATATTAATTACCGCGATATAATTCCATGAAAATGTATTATAAGAAATTTTCAGTTCCACGATGTTCTTTTAATACTTGGCAATTTCTATTTCGTTTTAATTTTCATTTTCATTTCTGGTTTGCTTTTCTTTTATATCCATCAAATTCATAGAATGATATTTTATGTAAGGACAATGTCAAGTTCGAAAAGAACACCGATATTAGAATTTTCTTGATATCGAAACCTGAGGATAATTAGGCAATCGGTTAAATCATCGGTAGTCGATCAAACGAGGTTTTTCCACGATCGTCGGTTCACTCTGTGGTTTCGTTTCGAGCACCGACCGGTTCCGCGACACTTTTCTGTCCAGAAAGTCCCTAGACCAGATCGGGTGCTGGTGCAAGTAGAACAAGAAAGCGGACAAGAATGCGTTCGGTCGACCTGACTATCGGTCAGGCGCGAACCATGCATTTCCTGTAGATCGCCAATTGCACGCTTGTCATTGACGTGTAATTATGGCTGGTTTAAATCATTCTATTCACTCGCAAATTATCGCTGTCGTTCTCGAAAAGAGAATGCTTAAAAGGAAGAATAGAGATAATTGATAAAACTGTTCTGGACAAACACTTTTCTATAATTCAGACAATAACACTGTCCAATAAATTTGAAGCTGTTTTCTGTTTTCGACGAAACTCTATAAGAATTATATAGTGGCTATAGGAAAAGAGAAAACAGCTTCAAATTTGTTGGACAGTGTAATTAACGTGGTGAGACTTGCCACAGCGATAGGAGGACAATTAAAATGTTCACTTTAGACATGCATATGTTATTTGAATAAATAATCACTTGTATCGAATTAAGTTCAATTTGATGCGACGAGGAAATTTTTAAACGTGTGTTAAAGTTAAGAAATTTACTTTTTAATCACTTAGCCTACATAAGGTGTGACACTCCTGACGCGGTAAATGGAATCTGAGACTTTTACATTTCTCTAATGCTAATAAATTTAAAATATCAGTCAGTCACGAAACAATCAAATTATTTCTATACTATACGAAAAATCAGGAATTAGAGAGAGATTTTAATTTTAGATATTAATTCTCAATTATTGCCTACGCAGTGAAAATAGAAATTGAAAAGTCAACGGGTTAATCCAATTTCGTATGTAATCTCTGAAATAGGGAAATTCAGATTTGTAATTTTCCTTAAACCTGTCCTTGCTATCGTCTCAAGTATAGTAATGATGAAATTTTGTATATCTTTTACCGTTTTATAAAATTAAACCGACATGTTTACAAATAGTCTTCGACACTAGTACTATCAAACAAGTCAAAATGACTAATGCACAATTTCTTCCAAAATTTCCCTAAATATATAGAAGTGTCCTAGACTTGATATTCTAAGTTCATCTTATAAAACATAAATTATAAAACTAATCATTTTTTTCCACCCCTTGATTCCTCTTTTTCCAAGGTACCTATTAAATATATTGGAAAATAGTGGATTTAATGCCGGTAGTTAGGTAAGTAAGTGTCTTCAACACTAGAACTATCAAACAATTCAAAATGACTAATGCACAATTTCTTCCAAAATTTCCCTAAATATATAGAAGAGTCCTAGACTTGATATTCTAAGTTCATCTTATAGAACATAAATTATAAAACTGATCATTTTTTCCACCCCTTGATTCCTCTTTTTCCAAGGTACTTATTAAATATATTGACACATAGTGGATTTAATGCCGGTAGTTCTAGTGTTAAAGGTTTCAATGACATAACGATCTGGTTTAAATAACTTGAACTAGATCAGCTCCATTATATCCTCGTAGTGCGACATAATTGACGAGCGCTCCACTTAAGGAGACGTCTCCAACCTTTTTTTGCCGCTGGTAGATTGCAGATCGTTCACTACGTTACTCGTAATTTACGTTCTTGTCTTTCAACCGGACTTCCAGATCGACATGCACGAACGTCAGCACGGAATATCCTGTACGAAGAGGCTCTCGGATTTTGTAACCTTTTCGTAACAGGCACGTTTGTTGTTTTGAAGAACGAGGCTACAGTTGTACATACAGTTATGCTCGAACTTGTCATTCCATGATTCTGTCTGCTTTTCTCCTTATTTACTGAAATAACCACGAATAGAAATATTGTATAATTGGCCATCGTTAAAATCCATTGTTAAAGTCCTTGAATATCTTCACGGTGTGGGGAGTTTGATTGAAGATCGCTTAATTGTTTGGGTCTTTAATGAATTTCACAAGTGCGTCTAAGTGTTTTGTTTCTCCTTCCTGTTCTACTTTCGGATAATTATGCCATAGTTGGATTACAAAATAGGATTTAATTGAAAGTGAAAAATATTTTTTCTCTCTAGTTTAGCCTTATGCCTGTAGCATGGATTTGTTTTTAATGACATTCTTTTTGCAATGGTATTTTTATAGATAATGTTATACACTAAATGTTAGGCGGATTACGAGATAGGATTTACCGGAAAGTGAAAAATATTTTTTTTCTCTAGTTTCTAGAAAATATTCTGCCATACGCAAATATATATTTCTTATGGGGTCTATTTTTCATGATATTAAATTTGCAATGGTATCTTTGCAGATAATATTATACACTAAATATTATAATAATTAGAATGAAATAGTAATGGCAATATTAAAAACAATAAAATTGGAATGACGATAGAAAATAGAGACGGTGGCTGTAACCGCTGATATCGGGAACAGCTAAACTGTCTGAATCGAAATGCTCGTAAAGTCAGGTGTTACACTTAAATTATAGCTAAGAGATCGCAGGTATATAGTTCGATTTCGTGCGAATGTCAATCGATTTAACCTGGAATGCAAAATCTGTGGGCGTTGGCAAGTTCTGAATATTCTCGATATGGGTCCAACATTGATTTACGATTTCGAATCACTCTCGTATAATCGTATCCGCCGTTTTGATCTTATTCTCATCGGTTGACTTTCTCGCATTAATATTATTCCGGAGTTTATCGAATACAACAGGCGCCAGCACGAATTACCACCGATTCGTGACTTGAATTTAATGTGGCGCTTAAAACTTTCAGTGTTATCAAGTCGAAAAGTGATTTTAACCTTTTATTTCTATTGTTAAAACTGTATTCGTTTATATTTCAATGAAAAAGATAGAAAATTTTGATGTTACATATACATTAATTCTTTTATTTAAATCACCTTAGTTTTATAAAAATTATTGATATCAATATTGTTAAAAATCATCGTTGAAAATAAATTTGTAAATATCCTCCATTCGAGAAAGGAAAATTGAAATGCTGAAGCAGAGATATGCTTTCTCCGATATTCAATCAGATCTTGAATAATAGCGATGGCAATCGATCATCCTCAAGGTCGGGACAGTTGAACGGTCACGTCACAATTCCATGGAATCTCGAGCACCGTAATCCGCATTCGATTGACATTCCGCGAAAGGTTGCAACGGCGAACAACGTTCATGGCATTCTCGATGCAGGTTACTTCTGCACCGTTCCTCGTGGAACAGGAGGTGTTTATTGACCTCTCCTCTCTCTCTCTCTCCTCCATCTCTCTCTTTCTCTCTCCTCGTCGTTCATTGTAATTCTGGAAAGACCTGATGAGTGCTTCTAAGAGAGCACCGTTTCGTAGATGTCAAAAAAAGTGGAAGAAGGTGGAGGAGGAAGAAGAGACGAGATAAGCGCCGAGGGCAGACCCTGTTTTTTATTTTCTGGTACTTCTTGCAAGCCTAAATTTTCAGTTGACGTGCCGTTATAACTGGTACGAGGAGCATTTCGAAACGCGGTCGGTTCAATTGTCTTTCCGTGTACGTGCAGGGCCTTGAAAAGGGCAGAAGCTACTCGTAGTTCGTTCGGAAACGTTACTCCGTTTCTTTTCTGGAATTCGGACAATTGCAGGAAACTTCATCTGTTCTGATTTCGACATTTAACTTTGTATGCATCGTGTTAGATAGCTAAAGAGATTCATCGTGTAGATATTTAATATGAACGATTTTCCTGGCCAGTTAAACTCGTTTCTCGTAATGGAGAACAGTTGTCTTGGTACCACGGGGAGATAACTTATAGTGTTTTCTTGTTGTCATACGATTTAACAGTTACACCGGTTATTATAAAAGTGGTTTGAATTCTAAATATGAAAAATCGAAAGTATCGTTGATCTTGTATCGCATTAATATTAGATGTACCAAGGTGGCCAAAATGCCTTGCCTTAAATTTTTTGAAATTCTTTCTGAAGTTTCTAACGTTATTCCTTTTTTAATTTTCTGCGTCTATCTTAAAGACTGCGTGCTATTAAATCGATCAAGTTTTTTGTTTCCTCATTGACTTGATTCGGACATGTGTACTTTACAATTTTAAATATATTGAATTAATCGTCGGTAGATCTAGTACTAACGTTCTGGAAAGTTTCCCGGATCCTAAGTTAAATCATAGTCTCCATTCACATAAAAATTAATTTGCATAAAACAATACAAATTATCAATTGATCTTGATATCAGATAACTAATTCAATAGTTTCATAATTATAATTAACCCTTTCGCTACTGTGAGCGCCTATAGGCGCTTAGAAATTTTCCGTTTGTGACACTGAGAGCGCCTTTAGGTGCTCGATGCAGTTTGGCTTTCTGAAACGGCAAGCGCCAAATTTGGCTCATTGTAATTTGGCTTTCTAACACGGAGGACACTTTTAAATTTGTAACATTTATAGTAACTCGGTTCAGAGAAAAAATAATATTGTTTTAATGTAGTGTAGTTCAATTTTGTGATTATTGAAATATGTTTCCATACAAAAGCATCCCTACCCTAAAGTTCCCCGTTCTTGGCATATGTACATCGTAATTCAATTTCTGCCGTATGGTGTCGCTTGTGTGTCTCAAACTCCACCGTAGTTATGGGGTTAAATGACTTAAGCCGTAATACCTACTGCAAAATTTAGATCCTACGACTTACAATTCCATTTCTACATTTCAGGGCGTAAAATGCGAAGCTCCGTTGGTGGACAGCAGTGCTCTGCCTCTGGAGCACAGATCAGTCTATGGACCACCGGCACAATACGGTCCCCCTACTCATGGCGGCGAAGAAAATTGGCTCCTAAGAAATCGTGACACACCCAAAATAAGACACTTGCAAGTGCAATGCGAAAAATCGCATATGCGTGTAAACATCGAATTCGATCGTCCATTCTACGGAATGATCTTCAGCAAAGGATATTACTCCGACGAGCACTGCGTATACTTGAAGCCAGGCTTAGGTCATCTTAGCGCGACCTTTGAAATCTCTTTGAACTCTTGCGGAATGAGTTCTTCAGCGAATCACAACTCCGTGGCAACGTACGGTGTGCCAGCCGGCAGTTACGTGGAGAACACTATAATCATTCAGTACGATCCCTACGTTCAGGAAGTTTGGGATCAGGCCAGGAAGTTACGTTGCACGTGGTACGACTTTTACGAGAAAGCGGTCACCTTCAGGCCCTTCCAGGTCGATATGTTGCATGCAGTTACGGCGAACTTCCTCGGTGATAATCTGCAATGCTGGATGCAGATACAGGTCGGCAAAGGACCTTGGGCTAGCGAGGTTTCTGGTATTGTTAAGATTGGACAGACTATGACCATGGTCTTAGCAATTAAAGACGAAGAGAAGAAATTTGATATGCTGGTGAGGGATTGCGTTGCTCATGACGGTAAAGGCAAACCTATTCAACTGGTGGATCCGTCTGGATGTGTCGTCAGATCGAAAATTATGACGAAGTAAGTAATAATTCATGGCTGTTAATTAAATAAATCAATCGTGTCGTAGTTGAATACTTATTATTTCAATTTCATTACTTGTGTCTGATAAAAGTCAACTTCTTTTTTAGGTTCCATAAGATAAAGGACTTCGGATCCAGCGCCTCCGTCGTTAGCTTCGCATATTTCCAAGCATTCAAGTTCCCTGACAGTATGAACGTCCACTTCCAATGTGTCATTCAGGTCTGTCGATACAACTGCCCCGAGCCAAAGTGCGATCACCCCGGCCTTTACCACGAGCCTGCTTTGGGTCACGAATACGGCCCACCGGTTCATCAGAATCTTGCCGCCGAATATGGTGCTCCACCGGTACCAGAGTATGGGGTACCACCGGCATACCCTGACCCACGGCATCCAAGTGGACCAGCTGGAGCATACAGGTATGAAAAATATACACGCCGAAATAATTAACCCCTTGCCTTACGATTTCTTCTGTGACCGAGTGTGTAGTAACTCAGAATAACTTAATTATTGAAATAACAACCCGAGTCGAAATATTGAACCTCATTTGAACCTTTTACTACCCAACATGTAGGAATTAAAAGTACAAAAATAGGAGTATCATTTTACTGAGAACGAATTACAGGTTTAAATTAGGAGTTTTAGTATTGAAAAGTATCATATTAGGTTCAAATAGGAGTAAATACCATGAAAATAGGTTCAATATTTAGACTTGGGGATCTATCACTGATTTCCGATATGTCGGTATAAGTTAACGCAATATTAATAGCAAAGAATTAATTTGAATATCTCCTGACCTACTGTTATTTTGAATTTAACAGATTTTGAAAAGCTTAAAAATTTTCTATTCCATTTACCTCATAACGTGTGCCACACGTCGTTGTAGGGCAAGGGGTTAACCCTTAACGCTCCAATTTTTAAGTGCGAACATCGATCGGCAACTCCAACTTATTCTCGTCGTATTTTGACTAGCAAGTTTTTAAGTGTTAGAATTTAAATGCCACAATTACGTGTAAATAATGATATTAAAGTCATTGAAAACAATTTTTATTCATTCCAGAAGTAATATAATTTTGATTGTAATATTTATTTCTTCCTTTTGGCTAGTTAACAGCTACATCATTATAAATGCGACGTAATTGAAAAATAGATGGATTTACAATAAAACAGGTTGAGATCTGACTTTCTTTACTGATCGTTTATAACTGACTGAGAAGTACTATTTTTTAGCTATAAATAATTACTAGACTGCGGATGTTTATGCAAATTTCGAGTTTCACAAATGCAGGTAAGACAGAAAAACCTATCTAGGGATTTATTGCACTCAATAAATATTACAACAAATACCATACTTTAGATATTTTACATATATTTTTATATTATGTCCTTTTTGTATATTTTAGCCGTATTTAATTTGTCATAAATGCGTAAAAATCCGCAGTCTAATAATTACCTATAACGACGCGAACAATATCCGAATACCCCAAATACTGGAGTAGCACGCTTCAAATCAGGGGTGCCTGACAAGCTCACTTGGAGTAGAATGCCGCACATCGGTGTTGCCTGAGAGGCACACTTGGAGCGATAAGGGTTAATATTCTCCAACATCTAAAATGATGCTTATCTCTAAATTATTTCACATTATTTCCTAAAATATGTTTGAAAAAAATCTGTACAATAATTACACTCAGAAAGAATTGCATAAAAAATTACGGCACTTGTTGTTGCAAATGGAGATTCAGAGATTTCGATTTGCGTTAATCAATATTGTACAATAATTTATTCAATTTACAAACAGTGAACCGAACGCAGACGTAGTACCAGCACCGCAAGCACAAACTTCATCGTCCTCACCCAGTTCGACGACGGGTGATGCAACGGCCAGTAGCTCACCGCAGAGTCCACAGGATAACATTCACCTACCACCACCGCCTCTTCCTGGTCATCCAGCGGCAGTCTATCAGACCGTGAAGAGACAGGGAACCGCCGGTCCCAAGGAGCTCGAGGGCAACCTGGCCACCCTCGGAGGTCGACCGAGGTCGGTCGAAGGTTTTCCAGCCGAACTTAGAGGTGCTAGGAGGCGAAGGCATAATGAGGATCACTTTGACGTCGATGATACGGTAAGTTTATTAACATCGCATTAATCAATACAACTATTGTGGGACAGGAAAGTAGTGCCGTTTTTTTACATTAAATTCAAGGAAATAAATCTGGATTTTTATTTTTAATGAATGATGTAATCATCCTCGTTAACAACCTTCTGTCATTTAATGTGCAAATTAGCAATATGGAATCCATAACAATACATTGGTGTTTGAACCAAATGTCTGGAGAATCAACGTTACTTTTCGGCCCCACTAATATAACGAAGTAACATCTAATAAAATAGACTTAATTACAGAACATTTTTTAAATTGCAATCGTAAATTGTTGTATATTAACATTTTATATTTTAGAAGCACGTAATTATCGTCGGTATAACAATGATAAAGTTTTATTTTAGAAATTAGGCGTTCCTAGGTGAAAAATTGAATTATTGCAAAAATAATAGTGCTATCTTCTATTAGGAGTGTGCAAAAGTTTCCGCCGTTTACATTTACGTGTCTCCTTCTATGAATTTCACAAACATTGGTATCAATAATCTTGATCGTTTCTTTTCTTTTAACATCTGACAATTATATTCTGTAAAATTTTTGTTGTTGTGCGAAAGTTGCGTCTTTTTATACCGTTAAAAATGTTGAAACTCAACCAAAAAAACGACATTTGGGCAAGTTCTTTTCCACTTTAATATTTGAAAAGCTGCTGCAAAAGCTCATAAAATATAAGTAGACGCGTATGCCTGATCTGCTCCTTCGAAACAAACATGTAGAAAAGAGTCTCAACGGTTTAAAAGTGGTGATCTCAACGTCGAAGATCACGTGCGATCCAGAAGGCCACGAAAATTTAAAGATGTCGATTTGCACTATTTCTTGGATGTTGATTCGCGTCAAACTCAAGAGAAATCCGTAAAAGCATTGAAGATTGACCAATCAACGTCCACTTTAATTGATAGTATATTTCATTTTGGTCCATTAATGAACGTGTTTTTCAAGTAAAAAAACGGCGGAAACTTTTACATGCTCCCAATATACATCTTAAATATTTCTTTCTTTCTTCAAATACTCAGTATTATTTTATTGATAATCTTTTCAGAGTACCTACCGCACGGTGACGGTGGTGTCCACTCACGTGTACAAGAGAGCAGCCCAAGAAATGACGGACGTAAACACAACAAGAACGATTCAGGTGGTTGCACCTGGAGACGTGAATTTCGCTCTTGGCACGACGAATTTCAACAATGACACGACGGTGGTCATACAAAACAGTAATCCGTCCGATCCTGAAACGATCTGCATGAGTCTGCCAGGTTTCGTCGGTGGTCTCGTAATGCTTCTTCTGGTGGTTGTCGTTGCTTCTCTCGTAGCAGCCTTCCTCTTCGTCAGGGTACGCGCCGTGGACCGAAAAAACGTTGGGATGACGGGAAATAGTTTCGTTCATCCGGCGTACGCCTCGGAAAATCGTAGTGTGGCGAATCCAGAATTCGTAAAGGTCGCCAATTGATAGCGTATCAACGAAATAACAATGAAAGGAACTCAGTGAAGGCGCGAAAGAGAGATTCCTTGAAGACGGGCTTCAGACATTCTTCTTGGATGTTGTTTAATTGCATGCCCGAGATACCTTGAACGTTCTTTTCGGTTTTGTTCTTCTCACGTTCACTCTGTTTACGTCGATGTCTCTCGATTTATCTTTGGGAACCTTCAGTTTTCGGTACAGCGTTCAAATCGTTTCGTTGAAATGAGACTAAAGGGGAATTCATCGAATTGAAAAACGGACGAACGAAATTACGAAGAGAACCTTTGGGGTACCGTGTAAATAAATGCCCGAAGGAAAGAGCGACATGAATGTTGAAAGTCGAAAGAACCAACTCCGAAATTGTTCTCGATAACGACACGAGACAATGTCGGTGCACGTTTGATCGTTAAAACTTATTCGACTCTTTCGCGATAAATCCAAATTTATTCTCGGTGGAATATTCTCCAACGAGGAAACGCTTTGCGACCAAATCTGTGTGGCATATCGTGAGCAAAGTAACCCTTTCGATACGATTAATTGAACAATATATCACAAGCTCGAATTTTTCAAAGATAATCATTTAGTCATTGAAATTCCAAAATATCTTGGATCGCAGAACAATTCTATAATTCATTTCTATTATGTATAATAACAAAGATGCAGAATTGATATCCGCTTCAACCTTAGTTGAACAATTCAAAGGTTCCATCAGCAAACGATAATCAAACTCACGAACACTTAGTCTCTTATAGCATATTAAGTCAATTTTCCAAGTGTCTCTATACGCCAGTAGCAGTGAAAGGGTTATACAGAAAAAGGCACTCGATTCTGTTGACGAGACGATTGTCTTTTCATGTTATGCCACGTGGCGAGGTTTGCAAAACGCCAGAGTAGTCTCGGAGGGCATTGTACATAAGAGTCGCAGGTAGTCAGACGGCCCTTCGAGAGACGCGGATTTCAGGGAATTCCGCCTCCTCGATTACCGTGTGTACACTTTATTATTTATATATTGTATACTTCTAAAAATATCCCACTCTCACCATCGTCGTACCTCACACCATAAATCGCAAGGTCTCGCGTATCGCCTCGAGCTTCCAGTATCACAGGAAGTTCGTTTCTCGATATCATTCGTCGACGTACTCGAGAAACTTGCGATAATTATCCACGATGATCCTATTTATTGCTCTCCTTCGTTTTATTATGTCTAACTACAAACTTCCTTTCCCTTCGATCGATCTAACCCTAATTTATTTATCGAAATTCTTCTACAAAACTGTCCCTTATTCCTTCTTCCTTTTCCTGCGCTCTTTTTTTGAGGGGAAATCTTGACGTTGACATTAACAATTTTTTTCATTTCCTGCACATTAATAGTAGTCAATTTGAAGTGTAAAATCTGTACGTTTGAGGATATGGTGATTAAATCTTTTAGTGAAAATCGAGAATACAAATTTAATTGACATTATTTAAATATTTCACTTGGAAGATAAAAGAAACTATAAATTAAAAATTAGTAAAATAAAAATAGAAATTACAATTTTTAATCATCGTATTCTGTGGATTACAAATTTTATATTTCTCGTTGGATTATATTTATGTGCAGTAAATAGAAAAAATTAATGAGATTCATATCGAGGCTTCTTCCCGGTAGTATTTAAGATTTTCGACGACAGGTATTTTCCGATTTGGGGAATACGTTTTACGTATGTGTTTAAGCACAGCCACACAACGAATGCGGAAATACAGATGTACACATAAATACAAAAACATACATACATACACGTACGCTTGATTGTGAACGAGCACACAGGCGGACAACGAATGTATACACACGCGCTTGAGTTACATTGCATACATTGTTACGCTAGCGCGAGGAAATGTACACATTAAGATTTTACTTCTTAATTATTTTAATTACATAATCACTTTTATTTATACAATCCTGCGTTCCTGTTCTTCGTCCTGTCAGTTTCCTCTTTTCTTTTTGCGATTATGAAGATATCTGTCATTTATCAACAATGAATTCAAGAGAAGAATGAAATCCTAGAGTTTTGCTATGCTTGAAAAAGTTCTGTACTTGGCAATTATCATTTTAAGATGCTTCATGGATCTCTTTATTTTCTGAAATTCCTTAGCTAATTCGTAAAGACTATTTTCAGGTTTTAATGAACTTGATATAGTCTCGAATTTGCACCTGAATGGAGAAAGACGTATTTTTTTATTTGAGCTTTTAGTATGCAAATTGTAATTGAGAAAAATGCTCATTTACTTTAGCATGCCAGTCTTTTTATTCAAATCTAATATAGTACCTAGTTCGATTCTGTAATTATTCGAGAAACAATATTATTATTGACAAGTATGATTTTTAAGAAACGAAATGAGTAACTTTATGCAATATTATATTAATGAAAAATTGATGGAATTTTAGGTTGGAAAATGGAATAAGAGAAGGAAAATTGCAGTTTAATATTCAAATACCATGCCTGATACTTTTTGGGCCAGCTAGAAATTGAAGGTTGATATTCCTCCGGTCGAGAATCCTAAGGCTGAGATATTCGTTCCATTTCATGCAGACTATCTGCACATGGCAGGTTTTATTGGGATAATCTCGTGTAAAATCGGATCTAAAAATCGATAGATATATTTAAAAAAAATGAAATGTACATGTACTTCGTCAATTTCCTTTCTGGAGCTTCTTATTAGGGTGAACCAAAAGTCCGGGCGCTTTTTTCGTCACAACTTTGAATGTAAATTGTACAAAAACTATTTGTTATTAAGTTTCGAAGTAAAGACCATTTGATTCTATGGTCTCTAGCCATCTACTAGCGAGTTGAGTTATTCCATGGCTGTACCATTCCTTGTCCTTGGAGTTGAAAAACTCGCGACACCCTAATTCAACTTGGTCTAAGTTGTCGAATCTCCTACCTCGCAAGAAGTGTGCCATTAATCGAAAAAAGTGGCAATCCGATGCAGCAAGGTCAGGGCTGTATGTTGGGTGTGGTAGAAGTTCAATTGAATCGAGTTGCTTGAACTTATCCATGGTTTGTCCGGCGGTGTGCGTCCGGGCGTTATCTTGCTGCAAGATGTAATACTCACTTTCGGACGAATGGAGCTTACGGCCCATGGAAGTAAAATCTCACTCCTTGTGACTACGTGGTGGAGGAAATTGCAACCAGATGTGTTTAAAAAATCCTAGTCTGTCTGATAGGCAGAATTTCTTGTTAAGGGCGTGATTCCTGACTGATTTGTCATTGCGAGTCAGTGGAAATCGATGGGATCGTTCGGGCCGAGGTTCCGGTTTACAACCCGTTCACAGATGGTCACGGATTGACGCAAACGTCCTTTCAGGACCTAATGATCGCCAAATGTCGGCGAATATAAAAAAAAACTGGCAGCCAAATCCCGGCGCTAAGAAATGGCAGAATTTCGCTTCGTTTCGGACGTACTTTTGTTACCGTGCGGCGGAATACTTAGTGCAATGAAAAACAAGAAAAAACAATGAAAAAATATCATTCAATTAATACAAATGAAAGGCCTTTTCATAAGCTAAAAAATGATATATAACACTTGCATATAAAGTAATTATATTGACGACAATAAATTGTACAATTTGAGACAGCAGGAAAAAACGCCCGGACTTTTGGTTCACCCTAATAATTAACTTATATTATATTATATATTAAATATTGTAGCAGTTTTATTGAATTGAACTAAATATAATTACTTTTTCTTGACGGCTTCGTATTAGCCAAGGAATGAACAAACAATAGCTATCGCCAAAAGTATGTCGCAAATTCCGTCCGTCCCGCACGGGCTCCTAATTGAGACTCTCTCTCGCATGTTCTCCCTCTCACGCACACTCGCACACTTGTTTCTATAGTTTTCCCATAGATGTAGCCGCGAGTATGAATTCTCATATCGATGCATACAACAATATATTATAAATTATATTTAATAATATTAAATTATATATCTCAAAATATTTTTTTCTTTCTTCAAATTCTTCAGTATTATTCTATTGATAATCTTTTCAGAGTACCTACCGCACCGTGACGGTGGTGTCCACTCACATGTACAAGAGAGCAGCCCAAGAAATGACGGACATAAACACATCAACAACGATTCAGGTGGTTGCACTTGGAGACGTGAATTTCGCTCTTGACACGACGAATTTCAACGACACGACGGTGGTCATACAAAACAGTAATCCGTCCGATCCTGAAACGATCTGCATGAGTCTGCCAGATTTCTTTGGTGGTCTCGTAATGCTTCTTCTGGTGGTTGTCGTTGCTTCTCTCGTAGCAGCCTTCCTCTTCGTCAGAACGAAGAAAAAACGTTGGGATCACGGGAAATAGCTTTGTTCATCCGGCGTACATCTCGGAAGATCGTAGTGTGGCGAATCCAGAATTCGTAAAGGTCGCCAATTGAAGACGGGCTTCAGACATTCTTCTTGGATGTTGTTTAATTGCATGCCCGAGATACCTTAGACGTTCTTTTCGGTTTTATTCTTCTCACGTTGGCTCTGTTTCCGTCGATGTCTCTCGATTTACTTTTGGGAATCTTCAGTTTGCGGTACAGCGCACAGTGGTCCAGAGCGTGAATTTAGCTGTTCACGCACCCCGCGCAGTTTTCAATCTTTTTCAAATCGTCACCACGGGCTCAAAACACACCGGATTTAGTTAAAAATTGGTATTCTATTATTTTTTGGGTTGCTGATTACGAATCTGAACTCAATCATTTTAAAAACAAAATGGCGGTTGATATATAGAGGGTAGCTATTGTTGGATACTAACTCAGCTCATGTTTTGCCAAGTTCACTATCTTCCTTTATAATAAGATACTAGCTTCAAATAATACTCAACGTGACTCAAGGTCCAAAAGGGAACTATTACTCATCTTCAAATTCCATCATCGCTTTTCCTTCCAAATATGTTTTCAAGAACTTTGATCTGAATAAAAGTCAATGGAAAAGCGATCGCCCTTTTGGAACCTTACAATTAGTCACGAGACGTCGGAGTCATTGAAACCTCCCACCACACTAGTTAAGATCTTTAAAAAGTCACTCCTGCTCTGAAATACAACTTTACAACTCCGTTACAACTCCCTGCGCGTAATAGTTTTTCCTTTAATAAAGTGTTTTTGACCACACACGGCATACAACATTAAATGTGGTGTCAGAATGCAACATAAAATTAGTGTCAGAAGTGGGATACAACATAAAATTGGTGTCACAAGTTGGGATTGATCTGACCCTCTACGGTCTTCGGTCGAACTCTGGAACTAGCAACTCCACACCGAGCGAGAGTGACAATTTTAATCATTAATTTTGGGTCATCCAAGGAAGAATCTACAAGCGACGCACCGTGAGTACTGAACTTCAGTTATTCGTGCAAATTCCAAGATCTTACTAAATCCTAAATCATAACTCTTAAATAAAAAATTCCAAATCATAAAATTCTAATTCTAAATCCTAAATTCTAAATTCTAAATGTTAATTAGTCATTCGAAATGCTAAATTAAAATTCCAATCTAAATCAAATATCTGAAAGAGAAAAAATGGATACGGTATACGAAAGAAATGCAACTACATCTCAAGAGCTTTCTCTCGACTTCCGAATTCGATTAATACCCGTTCAGTTTGATGGTGACAAATTTAAATTACGCAGTTTTATAAAACAAGTGGTTGGCATCTTTGCATTAGCTATGCCAAATCTAATTTTCTTCTTATTATTATACGTGAAAGACAAAATAACGGGTAGATCACGAGAACAAATTGATAAACACCGTCATTTAACTACTTGGAAGGAAATCTCCGAGTTACTAACTAAATTATATCAAGACAGACCTCTCGAAAATTTTCGCGAAGAATTAACACGCATCAAACCAGGAGAGAACGAAAATGCGACACAGTTTTATCGGAGACTAAAAAACTTAAATTCTAAAATATTAAGTGCCATTTATAATGTTAAATACAATCAAAAGACTGATAAAAGACCAAAGAATGGTTAATGATCTCTCGCTATATCGATTCATTTATTACACACGTTCCGAAATCTCACAAATACTAGGATACAAAGAATTTAAGAATATTAATGCCGCTTTTGTCATTACAGTGGCTGTTTAATTATAAAACTCTGCCATCAAAATGAATTAGATGGAGATTAAGATCAGAGAAAAGTAAATCAAAAAGAAAGTCGATCTTTAAAACAATGTATAAACTAATTCAGGATTTTAAAAGTCCTTACTAGGATCTTCTCTAATTAAAGAATTAAATAATTAAGATACAAAAAATTAATAATACTAATTTATTCTATAACATTCCAACGTAAATGATATATTTTAACTGGTTGCTCGGTAATTTCATAATTCATAACGAATTTCAAAAGTTACAAAATCAAGGCATACCTAACGCAAAGAGAACTAAAATTCAATTTCTATAAATCTGAGCAAGTATAGCATTTTGTTTCCGCAAATTCTTATATTTTTCAAGTTTCTCTGACTCGACAAAATGATATTTGATTAATTCTATTTCCTATGCAACAAAATATTCCTATATTTATCCATATTTCCAATATTACATATCCTATATTATATTTCCTAAATTCCTCCTATTATTCCGATGTAAAACCTGTCCCAACTTACAACTAGTAAAAGATCTATCGAATTGTATCGAGAATCTGGGTCAGTACTACACCTGCAAAGATGTACCCATCAACAAATGGACTGCTCGACTCACATGAAAATCAATTATCGTTTCCGAAACTGAGCCGCACTCCAGAAGACGTTTGGACACAAATATTCAATTTAAATGCGGAAATATTCTTAAGCCGATGCACCTATCGTCAATCACACTTATAAGTATCGACTTGTCAAAATCGATATCACTAACGAAAAAAAGAGAATTTTCTGTTTCACGAACATTCCAGGAAACGGTGAAACCATCCCACTAATGTTACAAATTTCGTAAGCTACAATTTGCAATTAAGACATTTTACGAATGTCAATTACTATTCCTGGATAAGAAGACGAATAAATTCGAGTAAGGAGAACCGCTAGCCAACATCATCACAAGAAATCACAGGAAAGATGACATTGAACCAATTCAACCAAGGAGAAATTGTTATATGATTAACAACAATCATCAATGGTCACCCTGCAGAAACACTACAAAGATCGAGATCTACAAAGGATCAAGGAGCAGCCATAATACAGTGCCATACCATTCCAGGTGAGAATCTGCACAGATTCAGGGGAGACTACAATCTATCGAAGGACATTTGGAGTTCTGAAAAGTCTACACCACGATTCGTAACCCACCACAATGTAAAACAGCGAAGAAATACCATTCCGCTGTGACTTTTCATTTTTTTTATTTTTGCATCGTTTCTATATCATTTTCGATTAATAATGTTAATAATAATATATGAATCTCATTTTTTATACTAATTATAAAATTGTATACATATTTCTTACATAATTTTTCTGAATCGTATTTTCTTCGTCGCGCATATTCTCAATCAATAATTTTAATAATAGAATACTAATCTCATCTTTATAATTATAAAATCGTATCTAATACTTTATATTCTTTTTATGTAATCTTTCTAATTGTAATTTGTACTTTCTTTTTCGCGCACATAAGTAATTATTACTTCATTAAGTTCTAGAATTTAAGTACTACGCTATTATACAGATACACATTTATAGTCTGCGACATACATATGTTACAATTTAAAGGAGGAGGTGTTGGATACCAACTCAGTTCATGTTAAATAAAATACATAAAATACAAAAAAGTTGTAGAATTGATAACCGCTTCGACCGTAATTGAACAATTCAAAGGTTCCATCAGCAAACGATAATCAAACTCACGAACACTTAGTCTCTTATAGCATATTAAGTCAATTTTCCAAGTGTCTCTATACACCTGTAGCAGTAAAAGGGTTATATAGAAAAAGGCACTCGATTCTGTTGACGAGACGATTGTCTTTTCATGTTATGCCACGTGGCGAGGTTTGCCAATCGTCAGAGTAGTCTCTGAGGGCATTGTACATAAGAGTCGCAGGTAGTCAGACGGCCCTTCGAGAGACGCGAATTTCAGGGAATTCCGCCTCCTCGATTACCGTGTGTCCACTTTATTATTTATATATAGTATACGTCTAAAAGTATCCCACTATCACCATCGTCGTACCTCACACCATAAATCGCAAGGTCTCGCGTATTGCCTCGAGCTTCCAGTATTACAGGAAGTTCGTTTCTCGATATCATTCGTCGACGTACTCGAGGAACTTGCGATAATTATCCACGATGATCCTATTTATTGCTCTCCTTCGTTATATTATGTCTAACTACAAACTTCCTTTCCCTTCGATCGATCTAACCCTAATTTATTTATCGAAATTCTTCTACAAAACTGTCCCTTATTCCTTCTTCCTTTTACTGCGCTCTTTTTTTGACGGGAAATCTTGACGTTGATATTAAAAATATTTTTCATTTCTTGCACATTAATAGTAGTCAATTTGAAGTGTAAAATCTGTACGTTTGAGGATATGGTGACTAAGTCTTTTAGTGAAGATCGATAATAAAAATTTAATTGACATTATTTAAATAATTCACTTGGAAGATAAAAGAAACTATAAATTAAAAATTACTAAAATAAACATAGAAATTAGAATTTTTAATCATCGTATTCTGTGGATTACAAATTTTACATTTCTCGTTGAATTACATTTACGTGCAGTAAATAGAAAAAATTAATGAGATTAATATCGAGGCTTCTTCCCGGTAGTATTTAAGATTTTCGACGACAGGTATTTTCCGATTTGGGGAATACGTTTTACGTATGTGTTTAAGCACAGCCACACAACGAATGTGGAAATACAGATGTACACACAAATACAAAAACATACATACATACACGTACGCTTGATTGTGAACGAGCACACAGGCGGACAACGAATGTATACACACGCGCTTGAGTTACATTGCACACACTGTTACGCTAGCGCGAGGAAATGTACACATTAAGATTTTACTTCTTAATTATTTTAATTACATAATCACTTTTATTTGTACAATCCTGTGTTCCTGTTCTTCGTGCTGTTAGTTTCCTCTTTTCTTTTTGCGATTATGAAGATATCTGTCATTCATCAACGATGAATTCAATAGAAGAATGAAATCCTAGACTTTTGCCATGCTTGAAAAAGGTCTGTACTTGGCAATTATCATTTTCCGATGTTTCATGGATCTCTTTATTTTTTGAAATTCCTTAGCTAATTCGTAAAGACTATTTTCAGGTTTTAATGAACTTGATATAGTCTCGAATTTGCATCTGTATGGAGAAAGAAGTATTTTTTATTTGACAAAGAGTTTATAATATGCAAATTGCAATTGAGAAAAATGCTCATTTACTTTAGCATGTCAGTCTTTGAATCAGAATCCACAAAGTAGCTGTCCATCTTTTTATCCAAATCTAATACAGTGCCTAGTTCGATTCTGTAATTATTCGAGAAACAATATTAATGTTGAAAAGTATGATTTTTAAGAAACGTAATGAGTAACTTTATGCAATATTATATTAATGAAAAATGTATGGAATTTTAGATTGGAAAGTGAAATAAGAGAAGGAAAATTGCAGTTTAATATTCAAATACCATGCCTGATACTTTTCGGGCCAGCTAGAAATTGAAGGTTGATATTCCTCCGGTCGAGAATCCTAAGGCTGAGATACTCGTTCAATTTCATGCAGACTATCTGCACATGGCAGGCTTTCTTGGGATAATCTCGCGTAAAGTCGGATCTAAAAAGCGACAGATATATTTTAAACAAATGAAATATACATGTACTTCGTTAATTTCCTTTCTGGAGCTTCTTAGAATTGTTTTATTTTATATTTCATATTTGTGAGAATACTCTAAAATGATATGATGTGTTTGCGACTTAATTCCTCACGTAAAGAAAACACCTGGCAGCCGATAATCATTTATTCACAATTAATTCAGCAGCGTGTAACGTTAATTAACCTATTTACTGGTTCCCGCCGTGATTTTAAAGTGCGACTGAGGACGAAGATAATGATTCGTTAATTGAAGAAACTCGATTATTAACGTTTTGCGCAGTGGAGCGGACCTGTTGTAATTAGTAACCCTCTCTCAAGCACAATTGTTCCACTTTTTTCCTTAACGTACCCGGACTCGACCTCTTCCTCGTATTCTTCGGTAACAGGTTTTCGTTCCACGACCTTCTTCTCCTTACTTCTCCAACTTGATGGCGACATCGACGCTTTGACGCTTCCAGAGCTAAACGTTTCATGTGGCCATATAAAGTTGCTTAACCATGAAAAATATCGGACGATATGTGTTCTTTAAATTGAATGAACAAGTATCATTTCAAGGGTATTCACCTCTTTGTTGTGGCTTCTCTCGCGGATTGGAGGAGTTTCTCTAACCGTGGAGCTACTTTTTCCTAAAGACATTATAATCGTGTTGTTATTAAATCTCGAATTTTTGAGAATAATTACAGGCATCCCTCGAATAACACGGCTAATTGGTTCCGTGTTAGTCGACACTAATAATTTATTCAATTTTGAATAAATCGAGATCCGTACAAATTTGGACATTTGGTTTCAGAGATTAATTAAGAAAACATTGAAAATAAGAACAAAATTCAGTTGTATTTTTAGTTGTAAAATTTCATTTGTTAATTTCAGTTATCCTTGTAAGCCGACGATATGTACATATGTACTGTGTGATCGACTTAATTTTTAATAGTAATTTTCGCGACTTCGTGTAATTCGAACTCCGTGTTATTCGAGGGTTGTCACAATTTTTAACCGTGCTATTCGCGATTTCGTGCAATCCAAGTACCGTGCTATTCGAGAGATGCCTGCATATGGTTTAAGAATGGTGTAGAAGAGGAATTTCAGGTTTTGATAGTGAGAAACAATTCGTTTGATGGGATTTACGCTCTATAGGTGTGTATCATTTTGCCGTATTCGTTTTATATTATTTTCGGTTTTTCGTACGTTCCATTAGTTCAATTAATTCCAATTTTTATCTACAGTAAATCCCCATAAAAGGAAGGTGAGTGTCATGACGTCGGTACAATGAATTCCATAGAATTTTCTAATTTGTGATAATATAAATATTGCATATATATTAATCGAAATACGCAGTTGTATTTCTAGCCTTCCATTCTAATAACTTCTTCACGAAGTTCATTTCATCTTTTAAATTTGTTATTGATCTTTATAAATGATAACTCTAATTATAATTATACGTTACAATATCTACAATTATTGCTGCTGTAATATAAAATTAATTATTCACCAATAGAACATATCATCAAAACATTTTCGATTAATCAACTCACAAATTGAAGGAATGTAACCCAACCAAATTTACGATATTAACACTTTGAACTCCACCGATATTTCATTAGTTTCTTCACGTTTACTGTAGTGAAACTTTTTCTATTGAAACCACATCTTTACTAACAAAAACGTTTAGAGGCTCAACAACGTACATAGTTAGCAAGACTTTGCGTTTTGGTGCCAATAAAATATCGAATGTATTAAAAATTTGGTAAATATTACAATTTGAAGGTCATGTAAAATTCCATTAAATTGAATAGCGCCGATCACTGGTGACCCCCATTGCATTCAATGTGTTAACACTAACTCTTTGGCAGCCATAAAATTGGCAGGATCCTACTTTTGAAAATTTTGCTCGGTTTGATAAAGTAGCAGTACAAGAAATATTCCACGTGTATTTTATAACAGACACATTAGTTAACTGATCGTATTTTTTGCTACCTGATATATCTTTTCCAAAGTACTTATTTAATATATTTAAATATACCACATTGAACTCCTTGTCTTACAATAATAACTCGTAATAAGGTAAATGGGATAGGAAACTTTCAAGTTCTCCAGAACATATTAAGTTGAAAATATTAACCCATTTGAGACGGTGCATTTTTTTTTGGAGACCACCCGGAAATACTGACAACTTTTCGCTTTATATTTACCACTTCTTATATTTCTGACTGCGGATTTGGGTCACCTACTATTGGGTCGAAATTGAACCAAATACCAAACGTAATGTTTACCCATTTGTAAGATACCTTTTATTTTAAGCTAGTCTTATTTCGAGGGTTGTTTTTTCTATAATGACTGATAATTGCAATTCAATATCATCGAACACACGGTGTGCAATCCGTCTCGAATGGGTTGATAAGACCTGGTGCGATAATATTATTTCTCTAACATTAATATTACGTTAAATTATACGGCATATCAAGAATCACTGATCAGTTTTCATTTTAGCAATTAAATTTTGAATTATAACGGAGGCAGCCACGAAACAAATTGCAACCGGTTATCGGCTGTAGCTGTGTTAAGAAACTTGCTAGCTAAGTCAGACTATTTTTATAATCAAGATAGCAACTAAAATAGAATTATTAACGTGATAAAGAATACTATTAGACTGACCATGTACACAGTCTTAACTATCGATTCTTTCGTTTCTCCGTCCCACGTCCAAGCGAACGGGGCTCCCGCGGGATTGTCCGTACAAATTCCTCCGATCTGATTGTAGGACAGCCTGCAGAAATAATTGGAAACTTGGAGAGAAGGTGTCTCCAGTCGACAGTAATTAAAAATTCCTGGTGAATTCTTTGGTAGTACGAACCTCGTCGCACCGTTCTCGTCGAAGACAGCACCGTTGCCGATGCTGTCGAATAACGCAACGATTTGCGATTCTCTTTTGATTCCCACCGAATCATTGCCTCCTGGGGTGAACACAGTATACATATCGTCTTGAAATTAATTTTCTTCATTTTTATTTCCATTTTATTTCTCAATCTTTGCTCATCGCAATCGATCATCGTTGCTTGAAGGATAGAAAGTTAGCGCTTGGAACTTTGATACTTGAAACTGGAGATGGTATGCATTTTGAGCGAATTTTGGAACGAAGTTGTTGCTATTTCGTTGTTTGAGACGTTAGAATGATTATTGAGCACTTGGTGCAATATTAGGTTGTCGAGAAGAGTTTAGATTTAATAGAATTATGATTTTAATATGTTGAACGATTAGGGGACGCTAGGGAAGTTTTATGACCTTTTTATGACTGTAAAAATTAATATTCTCGAATATACAAAAATACGTGACATTAAAATATTAGCGTGAAATAAGTAAAGAGTTAGCGAATATGTCGTTATTTTCAGCTTTGACATTTCTATGCCACAAGTATGTCATTTCGACAGAGAAAGGTTCCTCTTTAATAGAAATCACGCGACAGAGGAAATACGTCCAGAATGTAACATGTTAATTAACATTCTGTTAATTAACTGAACATGATTAAATATTTGTATAGTTTGATTATAAATCAAAATTGAAACGTTTGTTACTGATAAAATCAAATTATCAACTGAACTGCTATTAAACAAATCCAGATTAATGGAAACACAATGAATGACCTTTAGTTTCACCTCGAAATTAAATTCTAGTAATAGAAAAATTGTCTTAAACAGGATATACATACTGTTAAATTAACCCTTTGACTACTGTTGACGCGTCTTGGCGCCTGAAACATGTCGGCTCCTTGGTACTGAATGCGCGCTTGACTTACTTCGCTCCGCTGGTACTGTTGGCGCCAATAGGCGTCCGGATTATTAAAGATTGTGAAAAAAAGCTTAAAATTAATGTTCACTTTTACTGTCCTAACAATTTAAAGCAGAATATTAATAAATAAATAGTATTGGTCTAATGTGATAGAATACAGTATTTTGAATACTTTAATACAGTCGACCCTTGGTAATCCGACAAACGTTTTGCAAGGCGGTGTCGGATTATCAAATTTGTCGGACTATAGAGTACTGTCACAGCCCCCTGTAGTCCGGAACTTTTTGGAAAACCATACCTTGTAATCCGACAAACATATCAAAGTGGTAAGATTCCATATGTAGGTACTAGGGATTGCAATATCGGACCAAAAGTTCAATACCGGTATCCGGTATTTTTTAGATCTTAATACCGGAATACCGGTTTTAATACCGGTAGTAGCAATTTTAGAAAGAAAACACAGGTGTTCCTTTGTCTTACTTGCCAGTTTTATTAGAGAGAGTAAATATCACAAAAAATCATTTGAAACTTATAAATTACAACAGTATATAAAGAATCACAAAAAAAGTAAAGGAACAAGGAACATCTTATGTATTTAAATCACAAAAAAATGTAAATATCACTATTCAGTCTGTGGTAGTATTACAAATTTTTGAAATGTGATCTTAAAAAATATAATGCATCAATTGTACTGTCATTAAGCCTGGAACGTAATTTTGTGCAAAAATTACCAGCTGTCGAAAACGCTCTTTCAGCATCTATGCTAGTTGGTGGTACTGTTAGCAATGCGCGATATACTTTTTCGAAGTATTTACCTCTATATCCCTCATCTTCAAATAAATCGATTTCTCGTCGGATGGTGTTGGATATAACTGATTTCTGTATTATATTTTAATTTGTTGAAATTTTTTTAGTTATCGCTAATTCTAATTTTTGTTCAAGAGACAATTCCTTTTCACTATCGACATTAGTGTCATCATCATTTTCAATAACTGTATCGAATTCTTCTGAATGAGGATAGGTTTGTGGGTAAAAAGTTTTAGGAAAATTTACTATAAACTTGATCAAATTTTATGATTTAAAAGATTTCTAGTAAATACCGAAAAAACGGTATTTAAACTTGTGAATACCGGTATTACAAAATTGTACAAATGGCTCAAAATACCGGTATTCGGTATTCCGGTATACCGGTATTGCAATCCCTAGTAGGTACTATACCTAAATCATACGACATGGAATTTAGTAAATTAAACAACAAAATAAACAGCTTAGGGTTTATTATAAAATTAACATAATTAATGCTCTAGAACATACTCTTCTCACCTTCGTAGCAGATTCATAACACAACTCGACTGTACAGGGTGTAAAAAAATTAATGGTCATGGCTTTAAGGGGTTGTTCTACACATCTGGATCGATGGAGATTTGCGAAAAAAAACGGCCGCAAAATTCGGGAAAGGGTAGCAAATTTTTTTTATTGGCTCATCGTATTCGTCTTCGTACGTAGGTAAAATGTCTGAGAGGAACCATGGGTCAGAAACGAACCGTTCTCTCACAAATTAACTTTTAATTGGGCCTTCTGATAAAAATTTCGCCATTAGTTAAAGCAGAGGCGACGTAAACGAAGTTAGAAAATGGGGCACTGTGTCACCGTACCAGAAGAGAAGTGCATGTGTTTATGCTGTTCTCCCCCGGTGGGCCCTTGAGCGAACCCAACACCGAACGCAGGTCAATGACATTTTTCTAGTCATTTTCTATCTTCGTTTATGTTGCCTCTGCTTCAACTATTGGAGCTAGTAGGGGTATTTCATGTGTTTCCTTTCGAAAAGTCGGTGACTCGAAGGCTGCCATATGGGCGAAATTTTGATCGGAAGGCCGAATTAAAAGTTAATTTGTGAGAGAACGGTTCGTTTCTGACCCATGGTTCCTCTCAGACATTTTACCTACGTAACAAGACGAATACGATGAGCCAATAAAAAAAATTTGCTACCCTTTCCCGAATTTTGCGGCCGGTTTTTTTCGCAAATCTCCATCGATCCAGAGGTGTAGAACAACCCCTTAAAGCCATGACCATTAATTTTTTTACACCCTGTACCTACATGTTATGGGCATGTCGGATTACAGGGGGTGACGGATTAGACAGGGACAGGATTACCGGGGGTTTACTGTATATGTATTTCGTCAGAAATGCATGCCTAATGAAAAACTTCGCTGTTCTCGTTGTACGTTGTGATTGAATTCCTACCGTACGGTACGTCCGGTGCGCGTCAAAGTCTGCTGTAGTCAAAGGGTTAAAATAAGTTACCTTTGATGCTATCAACGATACACCTTTCCATATTCGCACAATATCCCTCTAAAAGCGCAAAGTTACATCCTTCACTAACGAGATCGATTGTTAGCAGAGTTTAACTGAATTTACTTGATTACATTTTCGATCCGTCGGTGTGTAAACGGTGACAGCCAGTTTGCCGTTCGGATAGAACACCTCTCGCGATCCATTCTCACGATAATTGATGAAAGGTGTCATTCCATCCTTGTAATAGATACAATCTTGATACGTGACTCTCTTGAACCTAATTTCCGTTGAGGTACAAAGGAAGTTTAAAGAGGTTAACGATTAATTATGTTAAATTATAGAAGTTAGCTCATAACAGCGAATTAAAGCGCGATCCCTGACGCTAATATCATCTTATTAGCTTCGTGCTACGACCGAATTGTTAACTCGTTAGTAATTAATCCTGAATTTTGCACGTCGCTGAGTGTAACGCGTATTAACGAGTTTTTAGGTAGTTCGATACAGAATCGTTCTGATCCAATATTGCCACAGCACACATTTCACATTCGATCGAACACTGGCGTTGAAAGTAGCTGCTTAAACTTGCGCTCATAAATCAAATATTCCGAGAGTTCCAGGGCGATGGAAATAAAAGGAAATTCCTTTCATGCTGTTGCCAATGAATTATTTTATGTGTACGGTCTTTTTAATTTTGGTATCAAGACTTACTGTATTTTTTACACTGTCTTTTGTACCAATTTATGTTACAATTTGCTCATAATGGCTATTGATGTTCTTTGAAATTTATAGTACCGGTTAATAAGATTGTAAGACCTAATAAAAGTTTCGTTTAAATTGATTACATTGAGAGATTAGCTTTAGTATCTATCATCTTATATCCAATCGTGCAAGTTTCGTAACATTAAAGTTTATTATATCTACATTTTTAATGCGAAAATCATTTTCTTCCGAGACTACTTTGGTGATAGGCTTAACGACCCTGATACCAATTACTGAGCTCCATTTTAAACGCTTGAGAGATTTTCCTAGAAGTTATGATTTAACATATCACAACTCTCATCGATTTCAATGTACACAAGATTAGAACTGTTTCTGTCGTTCCTACATAAGTAGAAGAAAAAAAGAGTGTAAAGGAAGAATTCTTTCCTTTTTCCATCTATATCACTCTACGAAAGTCTGACAATGTCATAGCAACATTGTTAATCAATATTTTTATAATTTATATGGTATTTAGCACAGAGCCTTCTAAAACAAATCAATTCAATTCCATTATCAAGCAAATAGTAAATTTCCTGAAATTGATTACATTGCGAGATTAACTTTAATAGCTATCATCGTACAGTCAATCGTGCAAGTTTCGGAATATTATAGTTTATTATACCTATATTTTTAATGTGAAAATCATTTTCTTCCGAGACTACTTTGGTGATAGGCTTAACGACCCTGATACCAATTACTGAGCTCCATTTTAAACGCTTGAGAGATTTTCGTAGAAATTATTATTTAACATATCACAGGCTCTCATCGATTTCAATGTACACAAGATTAGAACTGTTTCTGTCGTTCCTACATAAGTAGAAGAAAAAAAGAGTGTAAAGGAAGAATTCTTTCCTTTTTCCATCGATATCAGTCTATGAAAGTCTGACAATGTCATAGTAACATTATTAATCAATATTTTTATAATATATATAGTATTTAGCACAGAACCTTATAAAACAAATCAATTCAATTCTATTATCAAACAAATACTGAACCCGGTAAATCCCACCCTCCACCCTCCACATTCCCATATCCCAGATTCCTCTATTGTTTCCAAGGCGCGTCGCTTTTAATTCCAATTCCCTTCTACGTGCTGCAGGTGTTATTTCTCGTTGATTCAGTCGACGGTATAATTTATCGACGATTGCAACGGGGAAATCATAATTTTCCACATTAGCAAATCAGCGCGCGTTGTATGTTCCCGTCTTGGCGAGATATTTACTTGGTAATAGCTCGGTGCGTCGAGGGAGAATCGACGAGCGTTCATATCATTACTTCCAGAGTAACCCCCCTCTGCGTTAACATCGCGCCGTCGATTCGACGGGGCATAAAATTTAACGAGCTATTACGTACGATCGAATTCCGCGGACGATGCGTGTGGAAATATGTATATGCACTTGCCTAATCAAGCTCAGCAGCGTAACCGAGCATCGCAATTCCCGTGAAGTCATGGCATGGTAATAATTATTTTTGTGGAGAACAGTGAATTGAATTTTATTTGGGACTTTGTAGAAATTGTGGTCATTGAGAAATTGATTACTTGATCATATTTGATGAGTTATGATTCTATATTTCTGTTGATGAGTTAGGCTTTGTTGTGGCACGTATTTCAATTGCTGTAAGATTTTTATTGTACTTGTGACGATAGTAACTTTTTGAAAGGGTATGAAGTTGAAATTAGTAATTTAAGGTCTACGAATAGAATAAAAATATTTTGTTCATTTGAAGCATACAGGGTGGTTGGGAAGTTAGTGGCTCATTCTAAAATATACAAACTTTTTGTTCAAATAATTAATTGCTTCAAATTGCGAACAAGACTGGGCCCATTTGCAGAACGTAATCTATAAATCTAATTTAAAATAAATATCAAGAAGTACATACGTATTGTTTATAAAAGAATAAATATAAATTCTTAATAGATATAGTAGATAATTTTTCGACTATTCTATATTCGAATTTTAGATATTTCCATACTGTAGAATAAGAAATAATTATTTTTCCGTACATGAAGTACTAGTAAATTACATAACTTCTTAGATTTTGTAAACAATTGTCTTAGAATAATATTTTTTTTTCACTAATTCAATATGTCAATCAAAAAACAATGTAAGGCTATGAAGGGTACGGAGGTAAAGGCTCGAACTCACAATCAGTGGGTTCAAATTCAAATCCCCTTTCACTTCTAGGAAATTATTATTAAATAAATCAAAGCATGGGTGGTTCAACCACTAAAATAATACATTCCAGGTAAAATAATCATATCACAAAAAGTCAAGAAAATTCAAAAAAGAATTTTGAACAATATCAATCTGAAACTTCCATTTAATCCATCCTCCTTATTCATACTCTTAAGATAGTAAAAAATAAGAGGAAAAAAGTCTCAACTCAAAGAACATCGGCAGATAGATTCTTTGTGCGTTGAGTAAAAAAGAATTCGCTCTTTAATAGCTACCAGGAGTGATATGTCGTTCTTTTGGAGTCTGAGAATTCTACCTCGTGGTTACGCCATTGTTCGGAGTTATTGGTTCACGTACCAATCCAGATGAGGTTTTGCAGGCCTTGTCTCGTATAGGACGATTTTCCTCATGGTTCTGGTAACGGGCAACACGGTCCAACCGAGCTCCACGAAGTGCCGGTCCGATAATTGGTACTCGATCGAGTTTGGAGGGTCTGTAACGTAGGAATTTCGCGAGGATGCCGGGATTCGACGGAACATACGTAAACCGCATTATTCGGATACGATAGGATAATGACAGTCAAATGTTTGAGCACGAGGAGCGTGTTCGACCGATGCAGACGGCTTGAATTTCGACCTCTGCGTTCTAGAGTATACGGTATGCTTCTTAATTTATTAACACTAGAACTACCAAACCAGTCAAAATGACTGGTACACAATTTTTTCCAAAAATTTTCCAAGTTCATAGAAGAGCCATTGAACAAAAATTCTGCTTCCATCACAAAAGACATAAATCACTGAATTGATAATCCTTTCTGCTAGTCGATTTCTTCTTTTTCAAAGTACTTATTTAATATATTGAAATATGATAGATTTAACGCCGGTAGTTCTAGTGTTAACGCTACAATGGACCAAGGTAGTCAGAATAATGGGTTTTCAATTTTTCTAAATAAAATATTTCCAAATTAATGTCGGTGTTATGCCATAAATATAACGTGTATCTTGAAAAACATGAATTATTTACTGGTCACTTCTTTCACTTCTTATTCGTCTTGTTCTATTGTAGTCATTTAGTATATTTCTATTTAAGACTAAATCTATACATTTTAAATCTTTATATTGAAATATATTAAATCAGTGATTTGGGCAAAGAGGAATCAAGAGGTGAAGAAGATGATCGGTTAAGCAATTTTTCTTGCAAGATAGGTGTTAGATATTCACTGTATGGGTTCTCTATCAATAAGCAGAAGTTTTTAAAAAAAATTATGCAACGATTATTTTAATTGGCTTGGTGTTAATATTAACAGATTTAGGCTGATAGCTTAGTGTTATTCTTGGAGTCAGATGAAAAAATGAATATGTATGTTTTGTTATTAATTATGAAAGACCAAAGTAATTTTAATCGATGATAAAGATAGAAATAACGAAAGATATTTAGATTTCATGTTTTTAAAGTAACCTATTTAAGTATATTATTCGTTGCACAATATAAGTCTTTAATATAATGATAATAAACGATTAAAATGAAGATTGCACGGAGCCTGAAAAATTTCCATATTTGAAATACAAATTACTGTTCTTCCATGTATTATGTATGGATCGTTGATTATTAATTATCAAAAATAATTAAAATTAAGTATTCAAATGGAGGGATGATACGATGATGAAATATTATCTCGGCAGAAATGCAATTTAATTCAGTGTATTACGAACGTCACGAGTTGGTAACTCCGTAACCGCGAGCTTGTACTTGTAATTGCAAGATTAAAATTGAAGCTGGAGTCGTGATTTTCTTGTACGATAGGTAGCCTTCACCCGAGGACGGGTAATAGATTGTGTCCCGATTCCAGAATTCCGAATTGCTTCGCCATAACTCGCCTTACCGATTTCGACGTCGTGGAGTTTCGAAACTCCGGGCTTTCTTCTCTGATAACGAGATCCATTTATCTTGCTGTAATCGTCGTCGGCCGTTCTACTCGAATCAAGGAGTCTGGATCCCATCTTACTGGCTACACTCGCCTCTTTCTTTTTTCGGTCTCCTGAATCGAGCGTTGATTTATCTTCCGTGCTTGTAGCTATTTCTTTCTTCTCTTTACATGCAAAAGGATATCTATTTTTAATATTCCATATCATGTATGACCCTCTATTCGTGAAATATTATCGATGAATCAGTGATCAGTTGCATTTGATTTATCTATGAAATTATTGATTGTTCGAAACATCGGATTTTTTACGGATTATTTTTTCTCACCGTAAGAACGACGTTGTCAACACTACCCGAGTCGAAATATTGAACCTTATTTGAATCTTTTACTACTCAACATTTAGGAATTAGCAGTACAAAAATAGGTTTAAATTCAATGTAAAATAAGATCCAATTTAGCGCCTAAAAGTGACACTTTCCTTTTATGGCATCTTAAGGCGCAAAATAGGACGTCAATTTCAAATTCCGTTGAGAATTTACATTCTATCCAGTTATTAATGTTATTATTCATTTATATATATACATAGTTTTCAAAAATAAATTAGTCAAAATCACTAAAAAATAATGGATTTTTACTTGTTTGAAACTATAAGTGTACCACTATTCGAATTAATGTGATTACTATAATTACAAACAAATAAAAATTATTATATCCACTAGTTACATGTATGTATGTATACATTCCTTATTAATTAATTATTAAAAAAATTAAAGTTCTTTATGCGATATTACAAAAATTATTATTTAACCTAGGAGGAGTAACATGTCCAATTCAAGGGATAAAGGTTTTGGCGATAGCTAAATAGGAGTATCGTTTTACTGAGAAGGAGTTACAGGTTTAAATTAGGAGTTTTAGTATTGGAAAGTATCATATAAGGTTCAAATAGAAGTAAATATCATGAAAATAGGTTCAATATTTCGACTCGGGTAGACATACCAAGGAAGACAAAACGACTGGTTGTTACTTTTTCAAAAATTCTCACAGTTTATACGACAGCCAAAGAGCAAGTATTCTACGTTGATCTTATAAAACACAGATTACCGAATCGATTATCTTTTCCACTTATTGATTCGACTTTTTCCAAAGTACACGTTTAATATATTGAGACATAATAAATTCAACGGCGGTACTTCTAGTGTTAATTGTGAAGGTAATTATGAAAGTAGTGTCAAGTGGATAAAAAAAATTGTAACTTATCACTTATTTTGTATTGTACTACTGTATCTAACTTTTTACAGGAATTTATTTAATATGTTGGACGCCACCGGTATTTTGCTGGTTTCCTGGTTTTCACTGAAGTAAAAATTTTCTATTAAAACACATCTTTACAAAGCTTAACACGTTACCGCAAATGACGGTTATAGCCGTACTGCACATTTTTGTACTAATGTATTTATTTGTTAATTACTCAGTAATACACCAAAAAAAAAAGATGTAACATTCCAGATAACATATCAATTGTTCTTTTTGTGCGATTTTTCATTCTTCAAAAGTTCGAAATATTTTCGTGTATGTTTCTGAGCACTTTCGTCAAATTAAAAGTGTGCGGCAACGGGTTAAAGACATACGTAGATACATAATCAGCAGGGTTTTGTCATTTCCATGTATCTATTGAAATGTTAAATGTTATAGAAAATTCGTAAACATTGTAATGCAAAAGTCATGTGAAATTTCATTGAATTCAATGGCGTCAATCAGCGGCGACCGCCATGGCGTCCAACGTGTTAATGATGATTGATTTATAATTAACGATTAATTGTTTCAATAGTTATGCAGGAACCCACTGCATAGCCAGAAAGAAATATCTAAATATTGCGGAACCAAGAGCAGAACTTAGGCTGCTGCCATAATTACCGATGTAATTAATATTTCTGATTTACCTCTCAGAATGTAGCTGTTCAACGGTGTTTCATGCTCTGCATGTAACGTACGGAATTTGAATATTCATGTATTTTTATGATTAACGTTCAAGTGAGATACTAATGGCTGTTGTACTTTAGAAACAAAATATGGAAATATATTATAACGACGCGTACACTCATCGGATCGTTAATTGCAATACCTGTATACTCATAATTTTAAGGTACTAACAAGATGATACTCCTTTTTCAAACTTTAATCGAGTATCCTCACCATCTTTACGTTTCTTCGTTAACTCAGAATCATCAGTCCCTTCTCTCAACGCGCTCGAGCGACCTTTACGTTTTCCCTCACCCTTAAGAACTTTTCTTTCTTCATCAGCACCGTAAGTCCCTCCCCTTCTTTCGCTGTCAAGTACATCTGCCTTTTTCTTCCTTTCTTTCCGAAATGCCGTACTTGGATCTGCCATTTCTTCTCTCCCATCATTGTCTGCTTCGATCTTCTTTCTACGTCGACCAGTTGCTATCTCTCCCTCATCCGTATGCACCATTTCTTCTTTCTCCATGTCTTTTCTTAATTTTCTTCTACCACGTCTACCAGTTACAATCTCTTCATCATCCCCATACATCGTATCTTCTTCATCAGTGTCTTTTTTTAATTTTCTTCTACCACGTCGACCGTTTGCCTTCTCTTCATCACTTACATGCATTTCTTTTTTTTCTGCATTGTCTCTTTCCGCTTTTCTTCTTCTACGTCCACTCACTTTTTCTTCACCATCCACACCGTGCATCTTCCTAGCACGATTCTCCTCTTCATCCAACCTCGATGTACTCCTATAAGATTTCTTCCCACGTCTCGTAGTATCTTCCTTCCCCCGATCGATCCTACTCTTTCCCCCGATACTCGATTCTGCATCTTTCGTTTTTCTCCTCCGAACATCATGTTCTTCATCCCTTTTCCTTCTAAAATCTTCACCACGATTCGTCCCAGCACCTCCAACATCGTCCCATTCAGCATTTCGTGTTTTATTCCACTTTCTCTTACCCTCTTTCGCATCTATCTCGTCTTCCTCGATTTCGTCGGCTCTTCTACCTATTTCCCTGTCTCGTGAACGCGCTCCTTTTCTCTTTTTAACGTTGCCAGCTTCCGATAAATCCCCATTCTCGATTTCGTCGTGCTTTCCTCGGTGCGAAATATCTTCACGTTTCTCTCGTCTATCCGAAGCCTCGGGATACTTGGATCTCTCGCGCAGGTACGGTTTATCCGCCTTCTTTTCTTCTCTGCTGCTGTCGTCGATGGATCGGAAGGAGTTCAATCTTTTATCCGTCAAATCTCTGCCTTCGATTCCGTCAAATTTGTCCGACTTTCTGTCAACCCGTTTCGCAGGACACTCGATCTCCTTTCTGATCGAGACTTCTTCAACTTCTGCTGGATACGTTGTCGCGCAAGTGTCGTGTATATCGGGCCGTTTTATTGCCGAATGGCAGACGTCGAATTGTTTCTTGCAATCGACGATCCTCTTTGTGTATGTGTCTTCGTGAACTCCTGCAGTGACGGTGTCGAGATTCACGTGGTGTTCCTGTCTCGTGCAATAACCTGTCGATTCTGGGAAACAGCTGGTTGTGTTTGATTGCTTCTTGATCTTGTGCAGGTCCAGTGGTTCTTCGATAATGTCCAGGTATTTGTTGCTTGGACAATCATTTTCTGACTCTTGTTTGTTGGACTCTGTGCTAGTCTTTGGTCAAAATAGTGGGTTAGAACCTTATCTTTTGATTTGTAAGTTTGTGAACATTAGATTTACGTGGTGAAAAGTAGTATTGATACAGTACTCTTTGGTTTCGTATGATTCGACATGAAAATTATGTTTTAACTACTATGTTTTATGTATTATATATATTATGTTTTAACTTCATGTTTTAAGTACTATGTTTTTGAGTATTTGTTTCCGATATTCTGTGTATTTGAAATTTACGTCTGTTTCTTTATAAATTTATGCATGCATTGGGTTGCTATGACCTTAACACTAGATTTACCAGCGTGAAAGCTATAATATTTAAATATGTTAAATATGTACCTTAAAGCAAGGAAAATTAAGGCGTGGAGAAGATGATAGATTCGGCAATTTATGTTTTATACGATGGACGAAGAATATTTATTCTACGGCTCTCTCATAAACCCGTAGAATTTTTGGAAAAAATTGTGTACCAGTCATTTTGACTGGCTTGGTAAATCTTGTGTTAAGGAACATGAATGTAAGGTATAGGTGAAGAAAACAGCACAGTTAACAGGTTGAACGCCATGGAGGTCACCAGTGACCAGCGCTATTGAATTTAATGTTTCACATGGCTTTTAAATTGCAATATTAACGAATTTTTTAATAAATTCAATATTTTAATATTGACATTAGGTAGATAAAGTTCTGCAGACTATATATTTAATTGTCACTTTCAAGTTTCTGCTTTGTCAAAAAATGATTTTAATAGAAGGAGTTTCACTTTAATAAAAATGATGAAACTAGTGAAATATCGGCGGCGTTCAACGTACATATTAGACAAAACTGATTGTAACATTCACTTCAACTATAATTGTAAGTAAAATAGTTAAATCCTACTGCAATGGATATTCTAATCGTTTCTGTGGCTATTATTCTTTATATTTCGTGATTTGGACTCGAAATTCTGTGATATTGTGAAAAAATAATTGTTTTCTTTTAAACTAACCGAAATGACTTGCTTCAACATATATTCCTTCCAGATGTGATTCAGGTGTTGCGCGTCTTTACAGCAAAACGTTCCCTGTGGTCGGTGTAACGTTAATCTTATTTATAAATTTATCTGACATATATTTTTATTACGTAAAATGCAATTTTTCAGTACCAACTGTCGCCTCATTTGGCTGATAATCTGATCGCAGAAACTGCAGACTTTTACGCACGGTTGCGAAGGAGACCTCTTTTCACTCAAACTACGAATGAACTCGTTTGTGAGATTCATTACGAGTTTTGTTTCTCGGTCGCTGAGATGTTCTATAAACAGTCAATTAAGCCTCTAATTACATCATTAAAAAAAAACGAGAATTTAAAGTAGTAAAGTTAGAGTTTCAGTTGTTAAAACAAATTTTTACGATATTTCCTAAATTAAGTTTGTTATATTGCATGTTACTTTTTAGGACTTGTCCGTAACAAACAAAATTTTGCAATATTTCCTTCAACAAAAAGTACAACATTTGCAATCTGCCAGATATAACATTTGGTGGTAGTTCCTCGAGATTTATTAAAATTTCTCTTATTCGATTCGAGAGTTTTTCAACAGAGTATGACTTTTCCAGGCAAGAAAGGATAGCGTCCACCTATTAATAATATATATGAAAAAATTATTATTGACAAATTACTACCTAAATTATAACGTTAATTTTACTTTGCGCATAGTATTTTCTGGTATTATCTGCATTTCTTGGCATCGTTTCGAGAACGTGAAAATATCGTAGAATAAACCTTGTTGTTTTAATTCCTGTCTAGGAATATTTTCACGATATATAGATTTAATTCCGGAAGCTGTGATATCGAGAGCTCCTTGCAATGGAATTTTGTCATAACCTAGTTTTTTATATTTAGGACCATGAAATCTGCAAAATAAATGGCTTTAAAAAATCGAATAGTTAAAGAATTTATTTAATGTTGATAACGAACTTTAGAATATCAATGAAATCTCGCAAAACGTAATAAACACGGAAAAAAATCGCCAAAGTTGTTTCCCCGTAATCGTTGACATGCTGATCCGTTCTAGATTTGCAAATTTGTATGCAGGGCATGTTGGAATAAAACGATTGAAATTCTCTGGAACTTTAGATAGAGTGAAAACACAAATTGGTTTTCACTCCGAGTAATATCCGTTTTCAGGTCAATTCGTTCACTTTAAATTCATTGAAAATAAAACTAGTCTGCGCGATTAATCGTCGCTATTCTCGATATTTTTAATTTTACACTTCAAGTGTAACAAATGAAAACGAATTCATCGCTGTTTCACATCGCTGTGCAATGAAAATGTCATTGCATTTGTGTAAAGTTTTATTTAGATTTCATAAACAATCCAAATTGTGAGATGAGATGCCAGCGATTTTTTAAATAACCCACATGTTCTTTCTATTAAGTACCTGAGAAAATTTATTTTGAAATGAAAATTACGTTACTTTAATAATTCGTCAATACCGAATTTTTTTGTACACTCAGCGAAAAGAGTGGACAGCACGTTAGTTGTTGAAAAATAATGAAAAATAGAGATAAAAATATAATTTCTAATGCGATAGAATTTTTGTAGCTACTCGACACATGCTTCGCCTAAAAAACTAGTCCAATAAGAATTAAAAAATCTTTAAATATTCTGCAGGGTATTTCACCTAACTTGACCATCTGAAAAATATCGCTTATTTTGAATGATAGAAAAAAATGTTAGAGGGAGAAAATATTCTGTTTGAAGGCCCCAATACGGTGATGAGCCGAATTCTTTTCTCAAGGTCATTGCTTTCAAAATTTCAAGGTCATCGTATTTTTTTAAATAGAAATGTATACTTTCGCTTTGACAGTCTTAAAGTTTATAAAAAAACGAATCCAACGAGGTACAACGTGTTGACTTTCACGTGAATTTTAGTCAAACAGAATATTTTGCCCATCTGACATTTTTCTGTATCATTAAAAATAAGCGATATATTTATGTTGGTCAAGTTAGTTGAAATATCCTGTATATTAGATATATTATTTATTATTATATATTAGACATAATATATTAAATATAGATAATAGTTTAGAATTAATATTCCTATTAATATCTTCAATTGAGTTACAATTCTATCAAACAATAACAATTACAATTAAAAACCTTGTATAAATGCAGTCGATTCGACTGTCTTCATGATTTCGCGCGTACCATTAATCTTGCTAACTCCAAAATTTATTTTCAAGCAGACTCGTGGACAGTTTCATTATCGCTTATCTATTCGATTATAGTTAACGTTTCAAGCCACATGACAAATCGTGGCCGTAAGTAGAAAACTCAGGGGTTGTTTTTATCTCACTCACGTTGATTGCAAACAGAGAAGAAAAAAAGGAAAGAAAATAGAAGGGAAGGTGGTTGCGCGACCGGCCGCCCCTTGTATTTGCAAAAGTTTTTATGGCGCCGGATATAATTTATCTGCCGCCAAACAAAACCCCATGCTTCTATGTACCAACTCGCATCTACCCAACTACAATATTCATTTGAATATGGGAGAAACGGAGGTGGATGAGATCGGTCGAGAGGGAAGGAGAGGAAAAGCAGGAAAATCAGCATACCGCACGGAGAACTCTCACGGTAAAGTTTCCCGTAGGAAAAAGCAGTAGAGGTACAGCCGTATGAGGCCATTTGCGAAGAATTCTGCCGGAAATTTTCCACAGGTTTTGCCCGCGAAAATGCACCTGCCGAGTAAAAACTATGGAAGCACGATGTTGTGCCTGGTCTTCGTGCGATAAGGTGGAAAATTAGGGAGATCCTTTAAGGGCTGGATAAACGTCTTTCGAGTTTCGGACTGGTTTGTTTTAACGTGGTTTCTAAGTGCTGCGAATATCGCACTGAGTTTAGTGTTCACTTTCCAAAAGTCCTTCGTTGGGTGAAGTGAATTTGTTTCCGCGTTGCACGGAGATCGTGGAGTCTAGTTTTGTTATGTGATAACCATCTTTTATGGGTTTTGTTTGATTATTGTGATGTATATTTCTTTTTAGTATCATCTTTGTTAGAGAATTCAAGACATTGTAAGAAGATTTATAAAACTTTGTCACTATCAGCCTTTTATTGTCTTTTCGGCTTATTTTGAAATTTTGAATGGATTAGACTCATACAATTCCAAAATCATAAAATGGTTTTCAACGTCATTCACTAGCTTAATTCCATCAACAAAATACAAGTGGAAGTTCTAATTATTAATAATTCTCGGAAGCCTGGAAGAGGGAAAATCCTTCTGATTGTGAGATTGAGAGATTGGCTTACTACACTTATGAGCTGAAGCTCATTTTAGACAAAGAGTCTAGATTCTACTCCAAATCCTCCGATAAATATTAACAATTTATTAGGAATCTGTGCGGTATTAATGTTACGTTAAATAAAGTAAGTTAAAATGTATATTCAAAGCTTTGATCTGGAGTGCACAATTACTTTGTGTTCCGAAGGTAAGGAAATATCAGATTTTATTTTTTTAAACATGTTTCACCGCTCCCAAAAATATGAAAAAATTTAAAAAAGTGCACACCCTTGAGTATAATATCTGCGATTTTTTTCAGTACTTTCTATGATGTCACACAGGGGAAATCTGACAAAAACTGTAACATACGTTTCACTCTCTAACTGTCCCTACAGTAGGGGTAGTGCATTCATAATTTGCAAGAATGGTATTTTTAAGCGACCTATCGGATGGCATGCTACAAGATTAATTTACTTACTCTATTCATACTTTTTCCATCCTCATTCAATTAGGCCCTTTTATTTCATCAACATCTATCTATTACCGATTCAAAAATTCCATAAAAATGAGACCTTTAATGTTATTTCCGTTCTAAAATGTCATCATAGTCATCTAACAATTCCAAGATCACAAAAATAATTTGAACCGATTCACTTTAGGAAAAAGGGCTGCAAAGTGTGACCGTGACCCCTGTAACCCCATTGGATTCTCGTCGACGTGTCTCTGTTATATGAAATTCGGCTAAATTAATATAATATCGCGACGTGCAATATTAATATCATCGTGAGTGTGCAGCAGCTCGGTATGCGCCATATGAGGTACTTTCTGCCCTCTGTGCAATAATCGTGCGAGGTAACGAAGTGAGTGTATGCGACAGCATGCGAGAGAGGAACAATTTCCCACGACAGGAATTTAAATATTCCACACTCGGTCGGTTTTTAAGTCGAATAGCGAGGGTTGAAGGAGAATATTGCCAGCGGGAATCTGAATTTTCGTCGGATCTCTCCACCTTTTCGCGGATATGGGAGACAGTTAAAGGTACGTGCAAGAATGGCGGGTTTCGGGCTCCAGTGAGATTTGCCAGAAATCGAGAAGGGCTTCTCGCGGGATTGGCATAAAGACGTGGATTGAAGGAGAAAATTGATGATTTTTTAGGTGGTGCTTTTTATTCAGAAATTTACGATATGTCACGTTTAAATCCTTTTTGAAAGCTGTCTTTATTCAGATGCTATTTGTAGGTTTTTGAATGAAGTGCAAATTTTTTGTAACACTAAACCACCAAGGCAATTAAAATGATCGATTTCCAATCTCTTCTAAAAATTCTGTAAATAGGTAGCAACTTTTCACTTCCATACTACAAAAATTTAATTACTTAACTGATTATATTTTTTACTTTTTAATTTCCTTGTTTGCAAAGTATTTATTCAGTATGTCAGCAGAATAGAAATAACGCAGATAGTTCTAATGTTAACATTGGATCTACCAAGGTGGTTGAAATGACTTGTTGTGAATTTTTTGAAGTTGTTCCTGAAATTTCTAATGCTGTTTCTTTTTCAATTTTCTGCGTCTATCTGCTCTCTTAGATCGACCAGTGAATATAAATCTAACTGGCAAACCAGTGAAATTTGCGCCCGCTGCCGCTGCGCCATGCGCAGTGTTTTATTTTTGAATATGCTGACGAGTGAGATTCACTGGTAAACCAGTGAACTTTGTTGGCCGCCGAGATCACTGGCGGAACCAGTGAGTGTCATTGGTAAACAAGTGAGTTTCCACTGGCGAACCAGTGATATTACACTGGTTCGATCTAAGAGAGTGGAAGACTATAAGCGATTAAATCGATCAAATTTTCTGCCCGCTTCATTTACTAAATTTTTATTATATTTATTTGATCATTTTAAATGTATTAAATTAATTATCGGTAGATCTAGTGTTAATGATCCACTGCAAATTTGAAAGGGTTGAAAAGATTTGATATTCTCATTCTCATATACAACAAATTGATTATATAAATATAATTACAATAGTTATTAACTATAATACCGATACTATTTTAAATATTAAAAAATTCTATTATATTAACAGTTAATCCGTTGACGAAAGAAATGCAATATCAATCGATCCTCTCGCATTTTCCTGAATCCCATATGAATATTAAAATATTCCGTTCCACAGACAGAAGATGTTTCCATGAACACGGCATAAACATATCGGATTATTAAACATTCTAATTTAACAAATGGAAAACGTAGGTCGACAAAATTTTCCCGTAAAAATATGCAAAGGCACTCATAATTCCACGTTAGCAGAAAGTGATCATCGGATTTACACCGTCAGCCGTCCTTTGATGTAACCATTATATGTAGCTTTCATCCTTTTTTCTTCTCCAACAAAGAAAGATGTGGATCTCGTTAACGCACGCCGACGATTCGAATCCAATTTGTACGATTATAATCACTCTTCGTTCTCAGATTCGTCTTAAAATTATAAACTGCCTTACGCCAGCTATTATTGTACACCGTCACCGTCGATGAGAGCAAGAGCAGCAAACGAGAAGGATCCTCGAAGGACAATTCCCCGAGGCGTTCGGTTGTCCTTCTCAATTATCGGATTCTCCGAGCGCTTTTCCAGCGGAAGAGCGTAATTAGCAAAATTTTCTTGTAGAAGCGACGAGCAAAAGCACCGGGCCGTTGATCAAAGAAAATAGAAACCACCGTAATTACGGGCAAATTCATACTTAAAAATGCGTTTTAGGGGAGGCGCGCAGGTTATCGGTTGTGTCGCCTTTGAGGATAATTCCTCCCGCGGATCTTTCAGCAATTAAAGCAACGCGGCCGAGAAATTGCGCTTCTGAAGGTCGGTGTGCATAAAGAACGCGATACCTCAAGGCACGGGGGTGTTCATCCAGTCGTCCTGAAAGTAGAGAAATCCGGTACGAGTCCTTTGATCTTAGTTCCCTTCTTGATTGCAGGTATCCGTGTCCGTAGGTAATTCTTAATCGACGCGCGATTCTCTCTTGAGGGAGAATTTCGTTTCTCTTGGAGATAAACGTTTCTGCGAATTTCTGATCCCGGAAATTTTCAGGAATATCGTTCGTTTGGATGAAATAATGAGATTGTCTGACAACACAGAAGGGAATGGAAGTTGTTGTAAATTTCACCGTGAGATGGTACGCGTTTTTGATAAATTTTTTAGTATGCTTATACCGTGGAGTGGAGTTAGTGTTTGAAGTATGTGGATTATAATAAAAATGTAACTGTTTGAGAATTGATAATAGAAAGATAGCAAGGTAGATCTTTAAGGTAGTTCTAGGCACTTATCATTTTTCGATAGATTTCCTTAAAATTTTGAAAATATATTCTTCATGATATTTTATAATTATAACCGGAATCTTAACGAGTTCGTCCACACGGTTTATGAATAAATCGTGTTTCAAAATAACATATTTAACATGAGCCTTACGGAAAAGAATTTTTGCTGAGTCCGTAAAATCTTTTTTTATTTTTCTAATGGAAAAATGAGTCGATGGATTCAAATAAAAAATTAGCAATGTATTATTTTATGCTTTTGGAATATTATTGAATTTTTTCATAATTTTTTAATTCATAGTTATAGAGAAAGATGTTTTTTAATGTCTAGAAAGTGAATGAAATGACCTCTGTGAAGTTAGCCCCTGCATTAATTCTTACACAATTTTTTTCATTTCTAATGAAAAAAGAAACTTTTAGTTCTGAATTCAGCTAGAACTACCTTAATTAGGCGCTTAAGTATGTTTCTTATTGTTAAAGAACAGAATTACTTGTATACTTTTCTTCATGGTTTGATTTTCGACGTATTGCTTTAAGAAGAAAATGTTTGTGTGGATGCTAAAATTTAAAAAAGTATGGAATTAAAGACGATCAGTGAAAAGAAAAATTTCGATTGGCTCGTTCGGTGGGAAATTAATATTTCATAATTTTTACTTTACACGAGCAATATTAATAAAGCCTAAAACAAAATACCACGATTTATTCAGGATACTTGCTCGCAGAAATTTCAGCTGTATGAATAAATGTTTTTCGCATTTAGTTGTTATCTTATTGAACCGCGAATGATATGAACGATATTTTACGAATTTTAATGTAGAGAGTTTTATAGAATTCCTAACAATTTGTTTGGTATCAAATGTTGCAAGAGAAAATCACGAAACAGCTGTTCAAGAGAAAAATTATAATTTTGTATATATCCGACGAATGAAATCGAAAAGTAGAGAGAGACGAAGACGAGTGACAATGAGTGAAACCATACTCACTTTTATCGGTATTCGTCAGTCAATAGCGATACCATAGAAGTGTCCATAAATCTTTATTTTCTGATATTTCTATTGCAGCAATGGATAAGATACTTACAACAACAATAATGTTTTACGATTATCTGAGAATTCGAATTATTTCCGTTTTTTCCGAGAGGCGTATTTTCATATCCGCCAAATTGTTTTCAATCTTTCATTTAAATTGCAGATTTACAAAATATTTTGACGTAGAATACGAAAAACGTAGAATATAAAAACAGTCTTACATATTTGTCAAAAATATTTACAATGTTAACTCTTTGCAGACGCAGGCATTTTTGAATATTTAGAGATGATTACTTATTTGGCACTCAAAATCTAGGTTTTCAGCAGAAAGTCAGAGTATACTATATAGAATATATAGAAATTACAGATTACTATTCGTATAAGCATATTTCAACGATTACATTTAAGTTTTTCAATTCTAACCGTGTATACATATGGCAATGAACTATAATTAATTTTTTTCTCAGACCACATATATGCGTCTGTCAAAGGGTTAAAAAATGTTGTAGCTTCTACAAATTGTGTAGCGTTTATTTTGTGGTAATTTTAATCAATCAATTTTCATAAAAACTTATTATAAGATCCCACAAATCCTCTACCAACGTGAGCTAAAAATTTCAGGTAGAAACTTGTACCTACTTCACCCTATGCACTCTTAAAACCACCAACTTCAAAATCCATGCCCAAAAAATAATTCCTCCCTAATTAATTACAAAAACAAAAATTAACCGAGTCAATCACCCATTTGGAAGTCCAAAAATGTTCGAAAGCAACGGAAGGAGGCTTAAAAAATACAACGGCATTTTTGCGAGATACGAGAATTAATAGACGAAGAACAAAAGAGTAATTTCCTCTTTACGGTCAGCCGGTCGATGTATCAGAATCAATTCGATCAGGAAAGGATTACTGTAATTACTTCGCACAGTAAACCCGAAGTTTCACGGATTTGATTTGTGTCTTCGATTAACTGGCAGCCCACAGTTTCGCGTATCTCAGCACGAATTCCAATAAAGATAAACGTAAAATCGAACTACCTGCGAGTTCCACTTTCCAATAAAACTGGCAGAAAAGGAAAAGTTTGCAAATCCTCTATATTTTGTCCCGGTATTATGTACAGACTTAAATAACTATAGGAAATTGTATCAAAAACCGTAGGAAATGGAATATTAGAGAAAAAAATTGATCTTGGAAAAAAATGGAGATTTCTTTTAAGAGCTTTTTTTCTTGCAGGTCCTTTTCAGCGCATCCTGCGGCTAACACGTGCAAGGATGACCCGCTGGTTGAACGTTCAACCGATGAGAGCACTTACACGAGATGAGCTTGCGGCTGCAAAGCTTCGAGGGAAATTGCAAAGATTCTGACACCTCGAGCAACGTACTTGGAATAACACCGTCGAATTTCTGTGATGGCGAATTGGGGCGATTTTTATCCTTTCTCGTCGAATTTCTTTTGAAAATGTTTTATCGGATTACCTATCCTAATTTCTTTTTTGTATTTTTAGAATTTAATAAACTTGATGGATATTTTTAGGACTTGTGAAGACAGTCAGTGGTGAGAATGATTGCTTTTAATTAATAATTGTTTGGTTTCAAATTTATGAAGTTAATTTTTTCTTGATTTTTAAATATCTGGTGGTGTAATTCCTCTCTTTGTGTTATTAACCCTCTATGGACCCTTGTGACTGCACAGGACACGTCTGATTTTCTATTCTTCAAGGTCAATTGTTTCATCTTTGCCCAGTATTTCAATTTAGTTATTGAAAGTCATGACATTTTTTATAATTCAAGTTTTAAGTATCATGCTAAATTATATTTTTATCGTTTTCTATTGTACCACTGTGAAACTGATCTTCAGATAGTACACAAAGTTCGGGATATTACAGGCTCACAAAGTGTGAGCTTTGTTAGATGGAATTTTGTTGTTCAATTGCTTAATTACAGTTTTGAGCATATGGCAAAAGTACAATATTCTTTTGTATTAGAAATTGTCGTGGATTTTAAAGGCTACTGTAAAAAACAATTTGTTCATATTTCACATAATTGAGACTCAACTGCCAAGCACGTCAAAATTATGTGTCCCCAATTTTTTTCAAAAGTTCTCCAAGTTTATAAAATAGTCGTAGAATAGATATTCTACGTTGGTCTTATAAAATACAAATTAAAGAATTAATCACTTCTTCCACCTCTTGGTTTCTCTTTTTCCAAAGTCCTTTCTTAATATATTGAAATAGAATGGACTTAACGCCACTAGTTTTAGTGTTAAAATGGAATTAGAAAAATCAATTAGTCCGCAAAGGGTTAATACAAGACTTTGGAATATTGATACTTTTGTCCAATTGGATCCAATGTAATAAAATAATATTAACCATCGTTAATCATTGAATTAATGGAAGCATTGATGTTAATAAAATATTTTTGGGGAAAAGAGGTTTCCTCTCCGTATTTTACACAAAATACTATTCGTACAAGAAGTAAGAGGCAATGAGAAATTCTGCGAGTGGAAATCGCGAGAAATGTTTTCTTGAAATTAAACAAGACTGGCGATTCTAGTTGGCGGAGCCCGTATTGTTCTTCGTCGTTTCGCTTCGAGGAGGTTTTAATAAACTTATGCTGCTCCCAAGTTTTTGCATTTTCAGGAAGGAACCTCGCAACGGACAGACGCTTGGAAAAAAGAAGCGGAAAATAGTTTGCTTTCATTTTCCACGAGACTAAACGGAACTACCGCTTCGCTGTATACTTCTGAAAGAAAAATTGGACGCGATTTTCATCACGTGAACTTGACTAAATAAATGAATATAATTCTTACTTATTGATAGTTTTATCTTGAAACGAAAATACATAATCCAGACACATAGAACGCTAAGATATTCGAGTGCAAAAATCAACAGCGATTTCGCGAAAGGTGTAATAAACTTCATTTCTTTTTGAGTTACTTATTTTGAGAATCTGAACATTTACTTAAGTTAGTTCATTTCAAAAACGTGAAAATATAGGCAATGGTGCTGTTCCACGAACGCACAAAATAATCAAATAGATAAACACCTTGACATATAGAATAGTAATAAATGTTTCGGTAATAGTGAAAATAGTCTAACAAAAAAATCCATCACTCTGCGTTGCACAATACAACATTTTTTCCTCCATTTCAATATCTATATCAACTTCATCGCCCTATCTTTCTTTCATTTCTATCTTCAATAATTTAAAAAGCTACGCATTACATTTACCGAGGAAAGAAATCTATCAATCCCGAAATTGCACAGAAGAAAGTGCCAGACCCACAAAGTATCTTCTACTTTCTCCCCTCGATAATCCCATTACCATCGATTTAAATCCTTAATATCCCCCGATTCCCGTATTCATTGCCCATCATTCGACGGCATCCATCTGAAATGTCCAACCCAACGAGCGCAATAATCTCGTATAAACACTACCTTCCACTGGATCGTGATAAGAGCGAATCAAATCATCCTTCCTAGCTGAATAAAGTCCCCATCATTTTCCGTGCATCGTTCAAAAACGTTCCTAATATCCTGTCCAGGACATCGAGGATCATCGTGGACTCTGGTACGGATAAGTTACCAGTGAACGCCCCAAGAGAGAGTGAAAGATAGAGAGAGGGTAGAAGGAGCTAATATTCTCTTCCTGATGAGTTAGCTCAGACAGTTTTGAATATTAGATTAAACGCCGGTCGATCCCCTGTCATTAGCAGGCTGCTCTAATCAAAGTCGATCCAAAGTTCGAAACCGTTCAGCGGGTGGTGTGTCTTATTAAAGCAGAGACAACCTCGTTCTCCCTTCTTCCCTCGCGCCTCTTCTTGTCTCATCGGTTGCACGCTGCTATCAGCTACACTTTCCATCCGGCATCCAGTTATTCGGATCGTCGGCTGCCTGCGGCACGTTTCACCCTGAATTAAGGGATCATAGTTATCGTGTGTGCTAAGTAGTTCATAGACCCGGTTTAAGTGAATCATCCCTCGTCGCGTCTTTAGCATAAAGGAAGCCTCTTTTGGACTTGGAGATCCGCTCTCGAAGAAGAATGGAAAGTTGAACGGCAATGTGTCTCGTGATGTATATTAAAATTCTATTTTCACGGTTCTATGAAGTTTGTGTATGTAAAGTCAATGTTAATGTTTATGGGGTTGGGAGCGGGGAGAATTTTTGCGGTATAATTTATTGTACGATGTGTGGCGGGGATTGTTGGTTTCGTATCATCAACGATGCGGCTGTTGGGGAAAGATAATAAAGTACTGATGCATCGGTGCTTTTTCAGGCAACGGTTTAACGTTGATTTGGTTGCAATTGTTGCTTTTTTGTGGATTTGTTTAGTCGGTTCGTTTGTCGAGTAATGCGCTGGCTGCTTCAGATAATTTTGCGATGTTTGGGATTATTTAATTTAGTGTTTTTTTTTTTTTTTATTTAGTTTCAATGAGGTAAAAATTTATATTAATCATCGTATTGTGTTGTTAATATGAATTTGGGATTAATTCTACAGCAGATAACGTTAGAAAGCAATGTCTGAATGGGAAAAGAACAACGTAATTTTTAAGCTAAAAATACTATTTTGTTTTGTATTCAACTTTTAGAATGAGTATTGTCAATACGCAAAATATTACAAATAAAAAATCGACATAATAATATTTAATGTTATACATAATATTGGGTTGGTAAGAAAGTAATTTGGCTAAGACCTATAGTGTTACGTTTGTTCTGAACAATTTATGACAATGCTATGATTCTTTTCTTGGGACAATTGAAAATTGTCACTTTTAACTTGGCTTGTTAGACAAAATTGTGCTTTATTTTGTTTGTAATTGTTTGTTTAGGATGAATTTTAACAGGCAGTGTAAAAACGAACATTTCCGATATGTTCTACTTTTTTATTTGTTTTAAAGACAAAACTTGATTGCAAGCAGAATCAAATTACCATTTATTTTGAAGTTTGTAAAACTTTTTGACTGGTAAAACTTTCACTAGTGATAACAGTCTAAAATTGCACTTGGCTCAGTTTTTTGCTGATACGGGCCAACATTTCTATAACACCGGAATCATGAATTTGCCAAAAAGATGGCAAAAGGTCATCCAACAAAGGTCATCGTAAAAAATTCTTGGTTAAGAAAAATTGAATTCCATTTCACACTACTAAACCGAAATTACTTTCTTACCAACTCAATATGTACATGTAACATTACAATTTAAATATAGGTAATATTGTTACGAGACGACCGTGCACACATTATCCTTTCGGACATAATTAAATAGGACACAATTTTATAGAAAAAGTGATAACGCTTATTTAACAGAACACGTCCGTCAACGAGGATCACCGACCGTAGAATCTCATCTCTTTATTTATTACAAACAATTACCAAGTCTCGTTACCCAGTAACATTTAATCTACTGGGTGTTTCGTAACAATATTATAATTTAAAACAAGTAAAATTCTCTATTCTCAGTTTTATTGTCCCACCTTTCAAGCAGCGCTCAAGAAACTTCTCAAAAATCAGACAATTCGCAGAAAAATTACGTTGTTTGTGCTCATGATAAGAATGTTACAGAAAATTTGGAAAAATGATGATCCTGCGTATACGTGTTATGAGCGAGGATTTTAGATCTCCCATTCATGCTCCATTTCTCGCACATTTTCCTGGCATTCATTCATGGCCCGTTACTCTTCAACTGTAAGCGCGTACGAGCACGAAAGCCTCGTTCATGCTAATTTTATCGCTCCTGGATACGACGTCGAATTACCGCGGCGAGTCATTATCATGGATTTTGATAACACCGTAACACTTCGATTATCCGCGGGTTTTGTCCTCTGTTGGACATTGAACGAGAACGCGTAGTATTTACGACGAAATAATGTACAATTGTTTAGCCGTGCATTTTCCCAGTTGTAAATCAATGGGAATTCAATCGGTCGATAATTTAATCGATACGTTAATTACATCTAATTTTATTAATAACTCGTCGATGCGTGGTAACGGTGGAATTCCCCGTGTTCAACTATTAACGTAAATTTCGTATTTGCAATTCGGAACTGCAATTTCGCTCCGACACGACAAAGTAATTTTCATCTTCATTGTTCCATTCGTATTGTCGTTGTTATTGTTGTTACGAATGCGAATCTCGTGATTGGTGTAATACAAATGATTGAAATGATTGTTGGCACTTTATTTAAATTTCATTTTCTAATTTTATCTTCAGGGACTTTTCGGAAGCTGTCTCTTCTGCGTTAAATTCGAAATACTGTTACAATTATTGATGTATTTCTGTGACAAAAGTTCAACATAATTGCGAATTTATAGAAACATATTTAGAAGCGTCTAAAATAAGGGAATAAATAGGTCAAATTTGTGTTGCTACAATTTTAAACATTGAAATTAATAGAGTTATTCGCTTATTCTTGAGTATGCAATGTAGAAAGAAAAAAACTGGAAAAGTTTTATTATATATTTTGAGGCTTTTATTATCTAAAGATTTTTTGGCGATGAACAATCTGTAAATCGTTTATCTCCATCAATATCCATTTTTGAGAAAACAAACGAGAATTTTCAACTTTTTATATTCTAACCATAAGAGTTACAAAACTTTTTTTTGACATAGTATGATTTTATAAATTGGTCCCTAGTTTTTATGGATGTTTCCCTATATATCTTAATAATTAGACATCCAGGGAAAATTCTAATGTCAAGAGGCGATAGATATTTTGCTTGAGAAAACCATAAGAGAAAGTTGAAACTGGAGTATTGTTTTCGGCTGAGAAATGAAAATATTTGTGCAAGATACAAGATAACACCAGTGATTCTCAGCTTGTTAATATTAAGTTTGCCTCACAAATGTACATTTATTGTTTATGACTAATTTGATAACTTTATACGTTATTACATGTAGCTTGTTTCACAAATACACTTTATGGCTATGAGTTATTTGTTGACAATAAAGCTACATTAAACAAAACACTGCATTTGTAATATTTCGTTATATAAATAAACAATATCGTTTGATTTCTATTAACAATTTTTAAATTAATTCCACGCTCAACGAGAGCAATTATTTCCACTTCACTGGCCAAGAAGTACAACGGTCGTCGCGTGTTGTCAAAATATACTCGGCGGAACTGGGCGCCCGCGACCTACAGGTAATATTTTCCACGAATCATAACAATAAGACATTTCGATGCTCACCTCGCCTCTCAATCAGTTCCCCCGCGACCGTCGACGGGTAATCAGTGCTCTGTGCTCGGGTTCAACTATTTTCATCTATTAGTGCGTGTATAATACTTTCGAAAACGACATCCTGTGTCACCAAATACGTCTCTCTTTGTGGGCTATCTGGTAATTCAACTCCACAGTGATATCAACCCTTAGTGGCCGTACTTCGACTCTCATTCGCCAAAGCAAAGAATTTCTTCTTGAGGTATGTTTCATGAGCACATTTCTGCGGCATAACTATATAACTCTTGCTAAGATTTTTCTAGTTTTATTTTAAGCGCGATTACTCATTTTGTTTTTAATGAAATACGACCACAAGGGAGATTAATTTAACACGTTCCGTGCCGCGTGGGGTGTATATGACCCCAACTAAACTTTCCGTTCAAGCCGCTTGCATTTCTCATTGGAAAAATATATTGTAGAATTAAATATAGACATCTTAATATCGTGTATACAGCAAATAAATTTGTTTAATCGTAAAAGTGTGGGTCGTATACGCCCCAGAAAATCACGTATTAATGGTACTAAAAAAGAAAGTTTTTGTTTTAGTACAAAACCGTTAATATGTATGTAATTCTAATGCATGCATTAAGATATCTAATCCGTTTATCTGCATCACTTAGGGTTTTTTTGTGACAAGATCTTTTATATTTAATAAGTCTAATCTTGAACGTAAGAATGCATCATGAACTTAAGAACAACATTGCTTAGCTATATGATTAAATTTTACAAATGTAGGTCTCTGTTTAATGTAGCATTATTCTTGGGAATTAATCCATAAAATATAAATCTTCTTGTAAAACAAGCTACATGTTATAATACTAGCGTGGGTGAAACGGTTGCGCTGAGAATCACTTGCATTATGTATCTTGTGTCTTGCAGAGCTACTTTAATTTCTCAGTCGAAAACAAAACTTGTACTGTAAGTTTAAATTATGGTTTCCGCAAGAAAAACATCTGCTCTATCGTCTCTTTCTATTAGAATTCCTCCTGGGCCTCTGGTTTTTAAGATAGATAGGAAAATATCTACAAAAGTTGGAATATCTTGATCCTTTCCCCTTTGAAGATTGTTTAAATATGTTTATTTTAAACACAATGTAAAATAAAAAAAAACGTAATAAACTCGTGCTAGTTTATTATTCTGTATACGAAGAATTAAAGTTGCACGATTATACATTTGATAATACATCTATGGGGTGGCTATGCATCCCCGAGCGTCATATTTCAAGGGCGACGCTCACGGTCGTGCAACTTGCATTTTCTCGTTTACTTCTTGTCGCTGAGAACGGAAAGAAATGGTGCCGTGTAGAAAAAGAAAGGAATGGAGAGTCTCTTGTTTTCTCCTCTTGAAGCTCCATAGGTCTGAGAAGCTCTTCGAGAAGCGAGAAACGGGAGAGGAAGGAAAAAGGTTGGTGATAAATGTTTCAGAAGCCGGCGCAATGACAAAACGTTTTGGGGTCGGGAAGTCACGATTCGGGGTAAAGACACCCTTTTTGTCTTTCTCGGAGACGCGTAAAAATATACGGTAAATGGCACCGTCATTTACGATCATTCGATTTGATTAATCAGGAGAAATGATCAGAATTTTTGTTGGCACACTGGCAATTTCAATCTACCGCACGGATAATAATAACTCCTTTTACACTTTATTATGTTAAATCTATGTCTATTATTTTAAAAAATAATTTTCTAAAGATGGAAACTATGGAGGAGAATAATTTTGAAAAATTGTAGGTTGAATCAAACTTGGCACATTGTATGAGGCTATTTTGTACTTTCTCATTAAGACTAAAGCAAAATACTTGTTGAAAAAAATAGATTAATTTCGTTTTTGCGAAAAAGTACTCTAAATTGGAAACTGTTTATTCTCTAATTTCGAAAGTATATTTCACTTTTCAAATCTAAGTGATCATTTCACTTTGAAATTGTAAAGTCATGGCGAATTTTATTCCGTTATTTAATAATTGAAATACCTAAAATATTGAACTTCTAAAACTAGGAAACATTTATTACTATAAGAATTCCTTATTCACAATTACTTCGCTCCAAATCAAATTCCACAAATAATTCAAGAATCATTCTTCTCCACAAAGGCAGACTTCCGTTAACGTCACATAAATCCCTCAAGCATTAAATCCAAAAATTCAAATTTCCCTATCAAACCAACAAATCCCGAGGCTCATTAATCTCCATCGATCATCCCCACTCACCTTTCCCTTCTGTCTCATCTATCGTCACAAATTACTTATTCTCAACCACGACACTGCATTTATCGTAAAATCAAATTTACAAGGCGATTCGGTCAACGTATGAGATTCCAACGAGAGCAAAGTCAGTGCAAAATCGGCGATATACCTTTTCCGTGGGAAAGGGTGATCCGACTCTTTTATTACTCTCTGTCTCTTGATTTGCCCCTTGCCTTCGTCCGTAGAAAGAAAACCGACGTTCAGGATACTCGGATGGCATCCAGACAAATTTCGAGCCAAGAGCTCGTAAAAGCTCGGCCTCCTATCCGAACAACCCCTGCCACCTAAGCCCATCGAGGGAGAATGTGATCCGCCAGGGGCGTATTTCAACGACACCATGGGGTTGGGGGGTGTCCCTCGACGTGTTTCGGCCAATCCTCGAGTTCCTTTGAAAGAACGAGCTTCAACCCCGCGGCCGTCGTAAAGAGCTGCAAATTGCTGTCCACGAACGAACGGACGGAATATATAAAATTTGGCTCCTCGCCATCTTTTCTGCATACACTTTTCTCGCGCAGAGACGTATCTCGTTAGACTTTATCGAGATTTTTTTTGTAATTAGAATTACGAGGACGCTGGTATGTAGTGGATTAAATCTCCCGGATGTTAAAATAGTTCGTATTTCTTTAACACTAGATATACGGAGTCCGTAAAATTGACGAATTCCTACTTTTTAATAAACGGTTTCCAGATTTATAGAGAAGCAGTGTAATAAATATTTCATATGTACTTGATAATATGCAAATTACTTAATAGGTTATCTTATTTAGCAACTGACCTCTCTTTTCTTATAGTACTTACTTAACATTAGATTTATGAAGCCAATTTGGCTCATTCAAAATTTGATTACTATACATATAATATATTGCTTGGTTAATTTTTTAATAATAAATCTTTCATATAAATTGATTCGGAACTATTTTCTTTGCAAAAAACTTCAGTTTTCTTGTATAAGTCAAATTGGCACACTTTAGAAAAATAGGGGTATCAACGACCGTAAATCCAGTGTTAATGTATTTAAGTATAACAAATTTAACTCCCGTAAATTTAGTGTTAAGTATATCATGTTAGAATGACGACCAGGTAATTCTATGTTTTTAATAAGAATAAATAAACAATTTTTAAGAAGGTAATATTTATCTTTAACTATATTTTAATATATTTCTTTATTTCGTTTTTAATGATGATGTTAAATGAGTAGAAAAGAAATTAATTGAGATAATGAGATTAGTAATGGCACGTTAAAGTCTCTGCGAACTTCTATGCTCTATACTGAGCAGGAAAAATTGCAGGACTGTTCAGTCTTTACTCATTACCGTCTGAAATATTCTCCATGGGACAATACCTTCCGGCCCTGCGCGATTTCCAACCCCTATCACCCCCGTACGAGCTCTTTTCGACCACTTCGTGCGGTCTCTTCCTCCACTTCTTTTTTATTTCTCCCTTCTCTCTCTTCCTCTCCTTCTTTCGCTTTCTTCTATTCTCTGCTCTTCTGCTTCTTTTTATTACCCCATTCCAAGAGCCAAGGGAAGTTTCAATGGACTTTACCCAATAGTCCGTGCTTTCTAGTTGGCTCGAAGCTAATAAACTATAAATTCTCTTCCCTTCGACCGATATCTTTTTTTTTTAACCCATACTCAATCCTGTCGCGACTACCATGACAATAAGAAGACTTCCTTCGATGTGTGGACAAATATCGAAGAGGATAAACACGTTTTATGTACGAATAGACGTAAGAGTTCAAACAAGTTTTATGTGGACATAAACTCGCGCAGAGATTACTCCATCCAATCGAGGTGCTATGGTAACGTGCATCCTTTACGGTGGGCAGTTTTATGGATACTACGATTTTACAGGTACAACGGGGCAATTATCAATTTTTCTAAAACATAATAAAAATATGTTTGTTTAGAGGATAACCCTCGTAGATGGCTTTATTGTCTAACGGAATGGCTGCGGTGTCGAAAACATGGGAAACGAATGGGAAGAGAAACAGGATATCGAATCGTTTCGGATAGATTTTAATAGGATTGTTTGTTCGGTATGATCGGTAGGAGAAGAATATAAGCCGACAGTCTTAACTGGAGTCACGTAGAAAGGCTTTACGTCGCAAACAGCTTTCCCGGATGTCGGATCTATTAATTTAATACCGTAAAATCGCCCCGTTTTCCGTTTCAGCAGCTTTTTGATGCGATACGATGATGATATTTCGTTGAATAAAATGTGAACTGTGATTTAGGATGTGCTTTCGGCGATTGTATGTTAAAGTATGTTACTTTTGTCTATTTTAATTCGATTCTGTAGATTGCACAACTTTAGTTGTGAAATACTCTTTTTTAGTTAGCATTATGCGACATCTGAACGGAAGAGTAGATTATATCTGCTACTATTTCTTTGCTAGAACATTTGATATAGGTTTGAAGCATTACACGAAAATCCATTCAAGTTCTTAGGCTGAAGAAGTCATTCCACAAGTACCAGAGGTTGAAAAGTAACCAATAATTCGATAGTTTTGTAACTCAAACTTCAATGTTCTTTTTCTACTGATATCTAAAATGGAGGCAATGATAGGGGCAGCATTTTTTGTGGACTATCACTTGTACAAAGACACTAGCTCATAGCATAAGCTTTGTTCAACTTATTTGTTATATAATACAAGCTATCTGTAATTGTAATAGGCCATTTCGTAACCTTTACACATTTTTTTTCCCTGTAATATAACATAATTATAAAATTATTCTTTTGAAATTCATATAAAGGTATCACTTCTTCAAACCTCGTCAAAATTGTAAACCAACCAGAAGATACATAATCATCTTTAAAAAAAATTCACAGCAATATGAAGTTTCAGTTAAAGCCACGATATTGAAATTCAAGTAAAATTATTGGGTCTCACAACCTTGTCAAAATTGGAAGTCAACCCAAAAGAATTGTCCTTTATATCATCTTAACATCAATATCAGCTTTTAATTAAAATGGCAATAATTGAATTCAGAAGAATATATAATCAACCCTAACATCATCACAGCAGTAATATAAACTTTTAGTTAAAGTTGCAATAATTAAATACGTATAAAACTATTAGTTCTCCATCCTTCGTCAAAATGTAGAACTAACCCAAAAGAATACAAAATCAACCCTAACATTGCCATAGCAGTAATATAAACTTTTAGTTAAAGTTGCGATAATTAAATACGTATAACACCATTAGTTCTCCATCCTTCGTCAATATTTAAAACTAACCCAGGCGAATACAGAATCAAGCCTAACATCCCCAGAGCAGTAATATCGACTTTTAATTAAAGACGCTAAAATTAAATTAATGTAAAACTATTAATGCTCTAAGCTCCATCAAAATAGAAAACCAACCGAAATAATGCATAGTCATTTCTAAGATCATCTTCCCAGCAATATCAACTTTCAGTTAAATTCGCGGTAATTAAATTCATGTAAATCTATTAATTATCTACTTTTCGTGAAAATGAACCAGAAAAATATATAATAACCCCTAAAATTGTGCGTGCAACCATATTAAGTTAAAGACACGATATCAAGGAAGAAAAAAAAAACACCTTGGAAAAATATCTCTTCCATCGTACCGAACCTCAGGTCGTTCAATCCGCAAGTGACCTTCTCGTCCCTTCGGCTCGGAGGCCGTCGAAGCAATTACTCTCGCTCATCGCCTTCAAATTTCCTCCCCTTTGCCGGGGGCTATTCGAGCCTCAAAGAAGGTACGAACCGAGAGTAATCTAGGCGGCGCAATATCGTCCGCTTCCGCGCAATTATCAGCCGCAGCACGCGGAAACAAAGTGCGGAATCGTATTTCCCCGTTTGGCCAATGTGGCGCGATGCGATAAGGCAGCCACCCTTCAACGTCGCTTCGTTCGTACATATGCGCATCTCTACGGGGTGATTTACAAGCCTCCTGTCAAACGGCGACAGCTCGTCGAAGAGACAAACGCGAACGCGTGGAACATTGTCGCTTTGTGTCGGAAGTTGTCAACGATGTGTACTGTCGGTTATAAAGCTTTGGTTCGGGTTGTCCTTCTTTTGAGAGGATGGCTGAGAAATGGTTGCCAAATTTGGAGCAGAATGTTGAATAGAATAATAAAGAGAGTCGAATGGAATAGGACATGATTCTACGATGACTTGTGGAATTATTAATAATTTAGATGATCCCGAGTCGAAATATTAGATACAATTTTAGACGGCCGTACTGTGTTTGTACTGCGTTTGTATCGAAACTTTGTACTACTTCTGCACTATATTTGCAACGTGAACAAATGCATTTGCAGCACATTAGAAGAAGGCCAGCAGTACAACCGTATAAGATGTAAAAATCATCCGTATAGCTCTGTTGCGCGTTTGTATTGGATCTGCAGCGTGTCTGCATGCATCCATAGCACGTTTGCACTTGATTTGCAGCATGTCTGCAAATTTTAATATTCCGTTTGTATAGGATTATTAAAAATATGAAATTACAATATATATTGCTTAACTTATTTGTAATTAATTGTTTATTAAAATTATTACGAATGGAAATTGTATAAATTAACATAAAATTTATATAAATATAAAATAAAAAAATGTAAAAATAACATAATTATACGTATGTGTATGTAAATATGATAAACAGACTGCGGATTTTTATGCATTTATGACGAATTAAATACGGCTAAAATATACAGAAAGGACATAATATAAAAATATATCTAAAATATCTAAAGTATGGTATTTGTTGTAATATTTATCGAGTGCAATAAATCCCTAGATAGGTTTTCTTGTCTCACCTGCATTTGTGAAACTCGAAATTTGCATAAACATCCGCAGTCTAATGATAAATGAATTAATCAAATAAAGTAACGCATTTAACTCTCAAATTTTCTAAGTTTAAAATTGTTCGAACTTAGAATTATTTCGTCAACTGACAATCTGGAAAAATTTCTAAGTTCGAATAAATATACATTTAAAATTTTTATTTATCCGCTTGCAATATGTTTGTACTAGTATTGTAACAATTTCACGAAAACTGTATCATTTTTTTATCTGTAATGGACATGCTACAGATACAGTGCAAACGAACGTAAACATCATAATTCTGGTGCAAGCGTATGTTAAGCCCTAAAAAATGTAATTATTGAGTGCATATCTAGTACAGACGTCGTACAGAGAATATTTGTGTCTACAGACACCTGTAAATCTGCTGCAGATCTGAAAATTTCGACTCGGGATGCTTTTACTTATTACGAAGTTGATTCAGGTGGAGGTAGATGAGTCAGAATAAACAACGAGAAATATATTCACTTTTTGTACGAGAAAGATAGGATTTGTAGGGTGTTTGCAAAAATTTCTATTTATTAACCCATTGCCGTATCATTTATTTTGTGACTGTTTTCGCAATAATTCAGAATTCAATAAAAATAAAAATTGATTGGTGATTCTTGACATATCGCATAACTTAATGTAATATTAATATTATAAAGATAATTCTATAATGCCGCGTCTTACTCATATTTCAGATTTTATAGGTTTTGCAAAATGTGAAAATTGCCTATCTAATTCCCGCATCATGAGTATCACTCGTTATAGTACGGCAAGGGGTTAGAGAGTAAAAGGTGTAAAATACTATCTGAAGAAAATGAAAGAAAGAGATTAACACCTTGACCTATACGGTTTCTTTTATGACGAGGCGCGCAAAGACTCAAAATTAATTCCTCAAATCAAAAGTTTTCACTGATTTCTGACATTTCGTGTTACTGAATGTAATATTAATAGTATAGAAATAATGAGACCGTTTCGTGACCGGTTGGTACTGTCAATTTAATAGTTTTTGAAAGATTTCAAAATTTCCTATTCCATTTTCCGCGCTACGAGTGCCACACATAGTTCTAGGCTAAAGGGTTAAGACGTTGACTGCCATGGGGGTGACCGATGACCGGTGCTATTGTATTTAATGAAATTTCATTGTGACTTTTAAATTGCAAGTTTTGGTAATTTTCAGAGATATTAGATATTTAATTATTGACATTAAAAAGATGAAGGTCTGCCAAATATCTATCTATCAGTGTCTTTAAAGTTTCTGCTTTATGAAGATATGATTTTAATAGAAAAGTTTTCACGTCAGTATAAATGACGAAATTAGTGAAATATCGGTGGTGTTCAACGTGTTAAGGTTACACTATTTTAATACTAAACTTTCCAAGCCGGTCGAAAGACCGGATCCAAATTCTCTCCAAAAATTAATGAAATTGATAGGATAGCCGTGAAATAAATATTCCACTTCTATCTTATAAAACTAAATCTATTTTTAGATTTAAGCAATCTAAATTTTAGCAGAGAAAACGTCGGTAGCTTTAGTGTTAAGGTTGAACTAAATATTCTTCGACTATATTGTTCACTTCTTATTGTAATACTTAACACTAGAACGACCGAGCAAGTCAAAATGACTTGTACACATTTTTTTCCAAAAATGACTTAAGTTTACAGAAGAGTCCTAGACTAAAAATTCTAAATTGATCTTATAAAACACAGATTACCAAACCGATCATATTTCTCACCCCTTGATTACTCTTCTTCCAAAGTTTTTATTTAATATATTTAAATGTAATAAATTCAACCTCGGTGGTTCTAGTGTTAAAGGTATTTTGAAATACCGTAGTTTTTTTATCTTCTTATTCGCAATGGATAAAATCTATATTATAAAAAAAGTTCATAATCTCAATCTATTTACCCAAATATACTAAATTATTTTTCCTGTATTATCAAATATCAACGATATCACATTGGAGAACGTACATCGTAAAACCCGCTAATATTTACCATGCAAAATACAACCACATAAATTACCAACTATCAATAATACTGTCTAAAGCGATTAATCGTTCCAGTCAGAGAACCATGTTCAAAAACGCAACCCCAAGCGAATTACCATTTCCCTCGTACGACTAAGAAATGATTCATACCCTAATTTCAAGTGCTAATTTCCAGACTGTCGCAGTATTCCCCAAAAACACGTCTCCGGGCTCACAGTGCAGAAACTACGGTTAGAATTACCTTTGCAGTTTCGGTGTGGAGTTTAGCAGGTAGGGAGGACTTACAACTCGCTTTGTTTATAGCTCTACATACTGGATGTATACCGCGTTAGGGTTTGCATCAGGTAAGAACCGTATATTGTCGTGTGCATACGCATGTATCGCTATTACCTCTTTCCACTGTCCTCTTCATTTCTCTCTCTCACTTTGTACTCAATATCGATACACGAGAGCACGCACTGCGAGCTGTCCATGAAGGTAAACAGCTTCAAAGTTATGGGGTACACGAGCCAATGCTTCATTAACTGTTTGCATTACGCGTCATTGCTCATAACGCTAATAACTCGTGGAAGAGCGCGTGTTTTTGCACGACAGTGATGGGAAGATTATAATTGAATGTTTTTCACCATCATTGTTATGGACGTACCGTCCATCTCGCCTCGGTTGCGAAATGTTTTATCGGTTTGTGGAAGAAATGCTTTCAATGTTTTTTTTTTACGAGTGCAACATTCCTCTGATGGGTTGAAGCTAAGTATCGTGGAGATAAATTTATGTTTATGTTTTTAGTCTGTATTTAATTGGCTCGTGTTTATGGTAGGATTGGCTACTGTTATAAGTTTCTTTTTAGTAATGAGTGTCTGTGGATAATTGCCGGTCAATAAAATTCTGTAAATAACACTTTCTTTGATGAAACTGAGTTTTTCTATTGCGTGGCAGAAGAATTATTTCATTAATGAATACTATCAAAAGTACGTATGATACTCGATGCTGGATAATCATAGTTACCTGTACATACACTGTACAAGCGAAGTGTTGCAGTTTGCAAGACTTCTATATTTAAATCACACCAAATGTTTTAATCATTGTAAAGAGCAAAATACACAATAAGGTATACAATAATCAAACTGAAAATACGAATGCGAAGTTGTAACAATGTAATGCAACATTGTTTTCTATCATAATATTGTTCGTTACACACCCTATTATGGATTTCGTTCTTTGTTTTGAATTCATCAAGGTACTCGATGTAATTATAATGTTTTAACACTAGAACTACCAAGCAAGTCAAAATGACTGATTCACAATTTTTTTTTAAATTTTCAAACTTCGTATCAGAGTCATAGAGCACATATTCTACGTTGATCTTATACAAAACAGGTTACAAAATCGATCATTTATTCCATCTCTTGATTTTTCTTTTTTAAGAGTACGTACTTAATATTTTGAAGTATAATAGATTTAACACCGGTAGTTCTAGCGTTAACACCTTGACTGCCATGGGGGTCATCGGTGGCCGGCGATGATTAAATTTCATGTAACTTTTCAACTATAATATTTACAAATTTTCTAACACATTCAATATATAAATACTGGCATTAAAAAGATAAAATCTTGCTGAATATATATCTATTTGTGCCTTCACAGTTTCTGTTTTACATAGGTGGGATTTAACCCTTCGCGGACGAAGACATTTTTGAATTTTGACAGATAATTATTTATTTGACGATTCAAAATCAAGTTCAATTAGAAAGTTGGAATATGAACGGATAAAAAATATAAATTACTATTTGTGTTATTTAAGGGTTGTACTTCAATTTTTTAATTCTTACCGCGTATACATGCAGCATAGATTAGTCAGTCCCCAAAGGGTTAATAGGAAAATTATCAGTTCAGTAGAAATGGTAAATATCAGTGGCGTTCAACAATTTAATATGTCTTAAAAAATTCGAAATTTCAGAAAATAACGACAGAGATGATCTTTTTGCTCTGGTTACACCCGGTATATGAAAGTGTGGTGTCTAGCATATTGTAGGATCCTTTCCGTCGAGGGGTGGGCACCCTTATCTTTAACAGACAGCATTCCAATCGAAGCAGGCTCCCTCCTTTAGACCTTGTAGACGGACAAACAGCTTTTCACCACCCATACGTCGCCTTAATGGGGTTAATGAGCGAGTTTCTTTTATTTCACGGTGAGAGGGTTCGAATCGATTCGTTGAATACCCATCAAACACAATGTGGATTATGGGCTTCCCTTCGTTTTAATTCACCCTGATCGTCTTAATTCAAATTTCATGCTTACGAATTGGTATCGGTGCAATTATCTACGAGGACGTCAAGAACTAATGAAAGTTTCTAAGTTCTCAAATACTTTGTTAATTACGAAACCCATAATAGCGGAGAACAAATGTGAAAAAGAAATACAATAAAACTCCTACTGGTAATTTAAGTTTCGAAGTGTCCCCCTATAATTTTATTTAAACACAATTTGACAAAGTTAGCAAATAAAATTATCCTTGAGCTACGACCTTCATCTTTTCGATGATATATAACTTGGAAAACAGATTCTTATGGGTCATACATCCCCTTAATGGAGTTAATGCAGTAGTTTCTTTTATTTTGTAGGGCGGATACCGTCGGTAAATTGACTCCACTGGAATGAAGATATATGGAAAAAGTGTCTGTGTATCAATGACATTAATTTTTCTCCCCTGACAGCATCAAAATAATACTTCCCATATACTCGACATTAATTCAATTAATCGAACTACTCTGGTCAACGGTCAAACCGCTACTCTGTGCTTTTCCATACAAACGACGAATCCCCAAGTACGACAGTTTCATTAATTAGGTTAATGCCATCGTTTGTTGGCTTTCAAAGGAATTTCTAACATTGTACCGTCCGTTCGAAGTATGTACAATCATGAAACGCGCGAAAGGAATCGCGGTACAAATTTAATATTTCAAAGTGCCACGGTGTGCGAAAGCTATTTCGGAACTACGAGAGGAAAATTCTCGCCATCGTCGTCGAGACTCGTGGACACGTTTCCGAATAACAATTTTTCCTGCCACAGAAAACCCGGGACGTCGTTACGTTTGCGGCTGCAATTGCGAGAATTGCTTTATATCGCGGCTTATCGATCAATTCGTCGATCCTTTGTAAAGTACAAAAATCGATTTACGCGTTCCCCGGGCGGCAAGTTGTCCAGTTAAGGGTCAACAACTAGGAGGGTGAAAACTCTGCCCTCTATCCGGTTATTTCCCATTGCGTCGCTTTTCTATCTAGCGTTTCCCCTTTTCCTCCCTTCGTTCGTTTCTCTTTCGCACTTCCGCACTCTTTTGTTCTCACCGAAGAGCGACCGATAATGGACTTTTAATGCGTTCGATTTGCCAGTCGCAGTGGTCCTCTTATTCGTTCTTTACAGTCGGATCTCCATAATATTTCCAGTTAGTCCTGAGTCCTTGACAAGGAGTCGTGTCTTCTTTCATTCATTTGTGAGATATCGGTGATTAGGACGAGTAATTAGCGTGAAGTAATTACCTCTGGTAAGGATAATTCATGCAATAGTGTCACGATAAACGTGATTGATTACCATTAAATTTGGTTAATGTGTTGAATTCTTGAATATTTATCACATTAGTCAGAGAGTATGGGTTAGATCTGACTTGTTCCCTTCAGAGATCAGTCCAATTCGCTGGTCAGGTACAGATCAACCCAAGTAACTTGGCATCTGGGAGAATGGTCTGCTATTGCAGAATCTGATTTGCCAGGCGTCAAGGGTCATGCCTCTTGTCACAAGTACACGAAGGTACTTGACATTCTACCTCGCAATTCGTTAAAAGAGCTACACATACAAATCGAACTAAATGACGAAGAGAAAGAACGCTGCAGATCGGAGCAAGGAAGGCGTCGCGATTTGGGTGGCGCCAGTGAGGACATCGGCGTATGCACCAGATTTTAAACATCTCTATAAGTAAAAACAGGATAAACTCCGGCAGAATTACCCCCTCCACATGGGGAGATTTTCCTTGACGAAACGGAACGCGCGACGAGAAAACAATGTAACATGTCGCGTTTCGTCGAGGAGAATCCCCCATGTTGAGCAACATCTAGCTCAACTATTAAGTCATTAAGTATGAAACGCCCAATTTGAAACTAAAAGTTTGGTTTATTATATCTCGGGCATAAAGTAACATAATTAACCACTTGACATACAATGACGTCTGGGAGACGTCATTCGTTTCGTGTGCCATGCTAGACTTTGACGTCTCCGAGACGTCAGGAACTGTCTCCGGTGGATGACGTACAGTATATTATTATATTATTCAATTATTTCACTTGTACACCAACAGAAATACTAATTTATTATTTTATATTGTTACTTAATTATCGTCCATTCAACCTGATTACACGTTACATAGCAATGCAAATTGCAAAATAAAATGTTTTGTTTTTTAGCTTGCACATAGCTATACAGTTGGATAAAATTAAATAGTATTAGGACACTTTTTTTCTGGATACCGCGAAGCATACAAATTTACAGCTTTTTCAACATTTCGCCCTGATTCGCCATAAAGGAGAATCATATCGATTTTTACTGCGACTGTTAAACATTCCATTTTGCTCACTACGTAAACTGAACTGGCGATACACTATCTCGTGACCGAGAATTATGTCTAAGAATTCAGTCACAAACTGATCCTGTTCTAGTAGCAAACTGTTAGATACGGTTGTAAACACAATCATAATAGGTATGTTTATCTGTATTACACTTGATAGAGGGAAATGTCAATACATTGTATTGACTTACAATTACCATACCTTACAAGGTACCAATAATACTTGAAGATGTAAGCCTACCAGATGAGGTATCAGCATAAATTTTAAAAGACGTTTCGCCTGATATCATAAGAAATATTAAATCTACAACAAAATGTTTCAAACAAAAGTGATCCATTTTTCTATGTAGAATATGATTCCGAAATAAAAAATAGGTGTTTATGACACAAAAAAACAAGATGACCTTGAAATGATCTTGAAGACGCCCACACATTGAAAAATCAGTAATGGCATTAGACTCCCCACCCGCAATAGTAAGGGGCACGCATCGCTTGGTTTTTCTTAAATCACCCGTTTTCGAGATTTTTTACAATCTCAACTTAAATGGTACACCCTGTATATAATAACCGCCAATTATATATAATCATTGGAATCATCACATGTACCGTAATATTACCATGACATGTGTTGACTTTATTTCAAGCAATTAGAGTATTGTCACTGTTACGATTGTTAAACAAACTCGAATTGTATGAGGTAATATATGATTGAAATTTGTGCTGTTTATTTAAAAATGAAGTTGATATAATTTGGAGGAGTTATAATTTACATGTTTTCGAGTAAAAGTACATCAGTACACGAGGGAACTCGTAAAACTCCCACGTCGCGACATGCGGCCGCGCGTTATTAAAAATTACACCGTTGCGCTTCGCTAAATGGTTTATCTTCTAATTAGAAATTTTATGCAACTAAAACTTTCCTACTTCATGGACCGGCATTAACCAAGTGTGTCGACGATTATTTATAATGCCATTAACAAATTCAATGGCACTTGTTATCAAAGTTTGCCTACTTATTATCGACAACCCCTGTATTTTACATAGAAGACACTTCCCACGGCAAAATTCAAATTCCATCTCACTATCCATAAATCCATTAGTAATTTTCACCATAATAGATTCCACAAGCAATCAAACATTGTCCCTTACAATTTTCTGCCTTCATTTAAGAATTATAAATGAATTATCAGAACATATAATCAGGCTCACAATTACATCCCCTTCTCATATGTCGTCCACGATAATGTCTCTTTCACGTTAAAACTTTTCCTCCAATAAATAAACGACAACGAAGTCGATTCGACGTCAATCCTGTTAAGCAGATTAAAACCAGCCTCGCATTATAGGATTAAACTTTCTTCCGTCAAACTCTTTCCCGCCAAACTGATCAACCCCCTCGGCATTAAAGACGAAACGGACAATTCTACGAATCGTTGACTCATTCCTAAAAGGGAGAACAGGCTCGTCACTGTCCTGCGGCGTTCATTCGATATTCCATCGAGTTCTGTCTCGGCAAATATCGATCGAACCGATACACGGCCAGGGTATAACTCACTCTCTGTATCGTACCGATGGTAACATCATCGTATATACTCGTCGAAATCTATCCAATAGTACGTATAAGGGTGCTCGTTGTGCCGGTTTGGCTCACCGTTCGCCGAAAAACCTGGAAAACTCTGTGAAAGCTCATTCTCTCGCACCATCGGTCAACGGGGCCGACTGGAATTTCACGGGGTTCGCCTGGTAGCCATCGTCGACGTCCGTTAGGACGGAAAATTGACTCGGGATTCTCAACGGGTAAAGGTTACTTTCGTTAAAGAGGACATCGTTAAAAATACCTCTGATGGATTCGTTCAGAATCTTAACCCGATTTTAAGAATTTTATCGAGGTCGAAGAGAAGTTTTATTTGGTACGGTATCGTGGGATTTAATCTTAAAATTGGATGAAATATAAATGCATATGTTTCTTGATCCGGGTTACGATGTTGACCCTCTTTCTATTTATGTTCGATGAGAATTCAATGGATAGGAGGAAAAACGTTTCTGGGGCGGTTGGTGAGAAATTAGATCTGTTAATGTTAAAGGTCGGGTGACATTTGAGAAATGTAAAAATGGAAGATAAACAAGTGGAATAGAGGAATATTGGATTGAGAAGAAGATCGATGAAAATGTTGGATGAAGTAGAATTATAGTTTAAAGTAGGGACAGTTATAAGAGGAAGAAGATTAAAGTATATAAGATAAAGTATTTAAGTAAAGAATATTTAAAATAAGAAGATATTGAGATATGTATGAGATTTATTTTATTTTTAATGAATTAAGATATATTTAATTTCCTTCACGATTTATACAGGGTGGTCCACCTAAGTAAGGTTACCTAAATATCTCCTCTCATTGTGGGGGTACAAAAAATATTTTGTATGCTATTTGAATGGTTTGGAAAAATCATTCTGTTGCAAGAAATGTTTTTTTTCTAGGGTAATTTTTTTCGGAGTTTACAGAGTTATCGATGTTTTTTGGGTATAATTGCATAATTTTTTTATTTGAAGAATTAATTGAAGAATTTTTGTCTATGGAGACTTTAGAGACGAAGACGTCGTTCGGGAATCTGTAAGAGTAAATAAACATGTTCATTATTGCGAAACCCCATTATGAAATTTGTAATACTTTTTCACGAACCTATTTTATTTACTCTTATAGATTCCCGAACGACGTCTTCGTCTCTAAAGTCTCGATAGTTAAACATTTTTTGGTTCTATTTAATTTTTAAATTCCAAGGTCACTTCAAGGTCATGTAATGTACATATCTGAACGTATTTTTACATCAGCTACGCGATGCAATAAAAAAAATTATACAATTATACGTAAAAAAAACATCGATAACCTTGTGAACTCCAAAAAAAATTACCCTAGAAAAAAAACATTTTTTGCAACAGAATGATTTTTCCAAACCATTCAAATAGCATACAAAACATTTTTTGTATCACCACAATCAGAGGAGATATTTAGGTGGCCTTACTTAGGTGGACCACCCTGTATATCTTTTGGTATATCGCAGGAAGTATGGTCAAACAAAACGTTGTAGCTGCAATATCAAAGCAAGAGTATCTAGGGAAAAACGATTGAAGGCACCTTGAATGATTTAAATGGATTGCTCGCGTGTTTCAGTGACGCACCATCGATTGCGCTCTCCGTGTTTGCTTCGAATGTTCATGCCGATTGCTCGCTTATTTATTTATTCACTTAGACCCAATTACCATTTGTAATTTGTTAGACGGATTTGGAGGTTTGTGTTATTGATAGAAAAGTAAGCACGATTCAAAAGTAACGTATTAAAGTATATTGGAAACACTTAGAAAATGTTGTTTGAATAATTAGTTTATATTGAAAAAGTCATTTCTTTGATGCAATATTTATGTTGTTCAAGAATTATATCTGGTTGGACTTTTTTCATTGAGTTCAAACGCGAAAGACAGACTAATATTTCTTTGTTGACATTATTAACCTCTTGAATTATGATTTTACCGTCGTGAGAAGCAGTTGGCAATTTAATTGATAGGATATTGAGACAGATGGAAAATAAATTGTGTAAAGTAATCAAATCACCCAGAATTTAATCTTGGAAGATTTAGTTTCAAGCAAGCTCTTGGCTCTTCGTGTGTCGCGCACGCATTTTACAAAAGAGATTGGAAAGTAAAAATTAAAATACGTTGTATTATTATAGAGAACGATCATGACTCGTGTTCGTTCTATTATATGATTTGGAGCCATAAACTTTATCACATCTCGCTATCATAAACCAAGAGGTTAATAATCGTAATAAGTTGTCAAGGTCAATCATAGTTGTACTTCCAAATGTAGAATTACATCATTCTATCTTGAAATACAAACAAAATAATAAGAAATATTAAAACCATTTGTTTAATTTATTAAAAACCACGTATTCATAGAAAAATTTAACTCATATTGAACTCAAATTGAAGATATTCTCCTCTTTCGCTTTTGATATCTAGCAGGAAGAATCTTTTTCCCTATACTATTAGACCCTCAGCCAAGGGCGGACTAAGGCCTAAGCAACCTAGGCCCGTGCCTAGGACCCGTTTTTTTAAAAACCAAACTACCAAACGCAAAGTATGTATCATGACTGAAAAATAGGCCCGGAATTACAATGTTGCCTAGAGGCCGCTTTAGTTTTAGAGGCACTGCCCTTAGCCTATAACAACGTGTGACACTATAAAAATAGTAAATGTAATAGCAAAATTTGAAATCTTTCAAAAACACATTTAAATTGAAAATATCAGCCGGTCGCGAAACGGTCTCATTATTTCTCTACTATCAATATTAATTTCAGTTATACGACATATCCAAAAGCAATGAGAACTCTTGATTTCAGAAATTAAATTTTGAGTCATTGCATTTTCAGTCAGAAAAGAAATCGTAGGCCAAAGGGTTAACAGGTTGAATACCACATTCAATTCAATGCTTATCACTTTCAAACAGCAATATTCACGAATTCGTTAGTATATTTAATATTTAAATTAAAGTACTGCTCAATATATTATAACTATCTTTATCTTCAATATTTCTGCTCTCCAAAGATACGATTTTATTAGAAAAGTCTTATTTCAATAGAAACAGTGGAATGGCCGAAATAAGGCTGATATTCAACGTGTTAAGCTGCTCCATAAATGACGAACTTAAAAAATAGAATTAATTAATAAATATCCAGATACTCATTTGACAAACATCCAATAAAATATAAAATATTGTACAATTATCGCAACTTGCAGCAACACTAAAACGCAAAGTTCAACCACAAAACTATCAAATGCTATCCTCAGGGACCAAAATAAATGTCAATATGGAGAGCATTACATTAACTTCTGACTGTCAGGAAACCTGTAAAAGTCGAATCTTCCGCAACGATGCGCGAACGATCGACGAGGAAATGTTTCACTACGATCGATTTCCAATCATTATTAATTATCAGAGTTAATGATCTGGCTGATTGGTGGAACCGCTGTCTCGAGGACCTCGTTAGTTTCGCGCCGTCTGCTTCCTCGTTGTACGTATTTGTTCACTCGTCCTGTCTGTTGTGGCAGTTTCGTCGGCCGACTGTCCTTGCAATCGTTAATTAAATAAATTCACTGCTAATTGTATTCAGGCTTTTCATTATCGGCGTGTCGGTTTGTCGGTGCTCACCGCGGAGTCGTCTGACGACTTCCTCCCTCGTCTCTCGAGCTTTCTGACGCACGACTCTCTTATTCCGGGTGTTTTTTGTCGAGCATGGTTAAAAATTTACAGATCCATGAATCCACCCTGTTCTCATGCGACTGTTTATTAAATGCATTCAATGACAGGTTTGTTTTTAAAGTGGCCTCGGTTTCTTGCAGGTTTGCTGACTCGTTGGTTTAACACTTTGCTTACGAAGATTTTTTTTAGTATTGGAAAATAATCACTTACTTGGCGATCAAAAAGCACCATTTTGTTACAAAGTAAGAGTATTAATGTATAGAAATCATAAATTACTATTTGTTAAATTACATTTCAACGGTTATATTTCAATTTTTAAACTCTAACCATGTGCATTTACATGTAATCAAGAACTATAATCAATTTTTTTTCAAAGGGATAAATGTTACTGTTTCCTTGTGAAACTGATGACCACGGTGAAATTATGGAACTTTGACTTTGATGTTTCGAGTGTATTTGAAAAATTTGTTGCTGAATTTTGTAGATTATGTTTCGGTAATAACATTTGGAAACGATTAGATGGATGTGTCTATGAGAGTGTAATGAGGTTGACTAGATTTATTACAGATGTAACATATATGTATGCTGATTAAAATCGACGCCACGTGACGATTCTATGTGCAGATGGAAAGTCTATTAATGAAGATTTAAAGCTCCCTTTAGAGCGATAAATAATTTTGCCATATGAAAAATTCACAACCTTTCGCCTTTATTAAACTAAACCATCAAAATAATTCTATTTTACACAAATAAAATGTCAAAATTAACACAAGTCAATTTGTACACCGCCGATCATTGTAAAAGATGTTCTTCAGCAAAATTCAAATTCCTGGCGTCTCAATTAACATTAGACTTAACAAGGCAGTCAGAATGACTGTCGATTTTTCATAAAAAATCTTCAAGTTTATTGCCGAGATATAGAGCAGATATTTTCCATCCCTCTTATAAAATATAAGTTACTAAACCAATGAGCTTTAAAAATATAAGTTACTAGACCATCTTTTTATTACTTTCTATTTGAAGCATTCATTTATCATATGTAAATGAAATATATTTAACCTCAATAGTTCTATTGTTACACTCTCAATTGCTTATATCTCTCAATATCTACACACAACGTAAAAAATACAATTGCCTCGTAAGGATAGTCTAATTGAAACTGAAACTCCTTTGAATACTAACAGCCCAAAAATTTCAGGTAGGACGTCATTCAGAGTGTACACTTAACAAGGAATATTTGTCGTCATAATACGTCGAAAGAGACCGAAGAGTGGAGAAAGCGATAACTCAAGTCAGTGTGCTAAAAGCTGCAGTAGTATCAAGTTGAAATAAGAGGAACGACGATGAAGAAATATAAATGTAAATATTAATACAGAGAGTCGGGTACTGTATGGTGCCTAAGAGCCAGGGGGAGACTTCCTCCGGGGATCTTCCTTCCCTTGCCTCTTTCGTCCGTTCAAATATTTAATGGATTTGGCTACATTCACCCTCAGCCATATATATATGCTATATACATTGCATGTATATAAAAACACACACATACATATATAAATAGAAATTCGTATATAGTTAAAACATTTGTGTATACGTGCATTGGCTTCGTAAAGGGTAATTTACACACTGAGGTATGGTTTTGAACGATCATCTTATTGTAAAAGGTTGTACGATATTTATGTATATGTGGCAATGAAAATGATAATTTTATACGTGGTTCGATCAAATATAAACGAGCATTTAGTGGTTGAGAGCGGGGAAGTGTATTTGTGTGAGATCGGGTATTTGTAGTCGTTAACTGTGGATACCTAGAGTAAGGGAACAACATGAACCGGCTTGTCCAGTGCTTAACCCTTTTAGTGCCGATCGAAAAAATTGATTGAATTAATAACAAATGTAGTTGCGAATAAAAAGAATTGTCATTTGGCAATAGTGTCATATAGAATACGCAATATGGAGCATAACTTGTGTATTTACAATTATTTGTCATAAAATTACTGATATCGTATTGGAAACTGAAGATGAACCCTTCGATGTCAAGTTTTAGCAATTCTTCTAACGACGATATATCGTCGTCCGGCACTAAAAGGGTTAAGTTAGTAGCAATTATAATGAGTGAAAGGATTGTGCCCGTCGCATTTGAGCAACGCATAATTATAAAGTTCCTCGGCGGTGAAAATGTGAAACCAGCCGAAATTTACCGCAGACTGCATGCCCAGTTAGGGGAAGCTGCCCTGTCATTTTTGAGAGTGAAGCTTTAGTGGAACAAATTCAAGCAAGGCCGTGAACGTGTTGCGTAAGAAAGAAATGCGAAGAAATCCCGTGAAAGCTAAAATTCGATTGTCTAAGGGGAAGTGTTGGCCACGGTTTTTTGTGACTGGAAGGTAAATTTCATAGACGGACTTTAGACCACTAAAGCAGCCTACTACTGTGGTCTTTTGAATCAAGTTCAGCTTAAGTATCGATGCAAGAGACAAGATTGTCCCATCCGCGAGGTGTTACTCCTCCAGGACAACGCCAGGCCACGTACAGCATCTGCAACCCAGCCGAAATTGGTGAAAATGAACTGGAAAATACTTGATTATCAACCTTACAGTCCAGACTTATCGTCAAGTGATTTTCACATGTTTGCACCTCTCAAAGAAGCACTTCGAAGCGAGCGAATTGAGATCAACGATCAAGTAGAAACATTTTTGCTGAACTGGGTAGGTACACGTTCAACTTCATTCTACGAGAACGAAATGAAGAAATGACCACAACGTTGGGAAAAATGTACAATAAAAGAAGGAAGTTATATAGAAAAATAATTTGTAGAAATGTAGCTGTTGCTTGTAAAATCAATTTTGTTTACACAAAAGGCTCGTTTATATTTGATCGACTCTAATATTTCAATACAATGAGTGAAAAGATCAATAATAAATAAAACATTTGATGCGATACATTCTTCATCAAAGCTGATAACTTAATGAGATCTTTCAGCGTTACATTGGCTTTTTATTTATTACGGTAATTCCATACATTTCTAAAGCCTGGAAATATTCGATTATCGAAATTGAAGCGATTAAAGTGTCATGTAAAATGAATTATCCGATGCGCTTTAATCGTTCATTCAGCGTCTGTAATTTCGATACAAAAGAAAGAAAAAAAGATTATTACCTGCACGGATGACGCATGCAAATGTTTTTAAGTATGGGGAAATAAAGAAGAAGCAGATCGGCCATTAATTAGTCGTCGATCGGTTTCGATCAAGCCCAGACGCGTTCGCACGTGATTGCCCCATGTTAATTAATTCCGACTGTATAATTGAAGTTCCATTTCGTTCCGTGTGTGCAGTCCAATTTGTATAAATAAGAAAATTTAAATTCGAAAGCAATTTGCAACTTGTTATCGCGCATACGGGAAAATGGCTCTCGAAATATTCGAGCGTTCCATGCAACGAGAATCTCTATTTATTTTATCTCTTTGTTTTCTTAATTTCATCTGCTCATTTCTTAAAATATTAGGTACTCGTACGATTTTCGTTAAGCGATAAATTCTAATAGGATTTTATTCAGTAATTCCCACCTGTACTTAAAGTTAGTATCAATAAAAAACTACGACAATGTGATTAATAATTATAATATACAGTTTACAATTGTTTCAATATTCCATTGTTTGCGGGAAGTTAACACGTTGAACGCCACCGGTATTTTGCTAGTTTCGTCATTTCTACTGACGTGCAACATTTTTTATTAAAGTCACATCTTTATAAAGCAGAAACTTTAACAGTAGGTTTACGGAAGCCGTCAAATTGACGGATACGTTTTTAGGAACGCCTTCCAAATTTATAGAGAGGTGATACAGTAGATATTTCACATGTATCTTGTAATATTCAAGTTACTTAACTGATCATTTTCTTTTCCGCTTGATCCCTCTGTTTCTAAATTACTTATTTAATACATTGCGGTGTAATAGATTTCACGTCCGTCAGTCTAGTGTTAAAGACACTGAGAGACAGATATTCGACAGATCTATATCTTTTCAACGCCAATAATTAAATATTTAATATGTTCTAAATATTCCTAAAATTTCGTAAATATTGCAATTTAAAAGTTACATGTGATTTCATGGAATTCAATAGTGCCGGTTACCGGTAACTTCCATGTCAGTCAACGTGTTGCAAATATTAAATTAATAGATATCAAAAAGATGCATGCTTTCATTATAAACCCATACACAGAATAAAAGGAAACGTAGCAAAATATTGGAAGATTAATTACATCATATAAAACAAATATTCTAACACTATAAATTCAAGTTACTAGTACTATTATTAATAATACGAGCACAGAGTGCCATATGACTCAATAGGTTAAAAGAAATTACGATGATCAGCGCACCGTTTAGAATATTAGTGTTAACAAATATGAAAACAAAGATTCAGAGTATTTGAATTTTCATTTAACCAGTTAACTATGGCGATTTCTATTAAGAGTGCGCACCTACGCGTAGGTGTTCCACGTAGCTACGTCGGACATGCAAATCGGGAGATGAGCATAAATCTATCTCAAATTATTTATATTTTTTAGTTATTTGTTTTATTTCTGCATGGTCTCAAAATATTCCAAATGTTTTGAAATTTACGAATATATTTTAGTTTTCGTTAAAATTACAATTTAACACTAGATTTACGGATGTTGATATACCTATTTTTCTGAAGTGAGCCAATTTGACTCATACAAAAAAATCGAAGTTTTTTTGCAAAGAAAATAGTTTCAAATCAATTTAAACGAAAGATTTATTTTAAAAAAATTAACCAACCAATATATTATATATACAGTAATCAAATTTTGAATGAGCCAAATTGGCTCCGTAAATCTAGTGATAAATAACCAGTTGTCGCTAACTTTTACGCATAACGAGTATACTCGTCAATACACAAAATTCTATCGTTTCTGTATGACGAGTATATTTGTCAATCACAGCTAACTGGTTAAGTATGTACAAAACCTAATAATTACACTCAATCCGAGAATGTTTCACAAGTAATACAGGACACTATCGATTGGAACGGTCCGTTTAATTGAACAATAAGATATTTAACATTTAACGCCTGAAACAACCGGAACGATTGTTCTTAGTTTCCCCTCGGCTCACTACTTCTGTTTTACTTTCCGTTCTTCTTCTGTTATGATTTCCCCTGCTTTTCTTAGTACTTACACGAACGAGATAGCAGCCTCCGGAAGCTAAGTTTTACAACTAACTTCGAGACGCTTAAATTTTTCATTACTCTGCCGGAAGTTAGCACAACGAGGAATACAAAAGGGAGCTGTTTATTAACGATATCGATTCATCCTCGAAGTAAAGATTATAATGTTTTTCTTTACATCGTTTAAATGTATTTTGCTTATATATTTGTATTATTCTACAACTCCACGAAATACGAATTTCATTCACACTCGATGACAGACAAGGTGAATGGAAAAAGAAACAAAAGGAGGGAGATGCGTTCCGCGGGATTTGACGGAATTAATTAACCCCGTGGTATAATTAAAGTTCCGTTTCGTCGGCGCGGAACGGCGCCACCCCCATGGAAAGTTAAACTGACGAAGATCAAATCGTGAATCCCAGTTGCAAACTGTGCAGGGTGCCTGTGCAGTAACAGGGTGAGAAAAAGAAGGAGAAATGCAGTGGGTGAGAGAAAGAGACGAAGGGTAAGAGAGAGAAAAGAGAAAGATAGAACATCGAGGTTCAACGACAAAAAGAAGGGGGGACCTTTAATTAAATTCTACCGTTTTCAAATTGCCACGCGTTTTCTATCGGCTTCGCAAATGCTAAATCGAAGAATCAACGGAAATGTCGGTAGGAAGGTCGGAAAAAAAGAGAATTCTACTTTTTGAATATCACCTTTTTCGTGCAATTTCGTACGGCTACGTCGGTCGACGTAAGCCTCGTCAGAAGCGATTTTCACCCTGACAGGCATGCCCCCCCCTAAATTCTGCCAAGAGAAGTTCATTTCGCTAGAGTCTCGTTGTATAAAAGAGATTTAAATATTTCTCGTGTTATTGGATACCGAACATCACTTTCACCGTGACGTTGAATAATGGCGAATACGTATCGTTGGTGGGTTGTTCTCTTTGAAGGCAAGGAAGGTAGATGAAAAAATGATGCTCTGCGTCGTTCGCAAATCTTGTTGAAAGATAAATATCTGGGTTCCTGTTGGATTCGTTTTATTTCACTCTTTTTTTTAAAGGGTAGAAATTAAATTTCTTTTTTGCGTATTTGATGGACGTCATCCTTTACGAAGATTCATTAATTACGGATTGTAGAGTTACTTTCTTTAAAATAAATTTAATTAACACTAGAACTATCGGCGTCAAATCCAACATATTTTAATAAATTAAGTAAGTACTTTGAAAAAGGGGGAATCAAGCGGCGGAAAATTTGATCGATGGGTCATTTATTAATATTTATTCTATGACTCTTATATAAACTTGGAGAATTTTTTGAAAAAATTGTGTACCAGTCAGTTTGACTGGTTTGGTAGTTCTAGTGTTAAATAATCACAATTACTATTAGGTTGGTGCGTATAAAATGTCGGATTTTTAAGTGAATATATAGAACTGCATATCTTTTTTCAAAAGCAGTTTATTATATCAAAAAATGCTTTATTTGCTTCAATACACTTTTCCTAGCGAGATTATAGTGCATAGATACCTGTTTTAAAGAAATTCTGATCTTTAGAATAAGTCAACTCTGATATGGAATTTTTCAGACTGTCTTTATTTTCATACTGTTTAGCTCGTTAAAACTGTTCTAAATGTTTAAAAAAATGAAGGTTGGTTGACGAAAGATCTGGTGAATAAGCTGGGTGTTTTGAAAATTTCATATTTTAATCCATTTAATTTCGAAATTATTTTGTACGACGTATGCGGTCGAACGTTGGCCTGGTGAAGTATTGGACCATGTCGATTAGCAAGTGATGAGCGTTTAATTTTCAATTTTCCATGCATTTCATCAATGTACTGTGGCAGCAATTTTCGACTGTAATTGTCTCCCCATTTCGAAGAAATGAGTAGCGAATTACTCCACTAACATTCCACTAAACTGTTGTTAAAATTTTCTGTGAATGAAGTGATGGCTTTGGAGTATGAGCATAAGCCTCATTCCTATCGAGCCATCGAGGAAACCTTTTCCTATTGTCGTAAAGTACCCTCTTTTCATTACAAGTAACAATGCGATCGAAAAATGGCAGCTTTTGCAGCATTATTGACTAGTTTATACTCAAGTAAAAAAATGATACGAATATCGATTGGATTCATATCGGTACAAAATTCAAAACAATTAAAAAAAGGGCAAACTTTTGAGAAAATCTTCTTTGCTGAAATGTGACTCTGGCTATGAACAATATGATTATAAACGTGGTTATGCTAAAGCGAAAGCATAATGAGAACAGGGGAACAAACATTCATATATAAAGAAAATTCGACATTTCATATGCACCAACCTAATATTTTACTACATCAGCAGTTTAATGATGATAAAAGGCATAATAAAGTGCATCATTCCAAAAATTAAGGAAAAAATTAACAATAACATCGTTAGTAATAAATTAAAAAATATTTATGAAAGAAACATTGTTTTACTCAGTCATAGATGCACTTCGCAACCGCAGAAGTTTCTAGAGGCTGCAATTTAGAAAATGTCAATAACACATTCAACTTGTAAATACAATTCATCCAAGTCAACCTACCAAAAACCTTACGCTCCAATTCCTAAAAATGTACCAAAACAATAAAACCTCTACAATGCAAACCCATGCACCAATTCCTCGCCCTTAAAAACTCCCTTAATTAGTGAGAAATGTTAAAAATTTCTACAATTCCCCCAACTCTCCGATCACTGTATTCGACTCCCCGCCGATTTGGAAAATCAGATATCTCGAAGGTGTGACTTACACTTTATCGCGATTCGCAAATGCGTACGTACGCATTGTTTTTTCCGGCAATTTGTTGCTATTTCCACCATCCCTCAAACGCACCCTAAAAAGAGCGCATGCGCCAGTCTTGTCGCGCCTCAGAAAGTGGAATCATTGTGCAGACAGTTGCGTCCCGACGGCGACGACGTCGACGTCGTCCTCTCCGCGCTCGAAGGTTTATCATTGACCATCCGATTCGTCGCCATGTGACTATTCTTCATCGTCGTATCATGGATGATCGACGGTGTTTCACGTCGTATCAACGAATGATTATTTTATAAATTTTTATTTCTTCGATAAAATTGCTATAACGTTGATTTCTGAAGGACAAATGATTTTTCAAAAAGTGAGATAATATTGGAGTATCGTTCTTGGATGGAGAAGACTTCGTTATGATAAAACTGACATGGTGCGCGGAGTAGGGAAAATGAGTGGATTTTTGGCGGGAAAAAATGTCGATGTGGTTACTGATGGAGATTTTGGATGTTAGACTTTCATAGAGTTTGGGTGGTGAAGGATTTACATGCGTGCACAGGGTAATGCGTGATATTATGCGAGACAATGAGGTGGGGTGATGGCAGCTGTGATCTTCTGCGATGCAAGTTCTTCGTCCTTTTGGCCATCGTTGGCTGCAGCGATGGATACCTGAATGTATTCATCAGTCAGTCTCAAGTAATGAAGCTGTTGGGTAAGTGTCTGTTTTAACACTTTAGGGGTTCTATCCCTTCGCGCTCTGAATTATTCTGTCAATTTTGCAGAGAGCCAAATGAAATTACTTTTACAATAATTTCTATCGTTGATTATTAATTTTTTTAAATGGTAGCACTAATTATGGGTACTAAGGAATATTTAGGTGATATTACAAAATCATTATGAAATTGAAAATTCAATATTAAAACGTTCAAAAATTGACTGAAATGAAAAGCTGTGTCGAGTATAAGTCAACATAGGATTGTACAGGGTTAACGGTCCGATTGTTTGGGTTGAGGACATCAAAATGATCAAAATGAGAATTTTTGGAAAAACAGTCAGTTTGGGGACAAGAGTTGGTGGATTATTATACATATAATTAGGTTACTAGTTCATTTGTTGTTTAAGATGTAAGATTTCCACTTTTTCATTTTACTGAATTTTGTCAAAGGTTAAATTAATATTACGAATATTTTGAATTTCGACTTTTTTAACCCATTAAGGCCCAAAGTTGCGTTAACGCAACATTTCACTTCGAACTTTTTTCGGGGAATCAGATGCATTTAATTTATATTTTAATCTATGTCATAGTAAAAGAACATACCAAAGACTTAATTCGTGCACTTTTGTCCTCTAATTGTTCATAACCTTCAGTTACTTATAACAATTAACAAATAAATAGTCGCATTTAAAATATTTGTTATTTCAATGCTGGGTCCTTAATGGGTTAAACCATTATGACTTGCAAACCGTTATACAAAAGCCCGTTTATTAATTATACCGCGCAACACTTTGACTTTAAAAAATGTTTAAAAAATCATACAAAAAGTCTTTGTTTACAACATTAAGATATCATTATTTATTATTAGTTCAAGACAACACTCAAACAGAAAGAAGAAATTTCAATCATCTTCGTTTGCCGTTTTTGCACGAAATTTCTAATTGTGTGCGGTCCTTGCGGTACTTTGAAAGAATGCTCTCCCTTGCGGGACGTTCATTAACGCGTCTCATTACGATCCTAGTTAGAAAAACGAAAAGGGAGAAACTGCGAGAAGAACCGCGTCACGTTTAAGCAAAAAACCACTGCAACTCTTTTCAAGGGGCATTATTGTACACCAAAAAGAGAAAATAGAAAGGCACAAAGTGAAAGATCGAGAAAGAGAGAGAATATACCGAAATCTCAATTAGCTTACAATGAACGAGGTGCAATGTAAACAGAGAAAGGGTCGATGTGAAAAAAAGGATGTATTTACACGGTTGTATCGTAGGTTTTTAATTAGAAATATTCGCGCGATTCTGCGTGGCAAGCGTAACGAGTCACGGCTGCGTATAATTGCCGGGTTAACAACGACCGGCGATGAACGAGCTCGAATTTAACAATGCTTCCATGCAAATCGCAATGAGAGAGATCGAGATGGTGAGAGAGAAAGAAAGAGAGGTGAAGAGTGAACCCTCGTCTCGTGTTCTTGATAGAGCGTCGATTAACGTTTACGAAAAAGCACCATCTGTGCGATCACTGCGTATACGTATATCAGTGGAAAAACGTGGTGGAAAATAGGAGATGGGAGGCGTGTAACATCAAGTGGGATATCGCGGAGCGAATTATTCGTAATTTTGGCCGTTGCTGCAAATTCGTGAAAAAAACTCAATTACTCGGAACTGCATGTAATGATAGCAACGTGCACAGGCGAAATTAAACTGGGGAAAAACGTACCCAAATAATTGTACGATTCGGGAACAATTTTTGCAATATACGGCTCAAATGCAACTTTTCGACTTACTGTTTTTGACATTGTGAATTTTTCATTGTTAAAAGAGTGTATGTATATACAATATTAATTGCAATATTTCAGAATTGTGATTTTGTTTCTATTCATGTTTTTAGCTTTGCGTGAACAGGACATTTAAGTGAAATAATAACTACAGGGTAGTTGTAAGGTCTGAAACTTGAAAGTAAGAATTTATTTGACACTTTGAAGGGGTAATTCGATGGTGAAACTTGAGAGACAAAAGAACTTTGCAATTTCATAGGAAAGACAATCGTACGAAGTGTCATTTCAACAATTTAGAGCACGGAAGGTCCATTTTTGATGGTCAACAGCTTCGCACACAGGAAGGCACGTATCCACGAGTGTGTACTTAGTCGCTTTATGTCAGCGATTCTCAAGTTTCTTGGTTTCAGCGTTTGTTTGCACTTTCTTTTATGAGATCTGCAATTTAAGTTGGATTTTAAATCCATCAGAATTGTGATATATACATTTTACGTAAAAAAATTTTGTTTGCCATGCGGAGTAATACGATTATGATTGCACTTTTTAGTTTTCTTATACAGTCTTCCAATTTTAATTATAGTATACTACTTTCTGTCAATTGAAACGATTGATGTAACTATCAAAATGATTTTCACCGTGCATTCCAGAAAGTACTGTAACTGCACCACTATTTAATATTCATCTTTACAATTCCACAATGTGTTAGTATCTTCGTCAAAATATTTTTCGATTATATATAAAGTTCTTTACTTGTTTCATATTTTTCCGACATTAATTGCTCTTTTTATTGTTCATACCTCCACCCCTTAATTTAGGTGGATTCCAAACCGACAAAATTCTGATATACCAGATGATAATATAAAAAACTTTCACACACCCAATGAAACAAAAGTTTAATTTTCCTCGAATAACTCAAATCTATTAACCCATTTGCATCATATGACAAATTCAACAATTTATCTTTATTATCAAATTTCTTTATATTAAGTCTAAGTTTAACAGTATTTCACAAAGTGATATTGTACTTTAATCGACGAATGTTCTATAAATAATAGAACAAATAATATAAATGTATAAATGCGTTTCAATGATAGTGACCAGAAAAAGTGCGCGTATATATGCGCTTATGATGCAAATAGGTTAAACTTCTTATTAACCTTCATTGACGTAAAAATCAAAAGAATAATTCCAACCGCAATGGTTTGACAACCTTCCAAAAACATTTGCGAGATAAAAATTACTTCAATAATAAGACAAATCACTAAACAATACAAATACTAGCGTACTCGAAAATAAGTAGTAAATAAAATGGACCTATCCTCAAATTCAAACAAATCCTTCACAAACAGAAATTATTATATTACATAGCTCAGAATTTATCTACAACAGGAAGTAAGGTAAAGGTATCAGTAGTTGACCAGTTAAGAGTAATTTTCGATAGAAACAAAGGTAACTATTTACTCTGTCAATAACTGGCGAGAGTCGATGCCTGGAGACGTTCTTTGAACATTCTAGATTATGTACCGAGACCAATTTTTAAAAAAACATAAGTTATAAAAATTTGAGAAATATATTTAAAAATTCGGCAAATGCTTCAGTAGTTGACCACTTTTGAGATCGATAAAACTAGTAATTGACCACCTTTTTTCGTTAGTAGTTGACCGCTTATATTCGAAGCAGAGTTATAGCATTAACGCTGAAAATCACTTTATTATCGTTTAATTTTAACAGTTACCAGTACAAATTATCATTAATAATTAAATAATAAAAGAAGAAGAAGAACAGAGTAGACATTGGACACTGATCAATAATTGACCGCGAATGCAGTTAATAGTTGACCGCGTCATCGACTAAAACTCAGTATACTACAATATATCGATTTACATTTTGTATTTCTAATAAAGTGAGATGTAAAACCGATACATTATAAATCGTAAAAAAAATTTAATGAGTAATGTCGGTAATTAACCATGCCTGTCAACTTCTGAAAATTCTAGAGAACCAATATCCAGAAGTTGACCATTAAAAAATTATTGCATTTTGTGGTTAAAATAATAAAAACGATGTATATATTACTTATAAAACGTTGCAAGGTCTTAAACAGTAAATAATTCATTTGCGAAATCTTCACAATCTATGAATTTTTTACCTGTACCGTACAGCCATTCTTAACAGAAACGTTAAGGAAATAGAGATATATCGGCATTTTACTTACCTTATTGAATTCAAACGTTCGCTGTTAATAGGTATACTTCACTTTACATGCAATTGTTTCAAAATATAATCGACAGATGCTATGGTATTTGAAATTCACTTTCATCGAAAGTGCACAACTTATGCAAACCTTATTTTTTTATGTTTTCTAAAAAATGGTCAACTACTGGCACATGGTCAACTACTAGTACTTTTATCTTACTAGGCAAAATGATAAAAGAAATGATGCACAACCAGTTCACAAAGGACACAGTGAGAACCCCTGGTCTTCCTCTCTCGATATCACTTTACGGTTTCCTGATTGATCTGCCTCTGTGTCTATTTTTCTGTATTCTATGTGCATATACGCACATGGGCCGCAGTACCGTCAGTTTTCTACTGGCGGGCGAAGAGGAAAAAGTGGAATAGCTGTATTTACGAGCGAACGGACGCTCGTGACTCTTCGAAAATCGAGGCAATCCCAGCGGCGCGCGGCGTGTCGCTCAGAATGGCTCCATCGCTCGTTTCTGGTGTCAATGGTCTTACGGCCGGATCTATGCGCTTTTCCAGGGTTTTGCGTTAATAGTGAAAAACCCGCTGTCGGGCGCACTCACGCGCCGATATAAATTGAAAGGAATCGTCGTGAATTTTTGGGAGGATTAAAGTAGAGACAAATCGGAGTATTTTAACACTAGAGTTATGGCTGCTAAATCTGGTATATTTAAATGTATTAAATAAGTACTTTGAAAAAAGGATGGATTAAGCGGCGAAAAATACGAGCAGTTAAGTAATTTGTATATTATACGATACGCAAGAAATATCTGTCATGCTGTTTCTCGATAAATTTGAGAAGTATTTGTAAAAAAGAGGAGGAATCTGTTAATTTGACGGCTGGCGTAGATCTAGGGTTAATTGGATAGACGAATCATGGTCACGTTGGATATTATCTTTGTTTTATGGACGATTTCCCTTGGGAAATGACATTTGGTGGAATTTTTATGATTGAATACAAATTTCATTAGTGTTTTAATATTGAAATAATCAAGATGGTAGAAATGAGTGGTTCTTAATTTGTTTTAAAAGTCAAGGTGGTGTCATGAAGTGAGTACTCCACTTGTAACTAATAAAGCCTGAATTATTTAATTGGATATATGTTTCCAAAGTGCATATTCGATGTATTTATAATTTACAGATATAACGATGGTAGTTTTAGTGTTAATGTATGTAATGCATCGTTGTTTAGAATCATTTACTATTTTTAACTAGTACCGGGGTGTCTTTAAATAAGTGCTAACTGTCTCTAAAAGTGCGTGGACAATTTTCCTGTAGAGTTAGTGATATTTTATGAGTAAACAATATCGATAATTTAGTAATATATTTTTATTTATATTTTTATAACAGATAATTTCTTAATTGAAAAAAACAATATTTACCGGTTATATCGTGCCGCTTGACATTTCTCGACCAGATTTTTGGAAAATATTTGAAAAATAAATAATCTCATTGTGCAATGAACAGTTCAACTAATTGTAAGCATAATGCGAAAATATATATATTTATATTTAGATTATATTTAGATATTACGATAGATAGACGTGATTAACGATTACGCGACAGGGAGTCAAAAATATTTGTGGTGCCAGTAAGCACACCGAGCTTAAAAAATTGATAATGTTTTGGGATTCAAGCTACATATATGTTACATGTAGTTTTATCGTTCGAATTGCGCCATTTAATGGTATGGTGGATAGGAAAGGGAAAAATTCGGTCGACCATTAGATTTCGCAATCATGCGTCGGCCACAAAGCAGATCGAATGATTGGCAAGCCATTGGATGGAACCCCTTGCGGTTTCATACCGGCTCGAATTTGGTATTGGAGCTTATGATAGTTCTACGTGGCGGAAATTAGAGGGTTGTAGGAATTTCGAGAGAACAATGAATATTTTACGGACTATTTGTTTAAACTTACTTGGCTTGTAATTATAATTCTTTCATTATGATGGAATGTTACTATGTTGCAGGGTTTATCAAAAGTAACTGTCATGGCTTTCAGGGGTTGTTCTATACCCTTGGATCGATGGAGATTTGTGAAAAAAAACGCCGCACAATTCGCGAAATGGTAGCGAATTTTTTTAATTGACTCATAGCATTCATCTTGTTCTGTAAAACGTCTGAGAGAAACCATGGATCGGAAACGAACCGTCCTCACACAAATTAACTTTCAAATGTCTTCGCGATTGGTTTTTGGCTGAGTAAGTCAGGCTTCCAGGTCTCCAAACTTTCGGAAAGAAACACATAAGATATCCTTACGAGTGCTACACGAAATTAAAAAATGGAGAACTGGGTCACCGAACTACTAAAGAAAGGGCATCTAGTTTTTAAGACACATAGGATTAGGAAACATTTCAGAAGCCGTTTCCTGTTTAGACACTGTTTAAACATATTTAAAAAAAGTTTATGACATTGAAGTAATGTATAAAGTTTTATTAAGGAGGGTTTTTAGAATCAATGTATGCAAAAAATTAGATGCCCACAAGAAATTCTAATGGTAGGAGGCGATAGAGCAAACATTCTTCTATTATAGTTTGTTATGCAAATACACATTTATTCTTTATGAGTTATTTTATGACTTTATGTGTTATTATTTGTAGCCTGCTTCACAAATACATTTTATGTTCGCGACTTAATTTTTTCCATTAATACTACATATTAATCTACATTAAACAAAGCACTGTATTTGTAAAATTTGGTAATATTAATAAATAACACCATTTAATACCATTTATACTTTTAAAATTAATTCTAGGAGTAACGGTAGTAATTATTTCCGCTTCACTGGCCAAGAAGTACGGTGATGGCGGGTTGTTGTCAAAACATACTCAGCGGAACTCGACGACGGTAACCTACAGGTATCTTTTCCACGAATCATAACAATAAGACATTTCGATGCTCACCTTGCCTCGCTATCAGTTCCCCCGCGACCGCCGACGGGTAATCAATGCTCCGTGCTCGAGTTCAACTCTTTTCACCTATTAGTGCGGGTATAATACTTTCGAAAACGAGATCCTGAATCACCAAATACCTCTCTTTTTGCGGGATACGTAGTAATTCATCCCCACAGTGGTATCAACCCTTAGTTGACGGCCGTACTTCTACTCTCAGCCACCGAAACACTTTCACCGTTGTCATTACATGTCTACTCTCACAAGGAGAGGACCCCAACTGTCCTACATCGATTTTAACGAGGCTTTGCAAGACGATATCATGTTGGTCCGTAATGATATGTGTAAAATATTAGCCATAGTTATGCAGTAGTTTTAAAGATATAAGCGATTAAAGTTCATACCTCTTCATATACTATAAGATATTCGGCTCGTGAGCCTTAAACCGCAGTCACTGCGCCACCACAGCTGTTGTAACCAAATTCACATTTATAGTATACAAACAGGTACGAAATTTAATCGCTTATATCTTTAAAACTACTGCATAACTACGGCTAATATTTGACACATATCATTACGGACCTACATGCTATCGTCTTGCAAAGCCTCGTTAAAATCGAAGTCGGACAGTTGGGGTCCTCTTCTTGTTAGCCACCAAAGCAAAGTATTGACACGTTTCTCAGGTATATATATACAGTAAAAGCTCCTTATTCGCGCTTCCTTCATTCGCGTTTTCACTATTCGCGGATCAAAAAAATGCGACCCAATTCCTATATTCGCGGCTAAAGATTTCTTTATTCGCGGATCTAATCGGTACATACATATTAATAAAAAAGATTCCAATAGGTATCCAACCCAATATCCTTTGTAAACGCGTCGTCAAATGGACTACTAAAAAAGTAAAATAGACCTTATTGCAACTATGCCTGAAGTATGTTGTTAAATGATATCGCTGCTGTATTGGTTCGGCCTTTGACATAAGCCGCCTTCGCCGCGGTCGGTGTTTTGGAGAATGTAAACAAACAGAATGAAAGCAACCTTATTACTCAATGCATAAAGTATATTTTTAAATGCTGCCACCTATTAGACGTTCCGTCCTTTGGTGACAGGGTTTTTGTCGAATTAAAAGATTATTCGGAAAGAGGATCAATTTACTGAACATTACACTTTATTAGAGAAAAATCTCAGCGAAGGTTTAAGAATGGCAAATGAGCTTTATGATTTCTTTATGAAAATTGATCCGTCTATGGAACGAAGTCTTATTTTTAAGAGGCAAATTGCTAATGCCACTGCTGAATATCAGTCTGAATTGAAGGAGCTTTTAAAAACTGCCAAGCAAGAAAAAATTACTAAATTCTTTAAACCATTGCCTAAGCCTGAAGGTAATAATTAATCAATATGGTCAAAAACTTCAATCAAATTGATTTTTTTATATATTTGTTTTTTATTTTGTCACCTAGGAACATATCCCCTATAATCCCATATAAATTACCATTCCATATTCACGGTTTCTGTATTCGCGGCATATTTACGGAACATATACCCCGCGAATAAAGAGCTTTTACTGTATTTAAAATATATATAGTTAAAATTATTATATATATACAATTTTAACTAAGATTTTAGTAGATTTATTCCAAATGCGATTCCACATTTTGCTCTTAACACTTTGCCGTGCCATTTTTTTTGTGATTAAATGTGCAATGACCTTGAATTAATTACTAAAATAACAATCTAACCCCTAATTTGGGATGTGGTAAATGACTTAACGTAATATTGAATAGCGTAGAATTAATTTTATTTTATGAGGACCCACTGATATTTGTAATCAAATAATTTTTGGAACACTTCAAAATTGACTATTCCATTTATCGCGTCACGATTAGCACTCGTTATTGTACGGCAAGGGGTTAATGAAACACGATCGCAAAGGGTGAGATATCCTAACCCGTGAATAAGAAAGACTCTTACAATAGTACGAAGGGTAAAGCGCGGTGTCTAATTCTTCAGTTTCCTCGCGCATATATGTAAATGCCAAATGTTGGTTTAACAATTTGAAAAAGGTTTTCGCTTTGTTCCAAATTCCTTTTTCTTCCTAGATATCAGCTTCATCTTCGTTGACCATTTGAAAGCCGATTTTTAATTAAACTTACCTGCGAGTTAGGCCTCGAAAGAGTATACGTATTTTTTCCCTATCTGTATTAAGGCAGTGAAAATTGGTTGTAGGACAATCTCTGAAAGCCATGAAAGTTACTTCTGAAACAACCTGTACATATTTTTCCCTGTGGTTTTTCTGTTCTACTTCTCTTCTTTGGTTTTAAAGATATAAGAAGTAAAAGAGTAGCGTGTGTTGTGGCATCGATTGAACAAATCGATTATCTAAACTTCCCTTGTTGTCACTTTGAATAATTTATGCCATATGGTTGTCCCTACGAAATAAATCAATCAAATCTATTCGTACCTGACATAAAGAAAACTTCATATAGTTTGGAGATGATGTTTTCACCTGTCGGTTTACATCGTCATGATGTATTTACGATTGAGTTTTGCATGTATGCTTTTGTGACGTTTTCAACGCGACCTCCACAGAAAATAATAATGGCCTCCTTTATTGCATAATACGCATAGTCGAAAGCTTTATAAAAAATTTACTTTCGTGGCATAGTACCCATAGAAGGACATCTCCTCACAGAGTCGCGTGTTTTGGGAAAAAAGTGAGGGAGATCGCCATCTCAAGAGATTGATTTCCACGAAGTATAATTTTAAGTTCAGATTTGTTTGAGAAACCAAGTTGGATGCACATTTATTTGACAAAGTTAAATATCTTAGATTATTTAGTATTTCATTTTGCATTCTATTCTTTCATATTATTGATTTAACATATATACTATTTTTATTATATATTAATTATTTGAGTTTATGTATATGTTACTTTTATTTGTTCAAATCATTACGAAGCTTTACAACATCCACCAAATAATTTAATCCGCACCTACACATTAGCCATTTGAACTCTATCTCCTCTTTAATCTAATCCTACTACACTTTCCACATTCTGTTAAAAAAAAAGTTTGGAAAGACGGTTGAATTTTAATGTTCTTTAATTCATAACTTTAAAAATTACGGTGGAAATATTTATTATACATTTTTCAAGAAATGAAATGTCATTAAGTCTGTCAACATCGTGATTGCTACGTCATAGCTTTTGGAATATTTTATTTATATTAACATTAGAAATAAAAAATCAACGCGGACTTAAGGTCCGACGGTATACAAACCACTTTAAGTAATTAAATTTTATAGCGTAACACTTAGTTACACTTTCCGCGAAAAATTTCTTCCTTTCCAGAGAAGACTTCCACTAAACAGCAAACGTTTGCCAGTACACCGCTACGAATTTTAAATTTCCGCGATAGGCAGCCCACATTTCATTTCCCTCGACAAATGACAAAATGTCCGTAGCCTACAAAAAAAAAATCAACAAGTAAAGGTCTTAAAAATGACTTTATCGAAATAAACAATTTTTCTTCTTCCGCTTTTTCCCTCCCTTTCTCTCTCACCGGAAATGTAACACGTTCGGCGGCATACACACAGTATTTATCGATTCTCGAGGAACCGGTAAACTTCATTTCCCAGTGGTTGAAAAGCGTAGGCCGGGAAGGCTTGAAAAATGCATTGCGCTAGCAACGTAACTGAAAGTCGTCAGTCTTCGTCCTCTCTTTCCATGGTGCAAGAGGCCGACGAATCGCCGTAACGGAGTGACGTGCACCAAGCGACCCAGAGGTGCATTCGACGAGGGCTCTGTGAGCCGACAGAAAGAATGGCGGCTTTAGAGTCGATTTCTCAGGTGCCTAAGCACCCGTGGAACTTAACGGACGACGTAATCCTCGTCAGATCTCGAATTCCAGGGTGCACAGTGAGGTAGAGAGAGAGGGACGAAGAGAGAAACAGTGAGGTAGAAAGAACGAGAGAGAAATAGGGAGAAAGGGTTACCAACTCGCGAGAAGCGACCTACCGGAGGCGAGTTTAGTCGTCGAGGCTCTCGAAAGTCACTTAACTTAGATTGCACGAGCGAAATGACTTTAGTTCCCCCGGAAAACTTCGTTCCGGCGGAAGGGCATTGCTTGAAAGCAGTGCAAAAAAAACGGACCAACGGTGAAGAGGGGTGCGATGCACGGTGACAGAGAACGAGAGAGCAAGGGGAGACGATAGGGGGTGAAAGGACGACGAGATACTGGAAAAGATAGAAAGAAGAGAGAAAGAGTAGACGTCTTACCCCGTAGCATCCTCTTCCCTTCTTTGGGAGTGAAAATACAAGTAGTCGGCTGACGCCTCTCGGCGTGCAAATTCAGCATGTATTTCCGTGCAAGTTACGAACGTTTATACGGAAACCGTTTCTGATTGGATAGAGGATTTTCCGAGTGCCGCGACTGAGAGACGTTGTATATGGCCACTCTGTGCTCGAGCAGAGACAGCTGAAAGAGGGAAAATCGGAATTTTCAGCTTGAAAGAAGGGTGGCCCCGATATTAAAATTTTCCTCTTAGTCTGCAAAATTTGACACGATTTTTACAAACTCGACTTGATGTTTGACGTATATTTGATCAAATTTTCGAGGCTCTGAAGTAACTGATTTACCTTCTACCAAATTATCGATTGCATTGATGTCTGTAACCTTCCTCTCGAATAATTGCAATTAACCCCTTCCCCTACGATTTGTTTCGTGGCTGCCTCCGCTATAATGCAGAGTTTCATTGCTAAAGTAAAAATGAATCAGTGATTCTTGAAATGTCGAATAATTTAACGTAATATTGATGTTATAGAAACAAAATTATGGCATTGTGTTTCATTAATATTTTCAATTTAATAGGTTTTGAAAAAAATGTTCTATCCCAGATCTCATTACGAGTGTCACTCGTTATAGTAGGGCAAGGGATTAACAACAGAACTGCTGACGTTGAATCTATTATATTTCGATACATTAAATAAATACTTTAGAAAGCGGAAAATCGAAAGATGGAAGGAATGATTAATTCAGTAATTTATATTTTATAAAATGGATTTTTAACACTTTATCGACCGGTATTTTTTTAACATACTACCCACTTTTGATCGGTCACTTGCCCGCAAATAATTCCCTGATACTGATACCTATTCGAAAATTGTAATGTTTCTTCACTGAGTCCTTGATAAAGTTAGCCACAGTGATAAATAATAATTTATTAATTGCCATAGCAACCAATTAATAAGTTAAAAGTTCAAAAGTGTTGGGCCGGAAAAGCCGATTAATTGGGTATCGGTCCGTAAAGTGATAATATCTACTCTATGGTTGTCTTATATATTTATAATTTTTTAGAAAACACGTAGAACGAGTAATTTTGATCACTTTTATAGTTCTAGTATTAATCTTAATTGCAATAAATATTTCTCACTTATAAATTACAACAGTACAATTCCAGTTTCCTTCTCTCTTCAACAGAATGCCATATATTCGAAAAATTTGACGTGAAAAATCCTCAAACACGCTGCACGAAATATTTGTTATACGTTCGGTCGAATTATGCATACACGATGCATTTTTGAAGCGGCTCATCGATTATTTATAAAACAAATCTCGTCGGTTGGTCGAGGAGCGAATTTGTCCTATTTCGCATATAATTTGCACGGCATCGAGTAATTGGATATCCACCATGGAAACGAATGGACACAGTGGTGTCGGAGAGGGTGAAGGGTGCAGAGGGGGATCGAAGCGAGGTGGCAAATGGGGTGGGTTTATTTAAAAAATCCCTGCCGAAAAAATATCAGCGTTGCCAAAAGTTCGTGCCGGCGTGGAAAATACTTTTTTAATTAACTCACCGGCCGGAAATTGAGCTGCCGAAAAAATAAATTTACGCGGCACGGAAATATTTTCCTACACGATCGTTTCGACGTTGGCGCTTCGCATTCGGCACGGACCTAGCGAACTTTCGGGAAATTGTTTTCTCGCATTTCCTCCGTACTGGAATTGATTTTTAATTTGTCGGCGGACACACACGTCGGTGCGTGGGACTGCAATCTGTTTCGTGTGTTTGCCACGTCTGGACCGCGGGACGGCCCGACAAACGGCCGGCTGCTGCAGCCACCTCGTAAAACAACTTTCCCCGATAGTTCGGCTCGACCTCTGTCCCTGGAAACGACAAGAGGAAATCACTTATCCCGCAAGAACGCGCCTGATGGAAAATTATGTAACCGGGGTTCCTATCGCCAACGGCTGTTCTATCGAAGCTTTTGTCGATTGTTGTAGCAATAGCTGCCTTCCATCATTGGCTTTGTAACTTTTCATGGAATTGTGTTATTCATTGGAGTTTTGAAAGGATTTGGGAATTATTTCGGAAGGTTTGGAAATATTTATGAATTTTTATAAATGATTTGGATTTTAATCCCTTGGCCTACAATTTTTGATAATTCGTGTTATTGAACGTAATATTAACACTTTGCCCTACAATTTGTTTTGTGACTGTCTCTGTGTTATGCCTCAGAATTTAATTGCTAAAATAAAAATTGATCATTGATTCTGGATACTTCGTGTAACTTAACGTGATAGTAATATTATTGAAATAATATTATCGCGTCGCGTTTCATTAACATTTTTAATTGGATGTGTTTTGCAACATTTGAAAATTTCTTATCTCATCTCACGAGTACCACTCGTCATGGTAGGGCAAAGTGTTAACATATATAACCAGAGACCGTTCTGCGACCGGCTGATATTTTCAATTTATTAGGTTGGAAACAATGAAACGGGCGTTTTTGTTTAGTCTATGTTCAGCTGCGACTGACAATGAGAGAGGTTCATTATGACGTGCATTCAATATTTTTATTTATAAATTTCTAAATTATTGTTCTTACTCATTTCGTAAAATTTTGTCGTGTTTGTATCCCATTATTGTTTTATTTTTCTCCGAAACCAGATTGAAACAAAACGCGATTTACATCTACTTTTCTTGTGAGAGTTCAAATTGAATCATACCGCAGCTCAAGCTTCAAGAAACATTAATCACGTATTCGGAGATGAATCCACTAATGAAAAAAATACCCGATATTAGTTCCAAAAATTTCGTTTTGCTAATTTGAGTATCATCAAGGAGCCTCGAGGAAAACCACCGGTCCATATTGATAACGAGGAATTATAGACGACTGTGGAATCCGATCCACACACAACTATTCGTAAACTGGGGTCTAAACTAGGAGCTAGCCATACAGCTGTGTTAAAACATCTGCGTGCAATAAATAAAGTATTGTTTTTATTCAACGCCCGTTTCATAGTTTCCAACCTAATAATAGCTTTTGAAAGACTTTGAAATTTCCTATTCCTTTTTGCGCGCCACGAGTGTCACACTGTTGTAGGCTAAGGGGTTAAAGAAAGTCTGTGGCTTGTTTGGATATCGTTTAATTATTGCGAACATTTTGGAAGCTTTGTAAAGAAACTGGAGAAATTATTCTATTTTTGAGTGAATTTATTGTTTGCAAAATATTAAATTTACGATTAGAAACATTCTTTTGAATGTGGGATATCAAATTGTCACAATACGATGGAGGAGAGGGAAGTAAAAAGTAGAATTTTTGAAGGTAAGACAAATAAGTCCTAACAATAAATGGGCAACATCGATCATAGGCTCTCAAGACTACATATATTTGCTGCGTTATTCGTTTTAACCAAATTAGTCACGAGTAAATACAGAACTTTATTTGCATTCGGTAATTTAATTTTTCGATGCGTGTACTCATTCTCAATTTTATGAATGTATTTGTTCTCTCAATTTTGTTGTCCATAATTGATATTTGTTTTACGAAAATGTCGGCACCCTCCTGTCAATTGTGATAATGCATGTATTAGTATCTGCTTCCTACACAGTGATATTCGCAACAAAATTAATTTATATTCGTTTATTTATCGTATTCTTTCTACACGTGTCGGCCAAGCACACTGTTCATACCAGTCAATCGCTCTTCTCTCGACGTATTTTAATTCACATGATGCTTGATTCGTACAATATCCTGCTCAAAATATAAAATTACCAAAACCAAAGTTATCGATAATTGGCAATTCTCCATGGTGCCCAAAATTAATTCTCCATCCAAAAATTATAACATAGTTCATTAGTGTACTCAGTTAAAAGTTGATTATTTCAAAATTCTCTTACAAATAATTAACTATCAGAAATACAACCTAATTTGTTTTCTAATATATAATATTCTCGGTGCTTCAGCACCCACTCTACACCAGTATATCCATAAATGCTCAAATTCGCAATTGTACTCGAGGTTAAGTCCTTCTTCGTCACCCCTGCGAAATTTTACTTAATTTTGTATCTAATATATAATAACTTCAGTGGTTCGAAATCCTTCTAAAACAGTAAAACCTAAGTGCAATAACCGTAGTGATAAAAGTCGAAAAAATATAAATTAATACTAGATCTATTAAGTTAAAATGACTGGCATGTCTTTTTTGGAAACAGTCTTGAAACTTCTAATGCTGTTTGTTTTTCAATTTTCTATGTCTACATTGTAGAAAACAGCGTTTGAATTGATCAAGTTTTCTGTCTCCTTCATTTATTTCATTCGAACAGAATTATTTGACAATATTAAATCAATCGTCAGTAGATCTAGTGTTAATCTAGTCACATCACAACTAAATTTGGTAAATGTCATAAATTCTTCAATATTTTCAGTGCCCCTTTAAGAAAATTCCTAAGAGACAAAGGGATGACGTAGGCCCGGGCCGATGCCTTGAGTTTACATTATAATATAAACAACTGTGCTAACGACTGTGCCGTTATATTTCAATTAAGCAGTTCGTTTTGGGCATCTAAGCTAGACGGATGCGAAACCCTTAATACAATCTTAATATTTTAATTATTACCACCATTATTAATATCATTATTATTATTACTATTATTATCACCATTATATTAAACTACTCAATATTTTTCATTATCTAAATGTGTATACCATAGTTCTATTTTTGTTAATTGGTGTGGTGAAATTTATTGACTACTTAATACCTCTTACACCAATTTATCAAATTAACCGGTGAATCTAGGTTAGATCTGGTTTATCTCCATCGTGGACCAGGCCAGCTTGCTTGGGGGTTACTTGAACTAGAAGATAGCGAACCCATAGTGGTTACACAGGAAAAGAGTTATTCCTGGCCCAACAAAAAAGATCACCAGATAAATGATTTGCTCCGATTCGCCCGATGGACAGAAACGTTCCTCGTCCTCACGTATTTTTGATTCCAATGCGTGACTGGCCGAAAACCCGCTTACAGATGAAATATGTGTTTAATTTTCGATTGTCATTTGCCGAATTTAGGTTTTGGGTCCTATAGGAAAGCATTTACCTCAGGGGCCTGACCAACTTGCTGCTCCGGTACGGGTTTGGGGAACCCGGAGTTACCAGAGCCACAGGGATGGAAAGCTCGCAAGGGGTGAAGAGGGGAGTTCTCAAGGGCCTGTTCATCTTACTGGGTCTTAAGACTTTCGTCTGGATTAGGTCTGAATTAGTTCTCGTTTAATTTCGGGAGCTTGACCACCAGCAATTTCCACATTCCCCGGATCCGCGAAGGGGTGCATAAACGCACTTCCCCTCCTGAGAAAAAACGATTTGCGTTTCGTTTGGCTTTTAGTGGTAACTATATATAATTCATCACATTTCCCGTAACACCTACAATCCTTAAATCCCCTCACCGCACAAATTTCTATGTCACATAACCAAAATATTCATTTGCTTCCCTCGACATTCTCCTTCCGCCCTTCTGCTCTCAAATTCTTCCCAAAAGGGACACTATCCGAAATGAATTCCAGAAACATCTACCTTTATCTAGACACCACGTGTTTCTGCCTTTCCTTCCGTTCACGAGCGATCGAGATAAATGTCTATCGATGGGGGTGGCCGAGCTACACCTTACGACGGATTCTCCACTCTCTCTGCACGATCTTAGGCACTCGGTTCACGTTCGACGACGCAGACGGCTTTCGTACGATCGTTTATCATTCGGTCTGGTATACGTGCAAAAATATTGACAAAAATCTTCCCTCTGTCTCCTTCCCACGACTCGTAGAGGTGCAAAGATGTCATAAAAATGCAGGCGTATCGTTTCGTCCATATCAATTTCGATGCTAGGCGTGCAAATTGCAAGGAGTGTTAGCCAAATTGCAGCAGTTTGCCGACGGGTAGATCCGGCCAGATGATAACGAAAACCACCATGGTTTATGGCCGAGCGACCTTTTACCTCTCGCGTGTCAGTGCTCGCGTACGGGGGTTTCCAATGGGTGGCATGGTCGACTACGTAACCAGAGATTCCCATATTCCTATGAAATGGGCATAAATACCATGGCCCATGTAGATGCAACTGGAAATACATTGGGTATCGATGAAGTTATGCGAATTCGGTTGTATTGCCTGCGAACCACGTCAGAGTGCAAAAACATCGGCGCATCTTGAAATATATTGCAGGACGGACAATGAACGTATATGTGCGGAAGGTGCACAATGGAAGGTACGCGCGAAGGATGGGGAAACGACTAGTCCGAAATAACTCGTTTCACCATGGCGCCGCTTGTCGGATAAATGCTTCATACACGTTGGGTGAAGAGTATTTGAGAATGGGGAGGATTGTCGCTTCCTTTAGTCTCTTTTTTTTTCATTTTTTTACTGTGTTCCATACCGCCCGGCGTTATATAATGCTTTCGGTGGAATCGTGGTTTAATAAGATGAGATAGAATATCATCAGTGGTGCGAAATGTTTTGCACATTTTGTCGGTATAAATAAAGCTACTTGTGTTAAATCTACTTTCTTTTAAGTATATTAAATAGCAAAAGGGAAATGAAGAGATGAAAAAGATGATCGGTTAAGTAGTTTATGTTGTATGAAGTAGATGTGGAATGTTTAGTGTAAAATTACTCTGATATATTTGGAGAATTTTTCGAAAAATTAGGTAGCAGTTATTTTATCTCCCTTGGAAATTTTAGTGTCAGATATTAAATATCTATCTCGTCCAATTTTCTTCTTGTAGAACGTGTTTTATGCAGCACTGTTAAAATTTGTTAATTATTTAATTCTAACATAGACACTATTATTTGTTTAGTAGCTATAATAATTATCTATTTCTCTTTTCATTTTTTTTTTCTAAACTATTCCAATATCAACTTAAAAAAAGGCAAAACTACAATGTAAAATTGAAAATCTTAAATTTGAATTTAGTTGGAACTTTTAAGATACTTTTAACAAGAAATAAAATTCACTGAAAATTACTTCCACGCTGTTGTAATTTAACTTCACTTTTTGCGCAACAAAGCGTTTACCGCTGTACGAGAAAATACTTGCGAGCGCTTCCGTGAAGATACACATTTGCGCCGCTATTACCGCAAAATGTGCATTTTGCCTCCCTGCTTTAACGTTCCACGCGAAATTTGATTATCAGGTTTAGTGTTTTTTTTATCTAAAGGAAAGCCAGGTGTCACCGTTAAAAGGTAGTTTAGCCTTTGTACCGGAAGAGACATTTTGTAGAGCTAAAAGCTCAACGACACGGGATTCATTCTTTTTACTTTCTCAACTTTCTCGCTAATATTTTTTTCCCAGGAATAGAAAAGTGAATTGTTTTAAATAACTAAATACATTTAAGTCTAAGTAGAGAAATGTAGACGAAAATGAAAAGGAAATACATATTATTGTGCATATTTACGTTTCAGCGGAATTCTACTTTATTCGAATTAAGTAATGAAGAAACTAAAAATAGATTATTAACACTAGATTTGCGGCCGCTAAATCTGTTGCATTTGACACTAGAACTATCAAGCAAGTCAAACTGACTAACTCACAATAATTTTCGAAAATTTCTTAAGTTTATAGGAGAGTCCTAGACTAGTATGCTACGTTGATCTTACAAAACACAGATTACGAATCGACCATCTTTTCCATCTTTTGATTCCTCTTTGTCCAAAGTAGTTATTTAATATATGGAAAAATATTAAATTTGATGCCGGTAGTTTTAGTGTTAAATATATTAAATAAGTACTTTGAAAAAAAATGGATCAAGCAACAAAAAATACGATCAGTTAAGTAATTTGTTTATTATGCGATACATGTGAAATATCTACTGTACATATGTATAAATTTGAGAAATATTTTTGAAAATGTAGGAACCCGTCAGTTTGACAGCTGCCGTAGATTTAGTGTTAACGATACCTTTTAGTTTTCGATGACGATTTGAAACATATCCAGACTGAAGGATATTAAAAAACACTCTTCTTATTAACTATAACAATTAATATGCTTCCAACTACGCAATAAATAGTTACTGTAGTGAATGTTCCATGGGTAGTGATATGTGATCTATTCATACATTATTCTACACCATTGTACGACCGTGTTCCTTGGGCATATTACTGCAAAATCCCCGATACGATGATAATGGATTAATTAATACGTCTTTCGCATAATTGACGGATTTTCCTGCAACCATGTTACCCTTTTCCACCTTTTCGTCGAGGGTTGAGGTTACGCTGGAATGCCGCCGATTACATCGATGGCGAGGGAAGCAAAAGGGATACAAGTCCGAAATTGACCGAAATGAAATAAGTGAATTTTCTGGTAATATGCCGTGAACTGTGGGTGGTTAAAAGGGACCAAATTAGGTATATTATCGGGGCGCATTTGTTTCAATTATTGATGTCATATATCAGTGATATTATCGCAAAAGTGACTGTGCTTAAATTTTTTCACTAATTATCTACAGGTGTGTTCTTGTTTAGCAAAGAGCTCCAAGTTAATAATTTCGAGAAGTTTTAATTAAAATTATAATTTAATTATTGCTGCACCGTACAAATTACAATGTGATGATATTATTTTATAGAAATAATAGAGGACTGAACAGCCTAAGCGTAAATAATTGAGACAACTTCCGTACTTATTGCCATAAATGTTCCTCTAAAAGTAAAATATTTTCTTTAAAATAGAAATTTCAAGATTTTAATCCTAACACGGAAAAAATCAAAACCAAGTTTATCTACCCCTCTTATTTTCATTTCTAACACCACTAAAATTACTTCATTACTCAGCAATTCTTGAAACTACCCTCTAAAAATACCATCTAAAAAAAAATGTCACCTCAGCACCACTCCATCGTCATCAAACCATCCAAAAAATCTCGAAAATGCATAGAAATACCACAAATTCTTATCCCCATAAAAGAGGGATGTCGGTAAAAATTTCTATGAAATCCTTAAGAATAAAGGGCTCCGTCGACGGTCCAATTGTCCCTCGCGTCAAACTCTCATTCCCAACGTTCGCATTTCCGTCTCGAAAGTAGCGTCAGGGTTTTATGAAATTCGCAATGATCGATGGGAAGTTACGTCAGGACATTTCCTCCTGCGCTGTCCACTTGACGTTGAATCCATGGTTGGTGGTGCAGGGAGGCAGAGCGCGGGATACATTGCGATTAATACGTCGGCCAGGCAAGTATGCAGGTGATTTGCAATCCAATCGACGAGCGGTCCGTGCAGCCCGGTTTACACGGGAAATTTATATACGCTCACGCTTCGCGGAGGCCGATATACGCCGAGTCTCGCTTCCATATCCACGATTCCGTACATATTTACACGTGTCTCGGTACGGCGAGCGTGGCGTGATTTACGCAAACACTCGCGGAAGACGCGTCAGAATTTATTCCCTGCCGGATCATCGATCCGTCAATAAAAGCGAGTTAAGCCTCGGCGATCATCTATTTGCACGGGGAATTAATATATGTTCATCAGGCTATCGACGGGGTCGTGCTCTGTTTGTTGGTATTATCTCGTTATTCGAGAAATGTATTGTATAAAATCATCCCTCTTGGATAACGCACCTACCCCGCCTACTCTTCTTCTATCTCGGCCGTATGAATATGAAAATATTTGTAAATCCGGAGAGTATAAAATGTATCGTGGCGACGTGTAAATATGAAAATTACTCGGAGATATTTTAAGCGAAGTTTCGTCTCTTTGTTTTAACTCGACTGTGTCGTCGTGGTTCTTTTTTTATGCCTTAAATATCTCTGTTTATTTGAATTTTTTTTTGTAACTATTTCCGTCTGGGGTTGAATAATAGTATTTGTTGACGGGTCTGACTCTTTTTGTCTGTTTCTACTTGTTTCTCTTTGTTCTTCTTACTTACTTTCTCTTTATTTCTACCTATTTTTCTTTTTTTCTGTAACTATCTCTGTATACACGTGTCTATCTTCATCATGATGCTTATCGCTATCTTTATCCTTTTATGTTTCTATCAGTCATTTTCTCTCTTCCCCATATACCATGCCTGGTTCCCTTGTTCATCCTAGGGCACATAAATTCACGACTAAATTCGGCTCCGGCTATTTACGGATGAAAATATATTTTATCTGATTCCCTTGGACGTTCATACGTGGATGCCCGTAATGCTCGGCCTTTCGAATTATTCCGTCGGCATGGAATCTTGCGCGATCTAAGTGGAATAATAGCAAAATGCTCGCACTCGCATGTTCCATTTTACGATAAGAGCTTCGATAATAATGGATTTCGATGTAGCATGGTATAAATTCTCGTAAAACATTTCATGTTTGCACAATCAGTAAGATAACTGTTACCGTGGAGGGAATGATAATTGTAAAATCCATCGTCATTCGACGGTAAATTATTTTCGTTGATAAAGCTGTACCAAATGTTTGTTGATTTATGATAAACGACATTTTCATTAGCACATTTGCGAATTAACAATGTATCCGCCTAAAATACTGTAATTTACATCGTGCATCGACGATATTTTAATATACCGCGTCAGTATTAAAATACCACAGTGAACAGCAATTAATGAGAACGTTCCGAATGTACTGTGGTGCTAGATATAAATGTGTATATGAATATATATGTATTTATGGAGTCTGTGTATTATAATAGTCATTTGCAGTTCAATGCGTCGTGGTTTACGCGACATTTTCAAGACCATCGATCGACTCGTGAACATATCGGTTTCTACGTGACATATGGTACATGCCAAACGCACCGTGCACGCATCACGTCCAAAGTGGTTTAACGCGTTTCTAGATATATGTAACGTGAAAGAGAGACAGAAAGGGAGAGAGAACGTATATATAGGTAGATTTATACATATTTCAACGGCTACACATTGACACACGCATCGATATCTGCGCACGCATTGTTATATTCTAGGCGCGGTCGAATTTGCTTTTGCTCCTAATGATTATTAGAAGCTGAGAAAATCATCTTCACATTGTCCTTTAACCTGTTAACTGCGTTCGACGTGTATACACGTCAATTGAAAGTTCTATTGCGGTAGTCTTTTAACACTAAATTGTCAATTCCTTATCGACTAAATATGTAAAAATTCCATGTTTCGCTTTCCTCTTTTCGTAAAATTTACAACAGGAGCATTTGCTTAGTCTTTAACGTAGATTACTATATAGATATGTAAAACTGAACTATTATTTTTGAACTCATACATTGGTTGTTAGTTACATAATGAAATATATGTAAATATTGTGTCCCCTCCCCCGCAGACCCCTTTATTTCACATTATCGAATGTGGTATACCCATTTTTACGATTGTGAGCCAATTTGACTTATAAAATGATTTAACAGTTAATTGTATAAGACATGAAATTTGTGTCTTATATCAGAATTGGATATCTTGCGGCTTGTAAGCCGAACGTGATTAGTGTCTCATCTAATTGGTTCACTTCAGTAAGAATATCCGTAATTTTAATTATTCATCCGTAAATCTAGTGTTAATAAACATCCACTCTTTTTATTATTCTGATATCCATGATATAATTTTTTCTAATTAAAAGTTAGAAAGTTTTCTAAGTAAAAGAAACAAAGTTTTCTATTATTTCTATAAAATAATATCATCACATTGTGATTTACATGGCACAGTACTATTTAAATGATAATTTTAATTAAAATTTCTTTAAATATTCAACTGGGAGCTCTTTCACAATCAAGCACATACATGTATCTAATTATTGCGCTTCTCTATGTATATCAAGTTCAATTCGCGATCAAAATTTAAGCACAGTCACTAAATTTGCGATTATATCACCGTTGTATGGCGTCAATAATTTTACTGTATATTTTACGTCATCTTAAAAAATTAAAACAGTCCTCCAACGTATTACACACAGTTTATACTACTATATTACGATTATACAGTAATCCCCCCTATAACACGGTAGATTCGTTCCGCGTTGTAGGAGTATTCTCGTATAACGCGCTCTATGACCCCGTATAACGCGTTATGTACAAATGATTCAAGTAAATCGTATATTAAGGAAAAACTAAATATGTGCGAAATATGTGCATTTTATTAAAATCAAACTAAGAACATTTTAAATAAAAAACTTATACATATGTAACTAAAAAACAGATAATTTCAAAAAAATTACATAATTCCAAAAATAGTTATGTTACATGTTTATTCGTTGTCGGAGCTATCTGAAATAACGTTTCGCCGACATCTTTTTTTTATAAAATGTTCATAGATTTCATAATTTGAATCTTTGTTATTTTCCTTACTCAAGAGCATATCTTCTTGTTCGTCTATATTAATTGAAAATTCACTATCTAATGATTCTTCGTTTTCTGTTTTATGTTTTTTCTGAATTTTTACATATGGTACAAGACAGTATTGAAGATTTATTTTAAATTCACTAGATCGTTCCGCTGAAGAATCACAATTCGTAACAAGTATGTATAACGTGGGAAATCCCCGCGTCATATGGGGGAAAACACGTGTTATACGAGGGACATGAAATCGCGTTATATGAAGATGCGTTATAACAGTAGCGTGTTATAGGGGGGATTATTGTAATTTTCAGCGGAGTAAACGTAAAATACAAAAAGAAAAATATCTTCAACTTTCTTTACTTCTTATGAAAAATGTTTCCACATGCTCCAATTTGTAATTAATTTTATAATCTACTTAACAATATGACATAAAAGAATTCCTCAAATTTCCTTCGCAAAACAAAGAATTCCATTCTCTCGTAGGATAGACAAGAATTCATGACGTTACATCCACATTTTATTTATAATAAGCGTTTCTCCTTTCACAAAGTAATAACGTGAATACTCGTTTGCCATTCTCTCGTCGAGTGGACTCGTAAACGAAACTCTCGGCTTGAGCTACGAGGGAAAAAAACACCGGTCCTCGTCGAGGACACTTCGAAACGTCCAATTTTTATTCGCTACATTTTTTTTTATACCTCTATAGTTTCACGAGGCATTTCGCAATTCCGGACACAGTGCAAACCCGCACGCGAATCCTCGTCGCCGACGAAGTGCTCTCACTAATAAAATATTAGACATCCCGCCTGTATAATGTCCGTGCAAATATAGCGGGCATTTGGTGGATAAAAAACGACAATGACAAGAAGAAAACGTAGAACATTTCAAGGCAGAATAGGAGGCGAAAAAAATGCGCTACTTTCTCTGTCGAAACGAAAATCAAAATGCGTCGAGAATCGTCGAACGGGTGTCTGCCATGCGCCTGCACATATTGCAAAACGGTCCTCGTACCTGTCGAACTCCATCACCGCGTAAAATCTGCCTACAGGCGCAATGCCCGTTCCACGATATCCGATGGAAATTGCCCGTGATCCTCCAACATTTTTTATGTCCTGTCCTTTCCATTCTCGTGCACGCAGTCCTCGTTTTTTCACGCTGTTCCTCCGTATCGTTTCGCCAGGATACTCCTTCTAATACCCTTGCAGTTTATTGTTTTTGGCGAAAGAACAAACGGTGTAGTTTGAACTGAAAGTTTTTCGTACTCTGTAACAATGTACAGTCTGTTTCTTTTTAACCCTTTGCACTCTGAATTATATTTCAATTTTGTTACCAATATCTAGTACTGCTTTTAATACTAGATTTACGGAGCCAATTTGGTTCATTCAAAATTTGATTACTATATATATAATATATTGTTTGGCCAATTGTTTTTAATAATAAATCTTTCATTTAAATTGATTTGAAACTATTTTCTTTGCAAAAAACTTCGATTTTCTTGTATGAGTCGAATTTCACGTCAGAAAAATATCAACATCCGTAAATCTAGTGTTAAGTGTTTTGTTTGAAATTTACTTGCACTGAAAAAACAGAACAATTTAAGTAAATAAAGGAAGAAACAAATGCAATGAAATATCTGCTTTATTTGTATCTTCTCGCTATTGTTGTATCTTGTGATTTGCAAATGGATGATATCTCTTGAAGAAATTTTTAGGACACAATCCCGGTTTTCTTTTGCACGTTAAAGCAGTTCCTGTGATACAAACTAATGTCGAATTACACTCGAAATAGGAGTGCAAAGGGTTAATGGGTAAAACTGTTTCTTCTTTTAGATTTCATTGTGTGTTTTTTAATATACTTCTTATTCTGTATATGATTAACCTTTTGCTCTCCATTGTCGCCGCAGCGGCGACATTGTACTAAAAGCGAATAACTCCGTTGTAAGGTAAATTCGATATATTTTTACATTTTTCTTATATTGAAAAACAGAATTTTAAAATGTACATGCTTCTTTGTTAATGACAACTCAGAATTTTCAATTTTCCACGAATATGTACCCACACTTACTAAATAGTTCTGAAGTAGTTTAAAGTAGCTTAGAGTAAAAATTACTCGGATTGCAAAAGATTAAAATAATTCTGATGTTGTGAATTATATGGGTGATTATCGAATTATTATCTTGGATAAAATCCAAGTTGAGTTTTATGAATGATAACGTGCAAGTTTATTTGCACATTTTGAATTTTATGTATGTGGGGAAAATTGAGATTTCCGACGGTGTGTCTGGCGATATTTCGTTTATACTACTGAGGGGCTGATATCGCAAAGGTTAAATATGCGCCGCGGGGATTTGCAATTACCACGGATATTTAATAATTCTTTTTAAACGTGTCGTTGCTTTTGGGACGGGATTCTGGTATTTGTACGTTCATGGAAATATATATTCAGAGAAAAATACGATCCGTAGAAAGAGTACATGTCACGTGCGTTTGATGAATATTCAGCGAGTTACGTTGACTGGCGTTATTATCGTCGGAAGCGCGCCATGTAGATCGAGTATGTACGATTTCTCTATATTAATTACGATAATTGACAATCGATCGATAAGTTATACGTGCCGTTAGATGTAATGCGACGAATCGATGGTGCTTGAATATATTCTCTCGATACCGGGAGCGTGGAATGCGAAGAACTTTAGATTTATCATTGCAGGACCGATAATGAGAAATCGTACGGTGGCATTCTCAAATCGCCGGGTGAATATTCTCGGGTTGAAAGTTTAATGGAATATATCAGATCGAGCCAATTGTCTGGAAGGGAAACTTTTTTTTATTGGTGGAGTCTTTTTATTTTGCGTCAACCAGCTGTGATTTCAGAGGGAATTAGAATTGTAGAAAAAAAATAGACTCAATAGTACTTGCAATATAATCTTGTTCTTAAATAGTTTATTTATGTAAGTATAGTAAATATTCTTGTCAAAAACAAGTAGACGTCAAGCTCATCTTCTATTGATATTTAACCCTTTGAGGTACGAATTATTTTGTTAATTTTGTAGCGAGCTAAATGAAATTAATTTCACAGTTTCTATCGCTGTTTATTTATTTTTTTTAATGATAGCAATAACTGTAGGCACTGGATGATATTTATGTCATATTATAAAAAAATTAAACTCAATAATATTTGCGATATAAATTTTCTATTAAATGTTTTATTTCGATTGGTGTATTAAATATTTTTGCGAAAATAATTATACCTCAATTTGATTTTCTATTGACATTTAACCCTTTGTAGTCCGATTTATTTTGTTAATTTTGTAGCGAGTTAAATGAAATTAATTTCACATTTTCCATCGTTGGTTATTCATTTTTTTAAAATGATAGCAACAATTATAAATAAATACTGATGGATATTTCCCTCATACTGCAAAATCATTATGAAATTGGAAACTTGATACTAAATTGTTGGAAAATAAAATGTAGTGAAAAGCTATGTCGAGTATAGCTCTGCAAAGGGTTAAATGGTAATTAAAGAATCATTAATTAACATTACTGATAAAAATAAAGAATGAAAAGGTAATAATGAAAAATTCGTGCCACTCGTTTTACTGCTCTGCAAACTCATGGTTTCTTCTTTCATCGAAAATAAACAGGTCCGATGGCATTTTAATTAGTATGAACACAATAAATGAAAACAAATTTTGAACTAATTCAAAAGTTCGTTAAGTATCGAATGTCCTGAAACATGCAAATTATTGAACGACATTCGATCGCACACATTTTTGAGACATGATAGAAGATTTTGATAGTGCAAGCAACTGAGTATTCGGAAGACGTGATTTCAACGCATGGTGTTAATCAAGCGCATGCATCTCGTAAATTAAACCCTTCGTTAGGGGAACGTCCAATCGAAGCACACTATTAATGTATGTCTTGAAGTTATACCTGGATCATCAAATTTAACATTAGAACGACTGGCGTTAAATCTATGACATTCAAATATATTAAATAAGTACTTTGAAAAAAGGGGAATCAAGAGGTGGATAATATGATCAATTCGGAAATTTGTGTTTTATAAGATCAGCTTAAAATTTCTAGACTAGGACTCCCCTATAAACTTAGGGAATTATTGGAAAAAATTGTAAATAAGTCATTTTGACTTGCTTGGTCGTTCTAGTGTTAATTATTATACATATTAATGGAAATAACATTGCACCATATTTGCATAAAACATTCTACACCATACCGAAAAGTATAAAAAAAAAGTATACACCTTTGTCACAGAATACAAAATTGTTTTCAACAATTATAATCACTAGACTGCGGATGTTTATGCAAATTTCGAGTTTCACAAATGCAGGTGAGACAGGAAAACCTATCTAGGGATTTATTGCACTCAATAAATATTACAACAAATACCATACTTTGGATATTTTAGATATATTTTTGTATTATGTCCTTTTTGTATATTTTAGCCGTATTTAATTTGTCATAAATGCATAAAAATCCGCAGTCTGATAATCACTATGCATAGTTTAAAGGAAGAACGACAAATAAATAACCTCTGTCCCGAATATTAACTATACATTTTAGTATTCTGTCTTTAAGAAAAGTAGTAGTACCATAATACAGTACAAAGTACTATCACAATACTGTAATATAAATTACAGCAATATAAAAGAATTAATACCTTACATTAATTGTTCAAATCGAAAAGTTTAATCCCTCAAATTCTGCAATTACACCACTTCCATATTCACCAGCACAAATAATACTCAATGATAAATTACCGTAATTAAACATCACAGCAAAAACATAATTCGAATTTCCCTCAACGACTCTAAAACATCTTCAACTAATCCCAAATACCACCACGACAGTTTACAAAATGAAGACACTATCTACGTAAAACCATACAAACTACTCCCGTGTGAAACATATCAGCCACGCAAGAAACCCGTTCGTCGTCCAAATCCCCTATCCAATTATCTCCATAAACACGAAACTCACCATCACGTTAAACTGCACTCTCTCCCGATTAAAACCAGCTAAGGATCATCCTCATACAACCTCCACAAGCCGAGGAACGTAAATTCAAAGAAACCAGCTCAAAATCTACTTTTTGTCAACGACTCCCCCTTTACCCCCGAAAATCGGACACCCCCGGCTTCAAAATGAAATATCTTCCACATTTCTTGGCCGTTCGTGATGAAAGTTACATCCACCTCTTCGTTGGGCTCCAGACTTTCAAACTACGCCTATAAAATCATCCTGCGAATGTTAGTTTTCTTTAAGGAATAGACGCTTCTCACATTTAAACGAATGAAGATAGACTTTCCACTCGCACTGTCATTAGTAAATCTCGCGTGAAATTCCACGAAAGCCAAATACGTAGTACGATGGCACAAGACAGCGGGGAAAGGTACTCACAGGGTGTATCGGTAAAAGCGGTGCTTTCCCATACGATAAATCCAGCGTCAAAAGTCAGACGTCGAGTGGTCCTAGGGTGATGAAGGGGTGTAGAAACGAATCGTCGAGAGGATTTTGTAGGTGCATCGTCGACTGCCTGCAGTTGGCAAGAATACGAAAGCGAGAGAAGGTTGTGTGCTTCTTGACGTCGACCTAAGGATCCTTTCGGCGTAAAATCCAATTCGACAATTCCCGCACGCACGTATCTAGCAACGCGTCGCCGTGGAAATAAATCCAAAGCAAGGACGAGCCTCAACGACAGTCTCGAGCATTCTGACGAATGACGTTCCAAGGGATCCTCTCGTTGCCTGAGACTTAGGCGAGAGCATCCATTGTCATTAATGCCAGGTGGTTTGATTCTGCCCTGGTGCATTCGAGGCCTTCCGAAGTCGATTCTAGGCAAACCGACGAGTCGGAGCTAAGGAGGCTTTGTATGCGCTTTGTGTCCATTGTTACGGTTTTCATGAGCCGCGTGACGAGGGTGGTTTCGTCCAACGTTTTGCTGAACTTTGCAACGAACGCTCTTGGCTGAGTGTAAATGGATGTACTGTTCTGAATGTAATGTTGGGAAAGTTATATGGAGGAAATGTATTGGCGGTTGATCGAGAATATTTTATGGCGAGATATGGGGTTGGCTTTTGAACTGTAAGTAGGGCGTATGATTTAGTTGTGAGAATAGAAATTTGTAGTTTCGTGTAGTAGATTTAGTGTGGGGATGGAGGACTTTTATGGGGAGTTTGACGAATTTCTGCTTGTACTACTGAATGGACGTATTTGAGCAATACTGCTGAGAAATTTAGCAACGGTTTTTCAATATGATTTCTCTAGTTTGTTTCTAGTTGGTTGACTTTAATTTAGTAATAATGGGCAGTGAAAAATGCTTGAGAAAAATATCCAAAATCATTAATTCGTAACAATATGAATTCCATCGGTCTCCATAAACATTTCTGAAATGTGATTCGTGTGGAACACTTTATGTGTCCAGGTTTATTATAAATTTCAATACATCACTGAAATTTCAACAGAACTAAATACTTTCGCGATCGTCATAACAGATTATAAATTCTATGTTCCATAAAATCAATTTTCCTCTATAAACAAATACATTGCAATAAATAATTTAACGAATCGATTTCAACTACTATTAAACGTTAAATGACGTAGAACAACATTACGCGAACGATTTCGCGTCGAAGTCAAGCAGGTAGCGCACAATTGTCGAAAATTATCAGCGAAAGTTAGCAAAGGGAGTGTCAACGGCAGTGCAGTCTCACGGTGAACGATTCAATTAGCATCCTCACGGCAGGAACTTGTGATTCCGCTTTTTCATATTCCCGTGGATCGAGAAAGAAAGAAATTGTTCCGGCGGGTATTCTCCAATTAAAAATTCTGGGTGGCTGAGCTCGCCTAATTATCGCCGGTGCCGTGCGACGAACGATGGTATGAGGTTCTTAATCAGCGACGCTTAATTAAGAAGCCGTGGTAGTCATTGGAAAATTTTTAACGATGAAACGAAGCATCTTTTTAAGAAAGGAAAACCTTTATTTACGCGCTCGTTGCTGGCTCATTGTTTTTTGTTTTATTTATATCGAGAGAACATCATGTATATGGGGATATCCAAAATTAAACCATCTAGAAAAATCATCCCTAAGTTGTTTTTTTTCGCCTTTACAATTTATCCGTGGACATTCGGTAAATTTTTATAACGTTTGCATATCACGTGAGTAGAAATCTCCAGTGAGTTGCTTCCTCATGGTTACATTTTTTAGTGTTTTATAAATTTTATGTTACAAATCAGTCGGATGTTTCCTTCTTAACACTTTACCGACCGGTAGCCGATTAATCGGCTTTTCGGGCCCAACACTTTTGGACTTTTAACTCATTAATTAGTCGCTACGGCAATTAATAAATTATTATTTTTCATTGCGGTTAACTGTGCCAAGGCCTCAATGAAGAAACTTTACAATTTTCGAACAGATATCTCTGTGCTTTGCCATGTAATTCTTTATTTTGTCAATTACCATCAGTATATCTAGATCCTTTCTTATTTCTTCGTTTTGTATGAATCATGGAGCGTCTATTATAGTTCTTAGTATTTTTGATTGCATAGTTTCTAGTTTTGTCATATGACTCATTGCTGCGGTTCCCCATAGTGGAATCCCGTAGGTCCATATAGGTTTTATAATGAACATCCGTAAGTGGCGATGATTTAAATTCGTGCTGATTAATTTACAGCTCCATTCTATAAGTCTAACAGTTATATTCTCGTCTCTTATTTTAATATTTATTTCTATAGAGAGAATATCATGTATAAGGAAACATTCGAGTTTCTCAAAAAATTCAGAATAATCATCCATAAGTGACGATAGTTAATATTCGTACTGAATAATATGCACCTCAATTTCTCAACTCCACAACAGTTATTTTCTCGTATGTTATTGACGATAGCACAATTTTTATCTTCTATTCACCTGTTAGCTGTAAGAAAAAAATTGAGAGTCCATTCCTAAGTAATTTTCCTTACATTCCATCGATAGCCTTAGGCTTCTGAAGAATCAATCACATCCAACAGAATTAGTTTTATTTCTTCTCCTTTTCTGGCAAACGACCTTGTACCTTCTTCATGCGATTTTTCTTCTTTCCATACTTCTTTCTTCATTTCAATGGAAAGAGAAAAAAGAACGATTGAGAGCAGCCTGGTTTTTTGAACTTCGTTACCACGTGTGTTGCCGATTGACGGCTATTTCCTGCAGGCAAATTAATAGCCTCTCTCACTTTCTCCTCCAATTTCTCTTCTAACGTTGTATTTCCTTTCCCTACATCGTTCTGGAACAAGTTTCATTTTGCTCTACGGTCCTCGGTCATAGCAAATGCAAAAGACGAGAGAAGGGAGCCACCAAGAGGACGACGATCAACGGAAGAAAGTAGAGGGGGATTGTAAAATGAAAGATCGAAGGGTAGGTAATCGAGTTCTAACCGGAATAAATCTGCGATGGACGTGCACGTCGTACGTCGTCGTTCAGAGATGGAGAGGGTGGATCGAGAGGGCATGAAGAGGGTAGAAAGAGAGGAACAGAGAGGGGGTGGTTTAGGGAAAGAGAGAAAAAGTATGGGCACTCAAAGTGCAGCTACACACGGTAAATGGACACTTGACTGCCACTCCGAGGCGATTAACGATCGCTGATAAAATGGCGAGTGCGATAAGGATGGCCGATCGACCGTCCTCGTAATATCGTTATGCCGCTACTAAATACCAATTTCGTTTGTTAATGTACTTATTACTATGGAGTTCACGGTAAATTGTAATTGATTGGAAATGGGAGAATGTAATCGGCGATGAATGATATAAGGGAAGGGAATCTTTGTAATTGTATCGAAAAAATTAACGACAACGGTAGTAATCTTAACCCATTCGAGACGGCGATTTTTTTTAACACGGTCCCTAGGAGTGAAACCACTTTTTTCTTTATATTGTTCATTTTGAATAAAGAAACTAGTTTACTATGGAAATCATCCAATTCGTAAGTGATTTCGCATAAATAAGATCATTGCATGCTAAAAAAAAGTCTCACTTCGACGACTACTTTACTTAGAATAACAGATAGTTGCTCATTATTACTATTGTATACCTGGTATGCAGCCGGTCTTATAGCCTCGGAAATCAATTGTTAATTGTTAAATCAATTTATTTTTAAGGCACACCATTTCACAGTATGCGATGACTTTCACAAAATTACAATTCTAGGATAACGCTTTCAATGTATTTTAGCTAAAGAAAGAAGCATATTTTTAATAACAAATTTAAAAAAAAATCCTCTAAAATTGTAGTGTAAAATATGCTTGAATTGTTTCCATTTCACATTTACGTAGCATAATTAGCGTTTTTTTTTAAGCTCTAATTGAATCTTCCAGCTGCGGCGCCTAAAATCTATTCGATGAAAATGTAGACGGTGTAGCAGAATGATTCAATGGAAGCTTCGTGAAAATTCACTGCATGACAAAATAAGCTTTATAATCCGCCGAAAAAGGGAAACGGTTTTCGAAATCGTTCGCTTGAAAAATTATCCAATTACAATTGTCCTGGGGTTTCACCGTGGAGCTTGCAAACAATTCGGTAGCCTGTGAAGCAACTTTTCATTCATGGTTTTTATCCGCCGTCGCAGACGACGAATGGAAAATCGCGCGACTTTAATTGGGTATAAATCCACGTGAATGGATACGATTGTTAATACGCGACAAATTCGTCTGTTTAAATCAACGCTGCCGCGGTTACTCCGCTTGTTAACTTTCTCGCGACAAATGCGAGCTTGAATGACGAAGGGCAACGATAATTGTCGCTAATTACGCTTCCTATGTCACTTTTAAGCCGGCACAGATCTATAATCACTTTTTCCCCTACTTCGAATAATGCGACTCGTTAACAAGACTGTTCTAACGAGCCAACGAAGTTTCTGTCCGGTAAGCTTCACGATCAATCGTTTCGAGAAGTGTATTTCATTCTCCGGCATGAAACACGCTACTTTTGGTGGATGAGACCAAACTTCTGTTATATTCGTCTCAAGACTTTGGATGTTGCTGTAATTTTATTAATTTTGTATCAAATGCCATCAGTTGAGAACGCAATGTGTCAGGCAGGTACGTTGATGTTTTTGAGAAATATAGTAAAATAGTTAAAAAACATAGGTATTTCTGAGGATCTAAGTTAAAAAATGATTTTTTATTCTGCATTTTTTGGATTATATAGTACAGTTATTTCGTCTAGGATCTATAATATTAGATGCATTCAGAACTATTAAAATTTTAAGAGACATACGTATAAGATAGAAATCATTTCGTTACGGTGCATCATGAACTTACGAGGTGCGCAAGTCGTCGTTATCTCTACAAATTTTTTTCTAATTTATTATTTAAGGTGAAACTTTTATGTCTCTCTAATTGTAAGTTTTATTACATTTTATCCTGTACATTAAGGGTATTAGAAAATAATACCGTCTTTTAAAATAAAACATGTGAATACTAATAAGAATTTAACCTACAAATATTAATCTAAAATATAATTTCCATGGATTGATATAATCTTTCTCCATCGATCTGGCAAGGTTTTAATACCTCGCTCATAAAATTCACTGTCTTTTAACTCTTTGAGACACTGGAATTTAAAAAATAAAATGACCAATGATGCACAAGTTCTTTTAAAATTTTAATCGATTAAAGTTGCTTTATATTTATTCACAAAGTTATATAATAATATCAATTTTCGAGGTGGGACAAAAGATGTCCCACTATACATCTTCACGTATGAAAGAGGTGGGACACTTTTCACCCCACCGTGCCTTAATCCTTTGGATACTACCGGTGACTATAGTCACCCGACAAAATTTCATCCGAAGAATTAATTATAAGATCATATCCTGTAATTAAATATTTTTTAAATACCATAAGTGCTTATTTTTCCTGTATTATATGCGTTGCAACTTCGATAAAGAATCAATTATTTATATTACGTCATTAGTCATTAAAAATTATTCGTCCGTAGCGGAATTGTTTCCTGTCGTGATCGCAAGCTTGCGGAAAAGTACTCCGTAGCGAAAGGGTTAAAGAGTTAAAACAAAATATTCATTAAGTCCTTTTTCCACGTCGTCTTGTGTTCTAAAAAAAATAACATTCTTTTCTATTACCACTAATAATTTTAAACTTATACTACCATTCTCAATTTTTTCAAATGGCCGATAGATTTTGACAGCAGTTTGCAGCATTATGTGCATCCACTGTCCTAAGTGGCGCCTGATAAAACGCATCGTCTGAGACTACTTAAGGCTGTTTCACTGAAAACAGCGTGCGTCCTATCTCACGAAAGTGCTAGTGTCCAGTTACTTCACGTTGTAAAAGCAATCGAATCGATCGGTCGAGTATGCTTCTCGACGACGCCGGTTCTCGAAGAGACGTTAAACGGGTTTCCTCTTCTACGTTTTTCTCCTTTCCCATTGACGCCGTCGCCCACGGCGATAATGGCTCGCGATGCAGTTATTTAAGCGCAAAAGACCAGCTTAATGAGTACTTTCTGCGATACCTCTGTGAACTCGGAAGTGCCACTCGAGAATGTCGCGGACATTCTGCTGAGAGGAACGATAAGAACAATTTGTGGACGTGGATTTTATCGGACGTTTTTCTTCTGTCGATATTTTAAGGCTGCCCTTCGCAATAAGGGAAACGAATTTAAAGGTAAATATTTGATAGGAATATCCACGGAAATGTAACATACTTCTGGAAACGATAACAGTTGAAAATATTGTCCCAAGGAATTAGTAAGACCATTAGTAAACGTTTTTTACGATGTTCATTTATAAACATAAAGTATAGAAATATAATGCAAGACACGTATCTGCATCTCTCTAAGTAGATATAATGTTTTGTCAATTTCTAAAAATGACACTTAATTGCGTACGGGTAACGAGATATCTCGTCCTCAGAAAACCAACCGTCGTGGCCTGCTTATGAACTAAATTCATAATTTTTTCATATGCACGTAGGTATCGTCGACACAAAAAATTAAAAAAAAATTGATTTTCTTACTACTTTACTAAAGTAATGTAGCGTTGAATATTCTTGTGACACATACTTAACAAAATAAATGTATGTACACCGAATTTCCGAAAGAGTTCAAAGTAATGGAATATATAAAATGTACCAAATCCCTAGCACGCTTAACATGTTGAACGCCACCGGCATTTCGCTTGTTTCGCCATTTTTATTGAAATAAAACTTTTTCTATTAGAACTACATCTTTATAAAGGAGAAATCTTAAAGACAGAATCTAGTTAGTAGAGCTTTACTTCTACGATGCAAGTATTTAAGTACATGTTTCCTTCCTGCAACTTTGCATCCTATTACACGGTTTCGCTCTAACACGATGAGAAACGCCGTACTTCTATATCACTGGATAACATGATTTTTTATCTAACATATTTAAAAATTAAATTTCTTTAAAATAATGACGGTATGTACAATGAACTATATTGCCTTTACATTAAAACACATAAGTCAATTATAATCTATTCATTTATATAGTCATCACCATCAGGGCCTTTCTTAAAATTAGACACCATCGGATTTAAAATTAAATATCTCGTTTGTTTCTCGACCGATCGTGATGATACTTTTTTCCACGTCTTTCTTAGACTTCAGGCTTTCAAACTACGTGACTAAAATCTTCCTTTAACGTTTAGTTTCTCTTCGGCGGTTCCGGGATGGAAACAAATGCCTTTCACATTTAAACAAATGCAGATGGAAATTCTTCCGTACGAGCACGTTAAACTATGCACTTTCACGTTTCAAATGATAAAAAAATCATCTCGCTACGACCGCCAGAAGCCGAGAAACGGAAATTCAAAGCGTAGCCTGCACCGCTCTCCTGACCGCCATGACCCCTCACCTAGGGCCTTCGAAAAAATTGAACACCATCGGTTTTAAAATTTAATATCTCGGTTGTTTTTCGGCCAAAGAATGGTTTCAGAGATATGAAATTAAAGAAACATGTTTGCTTTTATTAAGTTTTCGGAACGTACACCCTCCTTTTGTACTGGTTATCTGTGTCTCATATAATACGGTTTCCTACAACATTGCAATTTCTGGGAAGCTACCTATCGTGTCATAGGAGGGTTATCTGTATTTAATGCGGAAAGAAATTTGTAAATATTACAATTTTAAAGTCATACGAAATTTCATTGAATTCAACAGCACTGGTCACCGGTGACCTCCATGACATTCCACGTGTTAAAAACCTGTGGGCCCTGCATGCAGGTTGAAACACAAGAGTCCCATACGCAATGTGATAAATGCAAGAAATAAAAAGTGTCTAATTTACACGCTACTTTGTTACTAGTAGGGTTAATAATAATATTTAATTACGACAATAAATATCATCAACAAGAAAATCGTATAATTGAACGTCCTCAGTATTGAGAATAACTGTTGATATTGTAAAAATTGTATTCTTTTCACTATAACGTATTTTCGTTGGTGTGAAACTCCATAATTGCGTCTCGCCGCCGGTCGTCTTGAAAAGCCAACCGAAGCTGAGAGGAGACAGTTTCAACTGTAATTGTCATTAACGTTCGAGCCAATTGTGACAGTGTTTTCTTTCACGACCGAGATCCGTTAAACGAACGATCCCTGAATAAGCTCTCTTCTCTGACGAGTTGTATGCGTTATAACCCCTGTCAGGGGTGGGATTGTATGTATATAGAATTTTCCTCTTTCTTCGCCAAGTCACAATAGCGATATAATAAAAACAAGCGCAACCACTGTTACTCTCTTTTCCTCCCATTTATCTCTCGTCTCTTGTCTACATAGCTTTTCACATTTTCTTTCTTTCTCCCTCTTTACTTTCTCTCGCTCACTCTTTTCTTTTCTCTCTTCCCCTCAGTCTCTTTCTCTTTAAAGGCGTGATTGTTTACAAACAACTGATTGTTGGTGAAAATGTAGAGAACGAGAGGAAGTTTTATTACACCCTCGTGCGACTAGGTAATTTTCTCTCACATGGAAAATACAGAAGGATGCAGGATACACGATAAATCCGGAGCTTGACAATGTACTAATTGTGAAGTTTCATGATGATGTTGTTTATGGAGGAACTGTAAAACAACATTACTCCAGACACGTTCCTGTCTACTTTACTGGTAGGAGAATCTGACACGTTGCTATAATGTTGTGATGTAAACTACCTAAACATTTTCATCAAAATGAGATACTGCACTTTTAGATTACTCTAGCAAGTTAAAAAATATTAACCCTTTGCAGTCCTATGTCGAGCAGTACTCGACATCGATTTTCACTTGACTTTATTTTCTGACAATTTAATATCGACTTTCCAATTCAAACAAAGATTTTGAAATGTCACCTAAATGGCCGTCAATACATATAGTTATTGATATCATTTTAAAAAATGGATAACCATCGATAGAAAATAGTGCATAATTAATTTTATTTAGATCACTATCAAAATTAACGAAATAATTTGGACCGCAAAGGGTTAAAGTGTCTTGTTGCTTAAAATTCTTGATTACCGAGACGACTGAATATTGTTGATTATTTGCATTTGCAGTTAATTGGGCTGATTAAGCAATGGCAATAGCAGTGCATTGGGGTGTAATCATTAGTGTGATTCGTGTTTGTCATGTTGGGATCATAGTCATGAGAGGGACTCGATATTATAAGCTTAACCTATATCATGCTAAGATTGGGCTACTTGAGATCCATAATTTACAGTCGACTCTGTTGGAGCGATAAGCGATGACCGACTTAAGAATGCATTGTTACAGCTTTGCAAGCTAATTAGCGACATAATCCTTGCATATTAATACGAATTGTGGATTATAAAACTTAGAAGGGAAGTTTTGGAAGTGATACACTCTGATTCTGATGAAACTGTAGGTAAATATTAATTAGGCGTAAGAAGATAGCTGGGAATTCGTTAGTGCCTGTTTTCAACTTTGAGGGAAATATTAACGAGCATATCATAATTATAAGTTCTATAACCCGCTGTAGTAAAAATTTTTTGATTTTATTCGAAGATCAGTTTCACGATAGGACAATTAGAAAGTGATATAAATACTATTTTAAATAAAATTTCATGATTTTCACGAGATAAATTATAATATTTAGCAGTTATAATTTCACTTTGAAGAATCGAAGGTTAGATGTGCCTTGCGTTATCTCAAAAACACAGGGATCCATAGAGGGTTAATATACGGTTTAAACCGGCTTGATCTAATTTCATAATAGGAAGAAAAATTCAAAAATTTGTCAAAGTTCTTTAATCTGGTTTAATCAAAGATCGAATTTATCAACGATATTTCGTTGCCACGAACTGATCTACCGATCGCCATTACTTTCTTGTGTTTACAATTGGATAAGTGATATCAATCAATAACATGTCAGACAGATCAAAATTCGCCTGAAATATTATTAGTTTACTCCACTTACGGACAGACAGAACCTCCATTAAAGAAGGATTTCTTAGGTAGGTCTAACAAATATATATATAAAATTTTATCAAAATCAGAGTGTAGCAAGTGCAATTTCCAAATTTCCCTTGTGAGATTTCGTTTCAAACTATATAAAGTCCAACAACTCAATGAGTCTCTCATTTTTAATTCTCCATTCCCGCCATTTCGTTTTTGAAATCTCCAAACCAAGTTTTCTGAAATAATCAACTCTGCGGTATATTTACTTTAGGACACCGAATTTGGGAATTGGGCAAAAATAAAAGAACAGAAATAGGTGGTTGAAAACGGCTCCGCAGCTTCTTAGCCATCTTCGAGTTGACGGACCGTACGTTATCAAAGTTTTACATGGACCTTTTACTTTTATAGAAATAATAATGTTCATTAAAGAAATATTACAATTAGAGGAAACTATGATACACAGAATTTGTTCGGTTTACGAAACTAACCATTTTGGCGAACATTGAGGAAAAACGAATATTACGTCAGTTAAAATCCTTTTCGTACTTATACCGTCTAAAAAAAAGTATCGCTCGAATAACGTTTTAATTCGTGAGAAAAGTTTTGGTAAGAAAATTTTCATGCCAGTTTTGGTACTTAATAATGCGGTCCTCATAAAGGCAGGAAGTTTCGACGATCATTTACGGTAAAAGCTTGAACCTGACAAAAAGAAAGCATCGATGAAACTTCTTGCTCCAGAAAGATATTCCCTCGTGGTACTGGAGACTACGATATTACGGTATCCATATTTCAAACCGGACACTTTTCGCCGAGTGTAAAATGCTAGAAGACAATGAAATTACTAGTGAACAATTTAATTCAAAATTCACACCGACATTTTGCACTGACAGTAAGCGAGACTATTTCGACATCTTTCAACCGACCCAAATGTATTATTGCAATTTCTGCATCTTCTTGATTTTTGAATCAGAAAAAGAAGAATCTTTCGGCTCATTTTCAACGATCAACGATATCCGCGAACGAGAAACCTACGGCTAATTAAAAAGCGCCGTTGAATAATTGAATATCAAGAATTCTACTTGATAAAGAGCCGAGTGGCAGAGTAAGATAGGGGTAGGGGTGAAGCGAGGGTGAAAGGAAGATTGTCAGTGCACGCGAAACGGGTTGCGACTGATTTTAATTAAAGACAAACATCCCTCTAACTCGACGACGCTCTTTTGTGGCCCACTCGGGGAAACAATGGTTCTCCCTTTGGCACGAAGGGTTCTTCTTTTTCTCTCTTTCCTTCCGTTTCCTCATCGCTCTCTCTCTCTCTCTCTCTCTTTCTATTTCCCTTTCTCTCTCTCTTTCCCGCTCCTTTTTTCGCCATCGTTCTCCCTGATTTCTCGCGGCACTTTCTTTTTACTTTTTCCACAAACGATCCGACGTAACTGCAGCCTGCGCAACCCCTTCGAACGTGAAAAGCAGAAACGGTACGAGGCGGCCGAAAGAGGAACAGGAAGGAAGTTTCTACAAGCGAGGGGTGGATAGCAGAGTGGTTAGAGGTGAACGAGAGAAAGGGTGAAAAAGAGAGAGTGTAAGAAAGAGAGGGAGATAGGTTCAGGAAACTACCGTTGGATGAGTGCAGATAATTTTCAGACGAAGTGCTCCGGGGTCTCGCCGTCGAGATAATTTGCGAAAAGTAACGCCAGCTTGCACGAATGACTCTTCCTCTTTCTCTCTTTTCCTCGGCTCACCGCGTTGAATTTCTCTCTCTCTTCCTTCCTTCGACATTAAAGCTGGATACAAGGTTCTAAATGGACCACTTTGGAAGTACACTCGGCGTCAAAATAGACCGGCCACCTCGTAAAACTTTAAGGGAGATTATGAAAATATCGTGCAGCGATTATGGCGGATTAAAGGAATTTCGGAGATGGTTTGAGGATAGTTGGCAACGTTGAGGAAGAATATTGGGCCAAGTCTTCCGTGGATGCCTTCGGGCGGAAGATTTTCTGGACGAAGGATAACAGACGTTTCTCGTCGGTGAAAGTTGCCGAGGTAGAGTTCATGTTTGTATTTTGTTAAGGAGCAGGGATAACAATAGTAAAACTGGATAATAACTTGTATGACCATCGACAAATATTATCAATTGTACTGTTTGAAGTGTAGTTTTTCAATTATGGTGGTAAATTCGCATGATATCGTGTATCTTATTCTATAAAATATGTTTAGAAGTTTGATGTATTTTGAAGCTCTGAGTTCTCTACTTGACCCCTTACCCTACAGCGACGTGTGCCACTCGTGACGTGGTAAATGAAATAAGGAAATTCTTAAATTTTCTTAAAAACTTAGAACTCTGCCACTCGGTCGTTTTTTCAAGTAGAATTCTTGATATTCAATTATTCAACACCGCTTTTTAATTAGCCATACGATTTCGTATGTTTGCAGATTTCGTTGATCGTTAAAAATGAGCTGAAAGATTTATCTTTCTCTGTTCAATTGAAAATATCAGTAGCTCAGGAGACGTTGAAATTAGTTCCATGCTGTTAATATTTCGCTAAGTTATACCGTACCTCGGAAATCAGTAATAAATTATTATTCCAGAACTTAATTCCAAGTTATTGCACGTTCGGTCACGATAGAAATTGTACTGCAAGAGGTTAATTACAGATTTAAGTGACAAAATTGAGTGAAAATCACAAATATTTTATCAACGCTATTCCTATTTGGATTAAAACAGATCGAAAACTTATTTAAACATACTTCGACTCTATTTATACTTCAATCAGTGAGAACTTTCTATTTGTACAAAATACTTCATCGATTACAACTCTGCTATTTTAATTTCTAATTACCCCCCGTTGCAAAAATAACTTGACATCACCTTCCCGTTATTTTTGCAAGCCTGTGATTTTTATTTACGCGTTTCCCATCGTGCACATTTAGGTCATTGATTAAAATAAAGCCTCGAACGAATAAAAAGAGCGAGCTTAAGCGGAAATCTATCCGAACCAAAGGGCGACCGAAACTGCGCACGCCGCGCCGACAAAACAAGATGGACTTTAATGAATAACGAATGAGGGAGGAAAACGAAGACGAGCGGACGAGTAAAAGATTAGCTCCCGGCGATATTCCTTCCATCGCATCTATCTTCTTTATTGCAAATTCGACCAGTCAACGTGACGCCGGGCGTCTCGCGCCAGCCTACAATAAATGACTCTTCTGGAATTCCATTCGGCGCCGATGCCGGCGCAAAACATGCGAATTACGTCGCGATAAATGAGCCGAATAAAACGGGCCTGTCAAGGAGACCAAGGTCGAGTGATTTGAACTTACTTAAGGTAAAGAATGAGAACGGCTGCACGACGGTTATTGCGTTAAATGAATCGATGATCTGAGCCTTGAATTTTCAAACGTGGGCGACATGATGGAAATTGTACTTTCTCTTTCTACAAGATTAATTCAACTTGTAATATTAACCCTTTAGCTTACAAGGACATGTGACACACGTCACGCGGTAAATGAAAAAGAAAATTTTTAAGCTTTCCAAAAACTATTAAATTGAAAATATCTGTAGGTCAGGGGATGTTGCAATTAGTTCTATGCTATTAACCCCTTCCCTTGCCATTTAGCTCGACGAAACTTGGGCCCAAGTGGTAGGTGGCAACGCGTGATACACAAACCAGACTGATGCTCGAGAAGAATCACAATACGAGCCGTATTGTTTATTAATTTTTTCTTAACTTTTGTTTTAATGTTTCATAGATCTTTGACATATTTTCTAAGCGCGAATTTTTGTTATGCGGTCCCTATCCACCGCATAAAAAAAAATTTGTCTAATATGTTGTCAAAAATTATTTGTTATAAGTGTTTATGAAATTTCTGAATATTGCTTTGTGCGTTTTCTTTTATGTGGTCCCTATCTATCTATGTGTCTACCGGAGATGTTTAAGTTTGATCCGATTTTCAGTTCGCGAGCATGGCTCGTGAAGTTTATGTTTGGCTCGACTTTCTATTCACGAGCCAGGCTCGTGCTTTTCATGTTTGGGCCAAAATCTTCATCGCGAGTCAGACTCGTTAAAGTACGGGAAGGGGTTAATACATACCTATTATGTTAGCTTATACCGATATATCGGAAATCAGTGATAGATTCCCGAGTCGAAATATTGAACCTATTTTCATGGTATTTACTCCTATTTGAACCTAATATGATACTTTTCAATACTAAAACTCCTTTACGTTAGCTTACACTGATATATCAGAAATCAGTGATAGATTATTACTTCAACAAATAATTTTGACAATGAATTATTATGCGTTCGGTCTCAAAAGAAATCGTAAGGTAAGGGGTTAAGGTAATTTTTATATTAAACTTTTGTTCTTACTATTTCTTAATATATTTACAGTCACTTGAACAATTACAATTGAGTCAAAGAAAAACTAGTCTTGCAGCTAAAGAGTCCACAAAACCTTAATCGATTATTATATTCTTAGGAAGAAAATATTAATAGGGATTGTTTTAATAATTTTTCATTTTCACCGTGATGAGCAGTAACTAAGTATTTTATGAGTAAAATTTAGAACTGTTAATTATGTAAGTACGACAAAGTGACTATTCTATACTGCTCAACGATAAATTAATATCGACGTAGTGAATATATTAAGAATGACCGATAATTACGAAAGTTCAGGATTTAAATGAAGCTGGAAATACTTTCAAATTAAAAATAATCTAGCTGGCACTCATACGATTAAGAATAAAGTATAGACATATAAGAAGAACCAGTGCTTACATTTAACCCTTTACGGGCGGAGATATTTTTGAATATTGAAATACAATCGTTTTTTCTTGCGATTCAAAACCACCTTTTTATGAGAAAAGTAGATAATGCATATAAATTATAAATTACTATTTGTAGGAGAGGAAAAGTGGGAACAAAATCTATTTGTTTTACAAATTATTTTAATAGATTAATAACATAAGCTAATTGTCGTAATCGAAAACAACACTTACTTAACACATAAAAGCAACACAATTGTACTTAAAACATAAATCGTAACTTTAAACACATAAATCTGTAGTTAAATAATTTGTCTGTTCTCTTCTAATCTCCATAAACGCTTGACTTAATATTTATAAAAAATACGACTCGTCGTTCAGACAAGAAGACAACGCGAGTCAGTCGTCTCAGCGGCGACGAACATACTTGGTGTTACATTAATATTGTAGGATGTGGTAGGTATGGTATGATTAATAATAAAAATAAAACAAAAAGTATTTATTGGTTATTAACCTTTTCGCTACGGCGCGCCTGTGACAAAATATGATTGCTGTGTACGGAACGCATAACAAATTAGTCGACACTGAGGTACGGAATGCTACGAAGTAATTACAAGTTGTTTCTTGTTCTCTAAATTTTACAATGAAATTTATTATATTTAGTAATATCATTTTATTTTCGAAAATATAAAAATTTATAATCATATAACTTATTTTTTATAATAAGCTCTTCGTACCCGAGCGCCCACTTTTCGAGGGCGTATGTATACCCTCTTCGTATATGAATGTTCATTCTTCGAGGGCGTATAAATACGCCCTTCGTAGCGAAAGGGTTAATAATGTAGAATAATAGAGAAATACTGATAAGCACACTGTATAAGGGATCGAGGAGAACTGCCTCTTCGTTTCTTCCTGCAGCCACACGAGCTCGAGAAACAAACGACGATTGCATTCACATATGCATACACATCCAAACACACTCAACAGTCATGCACTCACGCGATACTACAGTATATACATTAACACTCTTACATATTTTTGTAATCATATTTCACTGGCTGTAGTTCAACTTTTCAATTCTAATCATGCATGCGTACAATGATAAATTATAATTACAGTTTTTCCACGTGTATGTGGTGCTAATCCTTAAAGGATTACAACGATAAAAGACCCACGTCGATCAGACAATGGTCCTCCAGGGTACTATTTTAGCACAATTGAGAATTGCACAAAATATTATAATATTTGCATGACAAGTAGCACAGAGACTCGCGTAAAGTAACTCCGCAACTTTAATGGAACTGCACGTTTTGAGGCTCCTTGGGGAGCCAGAAGAGAGCTGGTTGAAATCGAGACACGGCGGTCTGTGAATTCAGACATTCGGCAGATTGGAAAAATAACGAGATTTCCGAAATGCCACCCAGGACGAAATTAACGTTTGTCGATTACACGCGACGAGGAGTTCCGCTGACTCATGAAAATGTAACGGCGACAGTTACGGGAACTCCTATAGTTTTATCAAAACTTTCCCAGGCGTAACTAAATTCCATCGAATCAACGGGCAACTTTCCTTCCCGCCGCCGAGTAAATCGAGGAATTCCGTAAAAGTTTGGAGATCAACGGTTCGGGACTCAGCTGGAACGAAGGGAAGCGAGGAAAAACGAGCTTGCTCTTTGGCATTCGAGGAGCATTCGATACGTTTCCTCGGATTAACCTTTTGCCTTACGATTTCTTTTGTGACTCTATATGCCACAGTCAAGCATTAAATCGTGTAAACAAAGAACTACCTGCGGTTTTCACTAAATCGTAAACCTTTATTCTTTGTGGCCGAAATTCAGGACGTTCCTGAAAAAACTGTTTTACTTTTGTCGTTGACTGTTGGGTTAATCCTGATTATATGACAATTTTTCAGATTTTGTAAATTCAATTTTTTTTTATCTTTACTCTATGAGCTCCCTTTTCAACGGTCTGTGATCCATTTGACTGGAGGAAAAGTTCTTTTTCATTTGGAATTGTTCAAGCTGCTAAATATTGATAAGGCTGTTGTCAATTCAAGCTATAGAAGTCATCTGAATGATGTTGTAACCCTTTAAAGGCTACAGGCACCTATGTATTTATACGTGGTATGACAGAAAATGTGATTATAGTTTATTACCCCATGTATAGGATGTTATGGTTAAAAAATAAAAATATAACTCTTGAAATATGTTTACACAAATAGAACAAAAAGTTATAATTTGAACGCATTAACACTCTGTTTTTAACACCAGAACGGCCAAGCAAGTCAAAATGACGGATTCACAATTTTTTCCAATAATTTCCTAAGTTTATAGGAGAGTCCTAGACTAGAAATTCTAAGCTGATCTTATAAAACACAGATTTCTGAACCGATCATATTTTCCACCTCTTGATTTCCCTTTTTTGAAAGTACTTATTTAATACATTTAAAAGTCATAGATTTAACGCCGGTCGTTCTAGTGCTAATCGACAAATATTGAAAAAAGTCCCGTCCGGAAAGAGTTTCAAACCGTAACTAGATCTAAACAATTCCAAACACGTCAAGAAAAGAGTAATGTACACAATTATTATGGATCAGAGACGAGTTTTATAGATATATGATGAATTAATACATTAAGCGGCGGCTAACTTTCATTGTCAGTCATTTAAAGTCTAAAAGTTGGTTTCATTTGCTCGTCTCTGAACAATAAGTAGCTAAAAACAATATTTAATACCTTATATATTTTCGCAAAATGTTTTTCCCTGACGCAATGATTCTAGAACCTTTGTAGTTTTTCATATCACTCGAAAGTCTCCGCGGGTGGCCATCTTTTGATCTACGAAGTGTAGGAATATCCATATAAAGAAATAAAAAATCCCACAATATTATGGGACCGACGCTCAATGTGTTCATCTCGCAAAAACATCGAAACAAAGCGCAAACAATTTACATCCATATTTAATTAAAATATATTATAACTAGACTGCGGATTTTTATGCATTTATGACAAATTAAATACGGCTAAAATATACAAAAAGGACATAAAAAATATCTCTAAAATATTTAAAGTATAGTATTTGTTGTAATATTTATTAAGTGCAATAAATCCCTAGATAGGTTTTCCTGTCTCACCTGCATTTGTGAAACTCGAAATTTGCATAAATATCCGCAGTCTAATTATAACTGTATTATATCTCACTCTCGGTACAACAAGAAACTTACCACAAATAATTATTATTACTTCATCTTCCCCTCCGTCTATAATTTTCGCGCAAACACAGAGTAAAATGGTAGAGTCTATCGGCACACGAATCGTTCGTGTAGGTAGGTAGGGCTGGGTAGCGATCGCTTCCATTTACGAAGGAATAAACAAAAGGAAACTCCTGAAAAGGAAACAGGGCTCGGAGGACGCGAGATTAGTTCCAGGGCGTGTAACAGCGGCGGAACCCCCTTCGGAGTTTTTCCACCCCCGATTCTCGAGACGTTTCGAATTTCCGTCGCAGACGACCATACCCCACCGGCGCTGCTCCCCCATTGGGCAGGATGTGTTTCCTACGGGATGTTGTATCCTTAATGTGTTTACCTTGGCTCCTGACCCTGATCGAACCGACTTCCAGGTTTGCCTCTCGAATATATATTTGGAGAGAGAGCTTCAACCTCTCCTTCCGATTGGTCTGCAGTTAACAGGACAGAGGTGTGTGTACTAAACGATTTCGAGGGTACATGGATTTGTGTAAATTGCTGGTGACGAGAATTTCCATCGGAAGTTCTGGAGTAAAAAATTGTTGGTAATTGGTATCAATGAAGAAGCTTTGAAAGAATATTTTAAAGAGAGTTAACGTTGGTTAAAATATCAATACTAATATTTTGTTCCTTTTTAAACATAAATTTTATTTATTGTTTTTAGATAACTGTTTTTAATTCTGTCAGTTGTAAAATGGAGTGTTTCTATCTTGTAAAAGAAAGGTAGAAAATGGAAGAAGGAAATGGAATTTTTTCAGTTATAGTTCGACAACTCTATATTGGTTAACGTACGGTGGAACCTCTCGTTTTTAACCGCTTAATTCTGCCATTTCGTTTTTGAAATTTCCAAAATGAGTTACCTATGGTAAAGATATTGATTTTGAGAATTCCAAATGCGAAATGGCCAAAATAAGCGGTTCCAAAAAGAGAAACTCCAACGCTCGCTAACCAAGTTAGAGTTGTCGTTCAATACTTTGTAGCTTTTCAAGATCGTTGAGTTGCTCGATTTCGGACACGTTTTCAAAAAACTTGAAATCCACTTCGTTGCTTGCAAATGTAATAAAAGAACTTCTGTCAAAAAAGCATTTTTTTCCATTCCGAGTTATTCGAAAACGACAAGATCGAGAGGTGAAAGACCAAAGCGATGTTTCAATGTAAAATAATCGGCGTTATAATTTTCCATTCCAGCGACTCCAATTTAATACACGCATCTCTATAAAACGCGCCATATATGATTTATATTAGATTAATGTAACGTACTGTTCCGACATACACGTATAATATGCAGTTACTCGTGCGCGTGCATTTCAAACTCAATTTGACGTCGCATCAGACTGCGATACAACGTCAATCCCTATGCTAATTCAATCCGGCCAGCGCGCTCTCCGCGTTTCCAGAGTGAGATTTTATACTCGTCCTACGAAGCGCAATTTCAAGTAAAATTCAAAGTTAAATTAAGCGGATACACTTGTAGTCATGCAAATAACGTTCCGTTTGCGATCTGCGCAAATAATGCGCTATTTCTAAAGACCACGTAAAAGATAATACGTTGCCTACAGTAAAATCATCCTATACGATAATATACAACAGAAAATATAAATAGACATAAATAGAAATTCTTAAAATTAGATCTTCTATATTTTAATAACCGCGCCCCTAATAAATTCATCTCTTTGTATGTCTTTGCAATGCTACCTCTAATACGTTTTGTAGAATTATCTCGACAGATGTATCTCTATATATTACGAAACATTGCCAATGCTTTAATAATTTTACAACCACTTCTATTTTCTTCATAAAAAGATCAACACAACAAATTAGAATACTGTCTTCCATTAAATGGCGTTCGACTTTAGAGTATATATGAGGGGGCCGGAAAGTAACATCGTTTCTTCAGATAATGCGCGCAAAATTCAATTGATTCAATTGACACACTAGAATTTTGCTAACGAGGATGGTTATGTCATTGATTAAAAATAAAAGCTTGGGATAAATTTATTTGTTTGGATTTAATGTAAAAAAACGACATTACTTTCCGACCACCTAATATATTCACCCGAGTCGAAAATTTCAGTCCAAAATCCTCCTAAATTACCAAATAACTTAGGATATTTAGGCTGAATATGGAAAAATATGTTACATATAAAAGAATGCAAATTTTAATTCCACAATCGCCCTAAACTTGTTCATTTTTGCCACTTTTACCTAGTTTAGGAGCAATTTAGGCTACGTACAGCCCAAAATAATCCTCAGCATTCTATAATGAGGAGCTTTAGAATTGGATTGGAATTGGAGTGGAATGATCGAGGTCCAAAAAAATTCTCGATATACTAAAAATTAATTTGGTTTGGGAGATTTAGAATTTATATGGAATAAAATGATAATTTAATTCCAACTTGCTCCTAAAAGCCCTATTTTTAGAATATGAGTCGACAGACTTGGAACTTCTGAAATATTTTTAGGGGATGTCAGATTAAATTGGAATAAAAATTTTACTGATCAGTCCATATAACTCCTAAAAATCATATTTACAGGACTTTGAGGCGCGTAGACACACTAGTTGAGGATTTTGAGGTTCAAAATGGTATACACAATTTTTAGGCTGGACTTTTCGACTCGGGCAGTCACCAACAACGGTGCTAATCTCTTCCCTAATAACACTAATCCTTAATTAACTAATTCTTAACTCTCTTACTTAATAACTTTAGAAGTCCTTATACAGATCTTCGTATAAGAAGATAAATAACTTATATACTTGTACATTAGTAAAAATGTATTTTAACACTAAACCTACCAAGGCGGTCAAAAGACCGATTCCAAAATATTTTCCAAAAATTATCTAAATTAATAGAGTAGCCATGAAGTAAATATTCCACTTTTATCTTACAAAAGCAAAATGAGTTAATTAATTATCTTCTTTATCTCTCCACTTCTCTTTGTGTAAGGTCGTTATTGAGTATATTTAGATTTTAGTAGATATAACGTCGGTAGTTTTAGTGTTAAATATATTTGTGAATAATAAGGAAACAGTGAACAGGATAAATATTGATTTAACAAAATCCATCAGAAGCAGGACTAACTACAATTACAATATTTTCAATGTCTCGCTTCTTTTGTCGTTTCCCGCCAGATTCAACTCTTCAACAATGTCAAGTAAACAAAAAATCAACTCTAACAACCATACATAAATAAACATCGTTATATGCCAATCTCTATCCGATAAATGGAAGCACCGTCCACAGACCACGAAACCAACCAACGTTTATCAGCCTACGAAGTAGGATCAATCAGCATTGCTAATACAAGTTGAGCGAACAGTTCGCAGTGCAGCTTTGGCGTACGTCTTGCCTGGTTTAAGAATACATTCGAGGTGCAGTAACCCCCGGCATTAGTAGTCCTCTCTCCGGAGAGTGGCAATAGTGGCTGGCCGTTCATACGGCAGACATGATTTTCTACTTAGGGGTAGAAGAGGCAGCCATCGACGGTATCCGGAAAGGAGAAGCCATAAGCTATCTTCCTGGCTGTTCCATGGGTACCATCTCGAGTCCCGGGAGAGGAAAGTGGGCCCACTTTGCGGATTTTTCTTTCCGTGATCATCGGAATAAATTGATAGATCGCTTCCCATGGCACGATGGGTGGGTTGTTCCGTATTTTGGGGGAGTCCTGATGTTTTTTGATAGATTCGACGAAAATTATGAGTCGTTTGGGAGTTGAGGTTTGTAAGGGAAAACAACGAATTGTCGATGTATTAATTGAATTTTTGGATAAATTTGGTTTTAGAGATGTTTGAATGGAGAGGATTTTTGCATTTTGTTGAACTGTTGAGTGGCGTAGGGAGTCGTTGTCTTTATAGTATTTTAACACATGATGATATGGTAGGGTCGTTTCCCTCTTTCATCCACTCTCGAGGGATGAAGCTCTCCTTCGGAAAGACTTTAATGTATTTTGTCCCTAGCAAATTCAGTTTTGCATGCACATTTGTCCCGGGAGATGCGTGGGTGAATATATTTTCTGTAAGCCTCTGCCGTAATACCGTAATTCTTACCGATGAATGAAAAAACGGTGTCGATACGTCATCATCGTTCGATTTGAGCTATTACGTAACGATTTCTTTTAGATTTATGTTTTGCTTCGACAAAAACTACGAAGGTTTCAAAGATTTAGAAATATTACATTTATTTCAATACACTTATATATATTTTCGTATATCTTAATGGACTTTAACCTTGTAAACCGAATAATTTATTTCCGTCGTCAGAAAATTCTGCTAAATGCATCGTTATCCAATTATTCAGATTTGAACTTCTGAATGTGACATCTTTTTATATGGTTTCTGTATTATTTTTCTTTGCACATTACAGTAAAGTCTTAGAGAATACTTCTACACATAGACACATTACGAAAAGATAAATTATTTAATACGATTAATATTTAAAAAACAAAAACAAAGATACTAAATTAGAAAAAAGGTTCAGTTATTCATTTAGAACCCGAAACTGAAAAAATCCTAGGATCAACTTCCACTTCATACGTTCTCCCTAGTATTTCAAAAATCTAAAACCTTTCACCCCACAAATTTTAAACCTGCTCCCCAATATCACTCTACCACTTCTAACCATAAAGTCCCGAACTTTTCATCCCATCCACAAAATACATATCCTAAAAGCTTAACTTTCCTTGTAAAAGCACCCCTCCGCAATCTTACCCAACAACGTAAGAAACCAGTCTGCAAAATGCGCGAAAATCTACTCGGAGAATTCAACGGCAAAAGAGAACTTTGGCAGCAGTGCGTTATGATAATTCTACTAACTTAATACAAGCAAACGTTTCATAACACTCCGACGCCTTGATTACGTCCATTTGTTGGCCACTAGAAACCCTCACCGGCACGGCGAAACTTAATCCACCTGAGTTAGCTGCACGCCTTCCTCAAGGGATCACCTAAGATTTATCTTCCTGAAATATTTTCCCGGGGGTGAAAAAGGGGAGAGTCGTTGCAAGGGTGTGCTGGAAATCACCCATACAGTGGCTCCTTACCCCCGTCACGCTCGCAACCTCCATACTTAGAGCTGCATTCGCACGTGCATCGCAACGGCCTTTCTGTTTTACGTGTGCAGCATTCCTCCAGGTATTTCCGGACAGGTCAGACTGATAAACTGACGTGTAAATATGTCTGCGATTTTGCATCGGCCGTATCTTGAGCCGGACTATCCGTAGGGCATAAAATTCCAGGAAGGTTTAAATGAAATTATAAAACGTGCGCGGTCAGTTGCGTGCAAGTCTCGTCTGAGAACAACGTGTAGGACGATAAAATACGTTTTTACGAGACACAGGATCTCGGGTTTTACAATAAAACGGTGGAATGGACATTTACGTGGGTACGTAATTGTCCTTGAATTTTTCTGGTTACGTTTTTTCGACAGATTCGTCGGTGAAAATGGTTCATATCGTCGATTAGATTGATGAGTTGATGATGCGAGAATTTCGGAATGGTTTAATCAATTTAATTAACAGGGATTTGGCAGTAGAACTAAATAAACGCTTGAGTTGGTAAGTGAATAATAAAATTTGATAATAGTCAGCATTTGTTTGAATAAATGAAATAACGAGCACTCTCTACATCTCGCTTTCATTCTGCTGTGAAAAAAACGTGGTGTTTATCTATCGCTGTAATTCCTCCTTTTCTACCTATTGTAATCGATATTTGCTGACGGAATTTTTTTCGTAAAAAGATTTTTCAAATCCTATTACATCTAGGTCATTTTTAATGCTGGAAATGAAAGTATTCGTAGAGAAAAAGTTCTCTTACTCTGTATGCTCAAGGTAGATAGGAGGTGGAAATTAATTTAATTTTTACGATGCACTGCTTAATAATCGACAAACTGTCATTATCAGTTCCTTCGCTCGGTGCTGAGCTTCAGTTTGCACGAACCAACTACTTTCCAAGCACAGAGTAGAAAGTTACTTAATCTTCTTACTGTACTCATCCTCTCCTCTTGACACCGCCCCGATGCCGCTTTAACTTCGTGCGCTAATATTTCAGTGTACGCACGCTTGAGAAACATAAGCGTATAACAGTACACCATCGTGTAACTTACGTAAATTGATATACCTATACATACGTTTACACAGTTCAATTAAATAGAAGATGAAAAATTTTTAATACTTTCAGTAGTCGTTCCTCTGATTACAAAACCGATCAAAATTTAATAAGAATTGCAAAACATAATTAATTTAAAGAATTAATTCCGTGCACGTTAACCCCTTCAGACCCGAATTTTTTTTCGTTTAAGAAAATATTTATTTATTTATAATTTATAAATACACATTTTAATGGACATATGGTCCGTATGCAAAATTTGTAACATTAAGGAGATCTTGAGAAATATTTGTATAAAAAATAAAATTCACTAGGTGTTGAAACTAAGTTTAAACCTATACGTGATGAAACACAGCACAAAAAGTATTATGTACATTACAATGTGCACAGGTCCGAAGAGGTTAAAAGTCGGGCTATCGAAAGAAACGTTACTAAAATTGCAAAAAAGCTATGATTCGTATGGTGTTAATAGTAGATCTACTGACGATTAATTCAATATATTTAAAATTGACAATTAAATTGTATGTCCGAATAAAGTACACGAAAGAAAATTGGAAAAGGCACTGCGTTGGAAAATTCAGGAACATTTTCTAAAAAATCAGAGCAAGTCATTTTTCCCGCTTTGATAGATATACTGTTAAAGGATTCATCACTCAATTTAATAAGACCGAGTTAAAATTACCATTATGACAGGTTTATTAATATAGAAAGATTAAATTTAACATATCATATCTTCGAAAATTCAGAATTTGTCTAAAACTGTAAATCCTGAACGAAATAGCCATAGAAGTGGAAACTAAAATGAGAAAAACCAGTCTTGGCGTAATGTCGCAGTAGTATGAGTCCGTCGTAGATCAGACACGGGTTTTTTCTTTCCTAAACAGAAAACAAGAAATAGAGGTACATCTCCTAACAAAGTATACAAGTATGATAAACGTTCCGTATCTGAATTTTTACACGAAATAACATTTTTATCGTGAGTATACTTCTATACTTTATTTAACAACCGCAGAGATATGAATTGTTAAAAATGTTAAACATATTAATTCAATCGACCAAATTATGCCCAAACAATCAAATTACTCCACCTCTTTCATTTAGAATTTCTCAGTAACTTCTAATTACCTCCTAAAAAATTCAAGCCACCTTCCACTAACCGATTCCCCATAAAACCAACTTACCAAAACTTCCATTTCAATATCGAACCCCAGCCATTTAGGAACACCTCCATGAATAGAGCAAGATAATACGACTGTCCCTCGGAAAATATCGCCTTACGACTCATATTTTTCCAAAAGACAGTCCATTCGCGACGTGCTTTACATTGCCTAGATTTCCGAATCGTTTCTTCTACCTTCTTTCACCCTTCTTCCTCCCTTCTTTCCCCCTCCCTCCTTCTCTCACCGCTCGCTTCCTCCAGGGATACATACGTATTCCAGATCTGAATATTTCCCATCCTTAAAGGTGCCTTATCGTTGCACCGTCGAGCGAATAGTTCCACGTCTGTGTCGTTCAACCCCATCGAATCCCATGCATGTATATATATACGTATGTGCTCTCTCTTCCGTACGTAGAATTACCATGTGTGCATGCTGGCATACATATACGACCACGTATCTGGCAAAGCTTGTCGCGCGAGCGTGATATCGAATTGCGTAGTCATACGTGAAGCTAGACGGATGACGCACCGATCGCCCGAGGAAATTCAGATTCCCGTGTACCTACCCTGTCTACGAGATTTTCCTCGAAGGAAACCAACGACGTGCGTGTAACGGTGTGCATATGTGCGCGTATGAGGTTGGGTAGGTGCTCTCGAGCCTGCAAGAGGCATTCGTAGATCATGATTCTGAAAAGAGAGAAGGGTAAAAGTGGAAAGGGCAGACGACGGGAATAGAGAATAGAGTAGTGATTTGTAAAGAGAGTGTTTCGGATGTATCGAGACGGATTTATAGATCTTGATACGGTGTTCACGTTTTGCCGGGTATTTATGTGGAGGATTTTGTGGGTTTTAACAGAAGCTGGAGCGATACTTTATGGATAGTTATTTTTACCATTGCAGATCTTATGATCATTTATAAAATAATAATAAGATATTTTTGAAAGAAATGCGAGGATATTATCGACTGAATTTGGAAATATCGTAGGAAAGTGTCTTTACTTAACCCCTTCGGACCCTGTGCACATTGTAATGTGCATAATACTTTTCGTGCTGTATTTTATTACGTATAGGTTTAAACTTAGTTTCAACACCTAATGAATTTTATTTTTTTTATACAAATATTTCTCAGGATCTCCTTAATGTTACAAATTTTGCGTACGGACCATATGCCCATTAAAACGTACGTTTACAAATTATAAATAAATAAATATTTTCTTAAACAAAAAAAATTCGGGTATGAAGGGATTAACCCCTTGTGATAAAATGACGAGTCTAACTCGTCATCGGCTTTCCAGACGGTACCGTTCAATGACGGACTATACTCGTTGTGTGACTGAAGTTTCTATTGAATATGATAATAATTATTTTCGTTAACCGTATGGTGTAGTTAATAATATATATGAATTATCAATTTTTCATTTCATGCACTATTTTTCACGATTAAATCGTACCGGAAGGGGTTAATAGTACAAAATATTATATTTTATCATTTCTTTCAAACGGTCATTTGGCTACGTATGGTACCGTTAGGGTTAAAGTATTAAGTTTATCAATTTTAGTTAGGAATGGTATTTCATAAAATTGAGATCGTTGTAGTTAAAAATTTTAATTGTAATTTAAAGTTGAAATACTTTAAAATATTATGGAGGGAGAATTTTTATGCAAATATATTGTTCCGTTGGATTTTAAATTAATGTGGTATTCCTTTCATTCATGGAAGAATCTTTCAAAGATGACTAGAAAATTTGTAATTGGCTCAACTATTTAAAAATTCTATACTTTGTCCTTTGTAGCGTGGTCTGAATAAAATACATTTATGTCGATATTAAAAAATTTACCATCGAGTCTCTCTGCAATTTCTCGTCTGAGAGTCTCGATGCTTCTTCATCCAGAAGAGCTTGAGAGCCACTGAAGCAGGGGGTCGGAGTCCCGACGGATTCGTATTATAAAATCCGTCTGCGAAATTCCCGCGGTTATTTCGCGGTAGATATCTTCGAGGTATGATCCCACTCCACGGCAAATATAGCGACAATAATCGTTGGATAAGTACCGACGGGGGTACAAAGAGTTTCTCAGCCGGAGTGACCGTAAAAGCGATTCCTTTGATGTCCTAAGCGAACGAAAATGCTTAGCAATCAAATCGAAAATAACTGACTCGTTTACGAATATGCAGTAAAATCTTATATCCGAGTTGTATCATAGAAGGGTATGAAAATATAGCAAAAGAGATTAATTTCATAATCGTCAATACACTGCGAATTTTTATTTACTTATAGAAAATTTAAAAATCGAGAACTTTAACAAAGTACAATACATTTTTCAATTTTTTATAAGTAAATGAATCTCTGTTTATTTCTTTAAGGGTGTCAACCCATGTGACAGCTATTTGTTTTCGCTTCCTTCGGAGTTTTTTTTTGTGAGCCATTAATATGTGCAATCGTGGGATTTTTTTATACCGTTCGAATAACTCTCGTGTACTTTTGACGACTGCCATGATTCCAGAACTTTTCCTCACCTAACATAAAGAAATCAAACGGCATTTTAATGTGTTAACCTAAGGCTATCGCTGGAAATAGAATAAAATAAAAATATAGGAAATTGAAAATTTGCACAGCTTTAAAAGCTAAGTTCTAAGAATTTTATTCTAGTTCCTGTGATAGCCTTAGGCTTGCAAATTAAAATGCCGTTTAATTTTTTTATTTTAGATGAGCGAAACTTCTGGAATCATGGCAACCATCAAAAATACTTGAGTGTCGTTCAAACGGTGTAAAGTCAACTACAATCGTTATTTTTGCTGGCAAAAATTCCAATAGACTAAAAAAGTATCAATAAACATCTGATAAAAGTTTCGAGATTGTACATTTTAATGGTTCGTCAAAAAAAATTCCCAAAGGAAGAGAAGAAAAATAGCTGTCGCACGGGTTGACCCCCTTAACAATTCCAACAACTCGAGAGTTAAAGATTTAATTCCTCAATTAATGAATCCAATTTCAAGTCTTCGTAGAGCAGATTTTTCCTATGAGATCAGAATTCACCTAAACTTGCAAATCTTAGGCAAAAGAATTTAATTAATTAAAAATAGAGAACATAGAGAAAAACTGGGCATGATTCGCCAAACTTTACATTTGCAGAAATAATATTTACTTAAAACACCTTTCTGAATTTCTTATCAAAAACAACAGTCCTCGATTCAATATAACATTTATCGGTTAATTGTAGTACCATCTCAAAGAAGACGATTTGTGGTTTCTGAAACTCTCTCGTAGTATTGTTCTCCATGCATAAACCAACAGTAATTCCGGTCAACGTCCTCAATTTATGGGGTGGCTGCACGTGCCATAGTTCGCGATTGGTCGATTCACGAAGACGAGAAGGGAAAGTTGTTCCTGACAGGACAAGTTCGTCCACGGCGGCCTCACAGTTTTTTCATAATTGATCAACCGGTCGATACACCGTGCCGTTTTGCTTTCAGGACTCGAAGCAGAGTTGTACTATGTGAGAGAGGGGGTGGTCAACACGTATGCGATGAACTTCGTAGTTCCAGTGCCGGCGAACATTGCGGATCTCGAATTTTCCTGGCAGAGCCTCGCCGGACATCCGGTACGTATTTTTGTCAAAAATAATTTCTGGAAAAATTCGGTAAAAAATATGCTGCATGTTGAAATCCTTTGAAGTATTTATCCTACTTTCTTTTTTCTTCCTTGGTGTATGTTGCTTGCAAAGTTGATGAAACTTCTCTGGATTTACGTAGAGTAAGATGAAAGACATCGGTGGAGCAATTATAGATGTAAAATTTATATATTTTAGTGCATTAATTATTAGGAGGGCCGGAAAGTAATGTCGTTCCTCCAGATATTTTGCTGAAGAATCAATTGACTTTTATCGCTCCGCTATTGAAAATTTGCATACTAGATGTCAAAAGATTGTTGTTAACGAGGATAATCACATCATTAACTAAAAATAAAAAGTTGTCACTTATATTTGAATTTAATTGAAAAGAAATAATTGTGTAGTGTATTAAAAGATATTTTGATGCAATTTTAAATACATCATCAGGCTTAGAGAACACAGTCGAGTTTATACTATTTGATACCAGAAATACCGGAGTTGAGTCTACTATATTTAAGTACATTAAATAAGCAGTCTAAAAAAAGATGAACTCAAAAACTGGAAGAGATAATTTATTCAGTAATGTATGTATTATAGAATAGGCGTGGAATGTATACTCTCTGGATCCCCTATAAACTTGAAGAATTAATAAAAAATAAGCAATCAGAGAGTCTGACTATCTAGGTAATTGTAATATTAAAGTGCAATTGTACTTGATTATGAGAAAGTATTTGTACTTGTGTATTTGTATTTGAGATTGTGTAAAGTTTGAATAAACGGTTCATTGGTTGAAATACTTTTCGCTAATTTTTAAGTAATAATGATACACATACATAAAAAATATACATTTACCAGTCGAGCTAGAATATGTTAAATAAACTCTGAAGCTTTTAAAATTCTTCGTCCACCTGAAACCAATTTATACGGTCGCCAGAAAGTTTCATTTACGTTCTATCTCAAACTTCCACGAACTCTGCCTTTATGCAAGCAACGTGTCAACGCATAATTAATCAGAATTACTATCCGATATCAGGAAATTATCCGAACTTATCCGAGCTCTCATAAAACCTCTCCGTGACGTGCAAAAAATGTAGAAAGGAATAACTACTTTGGTCCACGAATTGGAACATCTCAATGAGTTGTGAAAGTGCTGAAACATTAATTTTCAGAGTGAAAACCACGTCGGTGATATTACACACAGAAGAAAGAAAAGATTTTTCTCGCAGATGGAATAAACCTAAGAAGTGCTTTAAAAATTATGAAATAAAATTACAATATTTAAAAATATCGTGCTAGCAAATACAAAGACTACCACTTCTCACAATGGCCCTAGAATTACCACAATTTAAATAAAAATTAAAATTGCTATTATCTGAAGAAAAAAATGTTTCTACTCCATATGATCATCTTAATTAGCATGATTCACTAAATCTTTTGCAAAGTCCTAAATTACACTATATAGTTTACAAACGAAAACGAATTTTCAAAGAATCTCAAACGACACTTACCAAACCACAAAAAATTTAAATATCACCACCAAAGAATATCACATAACTATTACCCATTAAAATAATATTCAACCCCAATCTCAAATATGAATCCACTTGTCCATCATCTTCGCGAAAACATCTCCTATTTCCCCACATTAAAAATCACAGTCCCCTTCGTTCCTCACTTACAACGTCCACACTTCTCACTTCGCATCGCAGTGGCCAAAGTAATCGACGTCGAAAATGGCCAAAAATAAACACTGCTCGAAGTATAGAACGAGGGAAAGAGTAAAAGCTCGTCACCCTCCGATGTCGAGACACGTACGATACAGAGGTATACGTCGTAGGCTCAAATGAAATGCTTGCACCGGCCATTAGCGAGGCGCAACAATGCGGAACAAAGTAAACACGTGACCCGGACGAAATGGTAACTCACGGTATGCTCGTTTACGTTCCGGAAGCGAGTCGCAGAGGTCCGTTACGCTGGTTTACAGAGGGTGAAAAGAGAACGAGGAGGTGGTCTGGGGGTGAGTTTGTTGAGCGATAGGTTATAGAGGGGTTACAAGAGGGCTGTATCAATACTCTATCAATATGAAATACAAACAGGCAGGGTACGATGCGAGGGGAGTGAAAGGATGGTTGATACAGAACGTGTGGTTCGGTTTTGCCTTCCCTTCGGTCACCAAGGAAACCGAACGCGCCCTCGAATCCCTTCGAAAGCGTGGAGTGCGAGAGAAAATGCGAAAAGTCGGCATGCTCTCCCTCTGGACATTGGAGGAGAAGGAAATCGCGTCCCTTCTTCTCTCTGTGGCCCTACTTGTCGGGCTATCGCAGATTTTGGGTTGATGTTTGGTAAAGAATTGTCCGGTTTTATTACTTCCTTTCTTGTATTAATGCTTGGGCTAAAAGTGAGTTATTGGGGGTGTTTCGTATATATTTGATCGTCTGGATAGTGTGGTTTAAAATGTACAAACCTGTTCACGACAGGGGATGAAACGGATTTATTGTACGTTTCTGCATTTCTTTGTGTAGGCAAATTATGGGATCTTTCTGTCGTATAATTTTAAAATAACAAACAGTCACTGGAGAAAATAATAGAAAGTCGAGATACAATCTGGAAAATACAAAAGAACTTGTTTACCACCTGCTTTCTTATTTTCTAAGACTCTGCTCGACTAGCAAAACGTTTACCTCTCAAACATCGGGGTCAAAAGTGCTTGCAACTGATACTTTGCTGATAGAGCACTGTTTCTCTCAAGAGAGGACCTTACCAAGCGAATTTCGACTTTCATTTCCATTCAGTACTCTAATAGTCACTCAGAAGAATTTGAGGTAAAGAAATAAAATAATGAAAATTCATAAACCGTTTGCTTCTTGTCCAGCGTTCAATCCGACCCCTTCCGGTACGATTTAACCCTTAAATTCGCGATTTTATTTTTCTAATCAGAAAAAATGTTTTTAATATCCATATATAGTTTAGATTATAGGAAAAATATTAAAAAAATTCTTTTGAAAGAATTCAGCTTCTAAATTACCTGAAAATCCTTTGTTGCATTTATGCAACACTGCGCCTTCCTAGGTAAGCAGATGTATGGGGAATCGAAATGTTGATATGCATTTTACCTTGAGCAATAAATATGTTCCCAAGTAATAAAAAAACAATCATCACTTACCTTGATAAATACTTATATTTCACCGAGGAAAGTTATTCCAATATCACTTTTTTCCGCGCGGATCAAAACTCGCTAAAACTGACAAATAATTAAAACATTTGAAAGTTGGTGCCACTGCACCTGTCAAAAATTTACAAAGTACACTATAGTCTATGACAAAGTTCGTTCAGAAACCGTAATCCGTTCAGATTTTTTTTTATTCTCATAGAATTAGTATGTTGCAGAAATGCAACTCCGCGAATTTAAGGGTTAATAATGAAAAATTGTGCATAAAACAATCATTCTTATATATTGTTAATTAAAATTACATTCTTGATTTGAACAGAACTGTAATTAATTGTAGGATATTAAAAACGGAAAAATATAAAAAGAAATCAAAGCTTAACATTGATAAAGTATATTGTTAATAGTCCTCAAGCATGTGGGACTGTTCAAAATATTCTGGTAGGTTCAAAGGAATCCTACGATTTCTCCGAATCCTATTAAAAAAATTGCTGACTTTACGAAGTTTTCAATTTTCCTCCTTTTCTATTACTCGGAAATCCATTATTTTATGACATTTTTTAAAGTATAAATACAGCTTCTGTGGTTGAGCAGGGAAACCTAGTACATTAAAAATTTTAAGCTAAATTAATTATTATCATATTCAGTAGTAACTTTAGTCGCACGTCGTATATAGATCATCTTTTTATGGCCTGAAAAACGGGGATGTGCTAGACTTATCATTTTACCGGAAGAGGTTAAAGTCCTCGATGGATTATTCGTTGCACTTCATACTTTATCAAATTATAATTATTATCCAATATTATTAAAGTACAGACAGCCCTCGACATTTGTACATTCTACTTTCGCACAATTCGCTATTTTGCACGTTTTTAAAAATTCCATTTTTAAAGATTTTTGTTGCTATTTAAAAAAATGTTTGCTTTTATTCGCCACTGCCAAGGAGTGTTGTAGCTCGTGTTCATTAATTGCCTATTAGAGTTTTTCTAACATTGTACTATTGTTTCTAATATTAGCTACTAGATGTTAAAGAATCTCAAGTTTACAAAGAAACCACATTAACATACAATTTTTCATATTTTCCTGTATCCCTCTACTTTCGAACATTCAACATTCGCACACATTTTCAGGAACCAATTACCTATGTGCGAAAGTCGAGGGTCCAAAGTATTAGGTGTACAAATTAATTCTCGGCCCCCAGACTTCATCGACCACAAAACCTATTCGGATTAGAATTTTTCCAAATTCGAATAGTCATTCTAAAGCGCCATTTGTTAGTTTTAAAATAAGATATATCGCATGACTCTACTCCAGACATAACGTGAAAAATCATGTATAGAAGCAATGTCGTTCGATAAGCAACATTTAAGGCACTGTCTTCCTTTCGCGTTTCAACTAAAAAAAAGAAACGCTATATCGTGCAGCACTTGTAAAAAATGGTTTCAACAGTTTCGAATATTCTCCAGACTTAGCCCCTTCACATAACCACCTATTTCGATCCCTACAACACCACCTAACTGATTCTCAATTCAAGTAAATTGAACAGGTCTCTAAATGCCTCAATGATTTCATTGATGTGAACCACTATCATTTTTCCGATCTGGAATCCGACAATTACCTGAGAGATGGCAAAAACGTATAGAAAATGAAGAAGATTATGTTTAATATTGAATTTATATCAACATTGTTACAAATAAATGTCAAAGTTAGTCAAAAAAGGCCGAGAATTAAATTGTACATCTAATATATATGAAATGGAAAATGGATTAAATCCTCAAATTTGTCAAAGATGGAAGTAATGAAACACCATCGAAGATGTGTAACATCTTGTGACACTATCGTGGAACGTTCGAAGCACGTCGAAAGGGATTGTACGTGTACATAATGTACGTGCGCATCTAGCCGTTTCAGTGACGCTTTATTGCCGTTGCGGGAACACCACGAAGACCCATCTTATCCCATGGGAGCGTTTTCCGTTCTCTCCTTCCAGTTATCTCCTGGATTTCTCTGTAGGTTCGTTAGTCGCGGAATCTTGCCATTCTCACGATCACGAACGTTCCGTCTTATCTCACCCTCCACCTTGAGATGGCTCGTGTGTCCCTCGTCTTTCTCTTTACGTGCTATCGGTGGATAGAGAAAAATAAGAATTAACGTAATGGTCCAATTCCAGAAATATATACGACCGTGATTTCCTTGGCTTTCTGTGTGAACTTATATCTCGAGGAAAAGAGAGGTTTGTTCTTGCTTCGACGATGCCGAGTCACTTTGTTTCTTCTGGAGAAAATCAACTTACGATGTTGGGTTTTGCAGGTACTTGTTCGTAGTAAGAAAACGAGTGAATTTACTGAGGTTGATTTTTTTGTATGAATTTATATCGTTTTAGGTATTATTATATTTTAAATATTTATTTAAATCTTGAACTAATTGTAAGATGGAAGCCAAATTACTAGCCCCTTGTTTTTAGAAAAATTATTCAAGTTTATAGGAGAGCTTTAGAATAGTTGTTTTACGTGTATTTTATGAAACATTAATTACTAAATTAATCGTGCTTTCTATCTTTTGACTCCTCTTTTTCTAAAACGCTTATTTAATATACTTAAATTTTATTTTATTGCAATTATTAAAATTGGTTATTTTGTAATTCAGTATACGCTTTTTTTGCATTGGTTTTACGTGGAATTTACAAACAGAAAAGTTTTATCCAATTAGTATTATGTACTTTGATATTGTCTTACACCTTTAATCGAATTTAAATTTTTGATTTCTAAATTTAAAAATTTTTTAAACGTAAAATAATATAAGAGTACATAAAATATAATATATTTAACGTCCATAGTTTTAATGTTAATGGAGAAAGTTCCTAATTTGGAGAACTAGATGGATAAAAATGGATGCTGACCGAAATTAAAAATTCAAATTTGATTAAAGGTGAACGACAATATCAAAGTAACACTAATTAGATAAAATTGTTCTTTGTAAATTGCACGTAAAATCAAAGCAGAAAAAAAAACCTACAGCATCGTAAATTGAATTACGAAAATAACCAATTCTATTAACTGCATTGAAATGGGATACTATTTGTAATCCCTTGTGTTAATCACATTTTCCATCAAAAAATATTTGTGCCTTTATTACACCTAATTGTAACCTCCCCTTTAATTACACGACAGACATTCGCAGTTGCATTTTTCACAGGATCCCCACGTAAATTCAGATGAGATATTACTTCCAACGCATTCATACAACAAGTCCGCCCAAACCCAAAATTTATTTCCGCCGTTATGATTTTTTTGCAATTACACCAACTCAAAAATTCCGTTGCTTTTACGTTCGTAAAATTTTCAACCCCGATTTAAATGATCTCGCAACCAAATGAACCACGAACGTTATTCACAGTAGGGAGAGACAGTCATAAATGATAACTCACAGCAAAGTCGTTCAGTCCAACTGAATGGAAAAACGTGGAAATATTCAAAACACAATCAGTGCAAATTGCTTCTCCAACGAGCTGGAATTTATTCGATCAGGGGAAAGAGAAGCGTCATTCGCGAATTCCGAGTTCACGAACTTATCTCAACGGTGTCGTATGCCACGTATACAAACGGTATGGTATCCGGCAATCTCAATTACATGCAAGTCCCCTGCAATACTAGCGGGAGATTGACCGGCCCCCATTACACTGGGAAGTTCTCGCTACGTCTGCCATATCTGTTCATCCACGCGAGAATTTGCTTTGGATTCTGAGGGAATTTCCGCCCTTTGGCAGTCTGACTCACCGCGCGATTTCGATTCGCGCTTATCAGCATCCTCAGATCGATTCGGAATTATCTTCGATGTCGAGTCTAATCTGCTCATCTGGACCAGAGAGGTTTGACTCGGCACCCTCGTGACTCACGACACTTTGTTTCGTTTCTTATCAGCTAGACGTGTCCGCTGTTCAACCCTCGGATAAAGTCACGATTCGTGGTGAGGATACATGTTATTTATCACGGCACGTTTAAACATGAATAAAAATTTCCTTCCTTCGATTCTCTGTTGCTCTTGATAAATCTTTGTTCTGTCTACTTTTCATCAACTTGGTATTTTTACACTATGCGTAGCAAGGATGACAAAATTCTCAAAGGTAAAGGAAATTCAAAATGAGATTTATTAATTAGAAGATCGAGATAAATCCGTGGTCACTGTAACTTCCAAAGTTGAGAGTTTCTAGCTTTGTCTTTATTTTATTGTTCTGTTTTGGAGAAACTTTTGGGAGCACAAATCACCGTGTTTCAGTAGGATCAAAGAAGCGAGAGAATAAACTACCGTGGATGATATAACCGAACAGCGTACAAGATATTGGTAGACGAAACAAACAAAGGGAGAGGTCTAAACTTCCAAGGATAACACCCACGATTAAGCTCGACATTCCTGAAACATCAAATCAAACTGTCCCTTTTTATTTTCCTTCCTCTCGATTCTCCAGCACTTTTTTGTTTTCAATTCCGTCGAGGCAAGCGGGAAAAAAGTTATTGGTCGCCTTGGACAGGGATATAGACTGGAACGAAGTTTCTCATTCGCGTGGGGTAGCGCGCGGAATTGGGGATGATTTGTGAATCATCCACTTGTTAGGTGAAAGTTCCTCGCTACTTTTTCCCTCGAGCCGGGACCTCGGATGGCAAGTGGGGCCACCCGCTTTGGTATGGGGTTTGCACTTTGGAATCGTGGGGATTCTCTTTCCTTCTCACTTCTTCTACGAGTTACCCTTTTCTGTATTTCCATCTCTTTTTCAGTCTCCTCCCCCAAAATTATCACTTTCCTTGTTCCTCTAATTTTTTATTTCTCTCCTACTTTCTGAAATAGTCTCTTTTTCTCAGAGAAACCATTCTTCCCACTACTATTTTATCTCTTCTTCTCTTGCAAATCGTTTCTGTCGCTTCTCTTTTCACCCTCGACGATCTTCCTCCTTCTGATCGGCCAGTGGGATCGTGCTGGATGTAGGGTTCGGTACCCAGCCGAGGGCGACAATTACTTGTAATACCGTCAGTCTCTTGGGACCGATGGAAACTCGATGGGGCGTACTTTCGGCCAAAAAAAGATATTACTGCAGCCTACATCGACTCTGCTCCCCATTGTGCCGTAGCAGGGCGCGACCTGTCACCCCTTGTCTTATCGCAGTTCGACGTGGCTGATGACCCACCAGAAGGTATCCCTCGATTCCAGCAATTGTGCACTGCCCTCAGGTATTGTGTACGATGGAAAGATAATAATCGAGATGATTTACACGTGTGGGAAAGTTAATAATTGAGAATTTTTCTATGATGATCTTCTACACTCCGACAACTGGAAGATGGCAAGGGAGCGGCGGAACCTTTCGTTTTTAACACTAGATTTACCAAACCAGTCAAAATGACTGGTGCACAATTTTTTCCAAAAATTCTACGGGTTTATGAGAGAGCCGTAGAATAAATATTCTTCGTCCATCGTATAAAACATAAATTACCGAATCTATCATCTCTTCCGCATCTTAATTTTCCTTGCTTTGAAGTACATATTTAACATATTTAAATATAGTAGATTTCACGCTGGTAAATCTAGTGTTAACCGTTTGAATACCGGGAGGGTTTTAAAAAATTACTTCGAAAAAAGTCAAAAGCGCTTTTGAGATTTTATTTAAAAATAAGCTAAAGTTGGTGTTTTATTTTATGCAGTGCACAATAAGAACAATCTTCTCGTGCTTGTATCCTAATTTGGAATTACTTTATATTATAAAAGAAAAATCTGATGCATTCTTAATAAAGTCTTCCTTCAATTGTCAACATTGAAAATATGTCTTGGGGTTTTTCGACACAAAAACTAAAGAGCGCGAAAGTGGCTCGTGGTACGCAAATGGTTAAACGCCTATTTCCGCCATTTCATTTTCGAAATTCCCAAACTGAGTCTCTTGAATTAAACACTCCATACAGTCGTTTACTTTACGAGGCTGGGTTTAGTAATTTCAGAAACAAAATGACAGGAATGAGCGGTTGAAATCGAGTGGCAACGCCGTACCTTAGCCATCTTTTAGTTGTCGGCCTATACCATTTGTTGTAATTTTTCTATTTTAGCGATCGTGCATTGTGTGTAGATAACTTGTAATATGAAAAGATAATGATTGAGATGATTTACATATAGGTATGTGAAAATTAGTAATCGAGAATTTTTTGATGATAGTTTTCTACCATTTGTTGCTACCCCTTTATTCCAACGAGTATGGCCTGCATTTAAGTATCGTGTATGATGGAAAGATTATAATCGAGATGATTTACACGTCTGGGAAATTTGATAATCAAGGATTTGTCGATGATAATTTTGTGTCGCTTATTATCTGTACGATTGAGATTTGTTGCTGTTTGATGTAATATATAATAAGAAAGGAATCTGCTTTAATGAAAAAAATATAATTACAATACTTTGTTTCTAATTAACGGAGACAATGTATAAAGTATAATGAGAGTATAATTTGCCAGAGATTATATGATTTTTATTATAAATTCCAAAGAGTATTAGTATAACAAGGGTGTTAGAGTTGGCTTCTGACCGTCGAAACACGGACAAATCCGTTATTTACAAAACCGTCCAGCCGATTTCCCGTCCGCTTAATCGACTATCAACTGTTTTTCGCGAGAGCCGTCGCTCCCCGTCGTTAATACCATTATCTTCATTAAATTGATACGTAAATTGCGAAACGTAAAACACAAAGTGACGTTACGGACAATTTAATCGAACCCGTTCCACTCCGCCGCCCAGCGTATCGAATCAGCGAAATAAGCCGAAAATAAATGCCGCTCCAATATGGAGGGCATAATAATAGCATTATCCTCCTATTCAAATTTATCGTCTTTCCCTCGGCAATAAAATATCTTTAATACATTTTCCAGTCCCTTCGGCGGTACGGAGCAAAGGGAACACACCGAACCAATTATTATCCTCGTTACCACCGACTCCAAATAAAGTCCACCCTGATCACTGTTATCAGACGAGCTTCCATTTTTCATTTTAATCACCATCCCCTCCCCTAACAACCATCCTCTCCGATATACTCGACTCGCTTACGCGAATACCTGCTAATTAATTAAATTGAGACCGCGAAACAATTTATTATACTGTACGTTGAGCATTCACGATACCTCTCCCTACTTTGCCCCATCCTTCACCTCATTCTCTCTCCCCCTCTCTCTCCCTCTCTCTCTCTCTCCCTCCTTTCTCTCTCTGTGTCTCTCAGTGCACAGAAACCCACCCCGAGCATGCACCCGGTGTTTGCGGCCGGTATAAACGAGCCTCGTCTTAGGGACACAACGATGACGGCAATTTTGAATTAATTGCAAATTCACTGAGATCACGGCTGGTGACGTGAAGTGATTAATGCCCGTCCTACCGGTAATCCAGAGAACGTCCGCGCCCCTTTCATCCCCTCTTCGTTGCTGGCCCCTCGCCACCATTATCTGCCCCTTCCTCGCCTCTTCGGCAGCCATCCCCAACCGATACGTGTGCCAGGGCGCTTCCGTATGGTAAGTCCTGTGGGATAACAGCCCTGCGTTTCGGATAACAGGGAATATCACCCACGGGGACACCCGACACCGGCGGTCTACGGTCTACACGCCGCCGTGCCCGTGACAAACGCACCCACCGCGGATTATACGACATAATCGCTCGAAACCCGAGCATTCGACGGACGGACGGACGCGTCGCGAAGCGTCACGGCGCCACGTAATTTCTATGAAACGTTTGGGGTTGGGAACTTCGGCGGATGATTTCGCCTACCTGTTGGGAAAGCTGGAGAAAAATAGATCATTGAGATCTTGGTGAGTGGGAAGTTAATGGGAGGTTATTGTGAAGGGGGTGGAAGAAGTGTAATGATGGAGTTGAAATGATAGAATAGTTGGAAATGAAATGGGAAGGTTGGAGATTTGAGAGATTTTACTGTGACAGTTTATTCTAAGGGGTTGAAACTATCTTTTATATATGGATATGGAATTTTGTGGGTTTTACGATAGTGCTAAAGTATAGAAGAAGATTACGTGTAAAGGTAATCACATTATAGGGAAATCTGTTGGGAATGATTTGTATTAACCCTTTGCACTCCGATATCTCACCTGAGGAGATATCGTAAGTCTCTCACATCCCCCTCTATGGGGACCTTTAAATTTATTAGTGATTACAGAGGATGAATTTTTTGCATCGCAATATTTTAAGAAATGTATATTGCAAGGGATCAGAAACAAGTCACTTGAGGGGAAATCGCACTGCGAGACAAAGAGAGAAAAGAAAAAGCCGTGGAACTGAGTGCGACAGCACGATATCGATCGTGAAAATCGAAACATTGACGTACGCACGATATTTTTATTATCAGATTGGTAGACACCGATTTTACCTACTTAAATTAATGTGAATAGCTACGACTATGAATGAAGAGGACAACAGACATATAGAATAGAAAGAGATAGGTAGTGCGAGAGCAGTCTCCCCTTACGTCCCAAGTGACTTCTTTCTGATCCCTTTTTATACTTACCTGAACTTTTCTATTGAAATGGCACAAGATAGCAAACAGTAAAGTTCCGTCAACTTGCTAATAGATAACGTCACGGAAGGCTCCGAATGCAAAGGGTCGAAGTTATCTTGAAATTTAACACTAGAACTACCAAACCAGTCAAAATGACTGGTACACAATTTTTTCCAAAAATGTTCCAAGTTCACAGAAGAGTCATAGAACAAAAATTCTGCGTCCATCACAAAAGACATAAATCACTGAATTGTTCATCCTTTCTGTTACCCGATTTCTTCTTTTTCAAAGTACTTATTAAATAAATTTAAATATGATAGATTTCATGCCGGTAGTTCTAGTGTTAATAAATATAAATATCGGGTAGAAGTATGTAATTTCTGTTGATATTCACTTATATAAGAGTAGTTTCACAGTGTTTTCTATCGTCGCTTTTTAGCATCGTATTTATCTACTATTCTGTACTGTTCTTTATCTACTATTCTGTATATTAAATTTATCTACTATTCTGTATATTAAAAATAACATCAGAGCATCTAAACCGTAAATTCTTCAACGAGAACTAAGCAACAAAATACAGTCTTCCATAGAAATCCCAGAAATTAAAATCTATATCTATCTTATCATTCTTATCCGAAACTTTTGTCTCCGTTTCTGGGTAGCGTTATCATACCCAGTATCATCGAACTTTTCGCGTACGTCGAGAAGTTTCAAAACTTAAACGTTCGTGCGACAAGACCTTAAGGCTCGAACGTGGGCCGCCTTTAAACTGGAAATTTCGTGTATACTGCATAATGCAACCGTATTATGTTAAGGTATACGGTACTCCGCGACCGTCTTGGACTTGCCGGGGGTGAATGCATAATACAGTTCCCGATCGCCGACGTTGTCGCCGGTGCAACTTCAAATCTCCAAGTACGTAGATGGGAAATGACGGCTGTTGCTATTTCGATCTTGGAATTGGCCATAATAATGGACCACTCGGTTTCTCCTTTCGGTTCCGTTCGTTCTGCTTCGCCAATATGGACGCGATCGAGGGAAGTTTGTAGGATTGGCGGCGATTTGTAATTCAGAATTAAACTCTCAGTGGGTAGTGGTTGATGTTAGGAGACATTTTGACCCAAATACGAGAAATCATTCGGTTTTGATAAACTATTTATTCGTGATAGGATAGAGTGAGTGAATTGAATCGTGCGCGGATAGAAAAAGAATGTAGTTTGTATTTTTTTTTCTTGTTATTTTCTTTAGGTTTTACTGTAGTGTTTTTTTCATGTGATACCTGATATTTTAGATGAGCTGGGTTGTATTCCGAGTCACTGAGGTTATGATATGTTAATTAATAATTTAGAACTTTCTCAGAGGCGACACGGAGGATTCTCACTTTGGTTCGCTAATTGTGAATTTAAACTTCGCTTGCTTTCCTACCGTACTTTCTTCGATATTTTTCATATTGCCATGGAAATGTGAATTCTCGTTGATCATATTTTGTCCTACTCTCCTGAGAACTGATTAATTGCTGTAAATTTACCCTAATAATCTACAACTTCGTATGTAACCCCTTACAATGGCGTGTGGCACACGCGACGCAGTAAATGGAATAAGAAATTTTTTAAGTTTCCAAAAACTGTTAAGGGGGGATTCCCATTTCAAGTGTTGGAAAATCGTGTTTTTTTAGGAATTTTTATTGTGGAAACCATTAGATAAATCTTTGTCATAATTCACACGTATATTTATTATGTATTCAGTGAACTACAATTCAATTTTTAATTGATTATCTTGAAAATTTTGGCTTTGACGTCGTTTGAGGTGGGACGCCTCCTGAAAATTCATGGTCGCTGGCCGATACGATAATTGATTTTCAAGTTGTTTGAAAAAAAAAATTCAAATGGCAATTTACTCCTTATCAATGTAGTTCTGGTATGAACTACGGACAATTTTTTTTTCAAAAACTAAAGAAACTGTAACGATTAGAAAAAAAATTGTTTTTTTCGCACAAAATTTCGTCAGACGTTTGTTTATAAAAAAAAAGTTGTGCATGTATATGTTTTTTCATAGTTCATACTGAAGACAGATGTTTTTTCGAGAATTGTGCTAAATTTGAAGGTAATCGACTGAATAGTTCCGGAAATATCATGTCGGCAGTACAGAAAAAACCTGTTTCGAGAAAAACGCGGTTGAAGTTTTACGTACAGTTTTCATATGTAAAAAAAATGTATATATCTAGTACTTACAGAATATTCTTGTTAATCAGCTATGCCAGATCCATACAGTACACCTTCTTCCTGTTCAAAATATTCATTTCGTTCCATTTTGCTGATTTCATTCTAAAATTCGCGCCTCTTTCGTTGCGCTATACGTGCGCGCCGAGTTCGTTATTGACTCATAACTTTGTCAATTCAACGAATTTCGGATTGAAATTTTGCGCATTGTTTCTCAAGAGTATGAACTACAATAATAATAAAAAATTTTTTGAAGTCGTGAAATGGGAATCCCCCTTAAATTGAAAATATCAAATTAATATTGATTTAACTAATCAGTGATAGATTATTATTCCAAAAATTAATTCTGAGTTCGTGCGTGTTCGATCATAAAAGAAATCATAAGGCAAAGTGTTAAAGTAAGAGCATCGGGTTAAATATTAAAATGTCTTAACCATTACTCGTTTTAACAATTTGGAATCAAGTATCTAAATTCTTTTAAATTATCATATCACACTTCATTTACTCATTCGATTTAATTTGACATTCCTGTAAATAAGACTATTCAAATCACGTAACCATCTCCTTTTCCGCTAGATTTGCAGACTCAAGAGACTCCAAAATTAAAAATCCTACGACTTCCAGGGATCGTGAAAAACGAGTCCTATCAGCTCGAAAAAGACGAGAGAAAGACACGAGTGTAAGAGAAAGAAACGTTTAAAACCTGATCCGTGAGGATTGTACGAGCAGGTACGAAACGAGTTTCCCAGAGAAATTGCTAACTGGATAGTCCCGCGAAATAAGTTGGAGTTCGCATTTTTGAGGTCTCGTCCCCGGGGCGAGTCGCTCTTTTTCCTGTACGTACTAATAGCTTCATCGCCAGGTACGTGGCGTTGACGTTTTAATAATTTCATTCGCCGCGTCAAGAGCCCCATTTCCCTGGAAGTTGCCGAGGCATTTTCCGCGAGGGCTGAATCCGCGTCTCGCTTCTCTCTTTCTCGCGAGTAGATTCAATTTCAACTTGCGGAATTGCATGCGCCCTGCGCGAAACACCGCGATTTAATTCCAAGCCGATTCTTCGGGAAGCTCGTTAATTCCTATGGGAATAAGAACCGACGATGACGAAGGCGCAGAAGGGTGGATGGAAAAGAAACGAAGAAACGTCGAGACGGGGAAAGGAAGAATCTTGACTGATTGGTGAAGGTACGAAGGGACTGACTGGAGAAGGTATAAAAGGACTGGAAGGTAAACAGAGAAGAATATGACTGATAGAAGTACAAAAAAAGACAGAGGGGGAGGGAAACAGAGGACACGACTGATTAACGAACAGAAACAAACGAGAGAAAGGGACAGGGAGGTAGAAAAGGGAAGGAAGGTAAAAAGAAGAAAATGGAGAAAGGGACAGGTATACTGGTAAATAGTGAAACAGAAGAGCAGAGAAAGAGGGAAAGTGAAGACGGATAAAAAGGGAGAAGTTCGAAAAACATCAGCTCGACGTGAAGAGTTTGCAATTGAGCCGCGTGACAACGTCGACGGATAAACAGATGGAAGTGAATAAATACTCGTAATGACGGGGAATATTCTTAGGTGAAGCTCATTAACGTTGCTCGGAGACGTCGATAGAAAACCGAGTGGATATTCGTGAAATGTTAACCGCTCTCTGGTAAATAGAAGACCGTCTTCCACCTTTTAAAAGAATAATGTTCTTTATTTTGTAAGAGTTTTATTCGCGAAATGTAAATACGCAATTTAAGTCGAAAGAAAGAGCTCGTGCTGCAACCAGTTACAGATCTTAATGCAGTTCCTTCAAGGGGAGCAGCGACTTTTGTAAAGAAGACAAAAAAGCCGCGAAATTTTTTGTAGCTTTGAATACCCTGTATTATGAAGTATTGTTTGAAGGTATTATGGTCGATAAGATACTTAATTTCACGGAAATGTATATTGCACGGGGCAAGTATGAAAATTTTATGAAGATATAGTTTATTCCGGAAATAGTCTGAATAATATAACTCAGCAATTATCGACACTGTTGAAAATAGACAGAAAAATTATTTCTTACTACTTTCTTATCACGTATTTCAGCGTAAGAATTTTTGTTAATTAATACTTTTAGTTTCTGTGATAACAAATATCTTTATCATAAACGGCAAAACATAATTTTACGTTCAACGCCACCGGTGTTTCGCTAGTTTCGTCATTTCTACTGAAGTAAAACTTTTTCTATTTACCTCTTGGCGAACAATAACAAGTGACGCTTGTGATGCGGTAAATTGGATACGAAACTTTCAAGTTTTACAAAACCTATCGAATTGAGGCTATCAGTGAGACATGATGGAATAAAATTATTTCTGTAATATTAATATTATGTTAAGTTATACGATATATAAAGAATTACTGATCAATTTCTAATCTACTAATTTAATTCTGAATTATTGCAGATGTAGTCAGAAAATAAATCGTACGGCAAGGGGTAGAGAATCAAATTATATAAAGCAGAAACTTTAAGGACACTGATAGATATTCAGCAGATCTTTATCTTTTCAACGTCAATATTTAAATATTCAATATGTTTGAAAATTCATAAGTATTACAGTTTAAACGTAACATGAAATTCCATTGAATTCAATAGCGGCTGTCACCGGTGACCCACATGTCAATCAACGTGTTAACACATTGCACGTCGGAAGTATTTTCTCCTCTTCTATTGAAGTGAAACATGCCCCTTTTAAATCTAACAATTAATTACGATTAAACAATAAAAAATTATTAAATAATTGATGAAATAAAATATTCAACATTTTTTAGACTACATAAATTAAGTAAGTATTTTATTTCTTATTGCACTTAAAACTTATGAAAATCGTCGCTCAACACGTTCCATGCCATGTGGGCCTTATACGACCCCCACGAAATTTTCCATTCAGTATTCTTACATTTCTCATTGCAAAACAAAGAATTTTATTGTGAAAAATATATTGTAAAGTTAAATATAGACATCTTAATATCATGTATACTACAAAGAAATTTATTTAATCGTAAAAGCGTGGGGCGTATACGCCTAACGCTATCTGAACAGGAAATCTTAAAGAATGATCCGGCAGGAAACATGTTAAAACACACAAGAACCCCCTATTATCAATGACCTCCACTGTATTTAACGGATTAAAATAATTTTTGTATACCTCTCAAAATTAAAAATTGATAACTTCCCTGAATTAACAATTACACGATTAAATTACACATCTAATTCGAGTTTCAAACAATTCCAGCCGATATCTCCTTCGCGAATTATACGTAAAAAGGAACACGTCGAAGTACGGATAAAGGCAATGTCCATTCACGAATAGAATGCCGAGGGAGAGAAAAAAAATCCATTGTCGTTGCCTTCCATTCCGTCTTCTTTGCGAATTTGTTCCATCCCGCCGGCTTCGGGGATCTAACGCCAAAGTTCCCTATAGAAAACTCTCGGATTCCATCATTAATTTTCCCGAAGGTGTAGGAGAAGAGGCGGATAAGCATAGCGGAGGGGTGGATGAGCGGGGGTATAGTGAAGATAGCAGCGCGTCGGTGATGGTGGCATTGAGCGATCATCTCATCTTGCCGTGGAAAGTTGGATGAGGAAATTTGTCGTTGCGATAGGTTCACTCATAGTTCGTAAACTTCAAGAAAGAGGGATGAAAAGAGAGAGAGGAGAGTATACTAGGCGTATATCTGCCGAAGGCTTCCAGAGGGCTCTTTGTAATTTCTGGAATGCATTCCATGCTTGGAATTAAGTGATAGATATTGGATCATCCATGAATCGAGATCCTTCGCGGAGAAACAGAGATGTGGGGAGTAGTAAATTAATATAGGGGTGGATTTCAATCCGATTGATCGTTTTCTTATGCTAACAAAAGTTGCGTGTGTGTGATAGGTGCTGGTGCGTGTTTTCAAAGATTTTTAAATGATTGAGAGGAAATTAGTGTTTGGGATTTACAATATTTAAGCAGTTCGTCAATCCTAATATTATGTCATAAGCAGACTTCGGATTTTTATGCATTTATGCCAAAATTAATACAGTTTAAATATACAAAAAGGACATAATATAAAAATATATCTAAAATATCCAAAGTATAGTATTCGTTGTAATATTTAACGAGTCTAACAAATCCCTAAATAGGTTCACCAGTCTTAGCTTCATTTGGTAAACTTGAAATTTGCATAAACATCCGGAGTCTAGTCATAAGATTTGCTGATATTTAATCGAACATATAAAAATTATTTGAGAGAATAAATCGCAAGGCTTCCGGAAAGCGTAGAAAAGACACATGAATCTCCAAGTAACATTAATTTCACTTTAATTACAAAGTGTCTCTTTGTAATAAATCCTGTGTCAAAATTAAGAAGTAATTTATTTCTTTCCTATTAATTTCACAGGAATGTCATTTCCTAATTTCTTAAAAATATTTTCAATAGCATACAATGTGCACAAATGTAGTTTATGACAAAAGATACGTTTCTGAATTCCGCTATTTCAATATTCTCTATTAAATAATATAATTTCTACGAATTGAATTCCGTACGTACACCTACGCAGAATACGTTTCTTCACCGACACCCATTACATCCAACGAAGCCCTCGATTTACTCGAGGAGATTCCGGGGAGTGAGTTGCAGAAGAAAAGGAATCGACTAAACCCCTTGAGAATTAATATCTCAGGAGGGAGCAAACGGCCTAAGTGCTACGATGATCGTCGGAGTGGTTAACACAGCGAGATGAAATTGCCAGGGATAACCCCATGACGTGTTATTCGTCACTTTTATCGGCTTACTTCTAGTTTTGCGCATATTATTGCGCAATGCATGCTGTACAATTGCGAATAAAAAATTAAATTTTCTTTCACGAAATAATGCTGAATTATTCCACTTGATAGCAGTGATTATGAAATTAATCGTTCCGCGCGTTTTCCTATGCACATAGTGTTAGTTTGTGTAGAGTATCTGGAGATTGAGTAGAATATCGCTAATTGAAGTTTTACTAATATTTTACAGTAATTCTTTGCGGCAGAAATATCGTTTTCAGGAATGTCGTGACTACAAATTAATTAACTTCTAATATCTAAAAATTAAGTATGTGAGTTATATATTGTTATTAAGAAATAGCACTGAAGAATTACAGCAAATATTAAATTTAAGAATTATATTATAATGAGTAGCTTGGAAATTATGTATGGATATGCAAATCCAAGAAGTTTATGAGTCATTTGATTATTTAGCATTTCTAAGGCCAGTCGAAAATAATTAAATACTGTATAATTTGGAAATAAGAATTACAGAAGACATCTGCTTTTGAAAGGCCAATTTCAGTCGTATGTTGATTTATATTCTATCATTTCTTTAGCACTACAAACGAGGACTACTTGATAGATAGACAATTCTCCTATCGAAGCTTTTTCGTTTCGACAGCGAAGGTTCCCTGGGGTGACTAAGAAGAAAAGGAATCCACTAAACCACTTGGGAATTAATATTACCGGAGGGAGCAAATGGCTTAAGTACTCCAATAATCGTCAGAATGGTTAAGGGTAGAGGATAAAATCACCAACGAATCCAGTGATACTTTGTCTGACTTCTTGAGAATTTTATGTAGCAATTTTTACACCATTATTCCACTGAATACAGTACAAAAATTTAATTTAATTTCTTATCATAAAGAATCTTTATTTCTTTCCTACAATTATGACTAATTTACTTATAACAATTTACTTAAACGGATAGTGGAACAAGTCAAAAAGCTTACGGGAATTAGAAAAATGTACAGGGTGTAAAAAAATTAATGGTCATGGCTTTACGGGGTTGTTCTACACCTCTGGATCGATGGAGATTTGCGAAAAAAGCCGGCCGCAAAATTCGGGAAAGGGTAGCAAATTTGTTTTATTGGCTCATAGTATTCGTCTTGTTACGTAGACAAAATGTCTGAGAGGAACCATGGGTCAGAAACGAACCGTTCTCTCACAAATTAATTTTTAATTCGGCCTTCCGATTAAAATTTCGCCCATATGGTAGCCTTCGAGTCACCGACCTTTCGAAAGGAAACACATGAGTGTTTTGACCCTTGCTAGCTCCAATAGTTGAAGCAGAGGCAACATAAACGAAGATAGAAAATGAGTAGAAAAATGTCATTGACCTGCGTTCGGTGTTGGGTTCGCTCATGGGCCCACCCGGGGAGAAGAGCATAAACACATGCACTTTTCTTCTGGTACGGTGACACAGTTCCCCATTTTCTAACTTCGTTTACGTCGCCTCTGCTTTAACTAATGGCGAAATTTTAATCGTAAGGCCCAATTAAAAGTTAATTTGTAAGAGAACGGTTTGTTTCTGTCCCATGGTTCCTCTCAGAGATTTTGCCTACGTAACAAGACAAATACGATGAGCCAATAAAAAAAATTTGCTACCCTTTCCCGAATTTTGCGGCCGTTTTTTTTTCACAAATCTCCATCGATCCAGAGGTGTAGAACAACCCCTTAAAGCCATGACCATTAATTTTTTTACACCCTGTATATGTTACGGTAAATGTAATTAATCCAGTGATTGTGTGTAATCACCACTAAATTTGGAAAATGTGATGAATACTTGAATATTTATCTAATTAATCGACGAGTCTGGGTTAGATCTGGCTTATTCCCTTCAGGGACCAGCCCAGCTTCTTGATCATATACAGCCTTGGCGGACTTAGGGTTACCTGATCCAGGGGATGGCGAACCCATAGCGGATCCGCAGGAAACGAGTTAACATTGTCCCACCAACAGAAATTATTTGATAAGTGATTTGTTCCTATTCGGCCGACGGATAGAGGCATCCCTCGTCCTTAGGTACATATTTTCGATTCTAACGTATGACGGACCGAAAAGTGCTTAACGAAGAAATAAGGGCCAATATGATGGGAATAGGCATTGTGATGGCAGGCTCCCTTTAACCCGTACCTCAAGCCAAGTGACTTCACTGCGTTGGCGACTTATAATAGAGGTACCGGAAAGTAACGTCGTTTCTCTAGACATTTTGCACAAAAACCAATTGGTTTTTATCAAACCGGAATTGCAAAATTGGCACACTAGATGGAAAAAGGTTGTTGTAAGCGAGGACGATTATATTTTTCATTAAAAATTAAAACTTGGGGCAAATTTATTTGTTTGAATTTAATATAAAAAGACGACATTACTTTCCGGTCCCTCTAATACCTCAGGGGCCTGACCAGCCCGTTGGTCAGGTACGGGTTTGGCGAACTCGGGGTTACCTGTGCCACATGGGTGAAAAGCCCGCAAGGAGTGCAGAGGGGAATATATCAGGGGCCTGTTCAGCTTGCTGGTCAAGTATGGGTTTGGTCTCCCCCCCCCCCCCCCCCCCCGGGATTACACGGTCCACCTTAGATGAAAAACCTGTAAGGGGTGCAGAGAAGAGTTTTTCAGGCTCTGTTCAGCTTGGACTTGGTGTTGGGACTTTTGTCTGGGTTTGGTTTGGGTTTTAGTGATAAATATATATAATAACCGGTAATTATACGTAATCACTGATGGATTCATCACATTTACCGTAACATATACAGTAAATCCTGGATAAATGCACTGAATTCAGGACCGAAACAGTGCAGTTACGAAGTGGTGGTTTCTATTTTGTGTCTATGTTCGGGCTCCAGCTGAGCGTGAACTTAGAAAAGAACAGACAGTAGAAGAGACAGAGAGGTCCAAGCTACAGGGGGACCGGCCCGAACGTGTCGGTGACGCAATACTAATTGGAGACTTGAACTTTTCCATTTTTGATTTTTTTTTTGTTGAGAACTTTGCTAACATATTTGTGGCATTTTTCTGATTAAAATGATACCAAACACGACATAGTTTGAGCAATATTTACTTAATATTTAATTCGTTTACTTTCTATTTAGGAAACTCAAACATATCGTGTTTGGTATCATTTTAATCCGAAAACAGTCACAAATACATTAGCGAAGTTTTCAAAACAAAAAAATAAAAAATGGCAAAGTTCAAGTCTCCAATTAGTATTGCGTCACCGACACGTTCCGATAATATCATTTTACACTGCCTCGTCGTCGAACGTCGAGGTTCGACCGAGGAGGATCCCCCTATGAAATCTCTTGTGCATTTATCCAGGGATTACTGTATATAGATGTATTACTAAATCATTGAAACATTTTGTTTAACTGTACAATGAAGTTAGCATTATATACTAATTATTCCAAAAATAATACGGTCACTTCAAGAACGTAAAAACAAATTGCAGATAATTTTCAAAAACTATATTTACTATTTGTAAAAGAATATCAACCATTAATAGATGAATAACAGATAGCTTTTAAGCCATCCTGCATAAATTACCATACCACCATCTCTAAATTAATTCCACCGAAATGAAACCTCCCACCCCTAACACTATCTACAATTCTAAAAAGCATGCTGCAACCCAAAACTCGCAAAAATTTAAAAACAAATCCCCCAATTTTCGAAATCAAAGTTTGCATACAAAATACATGTACGAATCCCTCACAGAGAGTGTCATCATGGCTAAGAGAGCTCTCAATGAGATTTAATTATTGCGGAGCCCCGAAATCGCGAACGCAGAACGCGTTATGCCAATTGAGGTTGCTGTCGGCGTGTTCGATTAGACGGCGCCTGCGTTGTCGTGCCGAGTGTCAGAATCACAATTGTGCGCATAATTACACGGTCGTCCTGATTTCCAGGATACCGAGATGCGTCGACGTCGTCGTCGTAACACGCCACAGGACGATGACGACGAATACGAGGATGAGACGCGGGAAGAAAATCGTAACGGCAGCCGGTAGCAGGAAAACTCGGGATCAGACGCTCGTTTGTCAAACTAAGAATTAGGGACATCTGTCCACCCTGGAGCCACGCCAAATTGAGCGCCAACCTTTCACGATGGTGACGCGTCTCTCGATATCAACGCGATATTACCTTTCTGCCGACCTGGTGATTAACGATTAAGAACTGATTTTTCCTTCGTGAACCGTTTGCGCCGTTTGATTTCTCATAAGTTTTGGTACGCTTGCTGGATAGGGTTTGAGGAAGTTTTATGTTGGAAGGAAAAAGAGGATATGTAATTGGTCTGAAAAGTACAGTCGGTTGGATATGAAAGTTGGTATCTGAAGTTGCTTTAACGTGAGAGTTTTAATGTAGGAGCGGCGAGGAAAAGAGGGTTGCTGTACCGAAAAATGGCGGGATAAAGTTTGAATTTCTTTCGTAAAAAATTTCTCCTAATGTAATGCTACATTATAACGTTGATAGCTCGAAGCAAAACTACAAAGCCGATAACAGAGTGATTATTGTAGTTAACATTAGATCTTCGGGTTCTAAACTTTGCGTATTTAAATATGTTAAAGAAGTAATTTATGTATAGCAACATAGGCGTGAAATATCTACTGTACTGTTTCTCTATAAATTCAAAACATTGAACGCCACTGGTATTTCGCTGGTTTCATCACTTGTAATGACGTGAAACATTTTCTATTAAAATTACATCTTTATAAAGCAGAAACTCTAGAGACATTGATAGATAGATATTCGACAGACTTTTAACTTCTTAACGCTAATAATTAAATATTTAATATGTCCAAAAATTCATAAATATTGCAATTCAAAAATTACATGTAATTTCATTGAACTTAACTCCTTGCCGTACCATTTCTTTTTTGATTGCCTCTGCAATAACTCAAAATTAAATTGGCAAACTAAAAATCGTTCAGTGATTCTCGATATATCCTATAATTCAATGTAATAATAATATTGTAGAAATAATTTTATCGTGTCACGACTCACTGATATTTTCAATTTTAGAAGTTTCATAGAATTTGAAAACTTTCCATCCAATTTACCTCATCACGAGTGTAACTCGTTATAGTACAGCAAGGGGTTAATAGCGCCCATGGCAGTCAACGTGTTAGAAAATATTTTTAAAACAGTAGGAATCCGTCAATTTAACGGTTGCCGTAAATCTAGTGTTAAATAAAGCGCCAGAATTCCAAAGCACTACAATTTAAAAAAAAGTCAATAATTAATGAACAAAGTACAGCACAGAATATATCCTCTCTATGTTAAGTATCATACACAGTATGATGGAAAAATAACGGAACTTCCTAAATAGGAAAAAAACGATCAGATATTTTGCCAAAATTATTATTTTTTATTCGAAGTACATCCCTTCCGCATCGATACGCCGCTGGGCACGTTCAACCAATGCTAACATCAAATTTTTTATGTCATTTTTTGAAATCGCCTCAATGACCCTTGTCACGGCTTCTTGGACATGTATAACATTATCATAAAACGTTTTGTATGAGAATCGTATTTGAAGCATCAAGTCTCGTCACCAGTTACAATTGATTCCACGAAAGTGGAGTTCTGTCTGGCTGTTTTAATAAGGTCCTTGCAATGTTCAACGCGAGCAACTTGCTGGTCTTCATTTATAACGCGTGAGGAACCAATCGAGCACAGACCTTCCGTTTATTTAAATCTTTCGTCAAAATTTCATGAATCATATTCTTAGTCGTATTTCATTCTGCCGCTATCCATCTCACAGTCGAATTCGAATCATAGGCGATTATTTCTCGCACCTTTTCCAACAATTCATCCTGATTTTTGTTCTTCGGCCGGCCTGTCTTTGAGTCGTCTTCCAAAGCGTTACGACCATCCTGGTAATATCTCTTATACCATTCGAATACACGCGTACGTGATAAACAATCATTACCATCAATTTTCTTCATTAATTCAAATGTCTCTTTAAAAGTTGCACCGAGCTTGAAACAAAATTTAATATTAGCTCTTTACTCCATCGTGTCTTTGTGACGAGATGACAAAAGGTTATGTCACTTTAACACTAGAACTATCAAACCAGTCAAAATGACTGGTACATATTTTTTTCAATAAATTCTCCAAGTTTATATAAGAGTCATAAAATAAATATTTTACGTCTATATCGATAAACATAAATCACCCCATCGGTCTAGTTTCCTGCCGCTTGATTCCTTCTCTTTCAAAGTACTTATTTAATATATTACCTAAAATATGATAGATTTAAGGCTGGTAGTTCTAGTGTTAAGAGCTATAACTTAATAATACGTCGATTAAAACTAATGAGGGTGGTCTCGTTTTGCAGAGGAGATATACAGCTTTCAAATGATATATTGTTTTAATAGATGGCGTTGGTAGTTTTTTGTAAATTTACAAAGTTCCGTTACTTCTCCGACATACTGTTCACTTGCACAGTAAAAACCAATACGAAAGTACATCTCCCCATATCCCAACAAAGGCAAGAGTAACTTTACGTGGATTGTGATTACGGAATATTCAAATATCACCAGTTCTCCCGTCAGTCGGTCGGATTTCTAAAGAACCATGCTAATTTCGGGGTTGCCTCCGAGAGGGTGAAAACAGTGCAGGAATATTCTGAACGGCGCGAGGACGTCGATATTCGTACGTTCGCGCGTCTCGAATGCAATTACATCAAGGAGGATGCAAAGATCTAATTACACGGTCGCCTTGGCTCGAGGATCGAATGATGCGAGTCCATCGAGGCGTATGCACGCTAGCTTGTACTGACGGGGATTCTATGGTAAGGGGGAGGAGGATGGTGGAGGGTCGATCGTAGAGGAAGGCTGCAACTTAAGCGAACCGCACGTAGGACGTAGGTGCTTGGATAGGTATATAAGGTGGAAGCTCGGGATCAGAGGCTCGTTTATCAAGCCCAGGATTCCAGACGTCTGTCCCGTGTCCCGCAGGATGAATTTATCGGTTTTATAATTAAGCGTGGCTCGCAATACGCGTCGAGTAACTCGCCCATAATTTATATCTCTCGTTCTCACCGCTGAAAGAGCGGCAATGGATGGGGGTAGACTTTAGTCACTTGCAAGTCGATACTCGACTCTTTTGTTTCTACGTGTTTATATCCTTTCTCCTCCTGGTTCTTTCGTTCTTTCTTTTGATCTTTCTTTTTTCCTTTTTCTTCGATAATTCACGAAGGCATGATGGGATATAAAATGGGGCGAGGTTCGAAGAAGGAAGCTTAGTTGCTCGCTTATAGAAAGAATTGAAGTTGGTCGTGCGAGGTGGGTATCGAACGGGTAAGTTGGTTAATTAAAATCGAAAGGGGAAGGAAGTTGAAGGAAAGGGAATCAAGTCATTACAAATCGGATGGTTGTTGTTTAATCTCACCCCTCGGACGAACAGGGGATGTAAGAACTGTTTCGTCGGGGAGAGAGGAACCTGTTCTTTATTATTGATCGAAGAGGGATTTTCATATTTTTCGGCAAACTAGACGCCAATGCGGTTATGTGGAAAATTCAGTTGAGAGGGTTTGGTTGTATTGGGTATATAAGAATTCACCGGGAAAATTTACGAGAGGAATTTTATTGGTATCCAAAGATTTAGCTGGTTTTTATTCAAGGCTGAAAATGCAGAAGTTGGTCCAAATGGGTCAGGAATCGGGATGAAAAATTGGTTACTTTTAGATAATTTACATACGATATAAGTATTTTTAAATTTCTAATAAAATTCTTTAAAGCTTCCATCCATTGATTAATAAATAATTTAATCCCTAACTGAAATACTTAATGACAAAAACAGAGATAAAATCTTTCCAATTCACCAATTTATAATTCGATTTTACATTCGTCATAATTTTAACGAGCCTCGAGGATTCGAAAGTTTGTCAAAGAGAAAATATACGATCATGTAATTATTCCTGAACCTCGGTTAGTAACGAGCACCGTTATCCAAGGCAGCTATAAAAGTTCCATTAAACGAAAGAAGAAGGATTCTCCTTGATATTTCTTATTCTCATAATTTTCAAGTAATTGGCTATAAAGGGATATGAATTAGTAGCGAAACGGGGTAGAATTCGGAATTATGCAGAGAGCTTAGTTATGGAAATAAGTTTCGGGTGTATAAAGCGCAGAGGATCCCCCATAATTAGAATCGATCTAAGATATATGCAAATCGGTCGTCCTTAATTCATTAGCGCAACCGAAACTAGTTTTACTTGCTGCAAAGTAGAATCCAGATCGGAATAAGAAGAGAAACCACCGACAATCTTCTTCCTCTTCTTACGCGACCTTACCTTACTCCATGGCCCTCATGATTAACGAGACGTAAGGCGAAGCTTTCTTTTTCTCCAAGATTTTTCAACTCGAGATACCGAGCGTGAGATGCAGTTCTAAAAGCACTCCATAAATTTGTATTTCCGCGAGTTACTTTCAAGGACCCTTGCCTCTCTCGTGAAGTTGCAACTACCTTGGCTAATTTCGCCAAGGAATATATCTTCGGATACTGTTTCCTAACAGCGTTATCGGACTGATACTTCCACGGCGATGTTTCCCTTATGCAGCTCGAAGTTACGGCGGTGCAATAACAATTACGAATGTACCTCGTTCATTGTCTGAGAAGATAGGATAGCCTTGAGCGTATTCGCGAACCTATTCTGCGAGTGTATCCGCGAAATAACGTCGCTAAATGCTGTCTCCGGGCTATTCTTATTTCACGTGTAAGAAAGGATTAATCTTATGGTAGAATTTATCCACGGCGGAAAATTGCTAATAACGGAGAAGCAACTTTTCGAGGTGATATACTGATACGCTGTTTCGCGAATTTGCAATGGCTTGGACAGTTAGTTGGATTTACTTTTCCTGGGCGAGCAGTTTTATTTAACCAGTTAACTGCGCTCGACGTGTATACACGTCGACCCAAAGGTCCAATACGGTAGCCATTTTAATACTGAATTGTCCATTTCTTATGGATTAAAAATATAATATTTCCACATATTGCTTTCCTCTTTTAGTAAAATTTACAACAAAAATATTTGCGTTGTGTTCGACGAATATAGGTACATGTCATTGCTCGATTTTAATTCCGTATCCTGCGAGGGATTCGTAAAACTACATTTCGCGGTTAACTGGTTAACATTTCTTTGAGACGATTTAAGCATAATGAGGGAACTTTTAAAGCTTTTAACCCCTTGCCTTACAATTTCTTTTGCATCCAAACGCGCAATAACTGAGAATTAATTGTTGGAATAATGATCTATCACTGATTTCCAATTTACCGGTATAAGTTAACGTAATATCAATAGCATACGATTAATTTCAACATTTCCTGACCTACTGATATTTTCAAGTTAACAGTTTTTGGAAAACTTAAAAATTTTCTATTTCACTTAGGTACCACGACACGTGTGCGAGACGTCATTGTAAGGCAAGGGGTTAAGAATGTGTTATCGGAATTCTAAATATGCTATAAATTCATGAAAATTAATTTCAAGGATGATTTAACATTCATTGCTTAACATGCTCATCAAAATTCTAAGAGTAACACTTTACTCTTAGCGATCAAGGCATCGTACACATGTTTGATAATTAAAATTGATTTATGATCATAGAACTCTTTTCACTACCACCAAATAATTGGAAATTAAATTCAAAACGTCAATACGACTTTGCTTCTGATCTACGCCCTCATTTTTTTCGTAACATTTTTAGCATTTTTAACCCTAAATCTACCGTCGATTAATTCAATATATTTAAAGTTATCAAATAAAGTATACGAAGGGGGTCAAGAACTAGATCCATTTCGTCAATACAGATTTCAAGATAGAGGTAGTAAATTGAAAGAATAATTGCGTTAGAAATTTCAGGAACATTTTCTAAAAATTCAGCGCAAATCACTTTATCCACCTTGGTAGATCTAACGTTAATTGTCCTGATATTCGTATTATTCTGATTGCATGTCCAATTTCTGAAATATTGCACTTTATATCACATTCCTTATCACAGATTATCTCATAATTGTCTCCCTTCAGATAACGATGTAATTTCCAGTACTTAATTACAATTTAAAAGTAATCCTTGCAATCCCAATAATCAAGAGCAATGGAACATACACGAGCAACAATGGTTCAGCTTATTCACGAATCCGCATTACAAGCTGTATATTCCACGGGCCGTCATTTTCATCACTTTCACAAAGGGAATGCCCATTATCGATAGCAGGTATCGAAAACACGGTTGTAGAGGATGCAGGTTCGCTAACGAGCGAGTAATTACGACGAAACGATTGAGCCATCGCTGTCGTCGTGCCAACGAAGGAAATCTAGGTAGTTACTGCAACTCCCCATGCACGGCCGAGTCAGGATCGTCAGGCGAGAGGAGAGGATAGTTGCGAGAAGTGAAACTGACAAATAACGCCATAGGAGAGAAAGAGAATTTCCCTCGAAAGAGAAAGGAGAGAATCCGTACGGAGATGAGGCAGACAGCGAAATCGAGAGAGCCAAACTGCACAGAGGAACTGCGGGAAAGAGAAATGGATAGAGAAAGAGAAACTGGCAGAGAGAGAGACTGAGATTGAGATAGAGAGAGAAAGAGAGAAAGGGTAGGAGGGTGGGAGAGAGTGGATACGACCCCGGTATGGAGTTTGAGGCTTGTTTGAACAGGCTGCAGCTTCCAAAGAGGGTGGACGGGGTATCGGGAGTTGCTATGACGATCACGCCCCATCGAATTACGCGAAAATTGCCCTACGTACCCTCGACCCCCTCTCATACTCCGCCCCCAGGCGCCCTTCATCAGGACTTCAGTCATTCCGAACTCCGGTGTTACGAATGCGAGGATAAACGGTCCTGTTCGCAGCGTACCTGCGGAGCAAACTTCTTGCTCTTGATATTCCTTCTGCTGGGAGCTGCGGATGATATGTGTATTAGAATTTCGGTATGATCTCTGATACCGCGACGCGTTAATTGGATGCGCTTTCTCGTTAGGTAAATTCGTTTAACGAGGAGAAGCTTACTACCGGTTACGCGGAATTTCTCGTGTCGGAAGGAGGGTCGAAGGATTCCGATCGAACACGCGATCACTGTCACGAGAATAATAATAGGATTCGGATCAAACAGATTAGTATCTACGTGCGAGCTCGCGGAGTTTACACCTTTAATAATTGTAGATGGGGAATCGAGTTACAAGATTGGAAATGTTCGATCGTGAGATAAGTTAATTCCTGTTAATGAAGGTAAAAGAAAATTGTCGTTATGGAAATAGACGTTTAGAGAATCAGCTCTTATCATACTGCCTGAAGTAATGAACCCTTAGCACTACTATGTCGAGTGTGGTTCGAGGTTACATTTCTGACGCCAGTTGTAATATCAAGATAAACTCGACTTTACACTATGAAATTTCCAAAATTATAGTAATAGTAATAATAACTATTACTGTTGCAATACCGCTTTTTACTGGCAAAAAGCACGCAAGGCCTTCGGGTTGCCACTTTTGTTGAAACTTTATACACTCATAGAGCAAACTGTTGGGATTGTGAATATACCCCCTTTATATGGGTAGACGTTCCATAGTTTTTAGGATATTTATGATTAAAGTTTCATTACCACAGTTGAATGGAACCTCTAGAGGTGCCGTGGCGCAGTGGCAACGTCCTAGATTTGTACAGAAAAAATTAGGGTTCGTATGCCTGTCGTTGATTTAAACCTCTTTTTTGTCGATTTATATCTTCAAAACTAAATGAAGTATCCAAAAATTAAAATTTATATATTAACTGTGTTTCTTAGGTTCAAAATAAGAGTCTAATTTCAAGCATAGTTCTGAATAAGTTCGACTGTGAAATCTTTAATTATAAATATCTTAACTTACTTTACAAATATGTAAAGTTTTAACAAAATCGAGGTCTTACGTTTTCCTTGTTAGACCCCCTTTTTCGAAATATTTTGCAAATTAAACACCACATTGAACACCATCGATGTTTCTCTAGTTTTCCTTTTCTATTAAACCCACACCTTTGTACAGTAGAATCTTAAAGTCTAATAGATAGATACTCAACAGACCTTTATCTTTTTAAAGCCAATATTTAAATATTCAATACGTCAAAAAATTTATAAATATTGCAATTTAAAAGTTACATTAAAATTTCCGTGCATTCAATGGTGCCAGTCACCGGTAACTCCCACGGCAGTCATCAAGCTAAGGAATTATTGCTAGATACCAAAAAATTCCGGACTACAAAGAGTTAAACATTAAAAGAAATAAGATTCAGGCACAATAACCATAAATAGTTTCATTAAGCCGAAACAAATTCAAGCCGTTTAATACGAACGGTTTATCAAACCTTAAATCCATGCTCAATATCCTCGTATTCTCTCAAAAAGTTCACTCTCCTTTCGATATCAATGAACCGGGAGTATCTCAAGATAATCGAGCGATATCCTCGAAACTCAATCGTTGCACGAGTATCCTCTTTCTCTCGGTTTCGTTTCGTAATAAGCAAGCGTGTCGTATTAAAAGATTACGTCGTCCAATACCGGGGTGGATTTCCAAGAGAGGGAAGGTGGAGACTGCCACGAAATTCCTGCGGGAATTCTTGCAATCCTTTACGTGACTACTTCCATCCCGTTCGTTCGTTCATTCTCCCGAGCCAGGGAGAAAGTCCATCCACTTTGTGGCACCAAAGGGACGCCAATGTTTTCGCATTAAGGGCCAAACTGCCGTCGCCTCGGGTGAACCAGCGACGTCGAGACGGCGCGGTTTACACGCTGGAGGCGTCAATTAACTGGACTTCCTTGTAATAAAATTAATCTCCTACGATTTCGGCGAATTAACGTCACGGAAGGAGACCTAGGCGATATTTAATCTCGGTCTGCTAAGTTTTCCGGCTATCGAGCTGCTTGAAGTGGTCGAGATGAGAAACGGTGAGGGTTTTGATTGTGGTTTGTGAATTCGCAAATAAATCCGTGAAGTGCATATGGAATTTTGTGTATAAATGTTTCAGTAATTTTAATTATAAGGAAGTTTTCTAATTATATAAACTCAACCCATTAAGGACCAAGCATTGAAATAACAAAAATAGTTTAAATACGACTATTTATTTGTTATAAAATTACATAAAAGTAGATATAAATATATCGGAATATATTCGAAATAAATATAATATCGAAAATCATTTATGGAGGTTTTATTATTATAATACATTTTTTCATGGACGGAAATCTGTGAGTATACATATTTTTTTTGAGATTTTCCATAATGTTGCGTTAACGCAACTTCTGGCCTTAATGGGTTAATGAGTTTCTATTGGTTATGTAATTGGTTATATAACAATGCAATTTGTCCTAATTAACCCTGCTGTTCTGTTCATTTATATCTCACATTCACTTCCAGTTATAGTGACCCACCGTACAAAGGTTAACATCTTCAGAAACATAATACATACAAACAGGTAGACCTAAATGTTGAATACATTAAATATCCAAAATGAATACTTAGAAACTTAGTATATGTTAAAATTCAATCTCCATCTCGGGTCATATAGACTCGAGCAGAACAGCAGGGTTAAACTGTATAGCTCAATGGATCGAACATATTGTTATGAACGAAAGAGATGAAAAAGAGTTTTGGGAATTTTTACAATTATTTTCTTTAATTTATATCGTGACTTATTTATTTTCTACAATAATGGAAAGAACATGCTTTGAAAATATGATGTTCCTACAAGAAAAATGTTATCGATGGAATATTCGAATTTTTATTTGCAAAATACAAACACTTCGAAATTTTACTTGATGATAAATGAGTATAATCAACAAATTTAAATAGCCGCCAGATAATAATAATCAAGAACACGTAAAAAATTATTCACCACTCGTTTCTATTAGACTGTTTCAAAGAGCAAACGATAGAAACGAAAATTACGAAGAAGCAGAACCGCGGGAGCAGCAACGTTGAATCGAAGTTTAATTGACAACCTTTACGGCGCTCGTTATTAACGTCATTTACGTTTGCAAAAGCACAACGTTTATATCTTTAATGTGAGAGGAAACGAAGCTGGGAACGCGATCGGCGGGCTTTTCATCGAGCGAAAATTCATCGACCTCCGACCATCAAAGAAATTAATTTCTCTGTGCGGTTCAGAGTTTCATTACCGCACCCGACGACAGACTTTCTCTCTCACCCTCTCTTTCCCCATGTCTCTATAGTTTTTTTTTTTAGTTTTTCGTGAAGGCTACTACGGCTCAAACCGCGCACGGAATGCCGCAACAATGGACGGAATAGGCATGAATTGACGAAGGTGAAAAAAACGTGAGAGAGAAGAGACGATGGAAGGGTGAAGGGAAAATAAACAGAAACGATATTTCTCTCGATACAAGCACCCCCAATTTTTTACACTAGCCTGAACAAAGTTAAACCAAAGCGCAACGTTGCGTTATCGCTTAACCGCCGGATTTATCAAAGCCCCTTTCTGTTATATTTGCTGACCAAAGCGTTTCATAGCTCTTTCGTGTTAAGGGTTGAAATTAAATCTTGGTGTCATTGCATTTAAAAAATTCACGTTTGCCATTTGGACATCGAGTGTGAAAGCTTTCTCGTCATTTTCCCAGGAGTGTGTTAATAAATAATATAATCGTTTCTTCTATTCCCAGCGGAAAAATAATCTGAATCAACTAGGGGCTATGGTGGGTAGAGACATAAAGACTTAGACTGGCAATCGGTGGGACTGTGTCCAAACCCCCATCATCTCTGGGAAATATTTCGAATATTGTACGTCTATTATAGTCTCATTGTCAGTGGTTCTAAATACACCTAAAACAGTGACATCTAAGCTACATAAACATAGTAGTTAAAGCCAAAACAATGCAAAATGAATCAAATTACTTCTTAAAATCCACACGTCACACCTCTACTAAATCACACAACTTGTTCGATTGCTTCTATCACTAAACTCTTTTCGTATCTTTACTCTCAATTTATGCCTGCCAAAAGAGTACTACACGAAGTGAATATCAAAAACGATAAGTTAACTTACACATTCAAAAACTCAAAGAACAATATTCCGACAAAAAAATTCACTTTAATCCTTTGAGGACGGAGACTTCTTTTACTATTGGCAAATTATCATTTACTCAGCGTATTTTAGGTTTTACAAGATAGATATGAAATATTAGGGGTACCGGAAAGTAACGTCGTCGTTTCACTAGATATTTTGCACAAAAGCCAATTGGTTTCTATCAATTCGGAATTGCAAAATTAACACACTAGTTGGAAAAACATTGTTGTAGACGAGGGCGATTACGTTATCCATTAAAAATTAAAATTTGGGACAAATTTATTTGTTTGAATTTAATATAAAAAGACGACATTACTTTTCGGTCCCCCTAATATTTATATGACAGCACCTCTCTTCAGCTAATTTTTCAATAAAATTGTGAACCGGTTAGTTTGAACTTGGTAGATTTAATGTAAACTGCTCTCACAATCGCAGCCAAGATTCTATCATTTCGTTGCACTGTCCTTTCAAACATATTATCGTCTTCCACCCCGATGAACCTCTCGTCACCGCAGCCGGCGCGATCGTGTCGACAGTTTTCCATGGGACACGGAGAATACCAAAAGGACAATGCCGAAGGGTGAAAGTTTCGCGCAGACACGGGGATTCGAAATGGTCCAACGAACGGTGGTAAAGCTGACACTTTATTGCTATCGCGAATTGGATCCTAGCCCTATATCTGCGGGTATGAGACCACGAAGAGTAGCTGGTTGCATCGTCGAAAAGAGCCTGGAGAAACCGAGGTGCCTTTGAGGGACAACGGGACGTCCGGAAATGGATACGCGTCTGCGAAAGGGAGGATCCAATGAACGCAGAAAATTAAGAGAACGAATGGAGGACGAAGAAACGAAAAAGTAGTTGGAAACGAACAACGGAGAGATCGACGGAGAGAAATAAAACGACGGGTAGAAATAAAATGGGAAAGGTAGGGGATGAAAATGGAGGATGAAGGGTAGACGGAGAAGTTGAGAAAAAAAGTATGATGGAATGAAAATGAAGGGTAAAATAACGGAGGGATAAAAAGCAGAAAGGAAAGAATGGACGTAGGTTAGTTTTACCGACGAGGTGTAAAAGGGGGGTTGGAAAAAAGAGGGGAAAGAATGAACGAATATTGTAATCCAAGAAAAGCGAAGTATACCAGGAACAAAAAGTTATAATAAACTGACAAAAACGTAAGCGCCGTGAAAGAAATTGGATTAGAGAAAGAGAACAAATGGAAAGGGAGATAAAAACTGCACAAGGTAAAATAGAGAAGCCATGAAGGCATTGAAAGAGGGAGGGAAGTAGAAAAGAAAGGAAAATCCTACAACGAGATAGAAAATCGAAAGACTCAGGGAGATAGGCGAAAAAAGCTAGGGATAAATGGAGAACGAGGGGTTGCGAGAAAGAAACAGGCGAGAAATCGAGAGGGTCTTGTAAACGATGAGTTTCAACTGGAAAGATAGAAAATTACCTCGAAATTTAGAGTCGAAGAAAGACGAAAACGTGGTAGAAAAGAGAAGTCTCTTCTGGGAGGAAAAGGAGGAGGAAGTGAATACAGACAAACCTGACCAGACATTCAGACAGACCGTAGACAGAGGCAACCTGAGCGGTGGCGTACAAACGCTTCCATCTCCACGCCCCGAAGCGAGCATATTGCGTTAACACCAAGGGCGCAAACAGCCTTTGTCCGTCCTTCTCCTCCACCCTCAACGTCTCTCCTTTCCTCTTGCTTTCTGTCACGCTTGCATAAATTCAAACCCTCCGACGTACAGTCGAGCTAATAATTAAAGTCGCTAAAACCGCTCGTTAAATCGCCGCCCGTGTGTCCTACATCTCGAGGGATGCTACTCGGCCTTTGTTAGGAACGTCTAGAAAATTCCTCGTCATTTACGTCACCGTTGGACGTCTTTGATGTCCTCGTGGTATTCCAAAGACGTCGGTGAGTTAATGAGAGCTGGGAAGAATGATCGACGTTTAATTAATGGCGAACGGAAACTGTGTTTGGTAATACGTTCATTAAAGGTCACTCGGAAATTCGCTGGAAAGCCACTTCGTTAAAAATATACGGGCGAGTGAGTACGTGAGAGCTTTGTAATCAGATTTTGGGGTGTTTAGCAGTTATTTTGCTGTCATGTTACAGCAATGTGTTTCACAATTTTCAATGTAAACTAATTGAATATTCATTTTAATGTCATTCGTTAGTAAATGTTTTTGACATTTACAAATTCCTAGCGGAAAATAATTTAAAATTGCGTATAATACGACACGAATCAACATAACTCTGAAATCATTTTTTCACTCTCGAAATCGTGACGAAAGAAATCACATATCCTCAGGTCTATCGACTTTTTCATAAAAGATTTACGACTTTTCCTATTGTATCGCAAGTCAGAAAAGATATTGTATACACCTCGTCAAATCACGAGCAATCATTCTCTCGCAGAAATTCCTTTCAAAATGTCTGCACATCTCCCAACCTCTCCTACCTCTTTACACCCCCCAAAAGAAAGCAGACCTTGAAAACAATCACGTCTCTCTTCTCACAAAGGGTCCCCATTCGATTCAATCGTTTTCCTAATGATCATCGATTTCCACGATCAATGGAGTGACTGGGCTAGACTGGTCTCCTCCATTTTTAACCTATTTGCATAGAGACACGAGCGCGTCAGGGGAGTCAGCCGAAGGGCCAAGCTCCGAGTACCTACGATAGGGAGAAGGGTAGTTAGTGATTAATTCATCGCGTCGTCGGAAGTGGCATTAAGCTGCCTAGACGTAAACGTTGTCCAAAAGAGACAGAGGGAGATGAAGAGAGGAGAATACGATGGCTTAACGGAGAAAGACGAGGAAGGAGGGAAGCTTGCAACCCCTTTTACAGGTAGCTCTTCCAGCTCGTGTCGAGTCGCGTATATAAGACCATTAAGGGCTAAATATTTGATTGAAATATTACGGGGAACTTAAGCGCATTCGCGTACCTCTAAAGAGCGATTCACGAGCAACCGGTGACGATGTCGACATCGAGGAAGAGGACGAGCGGGAGGACGTCGAGGACGAGGAATTCCATTGGCATTACACGCGATCCTCCGGTTAAATATATAACGATACTACGAATAGATCGTCGTTTAAGTACTTTTCAGCCAGGAATTTTAATCGCGACCGCTTTCGTGGCCGCTAATCACGCGCCCGGTTTTATCGGGGTTACCGATCCACGCTCGTGAAACTCCGTTCGACACGCCATCGTAGAAAATAACTACAGGCAATTGCGTTTACGATGAATTGAGAGGTTACTGTGATAACGTGATAATGAAACGATTATTGGCGTTGACGATAAACGGCGGATAATGAGCGATCAAAGAGTCGATGATAGGGTTGAAATATTCTTCGTTCTTTTACTGCCACGATCGTATTTCGTGATGAATTTTTTTTTTATTGGAACTTGCGTTTATTACGTGAGCATTATCACAAACTTTTTACCGGGTTTTATCTATTCTAGTTCTGTTCTGCAAAGATTAATCAAAATCGGAGTTCATTAGTTTCCGGACTTCCATTGTCAGCCTGTATAAGTTATTTAACACAAAGAACGCCACAGGGGTCATCGATGATCGGCATTATCAAATTCAGTGGAATTTCATATGATTTTTAAATTATAATACTTTCGAATATTCTAATATATTCAACATTTAAATATTAACATTAAAAAAGTACAGTTCTGCTGGCTATATGTCTGTTTCCTTAAGGCTTCTGCTATGCAAAAATACAGTTTTAGTAGAAAAAGTTCAATTTTAGTAAAAATGATGAAATGCAAGTGGCTTTCAACGTGTTAACACTAAAGCCCGGGATGTTAAATCTGTCATACTTGAATATATTAACCCTTTAACGACTACGGACGCATATATGTAGTCTGAGAAAAAATTTAATTATAGTTCGTTGATATAGTTAGATTTGAAAAACTGAAATATAATTATACAAATAGTAATCTGTAATTTCTATACATCAACACTCTGCCTTTGTAATAAAAAACTGGTTTTGGATTACCTAATAAGTAATTACCTCTCAATATTCAAAAATGCCTCCATCCGCAAAGGGTTAAAAATAAGCACTTTGAAAAAAGTAGAATCGAGCAGCAAGGACAATGGTCGGTTAAATATTTCATTTGTTTATTATAAAATTCACCTAAAATTCACATAAAATCCATTAAAATTACCTACTGCATTTTTTGTCGATATGTTTGCAACATGTTTATAAATACGTAAGTCGTAAGTTCAGTAGTTTTTATGGCCGCTGAACAAAGTAATTCCACTGAAAAGCATTGATAACTAACTGGATATAGAATACGCGAAAATCTGGAAATCACAGCATCACGATTATACAGGGATGTAAATTCGATCGCCGGCCATCGTATCGTATTCTCGCAAGAGGAAGATTCCTCACGGGGTACAATCGCATCACTGAAAGAATCAGTTGGAAATCGAAATTCCTGCTTTGGTATACTTCATACTTTGAAGGCAGTGCTGAAAGTTCGAAGCAAAGGCCGATCTGTATCGAGAAATTCCCAGCATACCCCGTACTATCCCTCGTAGTCTCCGGTCAAAGACTTCGATTTAATTTCTGTACCGCGGTGTATAACCTCGAGGATCTTCCGAGTCGAACGGGGGAAAATCGAACATGAGGAAATGGGAAGAGGAAAATCGAATCGTAAACGCACAACTTTCTTCGACTATACGGATGGAAGGAGGTGCGAAACGGCGAAGGAACGATGGGTATTTCGTTATTGGCCATGGAAGGACGAGAAAGCGACGACTCACATAGAATCGCCTCTGATGTTTCATCGTCTTTTGCAACAATTTCTCTCCGTTGAATCGCCTTTCATTTGTGTGTATTTTTTGCGTTCGTTCTTTGTAGCGAATTAAACGTACCGATTCATAGGAGAGCGACACAAAAACGTTCTCTGGAAAGTTTCGTACGGTTGGAAGGAAGTCTGGAACAAATCGGGATAAAAAAGTGGTCGAATTAGGAAAGAGTTAATAAATGTCTGGAACTCTTTGGAATTGTGAAAGATCGTATTTCGAGCATGCTGTTGAAAGTAGGAACGATCTCGGTATAAGTAGTACTATTATTATTATGCATACTGGAGCGATTGATACGCATGTAAAGCGGATATGAAGTACTCAGCAAGTACTTAGACAGGAATTATTCGAGTATGATTTATCGAAATATTGGAACCCTTCTGTTTATTCCACTATTTACAATCTTTTAATGTATACTTTCGCGAAAGTAATATGTTTTTTCACATTTCAAAATTTTGGTTAACACTAAATTGCCGAAGTGAGTTGATTTGACTCATTTACTATACTATTGCCATATATTACATATATATATATAAACTCAAGTTACTGCTTTTAAATAAGGGTTGGTTTTTCATGGAACAATGAAAGGTATAGAAATATTAATTCTATACCTAATAATAAATAAAATTAATAAAATATTATTGCTATATTAACTTGTACAGAGGTGAACCCGGCAATCTAGTGCAAATTGAATGAATTATGCAAAAAGACAAACATTTACCCCTTGCCGTACTATAACGAGTGATACTTGTGATGCGGTAAATTGGATAGGAAATTTTCAAGTCTTACAAAACCTAGTAAATTGAAAATATCAATGAGATGCGACACGATTAAATCATTTATATAATATTAGTATTACGTTAAATGATACGATATGTCAAGAATCACTGATCAATGTATATTTTACTAATTTAATTCTGAATTATTGTGGAGGCAATCACAAAGTAAATTACACGGCAAGGGCAAGAAGCAGTTGTGATCTTATAACAAAAGTACAGATATAGTAACATTTTTCCATAACACTTGAAATCCGAAAAAGCAAAATTTTCATCGAAGCAAAAATCCGAAAATAAGTCTTTCCACAAAAAAAATCAACTTTTCTTCATAATCAATTAAAATACTCAAACTACTAAACGACTCTCGAGATCGTTTAAAACGTCTCGGCATAAATACCACGCTTGAAGCCCATTTCCCCGAAAGAGATTTCGAGGCAACATTCCAACGATACTTTAATGAAACTCCAGCTGATTAAAAGTGAAATAAATATCAACACTCATAGTTTTCCCCCCGCCTTTCGAATACAGTTATTACAAACGAAAGAGTGCCAGGAGCACCGTGAAAACATACCACTCGCATAAACGCCGCATAATAATTTTTCCCTCGAAAAGTCGCAGTATATTAAACAACGAAAAATACATTAAAAATAATTTAGAATCGTCCATCGTCCGTTCAACGTGTAAAAAGTTACGATCGTAAATCCTCCGCGACTCTTTCCATCCCAGCGAGAGAATAAAATTTGCCGCTCGTTTACGCGAGCGCTATAACGCAAATACCAAGTACACCGAAAGTTACGGCCGATTATGCGTGTCCGAGTGGAAATATCGGAATACATCCCCGTAAACCGTGGGAGGCCGATTAATCACCGAAACTGCACTCAGCAACCTTTTTTATTCCATGCTCCACGGTACGTTTATCATCGGACTTTTTGCATGGTCGCACACTTTTCGTCGGACCCGTGCACGCGAACGGAACAACCGAAATCATCCACCATTCCATGATGCCTCGAACAATACGAGATATAACACCTATCGAACGAAACGTGGGTACATAATGTGGGGATTTTATAAATCCCGCGCGTTTTGACGGAGCCGCCATGAGACAATCGACGGACGAAAAGACGATCGACGACGAAACGTGGACTGCACGAGGACGAACGAACAGATCGACAGTAGACGAGATCGAGGATAGACGTATTTGACGATAAACGAGTTATAGAGTAGACGAAGTAGACGATAGACGATTAGACGAACTGTAGACGATAGACGAATTATAGACGGTAGACGAATAGACGACAGATAGAGTAGACGATAGACGAGTTTGACGAATAATAGACGATAGACGAACAGTAGACTAGAGACGCATAGACGATAGACGGATTTTATATTGTAGTTTATATTATTTGTTATATTATTGTGTGTGTGTGTATATGTATATATTAGAGTGTGCGTTCCCCATATTTCACTATAAATTAAGTTTCCACTTGTGTAAGTTATTTTATTAAATATATTGTTATCAATATCCTACAAACTTTGGGGGCTCAGCCGGGATACAAGTGCCGAAACGAAGTGAAATCGGGAACGTGAGGAATTTAGAGACTTTTGAGATTTTTTGACGAACAATATTATCAAGGTGAAGTGTGGTAGAAGAAAAGTGATCGAGAGAGCTGCGTGAGTCGAACGCGTGGTGCAACATTGTATGCGCGACTCGCATCCGCACGTTTCTGAGAGTGAGAAACGGTACAGTCGAGGCAAAGAAGATTTGCGATATAGATTTTGATTTTAATATAACAGTTCGAGTCGACTAACAGATAAGATGGAAAGCTTGGGAGAAATCGAGTCCATCGAACGCAAAATTAAGACGGCATCAGCAGCTTCGGTAGCTGCTTTGCACAAATTCGTTTTCGAACACGAAGGTGATAGAGGAAATCGTAAAAGACTACGAGGATTTAGAGGGTTCGAATTTAGAGATGGATCGGAAGATCATGTAAAGAAATTAGAAGACGCGAGAAGATTGACGGTCGGTGATTTAACATCGTGTTGTAACATACTTGGACTGGATTATACGGGAAGTAAAGAAGAAATAATAAAACGTGTGTGCAACGGACTAATGAATCTGGGTTCGTTAGGAAAAATTGACGATGAAGAAACCGAGGACGAGGATGAAGAAGAAGTTGTAGTTGAGCATGTAAAAGAGCGAGACTTTGTAGCGGAGACAGTCCGAGCAAGCGTCGATGCGACGAAAAACGTACCACGTGGAGAACGAGACGATGCAAGATTTTCGATGGGGTATAAAGACGTTGAGGATATTTTACGCACTTTTGACGGAGGAGATTCGTATCCGGTGGAACGATGGATCACGGATTTTGAAGAGGCTGCCGCATTTTTTAGATGGACCGAGTTACAGCAAATAGTATTTGCGAAAAGGTCGCTAAGAGGTCTCGCGAAATTGGTGGTGCAAAGTGAAGGCATCATTAAATCGTGGAAGACAATAAAGACAGTGTTGTTGGACGAATTCGCGACGAGAGTGAACAGTGCGGAATTACACGAGATGCTAGCCAAACGCAAATTGAGGAAGGACGAAACAATTCAGGAATATTATCTAAACATGAAGGAGCTAGCGGTGCGTGGAGCGATCGAAGCTGAATCGTTAATACGGTATGTAATCAATGGTATACCGGATGATTCTGCAAATAAAAATGTGCTATACGGTGTGGCAAATTTAAAAGACTTTAAAGAGCGATTGAAGATATACGCGGAAATACGGAGAAATCAAGAGAAGCCGAAGAGCAGTCATGAGAGACCTAGAGACTATCGAGGAAAAGATGTGTGGACGAAGAAGACGGAGAATTCGAAGATTTTGCCGCGCGAAATAGAAGATAACCGAAGAATCGAAAAGTATTGTTTTAACTGTGGTGATAAAGGACACCGATCTTTTGACTGCGAGAATAGAGCATTGGGTAAGAAATGTTTTAAGTGCAAAAAATTTGGACACATTGCTGCAAATTGCGAGAACGGTGAAAATCGTGAAAAGCCGTCGCCGTCAGTGACGCGACTCGAAGTTAACACTATTGTGACCACGGAGAGAAACACTATGTGTAAAAGTATTAGATGTAATAATTTAGAGGTAGATGCGTTAATTGATACTGGTAGTGAAGTAAGTGTTATGCGTGAATGTGTGTACAGGAAAACTGGAATGTGTGAGTTGTATGCGTGTGATGTTATATTGACGAGTATTGGTAAGTGTGAGACTAGAGCGTTAGGGTATTTTGAAACAATTATTTCGATCGATTGCGACGAATTTCCCTGTACGATGTACGTAGTAGCGAACGATTCGATGTCTATAGATGTAATTATTGGACGAAATATTTTAAGTTTAGCTGAAATTAAGATAGATGTAAGTGGTATTACGGTCCGGAAGGTAACACCGTATGATGTTTCGAGAAATAGTTCTGTAGATGTTGACGAACGCGATACAGAAAGAGACTGTAACGAAGTTGAAGGGTTGATTTCGAACTGTGAAATTAAAAAAACTGAGTGTTTTGAAGTGAAAAAAACAGATTTCGATAGACAGAAACATTTTTCGGTAGTTAAACGTGAAATAATTACAAATTGTCAGCCGTTTCAGAGAGCCATAGATATGAAGAATTCTACTGCGAGAGAAATTAGACGAAGAGAGAAGACGATGAATATTGATGAACAGAATAGACGACCCGCTACGTATATGCAGCATGAAGGCGCAATTGGAATAATAAGAGGAGCACAACAAAATGACGATTCAATTAAGACGATTATAAAATTATTAGAAGAGGAGCCTTATGATGATTATAATTTAAGAGGTGGTATTTTATATAAATTTGTTTCAGGCCGCAATTTATTAGTTGTTCCTAAATCGATGGAGACAGAAGTGATACGGCAAGCGCATGAGAAGGGTCATTTCGCCGTAGAGGAGACAAAAAAATTATTGGAACAGGATTATTACATTTCGGAATTGAAGCAAAAGGTAAAAGATTTTAATGATAACTGCGCGACCTGCATTTTAGGAAATATGATAGCTGAAAAGCGAAAGCACAACACCAAGACGACCACCGCCATAGACGTGAGAGGAAAATCAGAAAAAGAAAAAAATGTTTTTGGGAATACAAACCATACAGTGAGCGACCGAGATCAAAATTTCATCGAAGACAAAAATCAAGAAGATTGCGAAGGAAAAGATGTAAAACCGGAGATGATAACGACTGGATTATTGTCACGAGCTCAATTCAGTGGTACGAAGACGAAAGATTTAGATTCCAGATTGAGAGGAAGAAGTACTGATCGAAAGACTGCGAAGATTCGCGAAGAAAATAAGATTTATAATTTTCGACGACGAAAGTTTAATGCTTATAGAATTGTTAGAGATAAGGGACGAGACATGTATAGTTTGCGTAAGAGAAGTGTGCAGGAGGGGCCAATGATGACCTCTACCTATGAGAATAGTGTGAGGTCGTGGTGTCAGGATGATGTGTCATCCGAGGCGGATGACTTGCAGGATGGCCGAGTGTGGGGATTTTATAAATCCCGCGCGTTTTGACGGAGCCGCCATGAGACAATCGACGGACGAAAAGACGATCGACGACGAAACGTGGACTGCACGAGGACGAACGAACAGATCGACAGTAGACGAGATCGAGGATAGACGTATTTGACGATAAACGAGTTATAGAGTAGACGAAGTAGACGATAGACGATTAGACGAACTGTAGACGATAGACGAATTATAGACGGTAGACGAATAGACGACAGATAGAGTAGACGATAGACGAGTTTGACGAATAATAGACGATAGACGAACAGTAGACTAGAGACGCATAGACGATAGACGGATTTTATATTGTAGTTTATATTATTTGTTATATTATTGTGTGTGTGTGTATATGTATATATTAGAGTGTGCGTTCCCCATATTTCACTATAAATTAAGTTTCCACTTGTGTAAGTTATTTTATTAAATATATTGTTATCAATATCCTACAATAATATCGAAATAAATCATTCCACTGATCATCGTCTCCTTTCTTGAAAAATCTCCCCCACCAACCCCGTTCCTTTCATCGTTCTTCTTCTCCCTTTCGAATGGCAATGAAAATCGTGGGATAATTTACGAATAAATCGAGGCTGTTCGTCCTTTAAAAGCTACAGGCGTTTCCTTCCTGTTGTCGCGGACGATGGATCCTGCGTGTTATACGACTTCCTTTTCGTCGACGACAACAATGGCGATGGCGTACGGGCTCCTCGTCGAATGGAAGTTTGTTCTGTACACAATGGCGCACACTCGGAGAGAGAGAGGACGAGTAAGAGAGAGAGAGAAATGTATGTATATGTGGGTGGAAATGTGTAAGAGGAGAAGCCCAGCTGTGTAGTATTCGCGCTAGGAGAAAATGGTCGGTAGAACCACGCAAGGTATACGTCGTTGCGGCTACTGCTGCCGGATTGGAATTCGAGCGTGCTCGAGGAGCGGAGTGCTGAACGAAAGCAGCCTCTTCTTGGGCAAACATTTTTACGCTATTACGAGAATCCGAGAGTGAATATTAAGCAAACGCTTGCAGCTGGAAGCAATCACTTGGCCGCCACCCTCGTACATCCTATCATCCACCGATATCGGGAGGAACATTGGGTAGTGGAGACAGACGGATGTTACTCTCGATCGAAATTCTGACCCGAGGAGAATATAATGGTTTGAGAAATTAACCCCTTGCCGTACCAATTCCGTTGTGACTGAATGTGTGAATAACTCTGAATTAATTGCTGATATAACAATCTATGCCTAATTTCGGATATAGTATATGGCTTAACACAATATTGAATGGTATAGAATTCATTTTATTTTAGTGAGATCAACTGATATTTGTAATTTAATCATTTTTGGAGCAATTCAAAATTGTCTATTCGATTTATTATGACACGAGTGTCACTCGTTATTGTAGGGCAACAGGTTAACCAAAGTCCCTTTTATTAATTGAGAATATTATTGTATATTTATACTTTACGTTGTTTTCGTGATTTAATCGAGAAGGGTTGCTCAGAATATTGTGAATGAAACGGGATTGAAATATTAACCCTTTTAGTGCCGGACGACGATATATTGTCATTAGCAATAGTGTTAATGTTGGTCATCGAAGGATTATTACTCAGATTCCAGTATGATATCAGTAATTTTATAACAGACTAGCTGAAAGTTCCCGTGCTTCGCTACGGTTTAATCGAAACTAATAAAAAACCTTAAAAGGGTATAGCCGGTTAAGATGATCAAATGTGCCCTTGAACCGAATTCAAATCGCGATGAGTCATTCGAAAGCTTATAAAAAAAGAATGATTTCTGCCAAGTTTCAACTTTGAATCTCGACCCGGGGGGTAGTAAAGGGTAAAAATAGAAAATCAGGTTTTTGCCGAATTTCTCCTATACCAGCGGATAAAAAATTTTGAAAAAATTCAGAGGCACTTCTGTTATCAGGGCACATATTAGAGAATTTTTTCAGATTTTTAAATTGAAAAAACAAGCTGTGAAAAATAAAAAACGCTAAAAAATGATGAAAAATGCCGATTGTGTATCGAAGCAGTCTTGGCACTATAATTATATTTTTACTGTAAGTACGTATCATTGTTACTATTGTCCTGAATTTTTTTCAGATTTTTCAATTTGGTGCGCCGCAGTTAAAAAAATTAAAAACCGATTTTTTCGTCGTTTTTTCCGTGTCAGAGTAACTTATACGTCGAATTGCTTCATGAAATAGGTATTTTATGCGATCTTCTATGTTTATACGTACAGCAAAACATCACAGGATTTAAAGAAACTGAAAAAACCGAATCATTTGAAACTGTTATGCGCCTTACATTGTAAAGTATGTACCGTATTTTCCAACGGCGTCGGTGGCGCAGCGGTAGAGTGTCGAGCTGCCGCTGCGAACTTTTTGAACGTAGGTTCGAGCCTCGAACTTCCAAGTCCCTTAGGCTAAGTTTTTTTTTTTTCGTTAATTACATATATTTCCTAACTTTACGACACAACGATCAATATTTACTTTCAAATGATTTAAGAATATTTGAAAAACATATTAACCTGAAATATACGTAAATATGACTTTGGACTGCTTGTTATGCCGCCGTTTATCCTGTCAATTACGGCATTGTTTGAAATTGGTTTTCAAATCTCTTACCTTTCATGCATTGAACCCGTGACAGAAATTCTAACATACATTTTGAATAAAAGAGAGAATAGAATTGTATGATCTAATTCGAATAGACGAAAAGGCTAAATAGTAGAAAAACAACAACACGATTTTTGTTGCCATCCATCCATAACTGTTAAAGGTAAGAGATTTGAAAACCAATTTCAAACAATGCCGTAATTGACAGGATAAACGGCGGCATAACAAGCAGTCCAAACTTATATTTACGTATATTTCAGGTTAATATGTTTTTCAAATATTCTTAAAACATTTGAAAGTAAATATTGATCGTTGTGTCGTAAAGTTAGGAAATATATGTAATTAACGAAAAAAAAAAAACTTAGCCTAAGGGACTTGGAAGTTCGAGGCTCGAACCTACGTTCAAAAAGTTCGCAGCGGCAGCTCGACACTCTACCGCTGCGCCACCGACGCCGTTGGAAAATACGGTACATACTTTACAATGTAAGGCGCATAACAGTTTCAAATGATTCGGTTTTTTCAGTTTCTTTAAATCCTGTGATGTTTTGCTGTACGTATAAACATAGAAGATCGCATAAAATACCTATTTCATGAAGCAATTCGACGTATAAGTTACTCTGACACGGAAAAAACGACGAAAAAATCGGTTTTTAATTTTTTTAACTGCGGCGCACCAAATTGAAAAATCTGAAAAAAATTCAGGACAATAGTAACAATGATACGTACTTACAGTAAAAATATAATTATAGTGCCAAGACTGCTTCGATACACAATCGGCATTTTTCATCATTTTTTAGCGTTTTTTATTTTTCACAGCTTGTTTTTTCAATTTAAAAATCTGAAAAAATTCTCTAATATGTGCCCTGATAACAGAAGTGCCTCTGAATTTTTTCAAAATTTTTTATCCGCTGGTATAGGAGAAATTCGGCAAAAACCTGATTTTCTATTTTTACCCTTTACTACCCCCCGGGTCGAGATTCAAAGTTGAAACTTGGCAGAAATCATTCTTTTTTTATAAGCTTTCGAATGACTCATCGCGATTTGAATTCGGTTCAAGGGCACATTTGACCATCTTAACCGGCTATACCCTTTCGAATTTTGAAAAATCCTTTCTTAGTGGCTGATTACACCCTAAAAGGAACGCTCATGCAAAATTTCAAGTTTCTACTTCAAGTAGTTTCGGCTCTGCGTTGAGGAGTTTGGACCATACTTTAACAGTGAGCAATCACTGTGAGGATACCAAATGTGTAATGCTATCATTGATTGTTCTTTTTATTGTTCACTATTGTTTTGATCGTCATAATTATTATAAAACTATCATATCAACATTGTTATTTCTATATATATATTCTTTACCAATTATATATCTATTATATGTCGAACAAACAGAAACATATGTAAACCAAAGTCAATAATTGCAAACAAGTTTTCATATAAAAATTCAGTTTCTAAACATAGATTCAGATTAATTGTAAAATCTAAATATTTGAGTTTAATATAATATATTCAAATCTAATCATTGGATTCTTTGAATCACCTTTGTTAACGTATCCATTCCCACTGTAAACGGAATTGGTGGATCCTGTAGAGGATTTTCAGCACAGCACTACCCACATAAATAATTAATCGTTCGATAATAAAATATCGAACGAGTTGTCCTTTTGACGCGACGGAAGAGTTCCCTTAAGCTCGACTACCTAACCGCTACTGAAATTTGTCTTATTAAAATCATTAGAGCCGATTCTATAACTCGTCCTTTCCTATTTCAAAACCCTTTACCCACCTCCGCCGCCCGTCACGCAACAACCTAAAGTTGTCTATTGAAATGATACAACATAGCAAATTGTACGGTGCCACCAAATTGCTAATGAATAACGTCAGACATAACTCCGAGTGCAAAGGATTAAAATCTCAGTGGTTTCAAACTGCAGATAAAATCCGAGAACTATAGAGAACGTAATTACACTGCAGACTGACCATTAAGGTGCTGGATGAAGAGAAGAATATAATCGTGAAGTCATCATTCGAAAAGAGCTTCTCGCTACTCATTGTATTTAATTGTTGTTGTAATTAATAAAAGCATGCAATGGCGCCAGATAAAACCGCATACTAGAGTGAGTAGTAGTTATGCTATAATTAATATTTATTACGAGCGTAACGGAAGCACTTCCGGATTAAACGAAAACGCGCTTCTTTCGTTTACAGTGTAACGTTGCATTCGTCCAAAGTGGTCGCATTTATTAGAATTATGCTTCATTTTCCCGGAAAACTTTAAATTGTACTTAAAAGAAGATCAGACGAGAATTCTAGTCTTCAGATTTTATTACACAGATAATGTGCCGAATTTATTAGAAATTTTTTGTTTAATTGTAAAATCGTTGACAGATCTGTAAGAAATTTATTTTACATTTACGATGATAATTGTTATAATCATAAAATATTTACTTTTAATGCTTTAAACACATTAAAATGATCAAATTGAAGTGGGGAGAAGAGTGAGAAAAACGCAGCCGTACGTGTCGCCATAGAAAAGTGCTTCTCTCAAATGCGAAGTACTTGTGTCGATTGCCAGCATCCCTCAAATAGGGTGATAAAAACAAGTTCCCACCCCTTATAAGTGAGATTCGAAGTGGACGGCTGTCGTGTCATCGCGACCCTCTGTGCGATTATTAAAGGGCGTAGAGAAACGGCAGAAATATTATCGTACTTGACTTCGTATTCGCGTTTCAAACCCTTCATAATTTTCCCTCTTTACGTCCAAAAAATTAAAATTACAAATATTCCAGAATATTGATCTTCTCTTCTTTTTTTGATAAACTTTCCGTCACGTTATCGTAATTTTAGAATGTTATGAAACTAAGATATTGAAATGTAATTATGCCAGTAATTAGAACACTGGTTTAACTCATTTAGTCTTCGTTTGGAAACACTGGTAATTTTATTGTGAGCTGCTCATTAAGTTCCATATAATCAAATAATTATTTTCTATCAATTAATATTTTCTAGTAACTGTAAAATCTAGTAATTATTATAATTTCTGTAAAGCCTACAATATATTGTAATGCGTATTGGTACAACACAGAATAAATGATAAGATGAATTTTATAAATTTTCAAATGACCGTACTTTTTCAATTACCGGGACAACTACGTAAAAATACTATCTATCTTGTTCGACCTTCTAACTAAAATTTGGCGATAACTGATTCGAGTAATTAATTCCATAACTAATCGTTCTCAATTGAAAAAGGCATGAAGAAATGATACCAGTAATGTATTACAGCATTTGACATTTAATACCATAATGGTAACACTTGTTTGAAAGACAACATTGCACAACTCTAAACCTATTATGACACTTTTTGTGGCCTTATCGTGGCGAGTGCATCTGACGCGAATACGTCACATTAATTCCTCTCACCGCAATAGCTGTACATATATTTGGACACGTTTGGACATCAGATAATATCATCGTTAAATTCTCACGAATCGTTTATGGAAACCGGCTAAACATCATCAATTACGCGTAGAACAACGACAACTATACGCGAATACAATGCAACGTAAAATCACTTGGTGCGTGCAATTATAAATTTCATCGACCAACAGCGAAATAATTAACGACGTACATTTACCGATTACGTAAATAATTATCACTCATTATTCGTGCAATACGCCGAACTGCGTGCATAATTATCCATTACTATTACCCCATGGAACTGCTTTATGCTCTCTAATTTAACCTTCGTGTTTCATGTTCGACATAACAAATCTAATCCGAGCGCATTGTCGTTCATGTACGTTTGATTCTTTCATTCCAACATGCTGTTTAGAATTACCATATAGCCCCCGCAATTTAATGATACAAATAAGCATACTACTGACACTCTTGCCATTCCCTGTTCGACATCAGTGAAAAGACATACTTAGGCTGGAAATAATTATTTGTTCTATTTCTCAAATCAAACAGTAATATTACTGTCATATCATCACCTATAGTACAACTTTAGGTTGCTTCTAAACTACTGAAGTCATGGCAAACGTTGACAAATTTTCCCACTGAATTTTACATCTCCATAACCATTCAAGGGATGGAACCGAGAATGATTAACCACTAGTAATAATTTACCCGTGAATAACGACTATACTCGTCATGCGTAAAAGTTTAACAACCATTGACTATTTAAATTGTAATTTTGACGAAAACTAAAATATATTCGTAAATTTCAAGACGTTTGAAATATTTGGAGGCTATGCAGAAATAAAACGAATAACTAAGAAGTATAAATAATTTGAGATAGATTTATGTTCATGTCACGATTTTCGTGACCCACGTATGTGCGCACTCTCAAAAGAATTCGCCACAGTTAACTGATGATTAATAAATCCTGTCATTTTCTCAGCTTTATATCCTTCCACTCATTTATCAAACTCCGTTTTACCATATCTTCATTTATATACGCAGCCACAAAAAGAAAATCAAAACTCCTATTCTACGTTCCTCCCCGCGAATCAGCTGTTCGCCGGTATCGCGGCACACGAATTCAAGCAATAAAAGCAAGCGAAAGAAACCATGAAAGGGAGACGGTACGGGATCAGAGCCAAACGAGGGCGATAGGCAGGTGTCACGCCATCGAGACCCCCCAACGCGACGATTACGACGATTATGGGAGGCTCCCGCGAGGGTTGAAGAGGGTGGAATCGCCTCCGTTGACACTGCATCACGAAGCACTAACCACGTTATTTATACCACCTCGTAAAACTTGTGGCGTGCCTAAACACACTATTCCTTCCCATCTTACCCCCTTACAACCCTTCCCGTAATGCCGAGAAATTGCAGAACGCAAGAGAAAGTGAGCCAATGAAGTACTTCTACCGAGACGTTCACCACTTGCCGCTGGAACCAGCGGTATTGGTGGCCCTTGAGAGGATATAAACGTTACGGGATCCTCGAAGAGGGTAAATACTAGAAGCACGAGGAGATTTCATGCAAACGGACAGTGTTATTCGACGATAAATTCAGAACGATGAATTCTTTGATGTTGCACGGGGTTTCTCATAAAATAATACGTGGCGGACGTTGATGAAAGTTTTGATTAATGTCCCAACTTGAATTCAAAGGGATGAGAATATTTGAAAATTGTAATTATTCAGGTTAATGTGCGAAATTAAATCCTGCTTTTAATTATAGTCATAATTGTTTCCAGATAAATTTCATTCGTTGAATAATAGTGTATTTGATATATGTGATAAACTTTTTATCTATAATTATACATGTAATATATGTGTGGTTTAATTGTAAGGTACATTTATCTGCGTACTTTTGGATGCCAACCTATCACGAGGTTTAAACTTTAATATGGAGAAAACCCTCGAATAGGTGAAGGGTTCTCCAGTGTGTCGTTTCGCGATACGCAACATTAAATATGAAACAAACCAACGGCTCGGATTTAATGTGAAATATTGCATGCGTGTAATGATATGCAGTTTCAAACGGCCTTGGGGTTCTTTCCGCTCAGAACGCACGAGATCTTTTCAAAGCACTTCTATCATGCACGTCAACATTTGTCTTACGTGTGTGGACATAGACAATTGATAATAAAAATATAACGAATCCAGGTAAGAAACACTTTTGTAAAAAGTATCGCCTGTAATGTGAAATGAAAATTCTGGCAAATATCTGCCATAGAAGTGTAAAGTATTATGTAATAAACGGCAGTAAAAATGAAATCCGAGATTCGATGTGAAATATCGCATGCCTATAATCATATCCTATCCCATGGGGACTGCGTTTAGGTTTCCGTGCTGGAATGGCGAGGGAGTTACGATTCTCCGCGTATTTTTATTACAACTCGGTTATCGGGCATCTCACGTGAATAATGCGAATAAGAAACTGAAAACGCTTCGCAAATACCAGAACCGCTGGAAAAGACAAACCTTGGTAGGTTTCCTTTGCGAAATGTTTAATGCGATTCAAACGTAGAAAGACATCTTTTATTCTTGTTGCTTTTCAAATTAATATTTTGTTTTGTAAAACTGTAGGAAGGACGTTGTAAACGTGCGCATTTTATCGAATAAAGACTATAAATAGGTAATACATCTCGTCGGATCCGATTAGTTGTACCTTTTCACATATTGTTTCTATAAATTCATAAAGGTCAACGAATGTCACTGATTCGACGTCTTGCAATTACATCAAGCCAAGAGAATTCAATGTGTTGACGACTTATACCTCAGGGGCCTGACCAACGTGTTGGACTAGGCCTTGGAACTTTGATCTGGATTAAGGCTGGGTCAGATCTTGTATAAGTCGTTTTAACTCCCAGTAAGTCCTACACTCCTCCGGGTTGAGTGATATACGAGGGAGTAGTACACCCCCAGTACACGAAGGGGTACGAAATTGCATTTCTCCGCCAGAGAAAAAAAAAATCTGGGCTCATCTATAATATATAATTACATATAATATAATTATACGAAATCACCGGATTCATCACACTTAAGTGACATGTCGACCATGTTGTTTTTTTTCTGAATATAGAAAATTTTTAGTAAATATTACGAACCAGTCATTTTGACTGCCCTGGTATAGTCCAACAACTGAAAGATGGCTAACGAGTGGCGGAATTTCTTGTTTTCAAGTACTTATTTCCGCCGTTTGTTTTTGGCATCGCCAAACTCATATCTTTTAAAGGTAACATTTCACAGAGTCGTTTGTTTTGAGAGGCTGGGTTTGGGAATTTGAAAAACGAAATTTGCAGGAATAGGCAGATGAAAATAAGAAACTCCACCGCTCGCAAGCCAAGTTAGAGTTGTCGGACTGTAGTACTAGTATTTACACTTTGCCATCCGACGGCACTAGGTTGGTGTTGTGCGCAAAATATGAATAAGAAATATGTAAAACACAACAATTTTACATTATATATACAGTCGACCCCCGGTAATCCGGCCCCTGTCTAATCCGTCACCCCCTGTAATCCGACATGCCAATAACATGCAGGTACAGTCGAGTTGCGTTATGAAAAAATATGGTAAATCGTTCGCGAACACCTGGACAAACATTAACATAAATGTTTAGTTATTATTTTTTGTAAGTTCTAAAAAAAAATTATGTTAATTTTATAATAAACCCTAAGCTGTTTATTGTGTTGTTTAATTTACTAAATTTCACATCGTATGAGTTAGGTATAGTACATATAGAATCTTACCACTTTGATATTTTATTTGTCGGATTACAAGGTACGCTTTTCCAAAAAGTTCCGGACTACAGGGGGCTGTGACAGTACTCTATAGTCCGACAAATTTGATAATCCGACACCGCCTTGCAAAACGTTTGTCGGATTACCAAGGGTCGACTGTATATGTCTTCGAAATTTCACGAAAATAGATGGACAGGACTGAAAACTCATGAGAACTGATGATGAGATCAGTAAAAATAGATTTATCAAAAGAGAAATGATCTGAAGCAGTCCTATCGGCGCCAAGCGAAAAAATTTTGATGGGATGTGCGGACGACAAAGCGTTAATTACTGACATTCCATTGCTGAAAAAATTCATAATACAAATACATCAAATGTATATTATTAATTTTGCACGAAGCTAACCCTTTGCATTTTATCATTTTCTAGTTAATTAACGAACTATTTTCCTTCATAGCTACCATACTCGATGGAGTTGGATTACGACGTGGTTGGAGTGCCAGGTGGTGCAGGGATGATGCCTCTGTTGCCTCCTAGGGTGAATGTCTCAGCCAAAGGCGAGGTACCTGTTACCCTGCAGGTCTTCAGGATCAGGCTACCTTGCTCGGGCCTCGTTAGTGCCGAAATTCCTCTGGCTCTCAGATTGAACGTCACCGCTCCACCCGGAACGAGATACAACGACACTATTTTGGTCTTCAAGAGAAACAAAATTTGTTTTGAAGGTGCGTGCAAATATGTTTTTACCACGACCAATTACATTACTGACGATTGCCGGTACATCAGATATGCTTTTTACGGTTGCTGATATTTCAAGTTGTTTTTATACACATTTTTACGAATGTAATGTTCCGCGAACACGACAAGTACCGTAACTGTAGAATATTTTTAACAGCTATGGAGAAAATATTTCTCCAGTCTGATATTAATTTAATTAGGTAATTATGCAACTTTAAATTGTCTGCATTTTTTCAGAAACTGTGTAAAATGAGTAATGCAAGACTGAGTTTCGAAATAACTTAATTTTTAAAATCATAGAGCGAGGATATCGTTAAAATAGTAATATTTGATTTTAATGCTGTCCATCGGTATAGGCTGACCGTTAACAAAATTCCTAGAAGTATGGTCCTGAAATAGATATTAGAGACAAGAATATCCTTCCAAAAAAATTTGAGTTGTTGCCATCAATTTTTTTCTTTCACAAAAAACTGAATTTGATAAAGTAATACCATCTACTGTCCTTTACGATATACTTCAAAAACTTTCAGACATAGTACTAATCCAAATTTATTTCTTCGTCCCACCCACTACATAACATAGACGTAAATCACAAATAATAATTTCTTGATCATCACGACAAACGCAAGAAGATTAACCATCACATATTCTGAAGTATCATCATAACTTGGTAATAGCTGAAGAGAAAATGACAAACAGTCAATTTCGTCGATGGAACAACGAGAAAGAGTGTTTCACGAGCCGATCAAAGCGTGGAAAAATGTCATCGTGCGAAAGCGTAAATCGCACGTCAACGCGCCCGTACATGAGTATACTTTAACGCCATCCCAGTCCGTTGATAATTACTTCGTTTACGTAATCGCGAATTTAATTAGTACGTTCACCGAGCGGTGCATTGAATGCCTTCGTTACGAGAGTGCAATTTCGACGTTCACACGATTAAAACAGAGAAGCGTATTCGTTTCGAGTCCCCTTCGTACGCGAATAATATTGTCCACGATTTATGACCCTTTGTAATACACATTTGTCGGTAAAATACGATAGACAATTTATCGCAGCAAGAATTTCGTGCACGCTGTGAATTCTGTCTTTTGTGATATTCCCCACGTGAATAAGGTTCAATTTCCTCCACCGACGTGACAATTGCTTTTAATTATAGTCGACGTACGATTTTTTTTTAGACTATAATGAAAAGAAAAAATTAAGTACTTTTGGTTTCATGTTTCAAGGATAATTAAAAGTAAATTAGAAATATCTGTGCTTTAACATCGACTCGAATTTTCATCGATCGGAGTTGAACTTGTAGGACAGAATAGTAGAGGAATTTTTTCGAAAGCTGGTCCGTTAAAAAAAAAAAGGAAGAGAGAGGGAAAACACGACGATGGGTGCACTTCATCGTGCAAACAGAATTTTCGCGTCGTGTCTGCCGAGGATGCGAATCGAGTGGAACGTTTTGCGATGTAATTCACTCGGCTGGGCAAAGTTTACGTTGTTTCAAAATGTACGGTCCTCGAAAAAACGAGGAATAGGTGTCGAGAACTCTCTTTTTCCTGTCCTTTTTTTCTCTCCGTCTATGTTTCTCTCTTCTGAAAGTAATTTCTTGAGTTTAGTAGAGTTCCGACAGTTTGAAGACGCACATTCTTCACGACACAGCGTGAAAGTGTCATGATGACTGTAATCTTGAGAAGAGACTCGTAAATATCCCATAACCACATCAACTCCTCCGCCAAATTCTACGGTTCCATTGCACGCTACATTCCGCGGAGTGAAATAAAAAGAACAGCGGAGATGAAGTTTCTTAGGACGACTTCACCGTCAGGCAAATGGTGTTCTTGCATTTTTGAAATACGAATAATATGTCAAGTGTGCAAAAGTGCGCAATTTTCTATTCAATTTTGACCGCGTTTTTACTGTTCGCTATGCCATTAAAGAGACTAATCGTAAGTACAAATGATAATTACCATGTTCTATGAAAAAAAAGTGATGGAAGTGACAATGAAATTAGAAACCTTGACATTTGTATAGAAATTCAAGTTTGTGTTTCAGCAAAACAGAAAGACAAAATCATGAGGAGATTTCTATTCCAAGGAGGTAAAACGAAGTTCTACTTCAGCGTGAGAAATCAGCTATTGAAATCAGAAATCAGTATTTCCGGCCACGTTCTTTCGAAGACGATTGTTTCGTTTCTTCTCTGTACATATTGAACAAACACAAGAAGGAATTGAAAATAAAACTGAATTCATTGCCAGAAATCGTGTAACCTTGCCGACTGTCATGGTAATGTTACGGTTCTTCTGTCAGAAAAAAAAACACCCAATTCTAATCCTAATACTGATCTCCCACACTCGATCGTATTTCAGAAATAAATTCTAAAATTAAAATTCCTGCAAAAACTGACAGAGTTTTGTAGAAAGAAGAAAAGATTTAGCTACACTAAATTATATTTTATTTGATACATAAAATACTTAATATATATAAATCAAGAATTCGCGTATACTTCGTATAGAATTTCGTTGTCAACTGCTTCTACAAATACCGCCGAGAAATCGACAAAACAAAAACAAAATCTCGGCTCAGCATGCAATTTTTACCGAAAAAAGGAGACTGCTAACTTCGCATATATCTCACAAAAACAAACGATAATTGATTACAAAATTAGTTATAAATTAATTGCAAATTAGCGCATTTTCCTCGATGAAATGTAAGATCTACCCCTAAAGTATTCGCACTCGTGGATATTCCAGAACTCACAGTTCTTTGGCTCAATCTTTGAGTTGAAGAGCTCTCGCACAGAGAAGCAATACGATCCGACGTAGAGACGTGTTTCTCATGACGGCCGCCGTGAAAACATCCCTCTCTTCGTCCGGAAATCGACAGGAACATCGAATACCGGAGAACTCGAAGCGGTGGTAACATTTCTCCGGACAGGTGAATGGAGTTGGACTCTACTCTCTGATGGTAGCTGCACGTGTTTGTGCCTGGGTAATAGAACGAGCAAGAGACAAGCGAAACAGAGGGAATGGAGGAGAAAGAAAGAGCAAGATGGATGAATCGATGGAAAAGATAGATAGGGACACGATGACAGAGAAACTGAAAAACAGAAAAAGAAACTATCAAAAGTGAAAGGAAGAAATAGCGCAAGACCAAAGAGAATGACAGAGACATAGCGGAAGAAAAAAAACAGGAGGAAGAAAAGCAAGAAAGTAGAGAGAGAGAGTTGACAGACGCAGATCCGGATCCGGTTACTGGAGCAGGCGACGGTACAACGAAAAGCAATCCGCCGAATAAAATTGAATCTCGTCGGGAGTCGGTGTATTTAATGAAAGAGAAGAGAGGAAGAGCCCCGGCGTCGAAGATCAAGAGGGTCGACCGCGTAGAAAAGTGGAGTAGAAGGAGGGTAGAAGGTACCAGGACGAAGGACGGAAAATAAGTAAGCATTTCTGAGGCGAGACTTGTCGAGGCAAAGAACGGTAGGTACTTGCACGAGGAACTCGGATAGAATTTGCTTTTTCCTTACCCTCGTGCTGTCCCTTGTCCCTCGTGGCCGAAGGAATCCGTTGGTCGTTCGTTGGTCGAGGCCCTATTCTTCTTAAGAGCTTCAACGCCGATTCGAAATCGTCTCGAGACCACTAGAAAATAATCGAATCTTGTGTTGACTCGGCGAATACTCGTATTTCGATGGTATGTCCAGATGTGAGTTAAGACCTATTGATGGGGGATCTTGAAAGAAACGTTGAAGAAAATTTAAGGAAAGAGAGGATGGAGGGAGAGAAATCTACGATCTCATGGAGAATTTATAGATTTCGTATAAAAGAATTTAATTCTTCGGGGTCACCGGTGATCGACGTCATTGGATTCAATCAAATTTCATATGACTTTTCAATTGCAATATTTACGAATTTTCTAACAGATTCAGTATTTAAATACGGACGGTCCGAAGATAAAATCCTGCTGAATATATTTGTGTTTTTAAAGTTTCTGCTTTACAAAGATGGAATTTTAATAAGAAAAGTGCCACTTCTTGGAAATGACAAATCGAGCGAAATATCAGAGGCGTTCAACGTGTTAACTTTGTGAAACTTTGCCTGCATATTAATTTTAACCCTTCGCACTTCGATGTCCAATCTGAGAAGACATCGATAATCTACCATATTACTCATTTGTCCCCTCTAAGGGGACCTTCGAATTTATTGATTACAGAGGATGACCTTATTGTATCGCAACATTTTAAGAAATGTTTACCTGAACCTTTCTATTGAAATGGCACAAGATAGGAAATAGTAAAGTGCTGACAAGTTGCTAACAATAAGAGCTGGTTCCGAGTGCAAAGGGTTAATTGTTTATGCTCGCAATAGCGCATCGGTGTCAAATATCGTTAAATAAACAAACATTATTTTTCTATAACTTTTCACTTTTCTCTTTAAATTTACACGAAAATAAATATAACAAATTGGCTCTTTTCCTAAAAACGCTATTCTCTTTTCCAGCCTTTAAATTACACTTGAGTACCAGAAAACGCCCGGTTTGCGTGATATTTGTCCAAACCCCTATAAACACCGGCAAAACATCAAAACTGTTATTCAATAATCAAAGAAATATCCATAAAATAAAAACCTACAAAAAGTGCACGATAATTCGTCAATGAAATATGACTCGATGCGAAAGCAGAAAGAGTATCGCGTTATGAAAATTAACATATATGACGAGCGAATTCGCATACCATGAAATTAATTGCAATATTATTTAATGCGTTCCCATCGTTGCTTCAAACAATCACGACGAAAACGTTAAAATTATTCGTCATCGACATTCCCGTGGAAATAATCGTGGCATATGATAATGGAAAAAAAACGAAATTTATTTACGTCTAACGGGGAAATGACGAAATTCCTGCATTTTCCACATCCCGGTGAAATTTGTTTCAACCAGGTATACTCGAGGAGGGTCATTTCGTTAATCCCAAAGGGACTTAATTCCGGAGCTCCGTAAATCTCGGTTAAGGTTTGTTTGATAGCGTTGGATAGCATCGCCTGTCGGGATTTAACCGAGATACAGGTCAGCCCTTAACGCGCCTTCCTGACTTTACGCTCTTAAACCTACAAGTTCCTTGGTCGTGCGTCGCCGAAGACGAAGTTTAATCGATCCTTTGCCGTACTCGAGTAACAGCAAATTGATTCCTTTGCTGGTCCTACGTCCGTCGACGCTGCCTCTTTCTAACCCCCTCGCCTTCAACCCTGGTAGATTTTTAATTAAAAATCAAGTGGTACTATTTCCCAGGGATATTGAGCGTGACGTTATAAGTCCCACGGTTTAATTGATGTTTAATTGAATTTTAAGAAGTACCCTCAACTATTTAAAAGCCTCGATGTAACACGATTTCTCAGGACAAAAGTTTCGTTGCTTTTGTTTGAGCGGAGTAAAAACTCCCTAAATTGAACTTTTCTATCGCTTTTGTGCCCTCTGTGGCGGTAAATTATTTGGGCGAAGGGAGAAATTAACACGCGGAGAATATTGAGAAATCAGGGATGAAGAAGGGTTGCAATTTTTCTGAATCGCTCGTAAATTGTATGCAATCTCGTCAGTGTTGTTATAATTGAAGAAAGTTCTCTATTTTTTGCTAAATGTACACGGTTATATTTATTTCTCCCTTTTCATTCACGTTTCTATATTTCCATATATTTCTTGCTTGATTTTATATAACAGATGCATTTAAATATTGAAATATTCTGCTTGTCTATGTCATAAATAAAAAAAAAAACAAGAATCATAATTTTAGAAAAAATCGACATCAGTATTATAAAAGTTTCGTAGGTTAACAATAACCAAAAGGAAGAACGAAGCAGTCGGAGTTTCGTCGAAAGTTCGCGAGGTCCGTCTCAGCGGAGCGTCTTAGCGTGTAAGAGGAACATTTTAAGAAGACGCCGACAAGGACTTCCGGCGCAAATAAACGACACTCACGAGGATGCCTCTAAGAAGTTGCCACACACAAGTACCGAAGCTGCACAGGAGCCTGCACGATTTATTTAACTTTTTCTCCCAGCCTCATCCTGCGCGCCTCTCTCAGCTCGAATCATCCTCTTCTTCCTTGTCCTCTCGTCCTCGCGTTCTCGCGCTTCGCCGAGCTTTCCTCCGGCTATCGCGTAAACTCATTTTTCTGGTTTGCGTTATTTATCCTGCCGATGAGACGAATTTTACTCCGTTGTTTTCTTTCCCCCCTTTATTCGTCGAACGTCCTTTTTCTTTTGCTATCTCTCTCGCTCTCTCCCTCTTTCTCACTTATCATCTTCTCTTTTTCTGTGTCTCCTACGCCGTCCTTCTACATATCTCTTTTCCTCTCCGTTAAACAGAAAGATAACGCATAAAAGGAGCCGAGGCAAAAGGTGGAGTTCTCATTAGTAGAGGTAGTACGCGACTTGCAAGCCCGCAGGCTGGGATTTACATTTTTTATGGTTATTTGGAAAAAAATGTCCCGAACATTATCCAAGTGCTCGAGTAGCTAACGGTATTACGGGCGGATTGCTAAATATCCCCATGGGCGAGTAATGTTTTAGTGAAAGCTCCATGGGTTTGCGTGTATTAATGTGACGTGAAGATTATAATAATTACATTGCTGATGAAATTGGATATGCAATTGACAATGTTGATGTGCGAAGAGGGAATTTAGAATAATTTTTCTATGCACAGAGCATTTCAAAATTATTAATCATGGCTTTCAGGGATTGATCTGCACCCTTAGATCGATGGAGATCTGTGAAAAAAGAGGTCGCAAAATTCGCGAAAGTAATTTTTTCTTCTTTTTATTGGCGTTTATTACTATTTTATTCGATATTTTATTCTATTCCATTCTGTTGGATATAAGAAACGAATAAATTTGGGCTACCTTATGGTCAAGACCGAGGAATAAACACATTTTAATTTAACACTTTACGGACTGGTAGCTTATTAACACTTTAATGGCCACTCACACAACATGTGTGTGATGCTACCGCCGAAAATTATTGGCCAGTACCATACTCTCTGTGTGATGAATTATGAATGTAAACAAACGTGAATATTGCTATTGGCTTCGTAGTTTCTTTTATAGTCTTTGATCTTATAAGATCTTCCCTTAATTTTCATAAACTTTTTTTAAATCAATTCTTCCAAAATATTTCCGGCCAATGGCAACGTTTGACTGCGTAGACGTGCGGCCATTAAAGTGTTAATAGGTTTTTAGGGGCCCAACGCTCTTGAATTTTTAACTTATTAATTAACTGCCAGGACAATTAATAAATTGTTATTTATCATTGCTGTTTACTGTGTTAAGGACTCAGTGACGAGAATTTGTAATTTTCGAGGAGATATCGATATCAGGGAAACATCTGCGGCCAAATGGCCGGTTCGAAAAAGATAGGATGTTAAAAAATTACCGGTCCTTAAAACGTTAAGAATTTTTTTTTGTCCCACAGTTATTTTTTCTTTAATATTCTTTGAACTGTTTCCTATCTTGTTGAGAAGCGAACTCATTTTGAATGTCTATATGTTTATCGAATACGGTATTTATCTCAGTGCAGTCATCCATGACACCCCGTAGAATCTTGTTTTCCTGTCTGGCGAAAAATCGCGGGGAAGAATGCGAAATATCTCGTACATTCGAATTACGATGAGAACGTCCACAAAGAATGTTCTACCCTTTAAACGTCTCTGACTTCTCTTCAAAAAAATACCATGGAAGGAAGGTCAGGCTTCCACAGTTCGAAGCTTAATTTCATGCTACGTGTTTAATTCCATCACATTACAGGAAAAGAAATACACGACCCTGCTCTCTCATTTCATTCGACAATCCTACTCGTTTCTCTCAAGAGATTCTCAACAGAAATCTTGCCGTTTCTCGTTTCCGTTTCGTGCGGAAAACTTGTTCGCATCAATTTTTCCCTCAGCCGAAAAAGATAAAAATAAAGGCAGAAAGAAAACATCCTAAAAGAAAACGAAGTAAAAAGGAAGAAAGCAAACTCGGAGAAACTTCCGCGAAGAGAAAATTTTAGAGGGACGTAATAATTTTAAACAAGATCCACAAAAACTGCATTCGATCGAAGAAATCAATTTTACTACGACTGTACTTCTTGAAATTTGCATTATCTCGTTCGACAGATGCAATTTCTTTTGCTGTGTGTAAAATCAAAAAAATCCAGAAAAGCCCAAACCAGAGGAGAAAAAGAACTGCACAGAAATACAATAGTACACCTAAAGAAAACTCGCAGAGATAGTGCAGCGTAAAAAAAGAAGAGGAAAGAGATCGCACAAACCCAGCCACAAAGAAACTACATTTTTAAAAAATTCCCAACCTTGTCGATTTTATTCGTTCGACATTACACCGCATATAATCGATCGACATCCACTGACTGCCACGTGGAATCATTTCCCTTACAAATGCATAGCTACATACATTGTGAGGGAACACCTCGATTGACAAAATGGATTATCCGTACAATAATGCATCCTGGACACGCTTTGCCGCTCTTCTAATTCAATTATATTTTACTCTCGTGCAAAAATCTCCTCATTAATGTTAATGACCACATTTCTCCGTGATTATGCGACAATCGCGATATTCAAGCGGGGTTAGGGTCAAAGTTACGGTACCGTTCGCATTAATGATATATCCGTATCCAGACCTCTTTCGGCTTTGACGAATTTATGAGACTCTTTTGAAAACCAGAGGTCGATAACCATAGCAACGACCCGCACGGAAGAGCTTTTGACGCGAAACGAGCGCAATTGCCATTTGACATTTTTCTTTCGCTGCTCGATGACAGGCTCTTTTTTTTAAATTCGTGGCAGTGAATAGAGGGTGGAGTGGTATCGATTAGAGGACAGATGAAAAGGGAAATTTTGTTTTCTTTTTTTTTACAGGAGTCGAAACGCCTCCAAGGAACGACTCGGTGAGACTGAAACCAGGACCTCTGGTTAACGGCGCGGGCGCCCTTTACGTCGCTGCGACGTGTGCCTGCGCTTTAATATTAGTCGTCGGCAGCGTCGCCAGTGCGCTTTATATTCGCAACAGCAAGGCGCGCATTCAGGAGTCGCAGTAAGTGAAATTTCAACGAGGGTGGAACGATTCGTTTGCGAGATAGTCGGCATGTTTTGAACGTAATGGAAGATGGTACAAAGGATCTCGGTAGCTTGATGACCGTAATTTTACTGTACGAAAAATCTATGGAGGCGATACGCTGCTTGCAGATTTATGGTGTTCTATTGTTGTGTTTGAAATTTTTAATTAAAAGTGCTGATTGCTTGGCGAGTGTAAGGCAGATGGTTCACACTAGATCTACCGAGGAGGTCAAAATTACTTGTTTGGAATTTTTAGAAAGTTCTCCCGACATTTTTAACACCGTTTCGTTCTCTGTTTTCTACGTCTATTTTCTCGACTGCAAACAATTTAATTGATCAAGTTCCTTGACCCCTTCATTTATTTTCTTCTAATATATTGAATTCTAATGTATTTATTTGATAATTTTAAATATATATGATTAATCGCCGACAGATTCTTGCGTTAATTATTAGGTAAAGCGAAGGGAAATATTTTTTTCAGAAAGCCAAAAAATTGATTTATAAAAAATAATAATAATAAATATTGCTAATTGCACACAGCAGACCTCTGCTGTGACAGAGTTTAGTAGGTTTTAATAATTCGTAATGAATTATATAAAATAACTCACCAGATATAAAAAAAACATTTCTTTCAGCTAACATCTCTGATGCCGCCAGTAACGGTATCATTGAGAATATACAAAAGGTTCACAGGCCGAAGAGTTAGAGTCAAAAGGCTTAACATATATCGACAAATTAGTCTGATCATTGAAAGACGTTGTGCGATTTAAAATATACGTAAGATCGTCCAAGAAATCCAATGGTCCAACTACTTGAAACATGTAAAACTTTGAATTATACAAACCCAAAACGCGGTACTTCATCGCCGTTCACAGATAAAACATCGTCACCGCGTTAATACAATTTTCACGAGCAATAAATCCTGTCGGGTCAAATTTCAAACAAACCCGCCCCTTATTAAATCCATAATTCAGCCTAGCGACCCAGCTCATAGTCCAGTTCCTCGTCGAATAAATTTGAATCGCGTAAAAAAGTAGTTTCGCCGTCGTTGCACGTACGACTCTCCTTCGTAAGATTCCCACGGCTGTGGCTTTTCACGTATCGCCAGTCGCATTCTCATTTTCCGTGAGCAAGCCGGAGTGAAAAGTCGTCGGCGCGTGTTGCTAGCTGTCGTGAATTTCCTGCTGGATGCAGAAACTGGATGGATGCCGCGAAGGGAAGAGAAAAAAAAAAGAAAAGTAGAGAGAGGAAAAGGACGCGCCGGCGGCGGGTAAAAGAGACAGAAGGGCAGAAAGATTTCTACACCCCCGCGGGAAATTCGTGGGATAAGCTGGATAGGAACTCGTCCGCATGAAATATCCTTTCAATAAGCTCCGGTGATCCGTCGGTCGCTTGCCACGGCAGCCGACATTTTATTGCACGGCTATACGCCCCCGCTCGAGAAGAGTCCTTTGCCATCCTGCGGGAAAGGACGTAAGGACCGTCTGCTCGGGGGTTAGGGAAAAACCGAAGAAGAGCTCTTCCCCTCGTCGCTTTTCTCCTCTTTTTTTCGAACCTACTATTCCGCGTGGACCGCTTGTCTTTACACGATCTTATATTGCTCGGTTGAAACGTGTTTTTGGCTTTTTCGAGTGGACCGTATATTTTTGGATTACGCGATTGGAGTTTTTTTATGACAACGTAGGAACGACGAATTTGTCGGAGATGGAACAGTAGTGACGACGATTCAGACGATTCATGTTTGGAGATTTTTTGAAGTGTTTCCTTAGGATCGTATGAAATGTTGCTGTAGAATTTAACACGTTGACTGTCGTGGAGGTGGTGTTATTAACACGTTGAATATGATATTTATGCTGATATTTAACTTGTTTTATCATTTCAACTGAAGTGACACTTTTCATATTAAAATCCAGTCTTTGTAAAGCAGAAACTTTAAAGACACAAATAGATATATGCTCAGCAGGATTTTATCTGCAGAAAGCTAGTATTTAAATGTTGAATGTGTTAGAAAATTCGGAAATATTACAATTTCAAAGTCATATAAAATTTCATTGAATTCAATAGCGCCGGTCACCGGTGAACTCCACGGCAGTCAAAGTGTGAAATTCAATGAAATTTGATATAACTTTTAAATTGCAATATTTATGAACTTTTTGACATACTGAATCTTTAAATATTAGCGTTAAAAAGATAAAGGTCTGCCGAATAATTATCTATTTGTATCTTGAATGTTTTTGCTTTATAAAGACGAGAATTTGATAGAAAAAGTTTCGCTTCAGTAGAAATGGTGAAACTATCGACATGTCGGAGGCGTTCAACGTGTTAATTATGGTGCACTATTTATTTTAGAGGTATCGTTAATTACCATTTTCGCTCGTTAAATAGACAAAGTAGGAGTATAATTTCATGGAAGAAACGGCGTCGATATGTGATGTCTATATTTTTTTCGTGGAGAATAAGTCTCCACAAATATAACATAAGCTATTTCCTTTTGCAGTAGAAACTGATTGCAGTTATATCGATTATGCAGAGTTGTGTTATCTTTGTATAAATATTGGTAAACGGAACAAGTTTTCCTAGACTTTGATTTTAAAAATTCCATTCACAGAAAGTTTGTTTTCGTCTGTTATAATTCACGTGGCTGTGAAAATACAAAAATATGGTTCTTCCATTAATTAATTATGTACCTCCTCGCTCGATATTACGTAATTAGCAGAATGAATCCAAGAATGACAAGATTGGAAGAAAGGGATTAAGAAGATTCTTTTCCACTCCTTTCATCTTTCTCCCTTTCGCGAGTCGCCTCTCCGATTTCCCTCAAAGCAGACCAATTGTCTTTTGCCGGTCGTTATTAAATCTTTTGAAGTTTCCCATCATGAATTTTGCTTACAGAGGACAGGTCAAGATCTATTTCACTGCGGCAAATATTACAGACAGTTCATTCTTACTGACAAAAGCTACCAGCCGCTTTTTAATCTCTACTTATATATTTCATTTCACAATCTTATCATTCTCCTTACCACAATCGGCTAAAACGAATTACAATCATTGCTGTCCTAATTCTACTTAAAGTCGTATCAATAAATACTTAAACTTCTCATTTAACCATTAAATACCGATCGATCACCATCGAACGTCCTTTGTAACATTCCACCCATCAACTACAACATCCAAACTCATCAAAGCTCAAACTCTAAATTAGGTCCTTCAACATTAGGTTTATGGAGACCGTCAAATTAACGGATTCCTACTTTTTTAGAAATGTCTCCCAAACTTATAGAGACGCGGTACAGTAGATATTTCACGTGTATCTTATAACATAAAAATTATTTAACTGATAATCTTCTTTGCCGCCTGATCTTTCTATTTTCGAAGTCCTTACAATCTTTGAGGACTACGGACGCATATATGTGGTCTGACAAAAAATTTTGTTACAGTTTATCACGGCTTGTATCCATGATTTGAATAGAAAAGTTGAAATATGATTATGCAAGTAGTAATTTATAATTTGCCTACATTAACACTCCCACTTTCTGATTTCTGATCATTAAATAAATGATCGTCTCTCAATATTCCAAAAGCTTTCCGTCTGCTAATTATTGCAGTGTAACAGATGTCACTTCCGCAAATCCATAATAGTGTAAAAAAAAAAATTTTTTAAATCCTCATCACCACCAAAACATTTTATACCTGATACCCATATCACAGTTTCGTTCAAAATCCATCTAAAGCTGTACATCCCAGGCGAAACGACCATACCAGTTAAAACCGAAATCTAAAAGAAAGGAGGACAGAATTCTAGATTTTCATCCATCAAATATTCATCGAACGGTAGTGCGCCATTATCCTCGGATATTCTCATGGCAACGATACTTTCCCCCTTCCGCCCGTTTTTACTTTCTTACCCCGTCTCTCCTTTCGCCCGAGGTTCCAACAACGGGGAACTCTCGACATGGGCCAATTGTCTCTCGAGGGATATATTAGCTCTTTTGAAGCTCTCCGACATGATAACACGCGGTAAAACGAAGCTTCGGGATCTTCCCAGCCCCGTGAGTTTACATCCCCTACCGGAGGCAAGGCCGGAGATTTTATATCCGCGTTCGCTCGAGTAAACACAGCATCCGCCCTTACACTCTTTTGCCACTCTACCTTTTGCACGGAGACCGATGTACAAAGGACGATTTCAAGATTCCGCAAAAAAGGTAGAGCATTCTCCCTAATCTTCCGTTCGTGAATAGACACGAGACGCGCAGTGTGAATGGCTGACTCGCATTTTTGTGATATTACACTTTGCAGATTTTACAAGTAGGTTTGGCAATAAGGTGTGAAATAATGTCGGGTCATTTCTGGGTCGTGGGATGTGATGAATGCTGGTCACACTCGTGGGAGATTCATGGAAGAGGGATGAAGTGGGATTTGGAAGATGTGTTGCAGGTTACTGGGATTCTTTTGAAACTGTGCACGATTCGAGGAAGTTTTGCGGTAACGCTTTTTGTTGTGAAACGTGCAAGACCCAGTTTCGTGTTGAAGATAAACCCCTTGACATGCATTGACGTCTGGGAGATACGGTTTGTTTTGAGTGTCATCGTGGAGTTTGATGTCTGTGATGGTGTCTTGTAAAGAAATTTCTCTGATGAATATTGTATAATGAGAACTGCATTATTTACGAAACTGCTGTTTCAGTGAACAGAAAGTACTTCATTATTAATCGAATTCAACTATAATAATAATAATAACCTTTATTGCAATGAAATACAGTTGACAGATACAAAGTAGACCAAATGTTTTAAACCAATAGGTTTGTCTAACATTCAAACATAACGGAGTAATTTTCCGCAAGCTTGCTAACACGACAGGAAACAATTCCGCTGCGGACGAATAACTTTTAATGGCTAATGACGTAATATAAATAATTAATTCTTTATCGAAGTTACAACGCATATAATACAGGAAAAATAAGAACTTATGGTATTTAAAAAATATTTCATTACAAGATATGACCTTATAATAAATTCTTCGGATGCAATTTTGTCGGGTGACTATAGTCACCGGTAGTAAGGAAAGGGTTAAAGATTAATTACTAAGCTAGAAATCATTATAGAGGAAAAATTGTCGTAAAAAAAAAACTCCAGCTGACGAATTAAACTATATTTATTGGTTACAGTATGGGTAGAAATCGAATTAACAGCCAATATAGAAATGTCACCAAACTTATATTCATAATCTCCACGGAATAATAAAAATAATTGTATACTTCAATACATCGTTAAAGTCGTAAGAAAAATGCGTTTTTATTGATTCAAAAAGAAAAATAAAGTTCTCTAAAGAAGAGGGATGGAGAAGTCCAGTTTTCCTAAACAAAAATTTTTTCCAAAGACATTTAAGTATTTCAATTGAACTTCATACAAATGGCAATAACTTTCAGTTGAAAATGGTCAAATCGTGTTTAATGAAATAATATTTTCAACTCTATCGATCTATGCAATCTTGTAATCAATTCACAAATTAGGTATCTTATGTTCAAAATTAATTAGCATGCAACTTACATTTTATTCTAAACACCTATAGACTCATCACACTGTACAAAGTTTAACACTAAACCTACCAAGCCGGTCAAATGACTACGGTAGTAGTTAACCTTAGTAAACCTAATTTTCTAGCATTTAGCTTTATAGACCGCAAGAAACGATGCAACGAACTATATTTTTCTTTGCTTATTTAAATTATTTAGTTATTTTCGTGTAATTAATTTTGAAATACTAAATTGCACAAAAAACACGTTTTGCCTTGCTAGATATTCCGGAATTTACAATTTGGTTTTACGTAAATAAAAATTTGCAACCGCTGCTGCAGACGGCCTACAGAATTTCAACGAGTAAGTTTTTCTTAACGTAGGTATCCGCATTATGAAATGCAGTGCATAATGTTGCAGAAAGTAATAGATCTTCATTTAAAGCGACATGCAAGAAATTATAAAAGAGCGCAAGAAAAAAAGGAATTGCAATACATTTTTTACCCTCCAACCTAGCATACATGTATATATTTGTAACCATTTCCCACTGCCATTTTTTTTTTACACCAAAAAGAAATTTGCTAGAAATCGGTTACTGATACCAAGAGGATGAAATACATCCGCGAGTTTTACCGATACGAACACAGCAACCTGCGGAAAAAACTACGAGCACCGGAATATTCGAAATCGACGGTCTGATGCGCTCCACTTTTTTTTTCATTTCTGCCGGACTTTTTGCCGAATTATATCGTCGGATTTACATGCGCAAAACGGCCAATAAATTCAGGAAAATATCGGACGTATCATTCCTCCGCGAATTTTCTAGCAGTATTTTAGTTTTCCCTTTACCTCCGCATCTCGTTTCCCTTCTCATCCTCCTCCGCCTCTTCGTCCTCTTCGTCCTCTTCGTCCCTTCGTCACCGTGTCCGCCTATCTCGATGCTTTTGAGGCTCTCTCTGCTCTAATATCGCGCTGCAAAGGGGAACGGACCCTCTTTGAAAATTTTTCCCCGCGGGCTAAGCGGTAATTTCACACGCTACGAGGACCTTCGACAGGATCGATCAAACGGGATACCGTACGCCGGATATATGTATATGCGCGCACGTTCCGGCATGCCCTGGCCATTGCCAAAGAAAGAGATTTTTTTTTTCGAATTTATGCGAAAGTTCGACCGTCTGGCTTGAAAGTGGATAAACGGGATCAAAGTGCTGGATGCTCGGTTGATGAACACTTCACGCCGGATTTTTTTCTCTAAAATCATCCACCGGAATGTAATAACTATTAAAAGATTCTGTTATTTTTTATTTTTGAGAAGAAAAGTGAATATCGGATTTTATTTTTAAATATCGTGAATATTAAATTCGTAATTATTTAACACTAAAACAACAAGTATATTTACTGCAGTTTAGATACACTGAGTAGCTACCCCGGCAAAAAATCAATGGGTGAAACAGATAATTACCTTATTTAGGTTTTATAAGATAGAAGTAGAATATTTATTTCATGGTTCTCCCATCAATTTAAGTAATTTTTAGAAAAAAATTTGGAACCGGTCATTTGACCGGCTTGGTAGGTTTAGTGTTAAACTTTGTACAGTGTGATGAGTCTATAGGTGTTTAGAATAAAATTTTTAAGTTGTATGCTAATTAATTTTGAACATAAGATACGTAATTTGTAAATTGATTTCAAGATTGCATAGATCGATAGAGTTGAAAATATTATTTTATTAAACACGATTTGACCATTTTCAACTGAAAGTTATTGTCATTTGTATGAAGTTCAATTGAAATTTTGTTTTTGTGTTCCATTTCCTTTGAGTTTCAATGGGTGCTTTACAAATTACGGCGACATATTTTGGAAACTTGTCGAGGTATTTGCTTGTGTTACAATATTCTTGCAGTTTTCAGAACGATAATCGAATTAATTCTGCTGTTGAACTCGACAGGCTTTGATCGTTTACGTAAAAAATCCATTTACTTTTAATTCGCATTATATCTCTTCCGTCGCTTGAATTTCGCGATATCCCCTTGTTACGTCGCAAAGAACAGACGGCTGTAAATGTAAATTCAGTCGGAGATAGAAAAACCGGGGAGTTCTTTATCGAGGATAATTTCTCCCTGAGAATTATACGCGAAAGCTCTGAAGTTCAGAGCAGTTCTCAAAAACATAATAACGCTCCATTTTCCCAGTTTTTTCTCTTTAATTTCTAGGACATTGAAAGTACTTTATTTTCTCAGGATTATTGCAGTTACATAATTCCATTTCCGTGAGATGCAATGCTTCAATGTCAGGATTATAAACTGCGTCGGTTAATTTTTAATTCAGTTCTGAGAAAGGGCATGATCGAGTATGATTGTTTAAGATAGATTGCGATGTGCTTAATGAACGCTACAAGAATTTATTATTTGACAGAAAATGCGAATATGGAGTGACTGTGAAGAGTGAGAAGGAGAAAGAACTTTTGTCTTGAAACGACAAATGACAGAAATGATTTCGGCGAGAACAGTAGAAATAAAAGTGAATGTCAAAGCCTTTTTTGAACAGTGCAGTCTAGCGAAGTATGGAATTGCCATAGCGACGTGGAGTAATTATAATATCATTATTTATCATACTCAGTTTTTCTGGTCTTAAGTAATATGCACATTTTTGGAATAACATTAAACTCACAAACATAGATTTTTTCTTCTTCCCCTCGAGACAAGCAAGGTTTCACGCAAACAAAGTTTCAATGACACAAAAATTGCACCAGAGCGCTGAACTTAAAACATAATATGTTGGTAATTATGCAAATTAGAATACGTTAGTTATTCTTCGTTTGAAAATATCGAATCTTTTTTAGAGTTCGCGGTAACGTCTGTGCAATGTGACCATTATCAACTCTGTCAAATGATTCAATCTTTTCTCATATCTGTAAAATATTTAGATTCACCCTATTGTAATTTACAATGGTGTGACAAAATGAGTCATGATTTTTTTTATTTAAAACTAACTGGACTATCATATTCGTCAGTTCGTATATCTAATTTTACATATAACTACAGAACACATAGAAAATTAGTAATATCAATCGAATATTGCTCAAATTTCTACCTCAGTCTGCTACAGACAAATTCAAAATACTATTAACGCAACTCCGACGTGAAGCAACGGCAACGTTGAAATAAATTCGGCCGAAAATAGTGCAAGAAGATAGAGAAATTGTAGCATCGCACTACCACGACCCTCCATTATTATTCCAACTTCTGGGTTAGCGATGCAAAGCAGCGTATCATCCATTAGAGAAATAATTAACCCGCGCATAACCATTACGCGACTGCAGAAACGTCGTCTGTCCTTTCAGGAAAACACTGCCCTGCAGCAGCTATTCAGCAGCCGACACCGGCGGCTTAGCCAAAAGTTCTGTCCTGGTTAGGGTCGACCCACGACCAGGAAGCGCGAATTCCGGAAGTTATGCGACCATTGCCGACCTAGAATCACTCTATGCGAGACCTTGTGGTTCCAGGGCGAGTTACTACGCTTCCAGCCATGTGACGCATCTCAGCCAGGTATGGTGTAAAATTATTTCATGGAGAGTCTATGCAAACGTTCAGTTTTCAGGATCAAACGACACTTATAAGGTGCATCAGAGACAAGTATTAACACTACATCTACGGCAACCGTCAACTTGACGAGATCCTACCTTTTTTAAAAATTCCTCTCAAATTGATAGAGAAGTGGTACAGTAAATATTTTACGTGTATCTTATAATATACTAATTACTTAAGTGATTATATTTTTTACTGTTTAATCCATCTTTCTGCAAGGTATTACTTGAATATATTTAAACGTAGCAGATTTAACGGCCGTAGATGTAGTGTTAAGTGCTATCAGTTTCGATGGTCGTTCTAAAACTTAGAATTTAACTATTAGGATAATTTTATTTTTGAAGCTTATGGAAATATGTCATCTTCCTGTGTTTCAAGAAATTCCTCCAACTTTTTAGTACAGTCGTTACCTTATTGATGAGAAATTGCTTTCGCTAATAATAGAAAGATTTTAACAAAGCCTTTTTTATTGTGTTTACATCTCGGTATCCATGTTAGAATTCAAAATAAAAGCATTTTCTTAGGGTTAAATTTTAATCTCTAAATTTAATTGTTATAAACAGCTACAGCTGATAGAACAGAATACATTCTATATTCATATTAGATCTACAGCATCCGTCAAATTGACGGGTTCCTACTTTTTCAAAATTTGTCTCAAATCGATAGAGAAGCAGTACAGTAAATATTTCATATAGATCTTATAAAATACAATTTACTTAACTAAACGTATTTTTTGCCACTTGGTCCATCTTATTGTAAAGTAATTATTTAGAATATTTAAATGTGGCAAATTTAGCAGCCGGAAACCTAGTATTAAATAACACTAAGAATTCTACAACGTGACATATACCGAGAAGATTCTAGAGCACTCATGAATAGGGATTGCAATACCGGTATACCGGAATACCGAATACCGGTATTTTGAGCCATTTGTAAAATTTTGTAATACCAGTATTTACAAGTTGAAATACCGTTTTTTCGGTATTTTCTAGAAATTTTTTAAATTCTCCACTATATGTTCAGGGGTCGCCAACATAGAAAAATAGTATACGTTTTTGTGTACGATATGATCAAGTTTATAGTAAATTTTCATAAAATTTTTTACCCACAAACCTATATACATTCAGAACAATTCGGTACAGTTATGGAAGATGATGATGACACTAATGTCGATAGTGAAAAGGAATTGTCTCTTGAACAAAAATTAAAAATAGCGATAACTAAAAAAACTTCAACAAACCAAAATACAATACAGAAATTAGTTATATTCAAAACCATCCGACAAGAAATCGAGTTATTTGAAAATGAGGGATTTAGAGGTAAATACCTGGAAAAAGTATATCGCGCATTGCTGACAGTACCACCAACTAGCGTAGATGCTGAAGTAGCGTTTTCAACAGCTGGTAATTTTTGCACATAATTACATTCCAGGCTTAATGACAGTACAATTGATGCATTATGTTTTTTAAGATCACATTTCAAAAATATGTAATAGTACCATAGACTGAATAGTGATATTTACACTTTTTTGTGATTTAAATACAGAAGATGATCCTTGTTCCTTTACATTTTTGTTATTCTTTATATACTGTTACAATTTATAAGTTACAAATGATTTTTTGTGATATTTACTATCTTTAATAAAACTGGCAAATGAAACAATTCCTACTACCGGTATTAAGATCTAAAAAATACCGAATACCGGTATTGAAGTTTTGGCCCGATATTGCAATCCCTACTCATGAAGTACTGTCGTTCGTCATACACAACAATTCACAACATTCTATATTTTTTTGAACATTGTAAAAAGCTCAAGGATGGCAAAACAGATCACGAAACAATGTCGAAGAGTAGACACGAATCTTTCATTGCAAGTCAGAAAATCCGATTTTCTTTCACCGATTCATTCATTCTCCTCTCCGTTTCCTTCATCTCTCGTAGTGTGCCTCTTCATCGTGAATTCTTCACTTTCTCGTTATTTCTCTTCTTTCGAGTTTTTCTCTCATTCCTCTCTTTTTCTTTCTCCGTTCTTCTTTGCCGGAAGCGGAAACCGTGCGAGACTATTCCGTTTCCCGTCGACGTCGGCCGATCTCGTCTCACGCGCAGAACGAGGCGCGCTCGAAACTTTATCGAGTTTGCGGCCAAGCGAGTCGCTTTCCACAGACAACTTTCTCTCCCGAGCCTTCTCAGCCCTTCGGCTCTTTATTCAGCTATTTCAAGCTCGCCGACCTACAACCTCCATCCACCCGGGCAAGCCGTACACGGAAAACTGGTACACGTGTACAGTCTTTTTCTTCCGTTTACTCTTTTTCCCTCTCGTCGTCGAGCTTTTCGTTTCACCGGCGAGCCAGAGAATCTGGGATATCTTTGCCGTTTCCCGGGAGAGAAACGAAATCGGATGCATGAACTTTTTTTCGAAACAAAAGACACGTGCTGAAGGTTTCGTCGGTGGTGAGTGAACTTTGATCGTTCAGAATTTGAATTCTGGGAGAATTCAAACGAATTCAAGAATGAGGGGGAGAAATCTCAGAATGTAGATGGAACAATTGTGGAGAGTTAGTTTTCTTTCAACGGTATGATGGTCTTGTTGACGGATGGATTGGGTTTCTTAAATTTAAGTTGCAATTTGAAAGTCATCGAACGATAGCAAAAAATAAGTTAGAGCAAAGTTAAAATATAATATTCGTATCGATGATAGTCACAACATTGCGAGGTTAATACGATAAATTTTTGCTCAAAGATTTTGTGTTCTTGTGAAAAAGAGAATTTTGTATTTTTATGTAGAATAGTAGGAGAAAAGCAGTTTGAATTGTTTAAAAAAATTTGAAGAATTATATGGTCTGTGCCGTGTTGATTCAGATCGGTATTAGTTGACGAAGGTTTGGGATTTCTCATCAACACTAAACTAATAAATTAGATTCTCATATCTAACACTAGAACTACAAAGTAAAACGAAATGACTAGTCGATAATTTTTTCTAAAAGTTTCCTAAGTTTATAGGAGAGTCATAGAGCAGATATTCTACGTTGGTTTATAAAATACAAATTACCGAATCAATCATCTTTTCCATCTCTTCATTTTTCTTTTTTCAAAGTACTTATTTAATATATGGAAATATAATAGATTTAACGCCGGTAGTTATAGTGTTAATGTCAGTTTTCTCATATTTAATTGCCACTTTTGGTAATAGTGTTCAATGAATGAGAATGATTGTATTTATTTTTCATACATCAGTTCCTCGGCATTTATTTAAACACAGAAAAGTATTTGTGCGGTTTTCGCTAAATGGACTCTCTTACATCAATCCGTGGACGCTTCTCATTGTATGGTAATTTTAAAAGAGACTAATTACCTAATCGATCATCATTGCTCCAGCGAAGCATTAATAATACGGATAAATCGGCTAGCCGCAATTTTTATTCATCCATGGGGCAGTTTGCTTTGGAAGAACGACTGCGTTCATGGTGCTTTCTTTTCTTCTTTTGCTTCACCTTCTCGTGTTCTCCATTGAAAAACACGTTCCCTCTATTCACCCCTGCCACTGCTTTCGGACAGCGTACATCCACAGTGTTGATCTCTTTGGTAGCTTGGAATTCAAATTTCAATGGCACCAACCAAATCAAAGGATGTACCGGAAGAATGAAACAATGGACTTTCACTCAACGGGAATCTTCCCCTACGACTCATCGAAAAATTATAATACTCCTGACAAATAAGGGGACATATTCTTCTTTATTTTCCAGTGCTCATTTTGTAAGAAAGCATTTTTTTATTAAAAATGTGGGGATTGCTTTTTCAATGGTGCCCACAGTCTTACTATTAACATTTATTAAAGAGATACATAAAACTAAAAAATAACTATAACAAACACTTAAAAACTAATAAAAATAAGCAGTAGCAATTATCGCGTCTTGTCACTGTCACGTTTTGTTCTTCACTACTGTTTCACGTTCTTTTGCCCTGCCTTTCGTTTTTTTCACTTGTCATCATCTCGGTCTCTCTGTCATTCATTCACTCTCTCACTCAATCTCTCATTCATTACATCTGTATCCCTACACTTATGAATTCTGAATATTTCTTGAATTAACCCATTAGCCTACAATAACGTGTGATACACGTGTCACAGCCAGTGGAATACGAAATTTTGAAGTTTTCCAATAATTGTTAAATTGAAAATACCAATTGATCACGAGACGGCCAAACTATTTTTGTAATATTTACATTGCAGTCAAGTATATCAAATGGGAAAAGTCAAAGAGAAATTATTATTGGAATTAATTTTCAGTTGTTACTCATGTTGCCAAATTACAAATCGGAAGGGATGGGGTTTACATTCATATACTTGATAAATTTTTGTCGACTGATAATTTGAAAAAGACCTATAACTTCAACATGGAAGAAAAACTACAAACTCAATGTATATTTTACAAAAACAAAGTCCAGCTAGAGGATACAATCTTCACATATTCTATCTCAACCCCTTTTTCCGATTAAAATAATGACGAATATAATTAGCACTTGCATTAAAAAAACCCTCTTATAAAAACTTTCTAGACACAAAGACCACCCTTCCTCTCGCACCCTTCCCAGAACTCCGAGCGAGCAGAAAAATAACCAACCGTCGAACTTCCTGCATCGAATGAGAGCAGTTAAAGAGAAACAGATCGCGCAAATGTCGAATAAATATGCAATGAAGTTTAAAAAGAGCAGCCAAGCATGGTAGAATAGGCGCGACAAAGTCTCCCAGTCGCTTCTCTACCTCGAAACGAACATTTTACATTAATTTCCCCGGCGAAGAAACGGTACGATACCACCTGTGCTCCGGTTCCAAGGGTTGAAGACGAGAAAGTCCGGGGGTGGGTGGTGTCGTAGGACGGTTACGCACGCGGTTACCTTCGCTTTTCACCCTGTCTCCATCTCTCTTTCTCTGTCCTCTCTACAGCCGCTGAAAGGGAGGCGAAGAGGGGTTGAAAGGCGAAGAGAAGGTAGAGGGAAACTGGAAGTGGGTCCTGTGATTGTTTCGGCTTTGATCTTGGATCAATTTACCGGGTATACGCGCTCGCCTCGACCCTCCGAGTCGTCTGAAACGCACCCCCACTAACTACTTGCACACTTACATGCCGACGCATGGAAAGAGAGACAGTTGCGAATAAGTGTACAGACGGACGCAGAGAGATAGAGAAGGAGAGAGAGAGAGAGAAACCATGAAGGTATATAAATGCGTAGACGACGACTGTCGGCACACACGAGATAGACGCGTAACCACCAACCTTAGGGAAAACTTACCCTCCCTCGTCCTCCTTATCATCGCTCTCACTTCCTCTTCTTGATTAACCGAGTCGTGTAATACAGCAACGTCTTGCCCCGCCTGTAAAACGATACGCTTGAGATCCCATTGCTGAAGAAGCCATTACCTGGCCCTGTCTACCGGAGATCTTCGAGTAAAGAGAACAAACACGTTCTCTTCCTGATTTCCTCGATAGACGCACACCTCCGCGCGACGTGGCAGATAAGAGGACCGGCACTTTCAAGGCATTACGCTAGGCGAAGCGGAAGATCTTAGCATACATAGCTTCGCCCTCTTTGCCACTGTATCTCGTTTCCGAATTTTCCGAGCGAGACCTCCTTTTTCATTTTACCGATGCGCTTAACCCTACTACTGCTGAAGATAAGATCTTTTTTATACAGTTTGATTGTTAATTTGAAAAGAAAGTGGAGATGTTTGATTCAGAAAATAAGTGTATCTTGTGATCTTTGATTTTTGGACGTTATCTAGTGCGTTTGCTTTTAGTCTTTAGATTTTTTTTGAACTGTGATTAGAGTACGATATTTAATGGTTTTGATGGTAGAACTCCCAAAATGACTGGTTCGCAATATTTTGCAAATATCCTCCAAGTTTATAGGAGAATCAGAGAACAAATATTCTACATTGATCTTATAAAACAGAAATGACCGAATCGATCATCTTCTCCACCTCTTGATTTCTCTTTTTCCAAGATACTTATTTGACATATTAAAAATGTAATACATTTAACGCCGGTAGTTCTAGTGATGAGAGATAATAACACAGACTTTGCATTTATATGAACAAGTTGAGACATGTAATAGTAATTTCAAAAAAAGTTTTGTACTGAATCAAACTAGTCTCATACAATTTATCAATAAAAGGGTGAAATGAACGTCCTATTTGCAGAATATTTAACTGATCTATCCAATCAAAATTTTTCCGCGCAAGTATCAACGAGGATCGTCGTTCCGCGAGGAGTGTCAGGATTGTAAATCTATAAGGGTGCAATTACGAGACGACGAATTAACAATTACGGGCGTTATAAAACCGTCAGGAAAATCCAACGTTGCCGTGTAGTCGCTGGGAGGGTTGCGTAAGCCGATTCTTCGATTTAATTAATTCTCTCACCTCGTCGCCGTCGTCTTTCATAGTGTGTACTCTGTCGGCCGGCAGTTTTAATCGAGTTAAATCGAAAACTGTATTATTAATTCGCCGGGTCCGAATTAAAAGTTCGTTCTCGCCGTTGCCGTTGGACGGTGTCCTGAAAGCGAGGCTTTTAAAAATGTGCCTTCAGCGTGAAACGAGCGCCGATGTTTGACGAGGCCCTCTCGATAAATAAATCGAATTGCTGCTTCGTGCACATCCGGCAGAAAGTTCGCCGGTTGCGCGCCGTTAAATCAATAGCTCGCTTGTGATTGCACAAAAGTGATTCGTCAGTGGACGTTCGTTACAACAAAAACATTCGATCGCTCGTTGCAGAATTTTTGTCACGGTTTCCTTGTCGTTTTTTGCCGTTGAAATTGCTCTAACTGTTCTAGGTTGTTCCACTCTTTGTCACTTTTCCGTTGTTCGTTTCAACGAAAAAAGAAAGAAATATAGATAATGACTGTTTAATATCGCCATATTATTCGACAGAACTTTCGTGAGTGTCGTTTATTACAAGGATGGAGCTATTACAAGTCCAACGTGTCGAATTTCTAGGTTTATTGTGTTCCGATCGTCCCCACGATGCAAACGGAAGCAGGTTAAAACGTTCGCTTCGCTTTGCATAATAACGAAATTATTGCTCGCTGGCCGACAATACTGCTGAATCGGCAATTATCAGCAATAACGCACTTCGATTCCTAGCATCTATTTATATTTATAAGCCCCACCCGAATTCTATCACCTCATTCATCGTACCTTCCTCGTTCTCGGCAATTTCGAGCCGTCTCATCAGATTTTCATTAAAAATCCTCTTCTTCCGTCGCGTCGATTGAAAAAGAACGAACGCGAGACACCGAGAGATTCGGCACACCGAAGGAAAAAGCGAAATACGACCAAAGCAGAGACGAAATTGTCGAATGTACCTTGTATAAAAAACCAGGAACACCAGAGAGGAAGAAAGAGAAGGATAGAGACAGGAGAGAATCGAAAACAGGATTTTTTTTTCACAGAACAGCGAAAACAACCGTCCCCTCGTCAACACTCGCTTCGGCAATAATTACAGACCTCGATAAGCCGTGGAATAAGCCCGCAGTATTTGCATTTTCACCGAACAGTACCCCCGTACTTTTGTCAAATGATTTCGAGCTCGATTCATCCCCCTCGCACACGTTCTCCGTTTTCTTCTCTTCGTCGATAAAATTGTACCCTTTGCAGAGTCCAATATATCGTCCACTAATTTTTACCCCATGCACCTACTACTAATGTACTTCGAACTGCTTTTTTTCGGTCGTCTTTTGCCTCTCTTTTTTTTTCCTCGTTCCGTTCACCCACACGCGGTAACGCGATACGTTTCTGCATATATTCGAGGAACCCTGGATAGCACACCCTCGGTCTACGTTTCTGTTCGTGTTCGCGGGCAAATGGAATGGGAGGGGCTGGAGGCAAAACTCCGGAAAATTGAAATTAATGAATAACCGGCCTCTACCTTCTCCCTCGCCCCGTTCCGGAGAGAACTACCCCGCGTGTTGCGCAACAGGAACCAATGAAAATCCGTCGAGGAACAAAAAGGGGATGCGTCCGGATGATACAACGACAGGGAAAGTTCGTTCTTTCTTCCTTTTCTTCCTTCGTATCTTTATTCCTGTTCTTCGGGGACAGGACAAGCAAAGTCTTCTCCCTAGTATCCTTTTACAGGCGACAAATGCTTTTTTAATGAGTTCCATGGCGAACAAGAGTTCTCCTTGCGTTATGAATTATGCAGCGGGGGATGATGGGGAATCGGGAAAATTGTTTGAGAATCTTCCTTGTACGCTGGTATCGATGATGATTCAAGGATGTTGTTTCGTTTAATTTGCAGTCTACTGATCCTTGCGAAAAAGCCAGAGCACTTGCTGTTTCGAGGTCTGCTTTGTATTGTCGGAATCTCGTGAAGGAAGGAACTTTTGGTCGTGTTTATAAGGGAACCTTGGATATGGCTGGACGGGAGCAAGAAGTCATCATTAAGACGGTTACAGGTAATACTAATTTATGTTTGGTTCTTTGTAATGCATGATTTTACAAAGAAAAAGTCTCAGTTCAACTAAGCTTCTTTAGTGTAATGACAGTCCCACAATTAGCAACGATACTTTCGACAGATAAATGTCGGAATATATTTTGATTTCCGTAGATTTGGTACAGTTATTCATGAATGCAATTTTAATAAAATTACTAACTCACTAATTACCAACTACAATTAACAGTAACTCTTTGTGATCCTATGTGGAGTAGTACCTGACGTAGATTTTCACTTGATTTCATTTTCTGACAATTCTCTAAAATGCTGAAATTCTAAAATTCTAAAAATTCTCAAAAAAATTCTCTAAATCTAATTTCGAATTTTATAACAATTTTGTAATATCACCAACATGTCCGCTAATACCTATAGTTATTAATATCATTTTAAAAAATGAGTAACCAATGATAGAAAATATTGTGAAATTAATTTTATTTAGCTCACTATCAAAATCAACGAAATAATTCCGACCACAAAGGGCTAACTGTCTTTGCTGAGATTCTACTTTCTTATAAACGTCTCTCAAATATATATTTTTTTTCTCTATAAAGAGAAGATACAGTAGATGTTTCACGTGTTGTCTTTTGATACACTTATTACAATCGGCACTCGACTTTCGCACATAATCGGTCCCCGAAAATGAGTGCAAATGTTGAATGTTCAAAAGTAGAGAGATACAGGAAAAATATTAAAAATTGTATGTTAATGTGGTTTCTTTGTGAACTTGAGATTCTCTAAGATCTAGTAGGCAATACTAGATAACAAACAACCTAGATAACTTACTTACTAGATAAACAAATATTCGCTGTGCGAAACAGCGAATTGTGCGAAAGTAGAATGTGCCATAGTCAAGGACCGCTTGTACTTAAATCGTTATCTTGTTTTGCTACTTTATCTTTTTTTTAAATACTTATTTAATACGTTTAAGTACAAATGATTTAAGATCCATGAGTCTAGTGTTAAATAGTTGGAATAAAATATTAATCTGTATTAGTATTAAAAGTAATTTTTCCAAATTGGCATGAAGAATGTTCTATTAAGCAAATTGCAATATCAAAAAGATGGCAATTGTTGGTCCAGCTAATCCCCAAAGGGTTAAACGAATTAGCGTTCGTGCAATCGACGTGATAATTTGATGGGTGTGCGTCAAAACGTGGAATCGTTATATCAGAATTAAAATGAACAGGGTTTATGAACTTTGTACTCTGAAATACTCGAAGCTCGGAGGAATAATTCCAAATCGTTTGGAGTACGGCGAAAGTTCTGAATCGTTTTCGGAATTATCTGAAATTCCAAAACTTCGCGATCTTGAAATTCTAAACTCTACAAAGTTCTAAGAACTTACAAGGATTTCTGACTATGTATAATTATCGAAGTAATTCGCTTCGTCTTTCCGATGACAGAGTTGTTGAAGAACTTACGGAGAAGTGGATTAACTATCTGTTATCATTTTTACCGAATGTTTCCACGATTTTAACACTATTTCTACCAAGACACTTTCCAAATTTTAACTTAAAATTATTCTATAAGTTGAATCATTTCTCCACAATTAATTTGTTGACTTTTCATATAATAGTTGTTAAATTAATTCAGCGCTACCATTTTCCACCAGCACATCCTGGATCCAAAAATGTGCATATGGTATACATATTTCTATCATGAGGTGTCTTTTGACACTTTAAGGATTTCATGACAGTGCCTAATTTTAAACCATTTTAAATATAAATATTAACACCATTTTCCAGCACCATATCAATTATAATCAGATTAGAGAATCCCGATTTCAGTTGTAGCAGAAAATACTGGAGTTGCGGCATAATTTGTAAGCTGATTAAATAATTTTCTAATAAATACACATCAATGTATCAATAAATATATTCCTCAAATTATCTCCATTTACTTAACTGATAATTTGAAATCTCAACAGTTTTGGCAATTATTTGCATTCAACGAAAAGGTGTCAAAAGACACCTTTTGGTCGTAATAGGTATACAGAAAATCGCGGTAGAAATAGTGTTAAGTAAACGTATCGTGAAAAACTTTTGAATTACATCGTAGCATTCTAGACTTACAGCAAACGATAAAACAGAGAACTCGATACCTACGATTGATTACACATCATTTAAATAGAATAGTAACCTTAATTTCTTCACAATTCTCACAATCTATTCATAACCTTCATTGAACATTCTCAATTTTTCACTTAAAGTTCTCCATTTGATTCTACCAAGAATATCGAACCATGCTCGTCCGATTTAATAACTCTTAATAAATATGATTATTTACATTTTTTCTAACAATTTAAATTTTACATTGTAGAAGTAGCATCGGCTTATCAAGCCTCTTTGCTCGTCGTGGAAGGCTCGCAACTAGCAGGTTTAGTACATGCGAACGTAGCTTCTCTTGCAGCTGCTTGCTTGGACAGTTCTTGTCCATTACTGGCGTACACGAGTACAGCCGGTGAGTTAAATTTGAAGTTGTATCTTACCGACGGAAACCATCATCCCGTGACCAGGGATCTGGTGCAGGTTGGTGCACAGGTTGCCAGAGCAGGGGCATTCATGCACGGTCGAGGTCTTCTACACAGGTGATTCAACTCTCCGTTTTTTTTTCTCCGATTAACATACATGCAATACATTTTTCAACTTAAATAAATTCTCATGAGCGAGAGAAGTTACTCATTTGCACACTGCATATCATTGCACACCGGTTAAATACCTTTGTTACATTTAATAATGTTGTTGTTCAAAGTTTAAATGCATCAGCTACTGTGTCTTTGTCCGCTTTCCCGTTTTCTTCAAAACAGAATAATATGACAAATATTGATCGGCCAAGTTCACAATCATATTTTTAAAATCGCGCCTTATCACGGGACTGTGCAATGTGTTAAGAAAAATTGGGCGTGCAATGTGTTAACCATCTATGGGTCCCTGTAACTTTGAGGTAACGCAAGACATGCCAAGCTTCTATTCTTCAATGTTAAATTTTCAACTTTGCCAAATATTATAATTTAACTCGTGACAAAAATTGATGACTCTCCAATTTCAAGATACTTTCTCAAAAATAATACAATTTTCTTCCACTTTGTTCAGTACGTCTGTCCCCCAATTTACACGGAATATTGGTTCCTAAGAATACCGTGTGAATCGAAATCGTGTAGAAATATGTTGACAGAAAAAATGTTTATTTGTAACATTTTCTTTTAATTTATTATTTTCCGCTCTGTGTGAGAGCGAAATTTTATAAATTAACTCTAGATCTACCAAGGACTAATCAGATAAATTTAAAAATGATATATGAATATTAACAATGCAGAGGACAAAAAATTTGATTGATTTAATTCCTTCCAATTTATAAAATAGGCGTTGAAAATGAAAAAAGAAACGATGTTAAAAATTTCTGAACTATTAACAAAATATTCAACACAAATCATATTGACCACCTCGATAGATCTAATGTTAATATTTCCATTCAATACTTTCAAAGCTAATGTTCCTCATTTCCTCACATTTTCAAACTCCATGCGTCAAAGACATTCTGCCATTTTACATAAGTTCTTTCAATATGTAGGAAAAAAAATGTTGAATGAAATTCTCAGGTGTATTACATAACTTCTAACACATTTCCAGGGACATCGCTGCCAGGAATTGTCTGATCGAGCCGACCAGTCTTCGCGTGAGATTAGCTGACGCAGCCCTGGCGCGAGATCTCTTCCCTCAGGATTACCATTGTCTCGGCGATAACGAAAATAGACCCATACGTTGGATGGCCTTGGAGTCCCTCCAGCACAATCAGTACAGCACCGCAACAGACGTGGTACAGTCTCGATTTCTATCGGACGTCGATAAAACTTTGACGCATTGCTGTCTGCCGGGCACAATGAGCCATCGGATTCCAATGAAATTCCAGAACAGTCGTATTCCGCGCGGTGTTACGTTGCGATAAACTGCATTCTAGTTCATCGTGTCTCTGGTGCATCGTAATAGCTTGCTTGCATTTCTATGCATCGTATCCCAAATACATAATAAGTCGCAGAAATTATCAGTTATTTTTTAATTATTCAACTTTCCAATTAAGAACTATTGAACGGTGCACCAATCCGCAAAACGGGGCAAAGGTATAAATTAGGGGACCCTCTGATACTTTACTCAGTATCAGAGTTTCCTTGAAACCCTGATAAAGCTAGCAATGCTAGCGAAACGTCGCACAGTGGTCCAGAATGTGCATTTAGCCGTGCAAAAGTCAAAAAGTCGATTTTGGAATTTCGACTTTTTGTGCATATATCGATTCCTAAATGTCCACCGACCTCAGAAATCAAAAAATTTTTGAAATTGGATAAAAATTGTAGTTACAACAAACGCTTAAAGATGAAACTTTTTCTGGAGGCCTTTTTCTATCGAGAAACCACGTTGTCTTCTTTCTAACATTTTGACGAAACTATGAAATATTTTTTAATAATTATTGTTTCTATTTGAAGAGCATTCTTCCACGATAAAAATTCACGTGTCAAACATAAAATTATTGTTTGTAGTTTATTCAAAAATTAATGTTGAAACCGTTAAAGAAAATCGTCGAAGTTTTTTATCTTTTGCAGACAAAAACTAAAAAGTCCCACTAGATCCCACTCTCTAAATAACGACACTGTTTTCTGTGATCCTTCCCCTAAACGATCCTGTAAAAAATTAATCCGCCCGGATCCGCCTCGGACGCATTTTTATTGTTTAAAGAGACGCGTCGGTTTGACACAAAACTCGAACGCGCCTCTAACCCGAAATCCAAATCCATTAATATCTGTTATTGCTAACACTTTTCCTGTATTTGCATTCCTTCAGCAAGTGTATGCTAAGTGTAGTTAAATTTAATTGTCATTGAAGTTTGTAAAGATAGTATCACTTTTTCTTCATCGAAACTTTGAATAAAATTAAGTGAGTAAGTACAGTCACTCGCGAGAAGTTATCGAGGACTGGTGGAAAGAAGTCTCGAGGGATGTTATGGGGAAAGAGGGGTACGCGTTGGAAACAACTATCTTGTCCTCAACATTTCTGATGGGGACTATGATGGATAGGAAGTTACAACCAGGGACTCTCAATTAGTAGGCTTAAATTCAAATCCTCTGTCATCTCTGAGAAATATTATTTAGGTAATACGTTTATCATATTGGTGGTGCGAAACTTATCCAAAACATTGTGTGTTCTAAGCAACACAATCAAGGCAATTAAAGCCAAAGAAAAATACAAAAATCTGAGTGTTTTTTTAACGATTCATGAAACAAAAGGTGATATTATATCCATAGTTCAATGACCATTAAATCTCGATCCTAACTACGAAAGGATTAACTTCGTTACTAAAACTCGTATTTAACAAATTTCTAGTAATAAATAATGAATAAATTTTCTATCTTTTCCAGTGGTCCTTCGGAGTATTCCTATGGGAACTCGCAACTCTGGGACAACAGCCGTACCTCGAAGTGGATCCTTTCGAAATGATGGCCTGCCTTCGAGATGGATACCGACTAGCCCAACCTAGACCATGTCCGGATGAACTGTTCGCCGTCATGGCTGTCTGCTGGTTGGGCCTTTCCAGGGATCGACCGACGATGCCTCAACTTCTCGCTTATTTACAAGATTTCCACGATGCTCTCGGTGGATTCATTTAAAGCGATCGAAAGTTTCGGGGTGTTCCTTGTATCCATCAAAACGATCGCTCATCAGTCCCCATAAAAGCTTCTCCACTCGAGTCGCGTGAAAATGTAACTTTTTTAACAACTCGCGAGAAAAGCTTTGCGAAATTTTCGATAGAACTTCAAGCACAAACGACGTGCACGTTTTGAAGTTTCTGAAAGTATAAAGTTCATAGACCTAATGTCTTGAATCAAAAGAAGAGATCGAAGAAGAAGAGAAGAAAGGTGATCGACAGACGAAAGCCGAAGGGAAGAAATCAAATTGTACGGAATTGAAAACCACTGCCCATTTGCAACAAATGATTATTAGCTACGATACATCATTGTCTGTGTTATGTCGTCACGCGTATTATTTTCGCAGTTTCATCTCATACTCATCGAACAGACAAAATGTTAAATCGCCAAGCGAGCAAATGAGCGAACGAACGCGCAATTTCACGGATTAAAATCCATTTTCCAAGGATAATTCTTGACTAACGAGCAAGCGGCGTTGTACGATCAGCGATTAAAAATCGGCGCGGTTACATCCGTCCATAACAGGTAAAGTTCTCGAAACGTTTTCAACGGCGCGACAGGTATATAGGAACGAAAAGTCCGACGCCTGAGGCGTTGCAACCAGTTCCATTCGTCGTGCAGGTTGCAACGTCGACATTCAGGCGCGTTTACATAAATACCATTTACAATGTGGTTCCGTAGAAATTTTTCAGTGCGATCGAAAAACTCGAAGTTTAATTATCGCTCAAGGCTGATCTCGTATGTCGCCTGATTTTTCTCTCGATAACAGCGTCAATTTATCACAACTCGTAAATAGAATATGGATAATTTACACTTTTAATCCTTTCCAGCGAAAGTTTCTTACAAAGACCGAAAGGTGCCGTTACGTAATGACATTGTGACAATATTTACCTGACAATTGTGCAGAAATTTTACTACCGTTTACAATTATCACCCGACTGATATCCATTATAAATACACTATCAGTAACACTTCTATGACACCCTTCACTAACATAGGGGTGAAAATAAAAAGCAACAAGCATCACAAATTACAATATTTCGTCCAACTTCTATTTGTCATACAAATTTCAAATCCACCCTAAGACTTTGCTGTCATAATTAGCATCAATTGTCCAGGAATAATTAACGAGATTCGTCGATTAGAATCATTCAGATCTGCTGAATGAGCGAGTAATCATACATCAAGCAAAGCTACGTTAAAAATGCTCAATTTTCGATTCGAACCAAGTCGTGACTCTCTTCGCGAAAGTCTTTATGTATTTTCATCCCATCTAATTGTGCGCAAGAGCACGACCGTTTGATCGTTGTTCATTAAGAGCCGAAATTGCGAAACCGCGACACAGTCGTAACCGAAACGATGGAGAGAGCAGGAGAAGCGATTCTCGAAACAGTCAGAAATCTTATTGTCATATCTGACCTTCAGTAGACATACATTGTTGCGTAAATGGGCGGTCGACATTATACGTACTTGTAGTTATGTACTTATTAGCTACATCGCGCGTAAGCCATTTACAGATAACAGCGTCTCGCGCCAAATCCCACGAATTAATGCACTAATTGCTGCCCGAGTGTATTTGCTTAAATAAGAAAAACGATCTTGTATCGGTTTCACGTTGAGCATGCCGGACTGGTGATTTCGATGCAGTCGGAGAGGGTGAAAATTAGCCGATAGCTGAGTACTTGATTCCTACCGAGTTTCGTTTCCGAGAAGGAGAATCCAATGAATCTAATACTGTACACTTAAATGATCTCTTGTAATTATAAACGAGAAATTCAGGTAGATTTTTAAATTTTTTACAATTCTTTCTATTTTATTGAGAAATAATTGAGAACTCTGTATTGGGAAACAAAGGAAGGGTTTTTAAAACGATTTCTCGAAGACGAAACTCAGTGATAGAATTTTCTATCGTTTCGTTTTATTTTTATACGAGAAAGCAACCCTTTCCTGACTGCAACGAGATACTCGTTTCGTTGGGTAGTTATAATTTGCGTACACTTCGTTGATAGTTCAAATTCGTCCAGAAGCTTGTAATCAAGCGATGCAGTAGATTGTAAGTAGAATCCGATCGACTAATTCGAAAGATATTTTAAAGGCACACGAGATGACGCACAGTATCCACGATATAATTTTTCAAGAGATGTTCGTCATAAATGGTAATTTTGGCGGAGACGTCGTTTTAAGCGGTTTCTAAGAAAGCGCGAAATTGGCGTTAAGACGCGTTTAAATGTACTCGATGTGTAAATGTCGCATGTTCCTGATTACGACCATTAACTTTATCGCACTCTCTCTTTCTCGTCCCCTTCTCCCGAACCCTCCACCATCCCCAATTTTTCAATATACCTCGACGCATTATTAATGAATGAACGAATCCATGGCTACGATTTCACCTCGTAAAACTATGGCTACGGACATTACATTACTAATTAATATTACTATTTAAAGTAACTATCTCGCTCGCTACTATTTATTGCGACGTTTTAAAGTTAATTCTTTCGCGAAATCGTCGTTTTCTAATGGTGTAACACGATACTTATAACTTCCTGAGTATCTTTCCTTTCATTTATCATCTCTTTTGTCTTCTTCTTTCTTTTCTCATTGTTTCTTTCAAATGGAGGAACAGGGTAGGCTAGAGCTGCACACTTTTTCCGCTATTCACTGCAATGTACAATGGAAAACGTCGCCAGTTGTACTCTCTTTTCCTTCTTCCATGAGGATCTACGCGGAGAAATTGAGCGCGAAAGGGGGTTGGGGCTAACTATCCCCTCGTATCCAACCCCCTTGACGCGATCAGAGACCTCATAGAACGATAGTTCCAGTCACTGTAAATATCTCTAGCAATTAATAATGGTGCGCCGAGTGAGTTGATTTGTGCAGATTCTATTATTTCCTACGACGATTTACGGCATTATTTTTCAACGAAAAGTGAAATATAAGTGTTAAAAAAAATAACATCGATCGTTCCTACCTTCTTTCCTCCTCACAAGATTGGTACATCATTAATCTAAATATAGCTGAGTTATAGTGATTACGGAATTAAAGCATCAGTCTATCAATTAGTGGGCACAAGCACTAATCCCCGTTAGCTTTGGACGATTTATCCTAAATTATTGCAGAATACAATACAATCTCAGTAATTCAAAAAACAATATAAAACTATAGCTCCTAGGTAAAATAACTATAACCATCAAAACCAAAAATTACAAAGAGAAACAATAAAATTTAAATATCTAAGTGTCATTGTAAAATCAATAATGACGTAAATTCCTCAGTTAATAAAAAAAATACAAATATCATGGGTCTACGAGCGTTAAAATGTGTTCTCCAAAATGTCCGCCCATCCGGTCTGATCAAGAATGCCGAGCTAGCAGCACGGAGAAAAGTATCGAAAATCCTGGGCAGAATTAAAAGGAAAAAACCGGTGAACGTTGACCAGCGTTCTCCAAAGAGCGCAAAGGTACCAAGCAGGCCGATGGTAGGGAGACCCTTTCTAAAATCGCGGGAGCCGGCCGGAAGCGGTGCGAGGGCCTCTGAAAGAGATAGAGAGAGAAGGAAAGAGGCAAAGAGAGGCCCAGAGAACGAGCAGAGAGAAAACGTGTAAGAGAGAGAGAGACAGAGAGAGAAAGAATGAAAGAAAGAGCTAAACATAGAAGGCACAGAGCCGGAGCACGATGGAAGGGGCACGCACTATTTCCTAATCCAAGCGAGAGAGAAGCGAGAGAGCCGAGCAGCCGACCAACGAAAATGAAAGTGACGGAGAAAGTCGGGGCATTGTTACGAAGCGTAAAGCCCGCCGTGTGACGAGGTTATGCCTCTGCTCGGAAACCAAAGGATTTCGATTTGCGTGGGCATACGTGTATGTACACGTATGAAACGTGAAACGAGATGTTTTTTACTATTAGATTAGTATTTTATCCGTTATCCGTTAACGTGGATATATTAGGAATATTCTATGGCATCGTCGTAAAGGGTTTAACACGATGTTAAATGAAATCGATGATTTCTAAATTATCGGCTATCCGCCAGTTTGTAGTCGTTGCGAAACTAAACGGAGAAAGAAGAAATTCTACCCGGTTCCGAGTTTCTAACGTTTCGTTTCTCTCACTTTGAATTCCTCCTGGGACTTAATTGTTCGGTCATTAGTCTCGGATTATGAGGCAATCTGTTGCAATGGATTATATGGAAATGACGAAATTAATCTTCTGTAATCTATTGTGATTTAGAGACGGCGTAGCATTTGTAAGATTGCTGTACCGTTTCGTTTATTCATATTTGTATTCTGTGGTTGAAATAGAATTGAGATGAACCTTCGTACTTTTCTTTAAATAAATCTAACTGAAAATTTATAGAAGAATCTAAAAAGAAGTTTAGTATTGTAATTGAAGGTGAAATAATTTCATAATTATATTGTTCCTGTTAAGGGTAGGCCGTCGTTGAATTAATTACGCTAGAAGCGATCAACCGAGCCCTTTTATGGTGTCAGTTTATTGCCTGATTTTTATGTCGAGGCTATCGTTACCAAAAACGTCTTACGAATATTTGGCAGGGTGAAAGCCCCAAGAGAATCCCCTCCTTCGGCGCTAGTTACGCCATTCACCATGGATCATTGGTATTACGATACTTCGAAACTTTCTCTTCGACTTAATAAATCGTAATAGATTATTAACTTTTACGCTATTGTACGTGCGAACGCCGAGGAGCTTATTATCAAACCATCAATTACATTCTGTCCCCTTGAATTGAACAATTTATCGAGGCTATCAATATTAAAAAAGAAAATTACAAGGATTACAAAAGGTCTATTTTCCAGTCCTGTAATTCTATAGAAAACAGAAAGTACTATTATGCCGTCGTTCGAATAACATTCCAAGAATCCACTTGGTTTCGAGTAGGTAATACCATACTTCCATGGAATTTCTTCGTCGGAAACATCGAACAGAGACATTAGAATATTAAATTATCTAATATTGCTTATCTCTTAATAATTTTTTAAGCACTTTATTTTTCCGTCAAGGTCACAATATAATACTTTTACATACTAAAAATTGAATTCAATTTAAAATAAAGAAGCGTCAACCAGCTGTTACCAATATGGCGGCCATCGTGTTAATGCACGAAACTATTAGAGTTTCAAAATTTATTCAACAATTTTAACGACTTCATCACTCACTCATCACTCATAATTGTCACAATTATCAGACAAAATCGATTACAGTATTTTATCAAATTAATTTTCAATCGACTACCGATAAAATCCAACAAATAATTCACACGTTAAAGGGTTTTGAAGAAAAAGCGCGCGAAACTGTCGAAAGCTTTTTTCATTTCCGCCCACATCGTTTCCGTTTTCCTGTGCAGCCACAAGGTTACCCACGATGAAGCTCGGTTGAAGGAGGGGAAAAAAAGAAGCGTAGAATATAATCGGCGAGTTACAGCGACGCTGGAGGCCTACTAACACGAGAGAGGCTCCGACGAAAGTGCGACGTTACATAATTCGAGCACGGGACATTCGTCCTCGCGTCCGGTTGGTAGAAAACGAATTGCCGACAGTCGTGGAAAAAAGTATGGAAATCGTGCAAGAAGATAATTACATTGTCCTTTTTTTTCCCTCCACGGTCCCGGGCAAAACGTTACTTTCGATCTGACTTCGCTTTTTCTACGCTACGCTCGCAACGAGAAATCGATTCTCTAATTTCGCGCGATACTCCCCGAACGCGGTTGGAATGAGAAAGTAATTGCCGATAATATAAGAGAATGTTATTGGAATGCTCTATGAAATGGCGATTCCAACGATTATCCTATAGAGTTTGAGTGAATTTTGGAAATTAGCTTACGCGCAAATTAATTGTTTATAAAATTAACTTGTAAAAGAGACTAAAGTGTAATGACTTTATGAGAATGGTTTTCGTTATGAACTACGTAACGAAAGTTTACTGTGTCGCATTAAGAAATTTGTGCAATCGACACTGATGGTTACTGTTCGGTGAGCATCGTTTTAACTGATCACGATGAATTAGGTTCCCGTTAAATGCATCACAATATTTTAAACACTCAAGAGATACAGTGTATTTTAAAAATCATTGCACAATTTATTGACACAAATTGTCCGTTAAACTGCAGCACACTATGGAACTAATCTTCACGATATAAAAGGACAGATTTTCAAATTTCTTTCCACGCTATCCCGCACATTATAAATAGTCTTTCAAGACCACGGTATAATTTATAATTCAATCACCTCGCGTCTTCAACTTCTTACAGTTTGAATTACTTTTCAGAATTCCTCCTTCGCTCCATAGCCTTCCCCATTATTATGGATAATCCCATATACGAGAAACTTCGACTTTCTTTGCGCATCGTTTGTCAGAAAAATGAAAACGAACTCGGCTTTGTAATCGGGATTAAGAGACCGCCCCATCGAGGCCCTTTGTTTCTCGCGCGTTCGTCTTAAATAGCAATTATTGTGCTTTCCAGTTAGACCGGGTAAAACAATCGGCCCTCTCCGAGGTACATATAAACCGACGAGTATGAGCCGACCGGTCCTTAATCGGACAAGGAAAAACTGGTTCCGCGAGTGGAGAACGGGAGATCGGAACCGCGATGAAACTCAGGAAAGGGATAATACGTGCGGACGTTTTGTCGCCCTGATATCGGAGGAGATAAGATCGAAATTGATGAGTCGTCTTTCTCGGTCCGAGAGTATAAATTTCGTTTGTCTCGAATGTCAGAGAGACGGGCTCCGGGTATACGTTATTCGACTTCTGACGATTGCGTAAAAAAAGCCTGATCTTTGCCAACGGGCAATTTTTACGGAGCACGTGCAAGGATTTAAGTATATGACTAAATTTGATACAGGCTGAATCATACATGGATTTATTTCGAACGAGTATAATTTGTGATTAGTGCTCAAAGTCGTAATTAATCCCCTGACCTACGATTTGTTTTCCGACGGAGCGTACTGAGAGTCAAAATTAATTCCTGAGATCAAAAGTTTTCACCGATTTCTGATATTTCGAATAACTGAACGTCACATTAAGGGTATAGAAATAATGAGACAGTTTCGTATGCATCTGATATTTTCAATTTAACAGTTTTTGAAAGACTTCAAAATGGTCTAGCCGGGTAAGTATGGTACAGGCGCCATCAAAAATAATTAACCTCGAGGTATACCATTCGATAGGGTTATTTGGAAAAACTATTTCTGCAAAGTATGGGCTGTCCCTTCCAGCCCTGTTGATCCCTTCCAATCTTGCCGTCCCTTCCAATCTTTCCCCTCCCTTCAGTTCTGACTGTCCCTTCCAGTCCTACCCGTCCTTCCCAGTCTTCCCCTCGCTTCCGGTTCTACACGTCCATTCCAGTCATACCCAATCCTTCCAGTTCTGCCCACCCCTTCCAGCCCTGCCCGTCCCTTTCAAGCCTGACTGTTCCTTCCAGTCTTCTCCGTCGCTTCCAGTTCTACCCATCCATTCCGGTCCTGCCCGATCTTTCCAGCCCTGCCCGTCCCTTAAGTCCTTCCCGTCCCTTCTAGCACTGCCAGTTCCTTCTAGTCCTGCTCGATCCTTCAGCTTTATCCGAAACATCCAGCCCTTCCCGTCCTTTCCAGTCCAATCCAACCCTTCAACCCTGCTGTCCCTTCCAGTCCTGCGTATCCCGTCTGTCCTGTTTTCTGGCTCATAGCTCAAAAGCTCATCATTTTGGAGAAAATTTGAAAATTTTAATAAGTTTTTTAGTTTGAGCCATCACGTGTGAGCTTGCAAGCTCATATGTCGTGGCTCAAACTAAAAAGCTCACTCGGATTTGTCGAAATTGTAAGAAAAATTTGGAAAAATGGCTCAAAAGCTCTATACCTTCGCGCTCATAGCTCAAAAGCTCATATTTTTGGAGAAAATTTGGAAATTTTAATGAGCTTTTTAGTTTGAGCCATCACGTGTGAGCTTGCAAGCTCATATGTCGTGGCTCAAACTAAAAAGCTCACTCGGATTTGTCGAAATTGTAAGAAAAATTTGGAAAAATGGCTCAAAAGCTCTATACCTTCGCGCTCATAGCTCAAAAGCTCATATTTTTGGAGAAAATTTGGAAATTTTAATGAGCTTTTTAGTTTGAGCCATCACGTGTGAGCTTGCAAGCTCATATGTCGTGGCTCAAACTAAAAAGCTCACTCGGATTTGTCGAAATTGTAAGAAAAATTTGGAAAAATGGCTCAAAAGCTCTATACCTTCGCGCTCATAGCTCAAAAGCTCATATTTTTGGAGAAAATTTGGAAATTTTAATGAGCTTTTTAGTTTGAGCCATCACGTGTGAGCTTGCAAGCTCAGATGTCGTGGCTCAAACTAAAAAGCTCACTCGGATTTGTCGAAATTGTAAGAAAAATTTGAAAAAAAGCTCAAAAGCTCTATACCTTCGCGCTCATAGCTTAAAAGCTCATCTTTTTGGAGAAAATTTTATTGAGCTTTTTAGTTTGAGCCATCACGTGTGAGCTTGCAAGCTCAGATGTCGTGGTTCAAACTAAAAAGCTCACTTAGATTTTGATTATTTTTATTTTGATTGATTATTGATTATAATTATAATTTCTATAATATGGTATACACCGTCTTGAGACCCACAGCCATGTAAGTAATACGTGTCTGTGATAAACCAGACGGAGCTAAAATTTCGCCTGAGATATTTTGGTTTTGATTACTTACAAAGTTGAAGACGTTTCGACGAGTGAGCAAGTAGTACGAGTCGATGATAAGTCAAACGGAGCGAAAAGCCGTTCTGAGATATTTTGATTTACTCCATTTACGAACTTTAACTATCTTCTATCAAAATTTGACAAGTTGATAAGTGATACGAGTCAGTGATAAGTCAAACAGAACTTTGGAACTTTAGGAATGGGACCAGGATAGCAGTTGAGAAAGTTTGAAAGGTTGTCGATTTAATAAATTTTTAATAAATTGTTGCCTGCTTTATTATTGTTGGCTTTTTTAGATATTACAATTTTATTCTCTCTGCGAATTATATGAATATGTCTAAAAGGAATAGGTCTCGAGGGTATAATTTATTAACACTGTTTTTGATTAGAGAAATTCTTTATTCATCATTTACACCGCAGAATATAAACATACATGATATAATATTCATATAATACAAATGTATGTTTCTAAGACTACGAATTATTTATTTAATAAGTGATGTTTTGATTGCCCTGTGTTGTCCTCTCCTGCCTGTCCTGGCAAAACTAATGATATCTCACACTTGTTAGACGAATTTTCGTTCTGCCTCATTTCCAATAATTGTTAATAATTATGAAGACGACTTCGAGCGACAGTAACTTACATTAAAGAGAGCAACATAAAATGCACATTCAAAGCCTCGATCTGGAGTGTGCCTTTTACTTTCTCTATGTTGCACCATTCCTAAAAATCTGAAAAAATTAAACATTAATATATACGGCACGATTCAGATACTGTAAAAATATAAAAGTAGTCATTTAATATTTTCAGTGAAAAATAAATGTCTTTAAACTTTATTAATTTGATAAAAATTGATTTGTCAACCAAAAAATTTGAGAAAATTCAAAAGTAGACTTACCATTGTGTATAATATCTGTGACTTTATTCAGAATTTTCTATGAAATCAAACAGGAGAAATCGGTCAAAAACTGTAAAATACGTTTCACCCAGTAACTACCCCTACGGTCGAGGTATCGGATTTATACTTTGTAGAAAGGGCTTTTTTCAAAGAGATCTGTCGAATGATATGCTTCAAGATTAATTTGCGTTGAGGACACATTTCCCATCCTTATCATTCTACACCTTTTGTAAAAAATTAGAAGAAATTCTCTCAATTTTGTAGTTAGTTTTGAGAAAGTCTGAATAGCCTCATTCTACATGAAAATTGTTCAGTCGGGTATCCCACATTTCCAATACTACTAAATATCCCGCGATAAAGAATAAATAAGATAAAATCCTCTTCTATCAATAATTCACAAAGAGCACCAGTCCTCAAAAAAAAAATTCAACTGGGAAAAGTATGAATTATTTTCCATCCTCATAAAATCCTTCAAATTGTATCACAATCGCTAGCAGAAAATTCCATCCGACGAAAGTCGCATCTAAAACGAATCATTTCGCCTTGTGCGGTTTCATGATCCTCCAGTTTCACATTTCGGCGAGACAGTCAGTTCGAGGTGAAACTGGAATTTTTCATTATCGCTGTGGATAGAGTTACAGGCGAGAAAAAAGGTGAAAATATTTTCACAACTCGGCACATTTGTATGCGCGTACAACCGACACCTGGACATGCCTCGACAAATGGAGAAGCGATCCGAGATCTAATCATAAGGAATCTCGGACCAACCGTCGCGATTGAGCGAACGGTCGGATTAGTGAAACACTTGGAAAGGCGGCTCAAGGCTCGGCTAGCCTTGGACGCGTTAGATTGCCTAATATTCAGGCTTCGAGCAATGCTGCGTGTCGCCGGCATCGGGCAAAAATACACGTGAAACCGTGCGCACCAAACACGCCGGCCAAGCCGTGCCACGATTTTGTTCTTCGGTAAACTAACCATGAGAAAGCGATCGTGGAAAGTTTTGATAATTCGTAGCTTTTTGATGCCGACTTTCGTCGGTTTTTCCTGGTGCTGGGAGATAGCGAGAAAATTTCAAATGCATAGAAAAAAAGAAATTAATTGATTACTCAAGGCTTCGTAAAAATTATTGAGTTTTGTAGCGTAGATAAAGGGAAAATTTTTTGGATGCAATGATACCGGAGTCCTTTTTTACATATGATTGCTATTGATCAACGCTAGATCTACCAGAATGGTCAAAATGAGTTGCTCTGAATTTTCTGAAAAAATTTTTGAAATTTCCAAACCTGCTTTTTTTAATTTATTAAGTCTATTCTGAAGATTGTAACTGATTGAATCAATAAAGCTGTTTGCTTCTTTCATTTATTTGTTCCCTTTTTGGAACATTTTAATTTTTTTGGTTCTAATTGGTTAGTATGAATCACATTATACAGTTATTTCAATTTTTTTTGTATTTTTGAATTGTGGCGGACAATGGGTTGAATATATTGAATTAATCGATAGTATTATAGATGTAGTATTAAGATCGTCTTATGGGTAGTATAGGTAATAATTTAGAAAATGATTCGAGTGGAGATATAAATTACAAAAGGTTGAAGCTTAGTGTTGGAAGAAAGTCATTGAAATGTGAGATGTATTTGGAAGTGCTTATTAATAATTCAACGTTTCGTTGTAGATTTAAAAAGGTGTAGTAAAAGACTCGATCGGAAAGCTGAATCAGTAAAAATTAAATACGATCTTTGATAGAATCGCTGAAAGCCGTACTGTAAATGGTTGTGACCAAAACTACTTGCTAAAAATGTATTTATATAATGGGGCTCGGAGCAACAATTCCTTCGGGACGTTTCGCTTTGATTACATGAGTCGCATATCGTGAAGGTCGCAAGAGCCTCGTGTAACATCACCGTCGTCGATGGTTGGAGAAGAATTGGTAATCACTTTGAATCTACATCTTCGAAACGTTGGAAATCGTGAAAAACACAATGCCAAATGTTGCATTTTAATAACGAAATCGATGATAGAAAAAATATACTTGACTTCACTAAAAACACTCTCTACGCTTCTCAGCTGGAAACTCTCAATTTTCTTAATAAAACGAAAGATCTAGTTTCCTAAACACTTTCATCGACAAACCAACAGAATTCACACGACATCCTTTCGATTTCTCTACAGAATTCAATTGGATGAATTCAATCCTACTATACATAGTATAATTTTACTAGTCATATTAAAACTCAACACTCTTACATTATGCCTTCTTCATTTTTAACTTTTCAATCCTTCACCTTTGCTTATAAAATAATAATTTCTCCGCACTTAAACACACTTCCTTGAGAATCGTGGTGCTTGATATCCCATTTCGTCTGCCAGTGCAGAATATTCGATATTATTATTTATCCCTCTACTTTCCACAAATGCAAGTCTTTCTCTCAAAATTTCCAATGCACTTTCAAAATTATCCCATTCATCATAAATCACTCGTTATCATTCGACAGTCCGACTACTCCTCTCAAAGACTTCTAGCTTTGTGCAAATATTTAACTTGAAATAGTCATGAAAAAGGTTCGAAAAGTCTAGGATAAATCGGTTAAAACGTTGGAAAAGAATCGTACGGCCATTGCTATCGGTAATGTTCTGTTCGTCGGACGTCCCTAGGCGCACCTGCACGCATTGCAAACTATGTACATCGAAGCGTGTCAGGCGTATACGCAATGGCGTGCAGGTGCGTGTCCGCCGCAAGAAGCGTGCTAACTCGACTCATCGAAGGATGAGAGCAACGTTAAGCCTCGTGTGCACGTGCACGAGCAATTGCTCGATACGAACGTGACAATGAAAATGGACTGTAATTTGTGCGCCGAACTGCGCTCGACTTTGAATTAAGAAGAAACGAGGCCATGGTAAATATATAAAGTGATCATTTCTTTGGGACTTCTTTTAGAATTCTACTGCCTGATATTCGCATTCAATTGTCGACGGGGAGCAATCAACATTGAAATGCTTCAATTAAGGATTTCGTTGATGCATGTGTTCTTTGGAAAGATGGAAAATTTGATTTCGTGTTGGAAATTGTACAAATGAACGTGAATAATATGAAAATAGTAATGGGAAAACATGTACATTCGAAGTAAGAATTAACCCTTTGCACTCCTATGTCGACCTACACTCGACACAGCTTTCTGTGACACTTAATGTTTCATATACTAATTATCGACTTTTCAAAATCAAGAATAATTATGCATTTCAACAGGAATACACCACAGTATCTACAATTGTTCCTAGTATTAAATAAAAACAAATAATCAACAGCAGAAAATTTTCCGAGATTATATTTGATTATCTGACAAAAAGTTAATAAAAAATTCGGAGCGCAAAGGGTCAAATTATTACTTGTAGCTGTTAAATGTAGACTTGAATTATCAGGCATTTAATAGAAAGAGAACGAGGTCTATTTAAAAGGAGAAAAAGAAATTTCATCGTAAAAGTCACCGTTGAAATAAACCGTTGCAATAAATGAAACACGAATTTAACGAATTTCTCGCGGGTTGAAAAAAATAATTACGTAAAACGGTATCCACATTGTTGGCGACTAAGAATTACGGTATCCGGATACTTATTATACGTGTAATTGAAAAAAAAACGAAATTAAATTGCAAACTTTAAGGCGGCGGACAACGGAGCGTTTCACGTCGCGATTTTCCAAAGCTGAAAAAGAGCGCTCGTGAAATCGAGGATGCTTGTTCCGCTTCATAAAAGCGAAGACCGTGGAAGCTGATCGTTAAATCTCATTACCGAAGTGCTTCGCGACTTTTCCTAATGAGAAATTGGTTCCAGAGTCCGGGAAACTTTACGCGAAAGTTCGCTCGAGCGTCTAACACTTATTTAGCGACTGCAAATGAAGTGCTGGTAATGTCTGCAAAGTTTTAGTAACAACCTGTTCATGCGGATTGCAAGTTTGAAGCGTACTCGAGACGGTGTCACAAAACACGAAGTTAGAGACATTCGATGTTTGACTGACATATATCAAGTGATCGTAAATAACAAAAAGTTGTTGGACATTTCCATTTCACGGTTGCAAATCTTACACGATCGGTTGCTAAACGTGGTTATGACATTTATTTCTTTTTTGTAGTTTTTCGACTTTAATAATTGTGATCGTTGCGTAGAGTCTATTCTTTTTGGTGGATTTCGAACCATTGAAGATTTATTTATACTTACTCATTATCCGGTGCCATTCTTCTGTAACTTTTGAGATGGAATTTTTTTTTCATCCTCTGTGCGCAACTTTGATCGTTTAAGTCGAAAGTGAAACTTCACTTCAATTTCTTTCTTTCAAACTTTCAATTTTGTTAATTAATCCCTTACACGTTTGTCAGACAGAAAAAGTTTATATTGCAGTAGAGAGTTTAATAGATTTTCTCAAACTTTCTAACTTTGTTTATGTGCAAACTGTAGTAATATAATTAACGATGGGCAAGAACGAAGTGGATTGTATAGGGGATAATGGAAAAATCATTTTTACTCTATTGATGAATTTTTTCTGGCTTAATATTTTATACCTTCTTACTTCTATTATTCCTGACATATTGCTCTGTTACATTATCGATCAGTAAAATTAAATAGACATATTTCAAGCTAACAGATGCACAACTAACAACTGTTTGAAAAAGTCAGACGAAATATTTTCACCCATCTATTACCAAGATTACTTAACACGTTGAACACCACCGGTATTTCGATAATTCCACCCTTTCCACTGAAGTGAAACTTTTTCTATCAAATTCACATCTTTATAAAACAAAAACTTTGAAAATAAAGGTAGATATCAATTCGACAGACCTTTATCTTTTTAACGCCAATATGTATACATTCAGTATGCCCGAAAATTCATAAACATCCCAAGTTAAAGGTTACATGAAATTTGATAGAATTCAACTGCACCGGTCACCGGTGACCCCCACGGCAGTCAAGGTGTTAAATATATTTTGATGTTTCCATTTTCTATTGTATCGAAAGAATATTTCAACAATAACGCCAACATGTTTCAAAATAAAAGCAAAAAAAATTGTATTTTTTACACTGCGAACAAATTTATTAAGAAAAAGATACACAACGTTTATTTCTTTTAATTGTGCGCAATAAACCTCAACTGTGATAAACTGCTTAAGAAACTGATAGACTGCTTAAATCCTGCAAGACATGTTTAAAAGAAATCGTTCCTTTTCGCTTAATAGTAAAGAAAAGACTACATAAATTCTGCAAAATCAAACGTTTTAATTGAAACTCCATGTTTCACGAAAAGAAACGAAATTTCTTCGATGAATCGGTAACCTTGGAAGATCAGTGATTCGTTCGAAGAACGATCGTGTCCTCGATAGAACTTTCGCCGAAAACGATTGGCAGGCAGCGTGATAGCGGCAATCGCATGCGATTTCCAAATTGTCTATGGGAAGAAAAAAGCCCCGGTCGGTTCACTTTCTAAGACCGGTGACTGTTTAACCGATCGCCCATTACCAGCCTCGACATCATGGCAGAAGGGTTTGCGAAACTTTACTGCTACCTAGACTTGTCTCTGTGCTGCCATAATACCGCAATATCCAAAGGAATGAACGAAGAATGTCTGTCTCATAATGGTGAATTCACCTTTGAACGGATTTCAGTGAAAGTTGAAAGATATAAGGGAACTTTTTCTCCGAGAAGAAAGGGAGAAAGATTTATCGGATAATAAATTCAGTAAAAAAATATATGGTTGAGTAACGTTCTATTATTTTGTTGGTATCGATCACTAATTACTGATTTTTATCACGTCTATTGGATCGACAGCTGTAGTAACGATATAGGCGAAAAAAGGAATGATAATTAATCTATATGCATAATGGAGTGAAAGTGTAAAAGAAACATCTCGCTGGAAAAATGGGAAGAAAGATTTATCACATAGAGCGATCAAAAAGGTAATATATGACTGAATTACTGCTCCAAGATTTTCTCCTGTTTGTTATTTAAATTTTTTACTATGTCTACCATAGCTAGTATCTCCACTATAAACATATACAATAAAAAAATGTCTTTTGTCCACTTACATATTTTCCTTAACACTAGATTTTCGGAGCCAATTTGGCTCATTCAAAATTTGATTACTACATATATAATATATTGTTTGGTTAATCTTTTAAGGTAGTTCCAGCGGGAATCACTTTTTCGACAGATTTTAATCATTTTTTTTTACAGGCTCATAATAATGTTTACTATCAAATCCCGAAATATCAGAATTTTTAGTCGTTTAAAACGCGAGATAATTGATAACAAAGTTTGCAATTTTCAGGATCACTTTTCATTCAAAGCATGTAAAGCTTCCTGGCCGTAAAATTATTTTCTATTATATCAAAAAAGTCTCTCGACAGAATTAAAAAAAAAAGTAGGACAGTAAAGGAAAAAGTTTTTTTAATAAATATATAAAAGAAAAGTAACGCTTCATCGTTTTATTGCTGAGATATAATAATTTAAAATATTATTTTTTCCTCAATCTCAACACGTTCTTTTGATGGTTAATATATCTCAGCAATAAAACGATGAAGCGTTACTTTTCTTTTATATATTTATTAAAAAAACTTTTACCTTTACTGTCCTACTTTTTTTTTTTAATTCTGTCGAGAGACTTTTTTGATATAATAGAAAATAATTTTACGGCCAGGAAGCTTTACATGCTTTGAATGAAAAGTGATCCTGAAAATTGCAAACGTTTTAAACGACTAAAAATTCTGATATTTCGGGTTTTGATAGTAAACATTATTATGAGCCTGTAAAAAAAATGATTAAAATCTGTCGAAAAAGTGATTCCCACTGGAACTACCTTAATAATAAATCTTTCATTTCAATTGATTTGGAACTATTTTCTTTGCAAGAAACTTCAATTTTCTTGTATGATTCAAATTAAACATCCGTAAATCTAGTGTTAAAATATAAAAGAATCTTCTCATTCAAAAGCAATAAGACAAACATTTATTAGAGAAACTTTGAAAAAAAAAAACGATATTCACCTAACCACCACTTTTTCTCTCTTTACCTCATCTGTTTTTTCCTCGGAAAAACAGCATTCCCACCAGCAATTCGTCACAATCGTCCAAAGCATGGTATAGTCGATTCTTTGTCTAGATAACATTGGAAAGTTTTCGAAAAAGGAAAGGAATAAAATGCGGAGAGAAAAAAAAATGAAAACTAACGAGAGTGCACCGTAAGAACACGTGCGTAGTCGCGCGCATTTTCTCGCGCGTGTACAGCTCAGTTATGACATAACCGTGTAATGCATGCGTTTAAAGGAGACCATCGAAGAGACGTGAGCTGTCTTACCAGGGGAAAGCACTGCTCACTTTCACCGTTTCGCAGGCTTTTACATTGTAACACACGCGTCTGCGCTCAACTTGGTACCCGTTCGTTGTGTATACCTTCGAGATTGGCCTCGCCGTTTAATATAATACTCGAGGTACACTCTCGAACGTGGACCTGCATCAATCTTACGTAATACACGTCGAAGACACTTCGTCCTCGGGGACTTTTTTCTTCGGTACCACGAAAGGTACTCGAAGATGCTATCGAGATACTTCTCGTTGTCGGTAGCGTCGGTGAAATTACACGATGGATATTTCCATTTATTTTATGTAATGAGAATCCCGTAATGCGTTGGTCGCTGATTGAATTTGACTTTGTTGTCCTTGTTTCTTTTTCTCGATGGTGAATTTGACGTGTTTATGGTAGATCGGAGAAGGGAAAAAGGACTAATGAGCTTTTTAATGGATAAAAGTGGAAGTTGCTGCTTGATTTTAATCGATAGAGTCGTCGTCATATCGAGATGTCATAGGTTTGGAAGAATTATTTGATACGGCTTTTTTGTTGCTTAGAGAAAATCTATTGTATAGAAGTGCCAATATTGGAATAATAAAGCCAATGCTTCATAGTCATTACAACTTAACACTAGATCTACCAAGGTAGTCAAATGACTTTTACCGAATTTTTTAAAAACCTTGCTGAAGCTTTTAGGGCTGTATTATGCTTAGTTCTCTTCATGTAGATTGTAAAACCCAAGAAATTAAATCAATTGAGGTGCTTGCGTATTTCATTCACTTTCTTCTCACGTGTCTATCTAGTATCTTTAAATATCCTGAATCAATAGTCAATAGTTCTAGTGTTGAAATATATTCCTTAACACTAGATTTACCAAACCAGTCAATATGACTGGTGCACAATTTTTTCCAAAAATTCTACGGGTTTATGAGAGAGCCGTAGAATAAATATTCTTCGTCCATCGTATAAAACATAAATTACCGAATCTATCATCTCTTCCGCATCTTAATTGTCCTTGCTTTGAGGTACATATTTAACGTATTTAAATATAGTAGATTTCACGCTGGTAAATCTAGTGTTAAATCCGTACGTAATTCTAACTTAAATGACTAATCCTTTCTTTAAATCCATCCTATTGTTTTTCCTTCTACAATTCCCATTCAATTATCAATTAAAACATCATTCCGGAATTTCTCATCAGCTACCACTCTCTAATTTGAATTTCTTGCCTCTTAATCGGATACTTTAACCCAAGGCATTTGCCCGGGGTTTAATCTGATCCTCTACCTCGGTAGATGCAAAGATTCCTATTCCAGCAGAAGTGACATTTCGCTGTTGCAATTGTCGGCGAAAACGCTTGAGATCAATCGAACCTTTCGAATCTGCTGTGGGGACGAGCCTTCGAATAATTTCCACGGCTCGATCTTCCCTCAATACTATTATTTCAATTTCATCAAAGTGTTACGATCCTAAGACGAAGGAAAGTAAATAAAATAAATGAAAACCGCACAAAACATTCTTCCTTCTAAAAACCTTCGAGTACCTACTTCAAGATTGGTAATTATTTTCGCGTTAGCATGCGGCAGAACGGTGAGTAAAAGCACGAGGCTAAGCGTGCGCTCCTTCATAAGATACCGCGTATCCTCACCGCGATACGTAAAGTAAGGCGGGCACTTTCGAATTGCATAACCGCGGCCCGCGCCTTCATTCGGTTATGTCAGAAGAAAGCTGCCGAGAGCCTGCCTGGGAAATGTAGGTAGGCATACGCCACATACGTACACACGGGCATTACTGTCTGCCTGGCTCTCTTTAAACGTTATAAATAAACGTGCCCGCTTCTTACTCCACGGGGTACCAGTCTGCCGACCCCGCTCGAGGAGAGACGAGGGCACCATTCACGTGCAATGCCGAAACACGGTGGAGAATAAACCGTCTGCAAATGCGAACTCCCCCTTCCTCTTTTTCTTTTAAAGACAGAGGAAGAGGAAGAGAAAGAGGAAGAAAGGGAGGAGAGAGGAGCAGTGGTTTTACATCCTCCGGCTTGTGAGACCCATGGAGAGTCGGGGACAGATACTCGACGACGGACGGTAGTTTGATTGTAGATATAATATCTTGATGGGTGGATAAAAGTAGAATTCCTTTTTTGATTAATTCGTATACCTATAATTTATCATTTTTGGAATTTAGGTAATTCATTCTTGTAAGAGAGGAATCTATCTTCTGGAATTTTTATCGAGGGGTTATAATTTTCGATGGGTTTGGAATTACTGAGAATGTGATTTGAACGCAGTGCATTATTTAGCAAAAAGAATGTTTTTTGTTTAGTTTCTTTGATTTTGTAAATACTTGCATCAAGATTCAACAATTTCAATGCAGCGTATTTCACCTGGAACTTACGCATACTTGAACCAATGAGTATAGAAACGAATTTAATTAACAAATAGTATGAAGAAATGAATGGAACGGTAAAATGATGTTTTTAATTATCTCTGTTTAAACCACAGGAAGCAAATGAAAAGCGAAAGAGGCGAGGTAAAAATGTGGTCGAAACCAGAGGTAATCCTCCCTCGACTGCTTACACTTACATAATACCTCCGCCTTCGGTCGTCTCTTCTCCCGATGTTTTCTGATGCCAGAGTCACTGAAACATCCAATTAAGTTTCGATTAAACACCATGAAAATAAATCAGTAATTGCTTTCGCCGCTTCCCCCTTTCTTTCGAACCTTCCCCTTTGTCCCTGTCAAAAAAGCTCGACAATCGTGATATTCGGTCACGGAATGCATTCCGTCGAAACCACTCACGACACTTTCCAATCCTCTCGATTCACGGAAACGATAGTAATACGATTTTAATTACCTTCTCGTAATTCCGTGTGATTTTAAGCGACGTATGTAATTGTTCCGTTCATCGAATAATACCGCGATGAAATTACAACGAACGGAAATCGCGATTTCTACAAAGATACACTTTCCGGTACTCCGGGGCAGATTGCGTGAATACTTGAATTTTTATTGGATTCTGGTTTATCTCGAGGGTAATTAAACATCTCGAGGAAACGACAGGTGCCCTTCCGTAACGTTAAACTAACGCGGACGGACAAGAAACGCGGAATTATAATATGAGCCGGGTAGAGAATACGAGAGGGGAAAATGTTATTTCGTTATCGGTCCATGTCGTGTCATTAATCATTTATCGTGCTGGTGCATGCTACCGTGCTAGCACGGCATAGCATGCATTTAACGTTACAACAATAACATGGTTGCTCGGATATTTCGAGGCTTTAACGGCAATCAATTGCAATCTGTACGTTGAGAATGTGATTACAGATAAATAAAGTATCGTTACAAATTGTGCGGCATCGTTATTCGTTGGGTTTCTAATTCCAGCAGAGTACAACGTGATACTGACTACGATGGAAATGTAGAATGAATTTACAAAACGGAAACGGGCTTTTCGAATGACATAAATACTATGTGTTGAATAGAAAAAGTAAATCTAATCTTAACCCTTTGCGCTTCTATGTCGAGTGTAACTTGCCATTGGTTTGTATCTTAGAAACTCTTTTGTCGAGTCTCACTTGACATTTTTTCCAGTTTAAACCAATAGATATTAACGTGCAAAAAATAACAGTATTGCATCCTAGAAATTTTTTCAAGAAATATCACGCACTTGAAAATTACAAGATACAATAGTAGTGCAAATAAAACACATTTTTTACAATATTTGTTTTTTTCTTTTTTATTTAAAGTGACCTATTTTCCAGTTTAAATAAATTTTAAAACAAACGACTTAAAAACGTTGGGAGCTGCGGATAACAAAATTGAGATATAATTCGGAGTACAAAGGGTAAAGATATGTGAAAAATAATTGAAATTTGAGTAGAAAAAATTTTGTCAATTTGACGCAGATATATTAGGGATACCGAAAAGTAATCAAAATTGGAGAAGGGAAAACGTAATTGGAAACGTTTCTCAACAAAAAATCGAAACACTTTTTTAAAAAGGGAATAAAACAACTACCTTTACGCTGGCAAAAAGTGTTAGAAAATTATGGAAATTATTTGGTGATTAGTATTTAAGATTTCCGTAATAAATAAATGTTTTTCGCCAGCAAAAGAAAATTGTGATTACTTTTTGGTACCCCAAATATATGAAAGTTTCCTCTAATTCAAATAATAGCCTTAATTATGATGCAAGTTATATAAAAATATGTTTTCTAAACAAAATCAAGTAAATATGAATTTCAAAATAATTAAAACCGTGAAAAACAAATCTTAGCTGAAACTGCAAAGTGAACAACTGCAGGAAAGGCGACAGGGGAGCAATGAGGTTAAAACGTGGCAGTAGCATTCCAAGGTAAGAGGAGCACCTGAGACCCGATTGGATTCGGGTACCTGTTTCCTCCAAACACAATTAACCCCCCATGGAGGGGCGCAGGTCCTCTTTTTGTCGAGCCTTACGGGGAATTGTCATCGTGGAACGGTCCCACGTCAGCGCCACGCGTCTGACCTGATTTACGGCCGATTTGCATTTTATTTCCAACCTTTTCACCCCGTGACACGGAGACCCCCCTTAGTCCTCTTACCTCTATTTTCACCAATGCGATCCGTTACACCGGAGGTCAAAAGTGAGACTGAAGAAAGGAAACGAGACGAAGAAGGAGAAAAAGAAAGTGGAAAATAAAGAGCAAGAAGGAAGGAAGATCTTTTGGACGATCCTTGGCAAATCTTGCGAGAAATCTTTCTGGAAAACAAGGTCAGTGATGTCAACGTTTTGTGTCGATTGCGGGCGTCGCAACAGGGACATGGAATTTTACCATGCCAGGAAACGTATTGTTCCGTTTTACAAATAAGGGTTACGATAGCGGACAAGAGCACTGTATTGTACGAATGTGTCCTTTGTGAGGCTTCTATTTGAAGCAGATTTCGGAACTGATAACAATTGTTAATTAATGATACGCTAGTTTAAATATCAAAAGAATGACTCTTTCATGTATCTCATTGTCGATTTGCATTCTTTAAATTATTACACCGACTCGACCGTAAATACAACGTGAAAGAAATGCTTTCAACGTCAGTATGTACCTACTCATTGTTCCAATGACAAATATCGATTCGATTGGTATTATGTAGCAAAATAATTGTTATATTCTATAATGGCAAAAATATAGAAGTCTCAGAAGTTGCAATAAGCAGCAGGCTTGTCATTTAAAAGTAATTATCGAGTCACTTACTTGGCGATAGGAGTGCAGAATTAGCAAAATGTTGCCTTATCTTTGTACAAGTGCCATCTTACACGACTATAGTAATGAGCTGTCTGTCGTGAGGAGCTGTTATTCCTTATCGCAGCTACATATGTTATCTTCTAAGCGCTACGTTATTAACTATACTTTGCAATATTGTATCTTTTGTTATCTTTCTTTTTTCTTTATTCAACTTTTTGCACATCCTCCTAGTGCATCGTCGCCACATGCACATTCTTTTCGTGGAATTAGTTCGTTTGTCCACGTGTCGTGCTTTTTACGACATACAATGAGAACTATATTGCAAATGGTGACAAAAGTTTCACCGCTTATTTACAATAGGTTCTTTCCCGACGTTTCTTTGTACTTTTCGCGGAAATTGTTCTGTGCGATTACAATGTGGGAAAAGGACGGGGAGAAGAGCAAATAGAAGAGGGGAGATGTAAAACAGTTACATATGCTTAAGGGTAAATTGCTTTAAACGTCTACATTTTGAAAAAGCGTCCATGGAAGCAACAATTTGGCTGACAGCTTTGACATTATCGAGAGGAATGTCAATCAAATGGGAGATAGCGAAAATGTTGCAGTGTTATCTTTATTACTGACATTATACATTCCAGTCATCGGTGACATGAAGATTTTGAGCAATGTCAAACTTTGTAATGAGGGTAAAGCATGAAAATGCAAGTAATAAACGCGTTTTCCGCTAGATCATCATCATTTTCTCCCATTTACTGTATATTTTCACAATGGAAAAATTGCAAATATAATATACTATGATATTCTTATCTCTTTTTTTTTCAATTACCAACATTTCTTTCTTTCTGCATAAAATATGAAACTACTGAGCTATCTTGGTTTTTAACATACTTTAACCCTTTGCACTCCTATGTCGAGCTACACTCGACACAGCTTCCTGTGATACTTAATGTGTTATCTATTAATTATTGGCTTTTCAAAATCAACAACAATTTTGCATCTTAACATAAATATCCCGCGGTAATTACAAATTTTTTTTAGTATAATGTAAAAATGAATAATAATCAGAAGACAATTTTCAGAGACTATATTTGCTTATCTGACTGATAGTTAGTAAAACAGTTCGGAGCGCAAAGGGTTAACATTTACCGCAATTATGTAAATTACACTAAAAAAATTTTTAGCGTAATTTTAAATTACAATTTAAATTAAAATTACATTACAGTAATTTTTTAAATTACACTAAATCTAACAAGGAATTTGATAATTTCTTTTCCAACTTCTCAATCATTTAATATATGACATAAACATGAAAGAAACTTTTCACTGAAAAAAACCTCATAATCGAACGATTATATAATCTCACATAAATAATCAAATAAAGTGCAAAGAAAAATTCACATTTCCATTCACCGTTTCATACGTGAACAGAACGCTTCACATTTACCCGTGCAAACTATCGCAACCAAACGTCACAGGTTTCTAAGTTTTGCCGCGAAATTTATGATATTTATTTAACCTCCGCTGATAAAATCCTGACAAGTGCAACTGTTGCAAAATGACGCATGAATACCGGTTGCAGAGCAGCCCGTGTATTCCCGTGACCGTATATATACGTACACGTGAAAATAGGCCATGACAGTGATGAAGAAAGGGTGAACAAATTAAATCACAGCAGCCACTTTTCTCTTCTCGTAGAAGGTGTCGCGAATTGTGTACACGCAGAACAAGGTTTACCTGCCCCGGGCATAAGTGCTCGCTCGAGTGCCCCGAAAGCAAAACATTCGACTTCCTCAACTCTCTATTTTCGATATCGCTGCGCTCAGCGCTTTTCATTGAATCCCGTGTAAACATGCTCGAAAGCAAAGCTAAATAAATCAATGCCAAAATACGGTGGAAATGATTGTTTGACATTACTCAAACTGTATCTTTTACATTTCACGTTGCTCGTTAACGTTTTCTTTTATTAACCCTCGTCTTTACGATTTCATTTGTGATTTATCGTTATTGAGCATTTAATATCTTAAGTAAAAATATACTAAAAGAATGTTGCAACAGTGTGTAAACTTCGAAAGAATATTAGCGACATGGAATTTGAACTTGGCAATTTTTAGAAAATGTCAACGTTGTTAAAACCATTTTTAGTACAAAGGCAGATAGACGTAGTTGAGATAAAGGGAGTTGAAAATTATAAATGTAAAGTTAAATACACGTGTATTTTAGGCCATAAGGAATATCAATCTGCATATATGCAGAATTATCTGCTTTATTTAGAAATAATTTATGTATCTGCAAATTAGTAGATACTCAAAATTGTGTAGGGAAATGTGCAATATTTCTTCAAGCCTTTGTTTATCATCATTACCATAGCTTAGGAATTTAACATTAGGTTTACGACAGCCTTCTTATAATATACAAATTACTCAGTCCATCATCTTCCTTGCCACCTGATCCCTGCATTTCCAAAGTCTTTATTTAATGTATTGCAATTTAACTGATTAATTTCTTTAACTGAATACCAATATGAAAAAATACAATGAGCCAATAAAAACACAACTAAGTGACACAGTATAATAGGCAAAGTACTAAATAATTCATTATGACAATTAACTTTCACAAGAAGATAATATTAATAGGGTCAGTTTCCCTCATTCGCACTATGCGATTATACGTTCCATCTGATTTGAAAGTTACGAAAGAACATGATACAAGATAAGGTCAAATTTCGAAGCTGACCCGCGCAAATGCTAACAACGGCCAGTCTGCGTAAGGGGAACATTTTGCATACAGAAATATGCACGAGCCCAAAGTATAACCGGCATCGCCGTTGTGGCCATCGTCGACGTGATCGCCGTCGTCGTTGGCGACAAACAAAAGTGCGTGAGAGACTATCGCAGACGAGAACTGGGTCAGAGTGCTGGAACCGTCGATGTCGAAAAGAATCGAGGACGAAATGGGTCAGCGGCGGAAACGATGTCGAAACGAATCGCTGTTCTAGTCGCGCTTTCTTCGCGACCTTCCTACTAGTCTATAAATAAGCGTATGTACGTGCCTGTATATATAGAAAGACACGGTGCGTGCGAGCTTACGAGCGCGTATCGTTTGTGCAACAATTGTTCAAAGCGAAATATAGGTCGGCGCCGAACACTGGCCTAGGTACTTACTTTCGACCAGCTGCGACGTTAACGAGCCTAAGTCCGACGATGAGCCAGTTTCGATGGATCTCGTGGATTCATTCCAATCTTATCTTAAAACATGACCAATCAAATATATGCAATTTTTCTCGATTTTATGGAATTCCAACAAATTACAAGATGTATCGGCAATTGGTACCGTTTTGGGAGTGAAATTGTACCGGGCGATAATAAAAGAAAGTTGAGAATGAGACTGCAGAAATTTAAATGGGGATATTGCGTTAACCCTTTGAGGTCTGAATTATTTTGGCAATGTTTTAGCGAGCTAAATGAAATTTATTTCACACACTTCCCAATCGTTGGTTATACACTTTTTTTTATGGTAGCAGGAACTATAAGTACTGAAAATTATTTGATTCATACTACAGAATTATTGTGAAAACCCAAAGCTATGATAAGTACAATTCGATATATTAGGTCGAGTCATAAGTAATTTCCGTTTTTTATGAGACATTTGTTTTGCTCTTACTAAATAACAAAATTATATTAATTTATTGAGTATTCTCCGTTATTACGTATAACCTTCGCCACTCTTCCGGGCAGTTTATTAATCCCTTCCTTGTAAAATGTGGTTGGTTTAGACTGGAAGAAACTTGCAAAACACGACAATGTGCCACATACGGCAAGGGTGACTCAAGAAAAAATTCTTCAGCTTGGATGGTCTGTTTTACCACACCCACCTTACTCCTCGGACCTTGCCCTACCAGGTTACCACCTTTTCTGTTCATTACAAAACTTTTTGTGGAAAAACATTCAATTCCGAAGGACAAGTCAAACAGGCCGTTGAAAACTTCTTCCAGTCCAAACCAACCACATTTTACAAGGAAGAGATTAATAAACTACCAGGAAGATGGGAGAAGGTTATACGTAATAACGGAGAATACATAATAAATTAATATAATTTTGTTATTTAATGAGAGCAAAATAAATGTCTCACAAAAAAAAAACGGAAATTACTTATGGCTCGACCTAAAAGAACTGTAAGGGGTTAACGTCGCAAAGGGATGTTTCTGCGATTCGAAATGATTGTAGACAATTCTTCTCGATTAAGGTGGATTTTGGATCAGCGATTTTATGATGGATGTTTAAGGTTGAACAGTGTGCTCGGAGCTAAGGAAATCTTTTTGCAAGTTAATTATATGTTAAACTAAGAATTGAATTTTTTCCGACGTTTATTTTACTATTTTTCATTTTTATATTGGAGCTTTATTTACGTTCTGGGAACAAGGAAGTTATAAAAAAGCATAAATATTTTATCAATGGAATGAATTAAACCAGTTTTAATAAAAATCTATAATACTTTGATACTGTAATTACACACTTGTTTTTTTTCATTATAATGTTTTGCTTAAATGCAGAAAATAATCTCCGTCCAACGATCGCCTCGAGAAGAGATTGAACATTGGCCGATTGTTCATACTGCGTGAAAGATAAAAATCAATAGAGGCATGCCAAGCTAAACGATAATAACTGCTGCGTGATTAATTTTTGCACATGTGTTCATAATACAAAGAACAGAAATAATAATTTCACAGAATCATACTAGCTTTCTTCATTCACCAAGAATTTCAAATATAAATTCCACAAGAAACTTAACCCTTTCATCGAGCATCTAAACACCTAACCCCTCGTCCCATAATTACTTTCGACCTACACAATAAATCAAAATGAAATTACTCAAGTAAAATCGTATCAGTGAATTTTATCTCGTCATACTCCAATAATATTTACAATTCTAGAACTTTTCAAAACTTCAAAATTTTCTACTCCACTTTACATGAAGAACTTCAATGACTTCCGGAAAGTCACAACCTCTATCAAGAGGCTAAATTACCATTTTAACCTCTCCACTTCATTTCCCCATTTCAATCGCCTTAACATCAACACTTTCTCAACAACTTCGTAACACAGAAGATGCACAATTCCCAACGACAATAACCTCTGTTACTGTCACCATTGTCTACCGTTAATGTCCGGCAATAAAAAGCAAGAACACACGGCATTCCCAGTGCCACGTGACCGCAATATCATCCCGCGATGCGTATAATTTTCCAATTTGATCGTGTCCGCTACAGGCTACAATAATGCCGTTTATATCCTTATTTGCAAGGAATAACGTTGCACAACGCGTAGATGATATTATTAGTGACCCGTCTGGATGATTGCTCGGCAGCTGCCTCTGCCAAATGGTCAAACGGTCTAGGCGCTTTCTTCCCGACCTTCCTCGTCTATAAATATACGTGTGAGCTTACGCGAGTGCGTTTATGCAATTGTACGTCGTGAAATAGGTCAGGCTATCGTGGATAAGGCTATTTTATTTCGTCATCAATGCCACTTAACGTTCTCGTGGCATTTCTTCCTGGATGTGTACGTGTCTACATCGATAACTAACTGGCACTTGATCTTTTCTACTTTTTCATCTCTTTTCGACCCCTTTCTCAGCTATACGAACGAGAAGCCCCGAGCTTGTAAAATATTATCGTCTTCAAAATGTTTCTTCAAAGAAATACGATAGAGCTTGAAATACTCGGGCGAAGTAACTGGCGGATGTAAAGTTTCGAATGCACTTTCCGCATGTTTCGCTGTAAATTAGTAAACACAACTTGTTAGTCGTGTTTAAAATGTGACGAAAACGTGAAAAAAGATCAATAAAGATTCAAACAGTGGCTCTATGAATACATTATGCAAAACGGTGGCTTGTGCTCGCGGAATCATGTAGAAAAGCTAACCGGTAGAAGCTACCGGTCGTAATTCTTCCCGTTCCTGTAACCTGTAATTATTTCCACCGTTTATATCCACTGGGTAGCAGAAAAAGATCATCTTCTTGCTTAAAGACGCCAATCCTTTCTCGTCTAAAGTAATACAACTGTAGTATAATATTATCCTCATAATGGAAATAAAATCTTAGCCACCAAAAAAAGTACCTCATATTTCATATCTCCTGTCAACACATACAATTTTCTCATCATATCCATGATAATCTCAACAATTACCTCGAAATTCCCACGAACTTCAAACCCACAAAGTATAATCTCCCACTTCTAATTTTCCAGTCCAAGACAAAATAAAATTTTGTCTCGCAAAGTGTCATCTTCGTCAAATCAAATTCCCGATTAAAGTCTTCTATCTTTCAATCGAAAATTCTACCCAGATATCGTGCGATTAGGTCAAATCATTGGGTTCAGTTTCCGGAAACAGTTCCCGCGCCTCAGCCGAGAGAAAGATATACATAAAACGTAACAGAAATGTCACTATGGAGTCAGTGGAGCTCGACGAAGACTTAGACCAAGCGCCAGAGTGAAATAGGTCGACAGCTAGTGACGTCGCCGAGAAAAATTCGGGTCACCGGAGGCTTTCTTCGTGGCCTTCCACCTTCCTTGACTTCTGCTTCTACTTCGTCTTCGGCAGCCGCCTCTATAAATAATTTGGTGGGGGATGTATGCGATTGCGTTTGCACGCGTGTCGAGTGCGTGCATGTATCATTGGCCCAGAGAAAGAAGTCACTTGATAAGTGGTTTGCTCCGATTCGCTCGACGGATAGAAACGTTCTTCGTCCTCAAGTATTTTCGATACTAATGCATGTCGAAAAAGCACTTAACGACGAAATAACTGTCTCAGGGTACGATATGATTGGAGTCGAGTAAGGGTGGCCAACCCAAATAATCTTGCGGGTCATTTTGGAAATGCATCATAACTCCGCGGGCCCCATAAAAAATTAGATATTTCCATATTAGATTTATACGCACTATAGGCATTTTTTCGGAGTGAAATAATTGAAATATTATATCTATCTATCATGAGTTCGCTGAATATAATTCAATTATTCTGCGAACTCATAAATAAAACGGGCAATCTCTGTCACATATTTCCACTAATATTATTTTAAAATCAAAGTTAATTTTTTCTCATAATTTCGACAGTTAGGTTTTGAATATACAAAATAAATGTATTTTGTAAAAGTGTGATAAATCGCGGGCCACGGGGTTGCCACCCCTGGAGTAGAGGGTGCAAGGACAGTACGTCCTTACCCCATGCCTCAAGACAAGTGACTTCATAAGGTTGGCGAGTTATACCAAAGGACGCACGCATCAGGACACATCGCTTCGTGGCTATGCCCTCTGCGCTCGATGATTGCGACATCACAGCCTGTAGAGCACGTCGGATTGCGACAGAAGGGTACAATGCCGATGTGGAAGAGTAGAAGGTGGTGGAACTTCTTCCTCCATTTCTCCGTTTTTGGATCTTGATCGCAGGGAATGCTTTCTGGACATTTTCTCTGTTGTAGCAATGTTGCAGTTACTGCCAAAGGTAGGTTCATTTCTCTGGGTTGAGAGCTGGAGTTCTATTAGATGGTGATGTTGACTGTCATGATTATAATATTTGTTCGATTAATATTTGGAGTTGGAAAGTAAACTGGGGTCGAGGTAATATGAAAGGAAGTTTCTTTCAATGTTGATTTCTGATGAAATTATTGGTGGTGTTTGAAACCGGTTAATAAATCGGTTCATAGAAAGTATATTTAGTTGTGGTTAATAAAAATACGTTTTGTCGTGATTGCTAGTAACAGGTGTAAGACAAATAAATGACCCTTTAGTTTTCATTTAATGTTTCCCCAGAGAAACAAACCCCTCTGAGGGTATTACATTACAAATTTTGCGCAGTTTGCGCGACGAATTAATTTTAATTATTATGTCGTCCGGGTGACTGCCCGGATTTAAGGAAGTTGGGGTAAGATTCTAGCTACTGCTGTTTTAGTGAATGTATAAAGTCATCGAGGATAAGATATGTTAAGTGATAAATTAAGAAATGGGTCCTGGAGGTGACAGGAATTCAATTCCGGATTCACTAATTAGAAATCCTGTCGTTTATCTCCATACCCACCATAAGCCCTTATATTAAGAAGGTTCTCAAAGAATCCAGCGATGTAGAGTAAGGTTGCATAAATCGTACCTTCTAAATATTAGGCGTAATATCATGCTAACTTCACCTTTTCCGGCAAAACGAGTTACTCCCTAGTCAATCATATTGTTTCACATTGGATTCATCTCCCGCCATTAAAGGCAATTTCTCAAGAAGTAAGTTTATCGTAATTTTCGTATAACTTTTACTGCCTGTTTAATAGTTCATCTTGCAAGCACATTATTGATAAAATCATGCGTCATATGTTCAAGTCATGTAGTAGCATTTAAGGAATTGTTTACCGCAATCAAGATCGTTTTAGCTTTATTCAGTGGTTGGCTACGGTCATTAGAATTATAAATTGTGCCGTATCTTAAATCGTACCTACATGAAATTCCAAAATCGTACCGGTACAACTTAGGAGTTTACTATTTATTATTACATAACTTTGATTGAACCCTTTCGGTATTACTGCCGCCCATTGACTTTGCTTTAGAATTGTTAATGACACTCGGTTTTGTAATATTTGTGAGGAAAGGACCGTGAGGAAAATATGATCCAGTGCCTAAAATGCAAAGGATGGATACATTTATGTGCGGGAGTTGACAAAAAAAATTAAAAAATATCTTTGTCATCATTGTTGTAACTAAATGTATAAATAAATTAATCAAGAAAAAAGTTTTATTATAATTGCCCAAATTTAAACGTCGTGACGTCGTTTTATTAATTTCATCCAAAAGAGTAAGTTTACAAGAAATTTTAATGCAATAAATATTATCAACGAAAACATATGATACTAATATCGCACATAATTTCTATTTTTTCTATAAATTTTACAATTTATTACAATACAATATTTATTACAATAAATTTAAAATTTTTTTTAGGGGGTACGATTTACACAACCTTACCTTATATGGCCACTAACTCTAACAATAAGTCTATATCATGTTAAAGAAGATTCTACCGGTATTATCAATAACATTTGAAACTTAACTTGATAGTTGGAAGCACCATGCCCTATCACTTACAGCTTGAATACCGGAATCGGACTACCAAGATAAAGATCTTAAAAAATTCTATTTTAGAAGACAGTTTAAAGGGAAAGAGAAAATTTTCCTGAGATAATAGTGATTCGAACACCAACTCACTGTTTGAGACTACGAGTCTTATCTCTGCTACCACTGTATCTCTTCAAATATTGTCACATTCTTTTTCCTCAACTTTGTATTCCTACTACATCATTAAAATCGTATTAAATGTGTGAAAATTTGGTTGAGCAATTAACATCTCATTTCTCAAAGTACTAAACGATAATACTACCCGCGTAAAGTGGTATTTAAACAGGTAATCGCATTATTTTAATTGGAATATTCGCATTATCTCGACGACCGGTTATAACGACTATAATGAGTTTGCGAAGTACAGGTACATATAATGAGGATTTCTCGTAAGAATATAAATATCTACGCAATTACAAGTGTAAACGTAGCCACCGATCATAGCCTTGCCCGTGTTTGTGACGCTAATAATTAGATACAACCGGACCAGATAAGGATTCGATGAATCGTACGATAAATCCGATCGCCGGCATCGAACACGCTCGCCGTGGTAGCACGTGACATTTCACGATTTGAAAGTATGGTATCGGAAGAACGGTTTATTCGAGAATTTTAACTTAACGACAAATTCATAGGTTATAATCTGCATACGGTACACCGTCTCGCGTTTACCGAAACACGTGTATATACCTTCTTCCGTGAGGAATGTTACCAGTATTCTTTGGGATTTTGCAATCGGTGATTTTAATCCTGAAAGATTCTCTTAAGGTTTGCAAAACATCGACGATGTTATTGGAGACTAAGGAAAAGCAAAATACAACAAAAGGCCATGATTACACGACGAAATTCACGTGGATACTTTTCAATTGTGATTCTTGAAGATTGAATCGTGAAGTTCAAAGGACAAAGTTTCATATTGCATTTCTACGAAACGAAGAAGTCACGAATATCCGAGGCCGACCTTAACTCTCGCCTCGAAACGAGAGCATCGCTTCTAAATGCGTCGTTCGCGACACTCTCGAACCCGTTAGCACTATTGCAAGCGACGGTAGAAACAGTCGGTTCTGAATCAACCTTGTTTTACCAGTCGTAGACCGACCAAAATGAAAATCGTGCCAATTTATTATGTATCGATTCCAAAGAAAATCTGCGCGTCTTGCGGACTGCAAAAGTCCCCTTTTCACATTTAACGATTCACCCATTCCTACGAATAACGATCAACTTTGTTTATAATCGATGGGAAAACAATTAATTACGATAATAAATAAATGCAATGTCGAAATTATGGTCCTCATAAAAATTGAACATTCAATTAATATACAGGGTGGTCTACATAACTTGTGCACCTCGAATAACTTTTAAAGTATGCGTTGCACGAAAGAATGTTATATACAAAAGTTACATGGTTTAAAGGGCTACACTATGTAGTGTGTTAATTTTTTTTATAGGTGGAGGCGTTGCGGAGATTTGAAGGACAACTTTGTTTTTTTAAACGGAATACTATATTTTTTATTCCGAAATATGATAAAGTATCGAATTGTAAGCAAAAAAGTATTGACCATTATTAGCCCTAAACTTCATAGGTTACGAGTAATTTCACTTTATTACTTGACATTTTTCTTCACGTAATATAAAATTGGAGATTCAACCTTATCACGGTTGATTTTACGTTGTTTCTTCGCCATCGTGTCTAGAAATTTTTTTTACGTATGTACAATACCATCAGAGATTAAAGCTGTACATAAAATTCTAGACTACTTGTAAGTTGTCAGCGATAAGTCTTGAAATTTAAAAAAAAAAAAGAATAACAAAGTAACATAAATATATTAACGAAACATATCCTCCACTTCCAACAATTTTTAACTTTACTCAACAGACTATCAATCTTCATTTCTTCTAAGGAGCAAAATAAAATTTCTTTTCTACTTCAATAATAATAATAATGACAATGATAACTTTATCTATGTAAAAAATAGATCAAACTTCCTCAAACATTAGTTTATGTAACATAGTAATGAAAAATTACATTAGGCTCTTACGGTTTGCAGTCTTACTCTAAGATCTCTTATTCAATAAAGATGATATAAAAACTCCTCGCCTCTTTATTAACATGTTATTTGTTAGTTAGAATCAAAGGCACTGTTTACATCTGTAACAGCATATGTATTAATCTCTCACATTTATATTTCCTGTAACGAAGATTAGAAATATTACCTAATTTAAATTCACCCTCTTGCAACCCACAATTCTCCTCGTTAAGCCACTTCAATTAATCCTAAAATTCATAAAATCAAACCTAAAATAATTCTCTCGCGCCATCCATTACAGCACACACCGTTTGCAGTACTTTAAATGCCGGAAGAAGGTACAGGCCATGAATTACATTCAAAAATCATCGGCTCCCTGCACGACGGAACATTCGCTGTTTCACCTGTCACTCGTTTTACCAAGCGCACGTTTCCCGACGTGATAATTTCACGGGAATCGAGTGCACAGAGGCTATTTGGCGAGCAGTATCGGTCGAATTTCTTTGGCAGATATATATCGCGTCGTCTCAATGAAACAAGCAGACAGACGAAGGGCCAACTCGATAGCAGTGGCAGGAGCCGGTGGCAGAGCAAGGTACATAATAAGAGTGGCCGCTATTATTTCGACACGGCTCGCCCGGTCGACCGGGTCGACTGCTGCTGCACGGGCCGCGTTCCCTGCTTACGTAATTTTCCTCGACCGCCGGCGTGCCGCGAACGCCGACGAAATGAAAATGAAAGTAAAGTAACCAAACATTCCTCGGGTCGGCGAGCCGCTACCATTAGCGTTGTCAAAGAGGATGGCGAGAGAGGGAAAGAGGGGGAGGACTGTTGTTTGGTAAAAGTGCCCTTCCGTGGATGATGACTTCCTGGACGCCATTTTGGAGAACGGAGAAAATTCTACTGAATACTTATTGCGCTTGATGCCGGTGTTAGGTGGCTTGATTTTGATTAGTTCATTGTATTATTGTGGAATTTTGGGTATTGGAATGAATTTTTGTAGCTGAAAGGAAAGTGGAGCTATATGATGATTGTACGGTGGAATAACGTTGAATTATTTTCAAATGATTAGGAAGAAGTTAATCGATTGTGACGCATGAAAGTGTAATTTCGTGAAGATGTTAATTGTAAATATTGTCAGAAGTTCTAGTTCTCACCACATACTATGTAAATTTACAAATGCTTAGCAATGAAATTCCATTAGCTGATCTTTTTTTAACCCATTCCCTGTCAAACTTTTCTTGGTTTGATTGTTTCTAAAAAATGAAAATAATTCAGGAGTATTATTGTTTAAGAGTACAATTAACACTAGATTTACGAAGCCAATTTGGCTCATTCAATATAATATATTAGTTGATTAATTTGTTAATAATAAATCCTTCATTTAAATTGATTTGAAACTATTTTATTTGCAAAATCTTCAATTTTCTTGTATGAGTTAAATTGACTTACTTCAGAAAAACATCTGTAAATCTAGTGTTAAAACAAACTGTTTTATACACACTTAATCTCAGAAACAGAAGTTAAATATCAAAATTGAATGTTAAAAGTCTTAGAAAATTAACAAATCCTCAAATGGGGATAATGGAAAGTAATTGGTTAATCTAATCTATTTACTTCCAAGCCTCGTGCTGCCTCATTGTACCATACAGTAATTACGAAATGTATGTTATTACTGTCAAGCGCATTAATACTAGAACTACCGGCGTTAAATCTATTAAATTTCAATACATTAAATAAGTACTTTAGAAAACCGGGAAACAAAAGGTGAGAAATATGATTAATTCAGTATTTTATGTGTTACTAACTGAAAGTTCCCGTGCTTCGCTACGGTGTAATATAATTAGGATTAAGGACTACTTAAATTAGTAAAAGTTAAGTTTAACGTTGATACACTAAAAGGAACGCTCATGTAAAATTTCAAGTTTCTAGGTCAAGTAGTTTCGACCCTGCGTTGATGAGTTTGGCCCATACTTTAACCCCCCAAAACCCCCCCTAAAATTTCGAATTTTTCAAAACCCTTTCTTAGTGAGCACCTAAGACCCGAGGGGAAGGTATGTTCCAAATTTCTTTGCAATCCGTTCTGTGGTGTTTGAGAATTCGTGATGAGTGAGTGAATGAGTGAGTGAGTGAGTGAGTCAGTCAAGATGAACGTATAATATCTGCTTTGTGACTCCCCTATAAACTTGAAAAGTTTATAGAAAAAATGAGGAACGAGTCATTTTTACCACCTCGGTAGATCTAGTATTTAAAAAAGCGCAGTGGGGAACTTTACTGAGAGACATCAACATTAGATCCTTCTATTATTCTATTATTAACACCATAATTAGTTTCTATAAATAGTTGAACTCCACTATTCGTTGGTGGTGTTACAATAACAGTTGCGTTTCTGTATCTCGCGAGACGGTAGAAATGTAAGTCGGACGTGAAAGTTGGGCAGAATTTTAGGCTACTTTTAAAACATTGCTGAATGTCTGCAAGAACAGGCAGCGTGAATATATCGAAAATGAAAGTAAATCGCAGTCAAACATGTTTGCTGTCGGATAAAACTGTCAGGAACGAGAGCACCGAAGGAAACGTCGGGGATAACGGAAAGGGCTGTAAAATAGGGACGAATGGAGCGGCAGTATACTTCGTTCAGAGAACAAGCTTCCTGTCGTTGTCGTTCAGAGAAACAGAGACCGAGATGCTGTCTTTTTATGGCATCCGAAACGAGCGTCGAAAAGTGCTTATTATCGATATCTGCCGAAAACCTTACCTGGAATGCAATTTGACAATTTAGCCGGTAGATAAACGTAAACATTTAATACCCTTTAACCCTTTGTACTCTTATGTCGCGCTACACTCGACACAGCTTTCTGTAGTACTTAACACTAGAACTACCAAGCAGATCAAAATGACTCTTCCTTAATATTTTTAAAAAATTCTCCCAGTTTATAGGATAGTAATAAGGTAAATATTCTACGTTAATATTATAAAATATAGATCACCGAATCAATCATTTTTTTACCTCTTGATTTCTCTCTTTCCAAAGAATATATTTAATATATTGAAATATAGTAGATTTCACGCTGGTAGTTCTCGTGTTAATGTTTCATTTACTAATCATCGACATTTTAAAATCAACAATAATTTTGCATACCAACGAAAATATACCGCAATACCTACAATTCTTCCTGGTATTAACACTAGAACGACCGACGTTAAATCTATGACATTCAAATATATTAAACAAGTGCTGCAAAAAAAGGGGAATCAAGAGGTGGAAAATGTGATCGGTTCGGAAATCTGTGTTTTATAAGGTCAGCTTAGAATGTCTAGTGTAGGACTCTCCTATAAACTTAGAAAATTATTGGAAAAAATTGTGAATAAGTCATTTTGACTTGCTTGGTCGTTCTAGTGTTAAATAAAAATAAATAATCAAGAGTAGACATATATTTGATTATTTGATGAAAAGTAAGTAAAAGAATTCGGAGCGCAAAGAGTTGACCGTCCAAATACTTTCAAATGCATAAGTCCACCTCGATCCTTACCAGAACCAGATTGCCACCCCGCAAAGAAATTCTATATGAAATTGAATTCCAACTGATTGTAAGTGAAAGAAATGAAAGATCGATCGTTTGAAGTGGCAGAAAATAGCGTGAAAATTTTCAAAGGAGATCTGAGATCGAGATAGAAGGGTTGCGGTTCCGATGTTATCTCGGCGCGATCTATTTTCTTATAAGTTAGTCACTTGGCCAACCGCTTGGCTATGAGCCACCTATTGCACTTTAGCAGCCTCTTCCTAACTTTCCGGACCTTGCTCCCATTTCTCTACCCGAGGTGAGGCCGTGCAAATAGATTCGCATCTCGAGAAACAGACACGCAACTATCGCCAGATGAATTCACAGGAAAGTATTCGTAAATAGGTACCTATCTACAACGTTACTAATAAGAATTATTGTGTAACTCAGTTCACTATAAATAATTCCGACCTCCCCACATACCATCCCCCTTCCGACACTCGTTTTCGTCGAATGGTATTTCTGCGATATTTCCGTCGCAAAATTCAATCCCCGTGTTACGGTTAGACATCGTATTTGTAGAATCGACGAGTTATTTTTCATATGCACCCAAACTTCTCTGTAAATATTCTATTCGGAGCGAAAAAGTTCGCGAAACGTCTGACGAGTTTCCCGGTGAATTTCGATGCAGAACTGCCGAACGGCCGATTTCACTGGCACCGTTTCTCACGGAGGAGTGCCGTAGCGCAATAAAATCGTTTCTCCCTTTTTCCGTCTCAGCCAACGGTGCCCTTAAACGCTTAATACGTGCACGTCGAAGGCCAATTTCTAATCCCCTTTGCGAGACTCAAGGATAAGAGAAACGCGATTCTCCTTGTCTCTCGGTTGAAAGCAAAAAATTGGAGGACGGTGAAGGAAGATGAAAAAAAAAACTCTGCGAAGAAAAGAGTAAGAGAGGACAACGGAAAGAGAGTGAAAATCGTCTTGGATAACACGGCGGTTTCCTTGGAGAGAGGTGAAAAAAGGAACGCTCTGAGGTAACTTGGCAAAAACTCAGGCAACTTCCTCAAACTTCTTTCACAGTGGCAACAATAAAGACAAAAAAAAGCCGGCAGCGAGAAGACAGGAGAGGGTTGCACGGTACAAAAACTCTCATAATCTCGGCATTGTGACCGGTAACAGGCCGAATAATTTCCAGCCGGTCGCTCGTAAACGCCCTCGTAAACGCCTCGTAATACCACGACTGTACTGCTCTTGCTCAAAGTCCTTCTGAACGTTTGAAAAAAGGGTTTGTTCACCGTTTTCCCCCATTTCCACTGTGCAGAGAACTGCCTTCGCTTTTATGCCTCGTCGCAAGACCGATTTTCGAAACTTTACGATCGAGCAGCCTCACGGAATTGTTGAATTACATGGACCTTGGTTTATTGAATATGTATTTCTGTATTAGAAATTGTGTAACTCGAACAGCTGATCAACGTTGCTCCTTTTTACATGATATTGTTTTATGACGCTTTAACGGCAGGCCCAACAACGGCTATTATTATAGACGCAAGATATTGTTTGATCCCTAATTGTTTGTCAAATTTTTAGTTGTCTTAGTAAAAAATCGATAGTTATATTTAAATTGGTTAAAAGATATTTCAATCGATGGGATAAATTTTCTTTCTTTCTACCTGACGTGCACTCTCCGTTTCTTCTCACCTCTTGAATATCCCCACAGTTACCACGAACGTCGTTTATGGCCATGTCTAAGTTGGCCGAGGCTACATTTTACGGCGTTTCTGTCTCAGATGGTTCTTTGGTATCTATGCTTCGTTTCTCCTATCTGTTAGCCTCAAGGTTGTAACTTTGTCGCGCGCTATTTCTTCAAATGCACTTAACCCTCCTATTCGTTTTCAACGTTCGCACGGTTCACCGGCAAAAAGTTGCGTCTGCATCTCGATCCTTGGATAATGAATTAATTGCAATCGCTACGATATCGATAACTTCGAATTAAATCATATACCGGAGATACGTGCGTGAAACGATACCGTATGAAAAAGTTTAAAATATTACTACGAAGGATAAAAAAGACGAAACGTGAGATAGAAATTAGCAATGCAAACACACTATCGGCGCGGTCGATACGTACACATAACTTTATCTACGATACTTTTCATCTTTTACAGATTCCACGATCTTTCCAAGGAATTAGATTTAGGATTCTCATGAATTAAAATTACGAGAATTATCAGTACTAATTAATGGTTGATTTATTGCCTCGAGGTTGTTTCTAGCTACTCTGTATCAAGGCGTTGTCCGATTTTTCATCGTCGGAAGATTATTGTTGCGATGGCGCAAGGCCATCTAAAAGAAAGATAGCGCATAAGAAGATAAGAGGAACGGAATAGCGTAGGAAACTTTTCTACGAGATAGACCTATGCTGCGTAGACAAAGAATATTTACATTTCACGGGAACTGCGTAATAATCGAAATGCGGTGAGTTTATGACACGCTTATTCAACGACAGACGAGGATAGTCTTGAGGCGTGATAAATAATTAAAACGTTTACGAACTTCTTTTTTCCTCGTAGCATCGTAACATATTTCAATGAATATGTTGAATACCATGGGAAACGGTAGAAGAACGGAACAGCGGTGAAAAATGTGCGAAGTCCAACTGTGTTTGGCGCGAAATCCCATGGCTCCGCGACATCTGTGGTATTGCATAATCTTTGTTAGCACCGCGTATATAAATAGCATCCGCTAACTGCATTCACGAATTCTGTCGCGAGTGACTTTCTTATCGTCAAATTATATTTATTTACCCTACATATTCGATCCGCTGGTTAATGACGGTATGCAAAGTTAATGGTAAAAACAGAAAGCCTAGGCCGATACGGGGGGAAATACAGAAAGGTGTACAAAACAACGGCGTTGGGCGCGTACAGCGATTAACACGGTCGCCGAATCCTCGGCACACTTTTTTGTTTTCCTGTAGTTTATGATTTTATCGCAACTACCAATTGTATGCCATATTTCTTACTTTATTTTAGTTTGTTAAAGACGCGCGCACTTTTGGGGGTTATTTACGACTACGAGAAAATAAAGTTGCGTTGTAAAAAATAACATGATGTATTAATATGTGCAATATACCTTGATATCAATTTTGTGACTTGATATCAAGTGATTTATTATAATTAATTTATACTTTAATTTATTAGAAGACAGAACACATAAAACAGGTTGATGGATAAGCTATCGAATCTTTATAGAATACAATTACATTAAAAATGTAACATCTTCTCTAATTAACCCTTTGCTCTACGGCAGATTTTGCTGTTACCATCTCAATGATTCAGAAGATATTGCTAAAATAAAAATTGATTAGTGATCCTTGTTTTAATTTAACTTAATATTAATAATGTAGGAATAATTTCCTATTCCATTTACCGTGTCACGAATGCCACACGTTATTGTAGTCTAAGAGGGTTAACTCTTTACACACCGAATTATATTTCAATTTTGTTACCAGTAGCTCCCAACACTTATAAGTGTTTTGTTTGAAATTTACTTGAAATGAAAAATAGAGCAATTTATACAAATAAAGATAGAAAAGAAATTCATTTAAATATCTGCTCCATTTGCACTATTGTTGTATCTTGTAATTTGCAAGTGCATGATGTTTTTTGAAACAATTTCTAGGATGCAATCCTGCTTTTCTTTTATCGGTTTGGACTTGAAAAAATGTCAAGTGAGACTCGACAAGGGAGTTCCTAAGATACAAATTAATATCAAGTTACACTCGAAATAGGAGCGCAAAGAGTTAAGTTCAAAATATCCTATCCCTTTGAACATTTTGCCAACATAAACGTTAAATGGAAATGTTCTGTCCACAATCAAACGAAAATTATCTTAACACATTGAGCGCCATACCGGTACCTAGGGACCGATCGTTGATTTTTCGTTCATTTTCATGCTAATCAATGAAAATCAACGATTAGTCTTTTACCTAGGCTACTCAGTCGCACCTGAATGGTCCATAATTAACGATTTTAAGCTAGAAATGGTATATTTGATCAAAAATTAATATAGTCAAAATATTGAACTTCATTTGAACCTTTTGCTACCCAACATTTAGGAATTAAAAGTTACAAAAATAGGCCAAAATTCAATGTTAAATAAGATCCTATTTAGCGCCTAAACGTGGCACAAATTTTCCTTTATGCCATCTTAAGGCTCAAAAAAAGGCGTCAATTTCAACCTCCGTTGATGATTACATCCTGTCCAGTCCCGAGTCGAAATATTGAACCTCATTTGAACCTTTTACTACCCAATATTTAGGAATTAAAAGTTACAAAAATAGGAGTATCATTTTACTAACAAGAAGGAGTTACAGGTTTAAATTAGGAGTTTTAGTATTGAAAAGTATCATATTAGGTTCAAATAGGAGTAAGTAAATACAATGAAAATAGGTTCAATATTTCGACTTGGGGTTCATTAAAACATATAGAAAAATTTCTTTCTTAAAAAAAGGATCTAAAAGAGAAGTACACCGGCCTGTAGGAACGGATACTTTACGTGTTAAATCACGCTTTAAAAAGAAATCACAAATAATATTTCCATCTCTTTTCTTAGTGTAGTAGGATGCGTTAAACGAGAGAGCAAACAATCCACATATCGAAGCAGCAGTAGTTTGAATTGTTAAAAACCGAACACATACATTCGTTATATTCGATTAAAGGCTGCCGAACGGCCGACACCGTTGGTCAAGTCAACGATAAGCATCTCGTCCCTTAAAGCGAATGCGTTATCGGTAAAATTTCACGCGTCACCTTCGTAGCCGGCATCACCAGTGCGGGGAACACTCGGAGAGCAGCTTCAATTTCTGGCCGACCCAATTTCGCAATTTACAGTATGTACGTGCACATGTAAGAGCGCAGAAGCGCGTGCACGCGCGAACACGCGATCCTCCGCGAGGACGCTTCGAGCTCGATGATTCTTTCAGTGCGTCTTTATCGTTGTTGGTTTGTATTTTGTCTCGAGCTCCTGTGGCTGTTTTCTATAGAACGTCAAATTTTAGGTAGGAGGTACGGCGTTCTGGAGGGAAAGATTCTAACAGGCAATTAATGACGTAGAATTAAAATAACCACCGTCAGCCCCGGGTAATTTTTCATGTTTGGTATGTAAATCGTAGTCTCAATGATTCGGAAGCTACCTAAAATAGCGAGTCCAAGGTAATATGCTTATGGCATTAAAAATGGAGAGAGTAGTAACAGAAACAAATAAGAAGGGAGACAGTGGGTATGAAGTTAACACTAGATTTACGGAGCCAATTTGGCTCATCCATAATTTGATTACTACATATAGAATATATTGCTTGGCTAATTTTTTTAATAACAAATCTTTCATTTAAATTGATTTGGAACTATTTTCTTTGCAAAATACTTCAAGTTTCTTGTATGAGTCAAATTGGCTCACTTCTGAAAAGGAGGTATATCAACATCCGTAAATCTAGTGTTAAAGGATCGGATTCCCAATTAGTCCGAGAAGTTCATCACACTCTGGGAAATACCCCCTGTGTGATGTGTAGGTACATCATAGACATAAGGGCTCGAAAGCTACTTAAAACACTAATTGCAAGTATCCTCGACAATTATCTATACTATTATTGTAATAAACAGTTTTTGGAGTTTTGCATTACAATAAATATTTGGAAAGTGATACAGTTAGGCAGCAACCCTTATCTGTGGTCACCTAAAAGTGTAACTTCTAAACAAATGACAGTTAAAACTAACAGAATGTAAAGAAAAGACAGTTTTAAGTTTGTTCTGAAACACCTACACTGTGATACATTAAATAATAATTTGAGAAAACCCTTTCAAGGATGATGCACATTTGAACTTCGACCTACGAATTGCGAGTTATAGCTGTAACTTCATATTGTCGTTGCTTTGTACTTTAGCCTTGCCTATTATACCTATTTTGCCTAGGACGTAGAATTTAACTTGGATTGCACGTTATCGAGACTGTAATACATTAAATGATATCAGCTGGTGTTTTTTTTTACGACAATTTTTCCTCTATAATGATTTCTAGCTTAGTCATTAGTCTTTAAGTACTCCGTTATGTTCGAATGTCAGACAAACCTATTGGTTGAAAACATTTGGTCTACTTTGTATCTGTCAACTGTATTTCATTGCAATAAAGGTTATTATTATTAAATGATAACATGAGGAAAATCTTCCAAGGGTTAAACGGTTTGACCTCAAGTTCGCTAGCTTGGGTCTAAGCCGTCAATTAATTCTCACCACAGTCTCTGTATCTTTCTTTCAAAAGCTACTATCTTCAACAATCGATGAATCGTTCCGTGTTCGATTTATCGACGAATTTCAGGTAGGAATTATGCAACGGACAAAAGTTCATTCAGTTTGATCTCCTCTTACGATTATCGAAATTGTGGTTGATGCGCGCAAATAGGTTCGGAAATGAAGCGGTTGAAAACGAATGTGAATCATACTGTGCACGGATATATTTGTGTTCGGCCACTGCTTCGGGATATCCGCATGGGTATTATGTCTAGATACGCAAAATCGTTTGCATAGCAGCGTACCCCAGCATTGGAAGTATTCAAAATATTCGCAAGATACATTATGCAGACTGCTGGTTGAGTTTATTAAAATACAATAATGTTAAAGAATATATAGCTTTATTCTTTTTCGACGCGTAACACGCGTGAATACGTGCCAGATATTTGGGTGCGTGTACACGTTGCGATAAATATATATTATAGTTCCTAGGAAAGCGAGCATATCTTTTTGAAAGGAAAGAAATCAGTTTTGTTACAGAATTTGTGAAACTATTCCTGATATCGGTATTATAATGCAGGTCATCCGAAGTACCCTAGAAATTACAGATTTTTGGCAATATCATCAAAGACTTCAGAAGTTTAACTGTTCGAGTGTCAGCCAGCAAGATATTCATTCTTCAGTTCACCCCACAAAAGTTCCAGTCAAAACAAAATTCAAAGTTATCGTCTCAAAAAGACAATGTTAAATGGCACAATCACAAAACAAATATCAAGAAGAAAACTAAATGGAGTACCCTTTGATTTTAAAACACTAATTCCAACTACAGATCTCTTCCCCCAAAGAAATTTTTCCCAAAAGAGTTTTGTCGCAGAATTTATAAAACTTTTTGTGATATCTGTATTGTAATCCAGGTAATTCGAAATGCCCCTGAAAATTACAGATTTTTGGCAATATCATCACAGACTTCAGAAGCTTACCTGTCGAGTGTCACCCAGCAAGATATTCATTTTTCTGCTCACCCCAGTTAAGTACCACTCAAAACAGAATTCAAAATTATGGTCTCAAAAAGAAAATGTTAAACGTCACAATGGTAAAACAAATATCACGAAGAAAACTAAATGGAGTACCTTCCGATCTCCAAACAGTAATTCCAACTACATATTTCTTCCCAAAGGAGTTTTGTCGCAGAATTTATAAAACTTTTTGTGATATCTTTATTGTAATTCAGGTAATTCGAAATGCCCCTGAAAACTACAGATTTTTGGCAATATCACCACAGACCTCGGAAGTTTAACTGTTCGAGTGTCACCTAGCAAGATATTCATTTCTCTGTTCACCTCACAAAAGTACCAATCAAAACAGAATTCAAAATTATGGTCTCAAAAAGACAATGTTAAACGTCACAATGATAAAAGAAAAATCACGAAGAAAACTAAATGGAATACCCTTTGATTTCCAAACAGTAAGTCCAACTACAGATCTCTTCCCCCAAAGGAATTTTTCCCAAAGGAGCTTTGTCGCAGAATTTATAAAACTTTTTGTGATATCTGTATTGAAATCCAGGTAATTCGAAATGCCCGTGGAAACTACAGATTTTTGGCAATATCATCACAGACTTCGGAAGTTTAACTGTTCGAGTGTCACCCAGCAAGATATTCATTTTTCTGCTCATCCCAGTAAAGTACCAATCAAAACAGAATTCACAATTATGGTATCAAAAAGACAATGTTAAACGTCACAATAGTAAAACAAATATCAAGAAGAAAACTAAATGGAGTACCTTCTGATCTCCAAACAGTTATTCCAACTACAGATTTCGCCCCCAAAGGAATTTTTCCCAGTGATAAGCGATCAAAATCTCGATGTCTCTGAGCTCTCTAAAAAAAAACCATATCTCTCGTCAAAACAAATCGTAACGCTCGAACTCAAGAATCTCAATGCAATCTTAACGATCACCTCGAAATTCCCTCAAACCAAGAACATGAAGGAAAAGCAATAAAACGCCACTGAAAAAGTTGTCGCTTAAGTATCAAGCACTCTAGTCTATCCAAGAGCTGAAAGCGGGAAAAAGTTGTTAAACAATTATAAATAGAAGGCAGGATTTATTTGCAGGCAGGCGCTGGAATGACACGCTCGTTCACGCGTGCTCGGCCACTCGCCGGTCGCGTAAGCTCTTGCGCGTGATTGCAGTGGCACGATAGCACGTGTGTGCAGACGTGCCGCGTGCGCTCGCTTAAGCGTTAGAGCCGCGTATTGCCGCGCTCACAAAGTGTAAGTAGGCCACGGTGCTTTCACACGATAAGGTCTTATCAGAACGTGCGCGTATGCCTTTGCTCGTATCGTTTCTCCCTCTACCTCCACTTCCGCGGTTTCCGCCTCTTGCACCTTTCTCTCTTCCTCCCACTTTTCCGATGTTATTTTTCCTCTCTTCCTTCTATTTTCTTCTCTTGCTTTGTATACCTTGAATTCGTATATTTTCTCTGGTTTTCCGCCTCTTGCACCTTTCTGTTCCTCCTAATTTTCCGATGTTCTTTCTCCTCTCTTCTTTCTCTTTTTCACTCTCGCTCTGTATATTTTCGATTCGTATAGCTTCTATGGTTTTCCGCTTCTTGCGCCTTTCTTTCTACCTCCCACTTTTCCGATGTTATTTTTCCTCTCTTCCTTCTATTTTGTTCTCTTGCTTTGTATATCTTGAATTCGTATATTTTCTCTGGTTTTCCGCCTCTGGCACCATTCTCTTCCTCCCACTTTTGTGATGTTCTTTTTCCTCTCTTCCTTACATATTTCTCTCTCGCTTTCTATTTCTTCGATTCGTATAGTTTCTTTGATTTTTCACCTCTTGCACATTTCTCTCTTCCTCCCACTTTTCCGATGTTCTTTTTCCTCTCCTCTCCATTCCCTCTCTCACTTTGTATTTCTTCGGTTCGTATAATTTCTCGGAGTTTCCACCGTACAATTTTTTTCACCTCAATTCTAGGCTATCTTTTTGTTGCGCCCTTTCATTTCTCTTATAAGTCTCACATTCTAATCTTTTTGCTTCATCTATGTTTCTTTCGTACTCTGATGTTGTTTTAGTTTTTGTCTCTCATCTCTGTCTCCCTTGCCCTTTTCCTCGTTTTGCTCTTCAGCTTTTATCCTCGGTTAGTCTGTACGCGCGATAAAACCCTTCCCACGCATGGAAACCGAAGGATTTGTAAAGGCTGCTGCCGCGTGAATAAGAGGATCCGTTGAAAGCATCGGAGAGGTAAGGTGGCGAAGGAAGAGGTCTACTCGTTTCCTCTTTCATTCCCCCTTCGTTTCCGTTCTTCGGCTCATCCTTCGAGAAGAATCGAAACCGATCTACCGGCGATCCATGGGCTTTCCTTCCTCGCGTATGAGTCTCTTATATTGAAAACACCGGGAGAATGGCTCTCGGCTGTATTGCAATTAGTCCCCGGTAATTATCGTGTACAGGAAGGAGGATATAATTCTTCTGCTACCGACGAGTGAGAATCGTGTTTACGGAATGTGTAGTCGTACGGCTCGGGAGAGAAAAAATTCGAACGCGATAGAGCTTACATAATCGCATAACAATTGAAACGTCGAGGCACTTAATAGTTTCTATGAAAACTGTCCTTCTGCTCTTCACGTTTCAGTTTCTTCCTTTCATTTTTATATTTGACTTTAAGCGCTATGACTACTTTATCTAGAATCTACGGATTCACGTGGATCGAGAACAAGGTGACCGCCTAATTTTTCTACATTGAACGAATCTGGTCACTGCAGCAATGCAATGCATAGATGCAACTTAAATTTTGAAAGAAGTCTTTTTTACAAAAAATCTAAAATGTATCGAAGGCCAAAGTATATTATCGTCATAAATAATAAATAAATAAAACATAAATACTTTAATTTAAACTCGGGGGTGATTAATTGAGACATCAATCCTTCAATCCCATAGCCACCATAGTTTCCTTTCAGTTTTTTTCTATTAAACTTCTCGCAGTACATCTTCATTGCACTTCCATCATTCTCAAACTATGCAGAATAATTAAAAATTTGCCTCGATCGACACTGACAATAATCCTGATAAAGTCAACGAAAACAAATTACATCGCGAGAAATCACGAATAATTAATTACCTCCGTTAAGTGTACTTCCACGATAACATCTATCCTCTCGAGGACTTAGCGAAATGCCTGGAAATAATTTATGAAGATGTACAGGACAATGAGAGAGACACTACTAGAAGCAGAATTAGCAGAAGTTTCTCCGTGAAAGGGGTAAGTTTACGGCAGTACGCCGATCCTCGAAACGGGCGATCCGTCGTTAACCCTTATTTATACCTGCTCAGATAATTAACGTTTATGACGTTTCCTGTTTGCGGAGACGAAAGGTTTCAACTCCGCCGAAATTATTGCCCGACTGTCTCTCACTTTCTATGGTTTATTGGCGCGTTTATTTGTCGGGGGACCAGTTGCGACGAACTCGGCCGAAGGAAAGAGTTTAAGATGCACATAGAAGGCCCGTTCGACTGATTTCCTTCAAGGTTAAACCTTTCAACGGCCGTAATTCTGTAAAGATTTCAGTATTCTGTAAAGTGTTTGCATACTTTTTTTCTCGATTGCAAAAACCAAAAGCTCGGTGAAATTTTCGAGCATTATATGAGTCTGAAGGTGTTTCCAAACGAAACATCGATTTTCTGAGGAAGGAATTATTCTTTTAGGTGACAGAATTTCTCTAACGACATACTTAAAGGCACTAAGCGGTAAAAGTTGGAACTCATAATCAGTGAGTCCCAAATTAAACATTTTTCCTACACATATGTCAACGCTTCGGTAGTTCAGAACCAACCAAAGCATTAACCCTATGACTGCTCAATTTGCGGACCGAAGTCGCTTCAAAAATTGTGCATTTTTTTTGCATATTTTAAATCTATATATATTGGAGGATTGAAATATACATTTTTTCTTTCTAGAAAAGATTTTTATATAGATTTTTATCATGAGAAACTAAGTTGCCAGAAAAAACAATTTTGAGAAGTTATCACCAAACGTATATAAATGGTGAAACGGGGAAAAAAACGGGATGCGATCCTCAATATAAAACACGTGCCCGCGGAAATCGTGGGATGAGCAGCCAGTGTGTTAAGTTCTAAACGAACCAACCCTACCTCTCCAAGCCAAAATACAAAACAACAGCGATTGATATATGCGAATTCCAATTCCTCATAAAAAGAAATTTGAAACTCAATTATACGAGACGTTCATAGCTTCATAATAACACTTTTGCATTTTTTTAGAAGACAACGTACGTCTCTACAAAAAAATATTACCAGGAGATAATTTTCATAACCAGCCTATAGTTTGAATAATTTTATACTCATTTCTTACAATCCACGTGGAAACTACATCATTAATTTTCTTTCAAACTATACGTCCCAAGGTTCCGTCTTTTTTTCCAATGAACATCGATACCACGGGAAACGACGGACAGCGCGTGTCAACCAGAAAAGTAATTCGCGCGCGATTATCTCGTAGCACGAGGCGCCAGCGAGATTTTCTCCGACAAATACGTCCCTGGACACCGCATCGACGCGTTAACTCTTCGTACAAACAACAATGCGAGGACCTTGAGACCGCAATGGTGCAAGGCATCGAATGTAAAACGTTCACATAACGTTATGACATTACATAATGATCTGTAATGCCACTGCAATGCCGTGTCTGTCGCGCTCGAGACAGAATCAGGTGAGAGATCAGGATCGTCTAGAAAAAGGGTAAGAGCAAATAAAAGAGAAGAAGAAAAAAAGGGAAAACAATGACGGAAATACGGTTCGCGAGATTTAACGATGTGTCAGTCAAGGTAACGAAAAAAGATCGACTCGATACGTTTATCGTCGATGTATCGTATCGTATCGATACGACCCTCGGAATGTCATCAATTAGCGCCTCGTACACAGTGATTTCTGATGAATCGGACGAAAGAAATTGTACATAACATAGTTTGCGGGAGGACGACTTACACGCGCTACTACAATGGTTGATAGGGCGCACCACGTGTCGATGGTGTTACAACACTCCGAACACACTGAGCAAATACATTTTTTATCTCGACGTAATCGACGGCGTTCCAGTAACACGTGGAAAAACCATGATTGATATGTGTGCGTTGTTTTGTACGGCTGGACGTAAAAACTACCGTCTCTCATTCGTGTGAAAGTTTTCGTCGGTGTGACCTCGTTTTGTTTCAGTATTTTTCTTTTTTTTTTCTTCAGCAATTTTACGCTTTAAGTGTCGACGATGTAAAGGAGAGAAGGAAGTGGTAAAAGAGACGAGGAAGTATGGGGGAATCGAACGAAGGAGGGAATCGAAAATAAGTACGATAATGTGGAAAGATTTGAGGCATTCCCTTTTTCTTCTTTTTTAACGCCTCTTAATCGAATGTCTGAGAATAATCGTGTTGTTTATGCGTCATTCGATTACGTCGGGTTTAACTTCGTCTTATAATCGAATAATTAATCGATACGCATTGTAGGGACGACTGGTGTAAGACGATACTTGAATGGAGGGACGTTTATCTGAAATCGAGTTTCCCATTTTTCACAAAGGACTCGTTTCAAGTCCGCTGCATCGTTCGCGCCCGATACCGCGATTGCGTCAACTGTTCGCGCACATTTTTCTTTCCTCATTTTCTCTCGCAACGAGTCTATATGCCATTGTTTCTCGAAGCCACCGCCGGCTATTCACGGGCAGGTTCTGTCTTTTTCTTCTTCTTTTTTTTCATCCTTTCTTTCTTCCTTGTGCCAACGAGACGGAAATCTCCGGTGCGTGCGCGTGCACGTAAGCACGCGCGTTTTCTTCTTTGGAAAGTCGAGGTCCAACCTATTATCTGGACACGTTCGTGGAAAGAGGCTGTTATCGTCGACTGGCATTAACTTCACGTTAATACGGAGATTCGTCACGAACTCTTTTCCACCGATTCTAAGTGCCCATTTTTATACTTTTGTGAAGATATTCCTTTTAAAGTTAATGCGCGTCTTTACGGATGTACGGTGAAAATTATGGCGTCTTGGCACAGCTTTCAGATCTTTGTTTCAAATGTTTTTACTACAAACTTTGAATAAATGTTGCTTAAAATCATTGTATGATAAAAAACGTAAGTAGTCGATTATAAAAAAAAAAAGAATTTTTAACAGGTAAGTATAATTTGACAATGACAGAGCACCAAACTATCGAATACACTCCAAATCGAATTTTTCTGATTTAAATTTCCTTCTTGCAAATATTTTTCCAACTGGCTTTCTGAAAAGAATTTTTAATAGAAAGTTGTAATTTAACAATAATAAAGCATCAAACTATTGAATAGACTCCAAATCGAATTTCTCGTATTTAAATTTCCTTCTTGCAAATATTTTTCCAACTAACTTTCTGAAAAGAATTTTTAACAGGTAGAATGCCACGGGGATCACCGGTGACCGGCACTCAACTTGGCTGTGACGCCATGGGGGCCGCAGGTGACCGGCGTGCCCAGATTGAAAAAAAATAAAAAATGTAGACAAATGACAATACTTATAATTTTTTTATTATTATCATCGTTGATATAGTGGTGCGAAGAAATTAATGCAGTATAAAGCATCTGAAAATAGTTTTATTTACACATGTGATATAGTTTTATTATGCGCGCACGTTACGATGTGTCGTATTGAAACATTCTAAACAAAGAAAGAGTAAACCAGTACAGTCTTTACAATATGTAGTATACGATTTTTGTAGTATATAAAAGTATAATAGAGATTCTTACCTGATTGTTTAACACTCTCGGAAAGAATAAACTCGTGACACTATTATTCAACAACGCGAAGAAGCAATATGAGACAATTGATGATTGCATAATCGCGCGAAATCGTACCCCAGCGCCACGGGGGTCACCGGTGACCACCGCCACAATTAACATGCTAAACATGTTTATACGCTCTAACATATTTATTGCAGATAATATTTCTACATTATATGTATCGCATAATAGAAAATTCATCGTGGCGCCAAGGACAATCCCGGTAAAATTGGCGTGGCATTCAACCTGGTAATAGAAAGTTGTAATTTAACATTAATAAAGCATCAAACTATTGCATACACTCCAATTCGAATTTTTCTTAGTTAACTTATCTTCTTGCAAATATTATTCCGTGATTTAACTTCAGCATTCAAAACTTAATAAATATTTTTAAAAAATCTACGACATTGTAAACATTTTTGCTACGGACTTTCAATAATTGTTGCCTAAAATCATTTTGTGATAACATGTTAAAAAACGCAGTCGATTATAAGAAAAAAGAATTTCCTTCCAACAATCTCTCTAAGAAGAATTTTTAACAGGCAGGTATAATTTGACAATAATTGAGCACCCAACTATTGAATACACTCCAATTAGAATGTTTCTCATCGAAATTTTCTTATTGAACTAAAAAAAAACTTTTTAAATATTAAGAAAAAAAAGGATCTACGAAAACCAAACGAAGCTATAACAAACAGATGCATCCGCAAAATTGAGAATTACATAAGAGATTCTACATTCTCAAGAAATCCCTACTTTGATTTCCACCAAACCAGCTATTTTCGCAAGGACATTTTTCACATTCCCCATCTAACATTCCGCAGATTCTGCTCTTAATGATATTTCACCGAACTATAATGTGCATCGGCAATATCGTCGTGCGAATTTCTGTGAACTACTGTACGTGCAAAGTAGAAGGTTACCGCATGACATCAGCCCGAGCTATTACTACACTCTATTACTTCGTTCTCTGCGATGATAGTCGCGTTTTCTTCCATTACCGAGAGCACGGCCGTCGAATACTATCCTCAGACTGGCCGAGTACAATCATGAAGAAGAAGTGGAGCAGTTTCAGTATTTTATCACGATACTTGCGAACTAAAGTGATTAGCTGCCGTAGAAAATAGGATGAGGATGTAACTAAAGATAAACGATGCGCCTATCGTATGTTACATCACGCGGAAAGCTGCGTTGAAATTATTTCTACGAAATGGGAACATGAAATTAATATATGTAGGCGATACTTTGATCGTAAGGTGGAACGGGAATGCACTGACAATTGTCTTGAGTGGATAATAGAAAATAGAGGTCATGTATAGCAGTACATTGTTAGTAAAATATTGGTGTTATATTTTAGCGCTATTTCAATTGCGAATGAAAGTCGTGACTTTTGAACCTCACGTGCTTGCTTTACAGGGAAAAACATTTATCGAATTGAATTCACGGATGCATTTGATAATAGGTGAGTGCGTTATTTTGCAAAGGTAAATAAGTGTATAAACAGATGTATCTATTTGTACTTTTGCATATTGTTAGGATAACTGCAACAAAGTAAAAGAAATACATTATTATCTGTGCAGATAATCTGTGCATGCTGTTATATAATTTCTACGAATAGTTCTTTATCGGCATAATGTAAATATTCAAGTCGTATGGACTTTTTAAAGTAAGTATGACTTATACTGTCATTGTGATTCAGAATAGAAATTTCAAGGTACGTCTTGTTTTCTGAAAATTTTATTAATATACTTCAATGTCGGGGAAATTGATGTATCAAGTTATTTCCGCGAATCATTTTCAACGTAATAAGGAAGACGTGCGGAACGTTGAAATTTCTCGACTTTAAACGTCAGAATCGATATATGCAGCGATAGAAACTAAGTGCAATGATCACAATTGACAAAAATGGCATAAAAGTGTGTATCTGTAGAAAGTTTCGTGTCTTCTTAAATTTAATCAAATAACACTTCTCCATGGCGAGGCAAAAATAAGTACCTATCAATGTTAGCACTCCGTGCATACGCTTGCACAACCTTGTTCTGGTTTCAAAGCGAGCCGTATCTTTCCACGAAGAAGTATAAACGTTTTTCATTAATTGCTCACGGAGATATTTATCGCGGCATTGTGCGACAATTAAGAGTCCTTTCGAGTTCATTTCAATATTCATCATCGATAGTTCCTGGATCGTGGATTCTATTAAGCGAGCGCGATTTTCCTACGATATGCGAATGTATAATTAACTAGCACGAAACAATTATTATACGGAGCTCTATAATCAATTACGAGAAACCGAGACCGTGGTACATCGTGCAGGAAGACAAAGCATCGTGTATGACGTAAGCCCCTTCGTTCGACGATTTAAGTAGGATGAGAGAATTTTTCTTTTTTCCACGAATCTCGATTCATCGTTGAGGATAGCAGGACGTAGCTATAAATTCTTATAGAGCCGTTTTCCCAAATCGCCATTGCGGTGGCGCGATAGTGCAGCTCGTAAAAGTGCGAAAAATCAAGTACCGATCGTTTCGACTCATTGTAATTCGCCGTACAATGCGATAAAGTTACGATTCGTACGGTTAAGTGTACGTTGTATCGCGTGGATGGAATTCTGTATCGACCACTTCGGCCAAATGTATTTCACGGCGCTCCGAATGGTGATGGAATTTCGTTTATCGCCGATAACGGCTATTTCGATGAATTGCGGACATTCCAAATGATTTTCTTAACGCGGAAAAGAAGAGGTAATTCTTTTGTTACTGTAACGGCGCTTCATAATTAAATAGCACAGATATTATAATATAACGTCTCTAATTTAATGAATCCAAACTTCTTGCACAAAGACAACTCTATTCTCAATATTAAATCAATATCTAAACATTTGCAATTCGTTGTTAACATTCTTGTAATCGATATGAAATATAGGGGAGACAATTTCGTTACGACAATTCGTAACATTACATATTATAATTAAGAAATAACATAATTTTAATTTTTCGAGACGGGATTATTGCGAGAATTAATGTTAACCCTTTGCACTCGAAGTCATCTCTGACGTTATCTATTAGCAACTTGGCGGTACTTTACTGTTTGCTATCTTGTGCCATTTCAATAGAAAAGGTAAGGTAAACATACATATCTTAAAATGTTGCGATAGAATAACTTCATGCTCTGTAATCACTAATAAATTCGAAGGTCACCTTAGAGGGGGCAACCGAGTGATACGGTAAACTTACGATGAAGTGGGACATCGGAGTGCAAAGGGTTAATAAGTCATTTTATCTTGCTCTTTCAAAATGAATGAATATCATAAAAATTGCAATCCGTGTTTTGATATATCCTGTATACGTTCTCCATAACGTGTTACTGAAAAAATTCGTATACATACATCTGTACCTTACAATGCCGAAGTAACACTTTACTTCTTACTTCTTTCTCATTCCAATAATTAACCCCTTACTCTACGATTTCTTTTCTGGCTAAATACACAACAATTTAGAATTAATTACTGAAATAAAAAATTGTCTCTGATTTCCGATATAACGTATAACTTAACGCAATACTACTACAGGCATCCCTCGAATAACACGGCTAATTGGTTCCGTGTTATTCGAAATCGTGTTATTCCATACTAATAATTCATACAATTTTGGACATAACGTTCCGTGCTATTCAAAACCGTGCAATTCGAAACTCAAGATAAAAACAAATTTGTACGTTTGATTCCAAAGATTGATTAAGAAAACATTGAAAATAAGAACAAAACTTTTTTGTATTTTTAGTTGCAAAATTTCAGTTGTACAAAAATAACATAAAATTCATTCAATTCAGAAAGGTGAAACCTAAAAATGTAAAAGGTAAAATTTTATAAACCCCAGTTTTTAACAGTAATTTTCGCGACTTCGTTTAATTCGAACTCCATGTTATTCGAGGGTTATCGCAATATTTAACCGTGCTATTCGCGACTTCGTGCAATTCAAGTACCGTGCTATTCGAGGGATGCCTGTAGTATAGAAATAATTTGACAGTCTCGTAATCGATAAATCTTTTCAATTTAATAATTTTGGAAAACTTAAAAATTTCCTATTCCGTTCACCGCGTCACGAGTGCCACACGTTATTGTAAGACAAGGGGTTAACCATTTGCACTCCTATGTAGAGCTACACTCGACACAGCTTCCTGTGCTACTTAACGTGTTATCTATTAATTATTGACTTTTCAAAATCGACAATAATTTTCCATCTTAACATAAATATCCCGCGGTAATTACAAATCGTTTTAGTATAATGTAGAAATGAATAATTATCAGAAGACAATTTTCAGAGACTATATTTGCTTATCTGACGGATAGTTAGTAAAATAATTCGGAGTGCAAAGGGTTAATGTATCAGCTGTAGATGAATTAACTCTCCGAACCACGACGAGATTAAAAGTGTCCCACCTCTTTCGTGAAGATGCATAATAGGTCATTTTTTGTCCCACCTCGAAAATTTATATTATTATACAAACTTTATTACTAAAAATAAACCAGCTTTGTTCAATTACAAAAAAAATGTCTACGCAACATGGAACATTTTACTTCCCGAATTCCCATGCCTCAAAAAGTTAACCCGTTATCAGAAAGTCTCCCCGTAATGGACAGTGCGAGTTGATCCCTTCTAACTCTCTCCTCTCCACGCCTATAATGATGTGTCTCCCTAGACGACCTCCTCGGTGAACATCTTAAAATAGCGCCTCCGAGAGTCAACTGTCGCGTACCATTCCGTGATTAAAATACAATGAAATTCATCGATGAGACTCATTACAGTACGTCCTCCGTATGTTCCTTAAGAGATGCATACGCGTAAGAGCGCCCAAGGGGAGTACGCCTAGTTAACGCGTATACCGCGTGCAACTTGCAACTGCGAGGAGGCAACCTTGAAACTGGGCACCACCTCCACCTTCGTCACCTCTATCACCTACACCACCTCGGTGTGGTGCGCATCAGTGGCCGAACGACCGGTCGGTAGCAAGTAGCGGTAGCGGTAAGAACAACCACCACCACCACCATGGTTCTACTGGTATCACCGATACCGATCTTATATACCACCATAACCAAACACACTGGCCATATCTAGCGGCAGCAACTTAAGAACGTAAAGCAACGACTAGAGCAAAACGAGAGGAGAAAGGGAGGAAGGTTGGTGGAACGACTGAAGAAAGATCCCTCCCTATGGCCCTTTCCTTTTCCTACGACTCCTCCTCCTCCTCCACCACCACCTCCACCTTCTTCGTCTTCCCACCCTTCCATCTTACCCCCCTTTTACTTTTTCTCTTCCCCTCTTTCTCTCCTGCCACGAATTATTCTCTCTTTTTATCCAATCGTCTCCTCGTGTTCTTTCTCGCTCCCTTCGTCGCGGGGAACAAACCGGATTCGCAATAAAACGAGCCACCTCGAAATACACGAGACCGACGAGAGGATCTAACCTATACGGTCAAACTGGATCTCCGTCTTTCTACTTCTTATTCTGCATTCTCTTTCTTCCCCCACCTTTTCGGTCCTTCCCTTTCCCACTCTCTCTTTCTCTGTCTACAGCTTTTTCTGCTTTTATCTCGCTTTATTGCTCCTTCGATTTGCCTCTCGTATCTCTCTCACTCTATCAGCATCATTCGTTCCTTTCTTTCTCGCGCTTCGAGCCTCTCTCTTCTACCCTTTTTGCTAAATCGCCCTCTCTCCGTCTCGCGCGATTCCAGTGAAAGGGAGGAGGAAAGAAGGGATGACTAGACCTGCGTCTCGTTGTGAGAAAGGTGCAAGTACGATCGTCGACGACCACCTCGTGGGACGAGGCGAGCCAAAGAGAGTAGTACGGAGATGAAGGGAGCAAGAGAGAGTGCACGAGAGGGAGAGGAAGAGGGCTCGGAGGAGGGTGAGACTGTCTCACGAGTGGTCCAGGGGTGTTGTTCTGTAATTCCTGAGCATGGAGCCGTGTCAACGGATTTTCTGTTCTATCGCGTTTCTCATCGAGAGCTCGTGAAACGAAGCTGGCAATTTCTGTCGTTATAGCCACGCTTATAGAGGATAACAATGTCAAATAAAAAGAAGTAAGTGAAATTGGTAAAAATGTAAGACGGAACAGATTATGTAATATTTCGACAGGAAATCTCGAGTGAAAGTTGTTTCACTCGTTGGCGTGCGTCAGAATTTCAACGACGATAAGGAATTCTCTCCTGATACGAGAGAATTATTCTCAGAAAGGCTGTCCTAATTGATACGTAGGAGCTACTATCGTAATTGAGGAATCTTTTCAACGAGTGAAAAGAATTCTTTGAACGACAGACCCATTCGATAAGCAAACGAAATACTCTCGTTTAAATTGACATCCGTAACAATTACAGACCTCAGCCTAACGAAGAGGAGGGTGCGATAAGTATCGCGTTTTAATTTCTCCAAATGAGCGGAACCTTGTACGATCGATCGATGGAGGAAGCGTAAACGCGTCAGGTATGCTTTCGATGAAGTGACGCGAAATAAAAAAAAAACTTGCCACGTCGCTATAAATAACGAGCGAAGCGAATTCAAACAAGGCAAAAAATCGGGTGAATTAGCAATGATAAGTGCATATCGATGTTACGCGCGAGAAGAACGTAGCGCTTAGGATAATCGAACGTATAGCGCGCAGAGAATGCGAGAATGAAGACGGAGAGGCAGAGAGAAGAAGAAAAAGTCCAAGTGTTTAATTGCATGTGTGCCGAGGCTGAAGAGGGCCAATCTTCCTCTCTTATTTTCTCACTCTCTCGTTCTCCTTCTCTCTTTGTCTTCCTTTTTTCTTCCTCTCTTTCGCACGTAATGATAAACAGACGCGTGCTCCCTGTTGCGATTACGCAAGGCGTTTGGCCTTCTCGACGCGCTTTTAATTTAGATCTACTCATAAATAAATAAATAGTATCGAGCACGATAACTTCGTGTCGTCCCCGACTGAAACACATGCTGACGCGTATTAATTAATTTCTCGTAATTACCGTTGCGCTGATAACGAGTGCAAATATTTGACATAATCTAAGTGCTTCCTGGGTGTCGCGTAGCGCGTCTTTTCCTTTTTTTTTACCTTCATCGCGATTCATTCATTAGTAGAAAAGAAACAAATAGCTTCCCTGTGACAAACAACCAAGCTCGGCGCAACATAATTAATTGAACGGTCAACGTTTGTTTTGACATCCTAATCTTTGCGTGTCGCGGAAAAAGCGTTATCAGTAAATCTTTTTTTTTGCTTCTCAGCTTTATCGAATACCAGCACCGATTAATCTATGGAAGCAAGTTAACATCGATTCATTTCTACAATAAAATTAATAGCTCGCTTTTGACCAAAAGGTCACAGATTTCTCATCGATTGTCTCTTAAATTGTAAGTCTACAAGGACGACAGTTTTTTAACTGCACCGAGGGGGAAATTCGAAGCGACGTGTTACGTCGCCGTAAAAAGTCTGTGTACGAATTATGCAACTATGGTGTAAGAGCATTGCAAATTGTCATTTCTCTCTTTAAAGCATCGCTCTTATCGCTGTGCGGTCGTATCGATGTCGCGTAAAAGCGCGCGATCGAAATCCGTCTTATCATTTGCTTTCACGGATGCGGAAAGAAAAGGCGGAGGTAGAGAGGAGCAGAGAGCGGGAGTCGCGGCGTGTTATCACGGCTAATTGCGCCGCTGCGCATAATCGCATCAGCTGTTTCTCGACCTCCTTTCGAAGCGGCCCTCGAGCGAAATTCGTCTACCGCTCTAAGTATAGCCGGCGTTGCCGTAATCTGCGGACGCATATGCATCGTCGACCGGATCTGCAAATGGCAATAGCTGCGGATGGACCGACACCAGCCCGTTGGAGAAAGAGGGACGATCGTTCAAAGCGACGAATTCAATTTCCCCCTTCTCTTTCATGCGCGTCGCCTATTGGATGTTTTATCTCATATTTTCTCTTGTTTTTCTTTTCCTTTCTCCTTCTTCCTCTAGTTCCTTATTTGTAAATAAATCTTTTGGTTAATTCATAACAGCATTGATATCGAGAATCGAAGTAATCGAAAGGAAAAGTTACATGGGGAAATAAAAGTGCGAGAAAGGTGCGCCAGGACGCCGAAAGCGAGATTTACGAAAGGTAGATTGGGTCATTTCTATCGGCTTTATCGCGGCAATTGCAGCTAAACTCCGTGAATTTCAATAACAGGATCGTTACGTAAAGCGGTGGTGGTGGCGGCACGGTAACTATCAATTTAGAGCGGTGAATTAACCGCGCCGATCGTTCTCCAAGCGACGATTCCCCCGGTGGAATCGGTAGCAAACGAAAGGTGAGGAGTTGCTGCCGCGTTAAACAGTCAGCAAAGATGAGCCAGATCTCGGAGGAAAGTTGGAGTAAACTTGCGACGGTGTTTACCAGCTCGACTCATCCAGGCATTTCAAGATCGATCGTGCTCGAAGCGTGGATGATGTGCAACTGGAGCAACGGCATAATAATTCCGGCCGGTGAAAAAGAAGCTTTACATGCTTAGACTGCATAAACCAATCGGATTAGCGAGTGCGCTCGCGAGTTGCGCTCGCGCGCCCGTTGCAGCATTTTCGAAAGAAAAGAAAGCACGTGGGGTTGAGAAGAGGCGAGAAGAATGGTCGGGTTGGAAGGTCGGCGAAAGGAGCCAAGAGAGAGAGAGAGAAAGGAAGGGAGGGAGAGAGGAATAAGAGGGAGAAATGGCGAAGGGGGGTGGAGAGGATGATCCAGTGAAAGAAATAAAGAAACGAGGAAAGGGTAGAGGGGAGGAAGCGGGAGGAACTTAATGTTCCATCTCCTCCTCGGTTCGCGAGTGACTGAAGAGACGCGCAAGCGCGTTTTAGCGCGCGAAGACCAAGATAGAGAGAGAAACGAAGAAAGAAAGACGCGGACGCATACACTCCCATCTAAGAGAATAAGGAGGGAAGAGGAAGAGGAGGAGGGAGAAGAAAAGCAAAAGATAAAGTTCCAGCGAGTGATAAAGAAAGACGGAAGAATCGGTCGAAAGAGATGGAGGCTCTAGAGACACGGTGGACAGGAGGAAAAGGCTCAAACAGGGAGGACGGGCAGAAAGAACGGAAACGGAGGGTCGGAGAGGCGGGGAGAAGTGCCCCGAGGAGCAGAGAAGAGGAAGGAAGAGAAAGAGAGAAGACGAGAGGTGCGCAGGGGTCCGTGGAGCTCTCGCTTCATTCTTACGTATTACGTGCACGAGCACGAGTGGAGGTTTGTATTACACCATTACCGTGACGAAGAGGACCTCTATTCGGGCGCGCCTACACGACGAGGACGAGGATAGAGCGCATAGAGAGCGTTTGCTCTATCCGCGTGTAAGTCGTTGGTGGATATGGTGAGGCGAGAACCCGAGAGAGAGAGAGAGGGAGGGAAAAGGAAGGAGAGAGAAAAGCGATTGAAGAAAGAGGACGAAACTACGTTGAGAGCGATGGATAGAGGCGAGAACGACGAAACGAAAGGAGACGGACGGAGACCACCGCTCTTATCGGAGCGGCAGTCGTGCATGTGCACCGAGCTGCACACAGTTGCGAGCTATGCACATGAATCCGTGCTCATACACGCGCCTCGGTATATAAACGTACACGGAAGGAGCACACCTCACAAACGAGGCCTAGGCAAGAGAGCTATTTGTAATGTAATAGTGAGAGCGCCAGTGGGGAAAGGGATAGTGGAGGAAGGTGGTGGTAGGTGGAGGGGCAATGGTGGGAGGAAAGAGTAAGCGTAAGAAAGAGATAGGTAGAGGGAGAGTGAGGAAGAGGGCGAGAGTACGAGAGAGTGAGGGAGAGAGAGGGAAAAGAGAGAGAGAGAGAGAGAGAGAGAGAGAGAAGAGAAGAGGTGCCACTCGACGAAGAACCAATACTACGGTCCCTTTACAAACGAACTCACGAGGCTCGCGAGGCCTCCTCTCTAGCGTGAGTATTCCGCCGGGAGTTCTCGAGAGAGAGAGAACCGCGCTTTTCGGACCCTCAACCCTTTCTGGGCTCGCCTCTAAGCCCACGGGGCCCACCTGGCCTCTTCTCTACCACCATCGGAGTCACTACCACCATTACCGCTATCGTCACCGTTACCGTCGGATCGCCCCGATCGCTGGATAGTCGGATACACCTTTAGAGCCAGGCATCGGTGTATCACTACCACCGTCGAAACACGAGTCACCACCACCATTTCCACTACTACTACTATCACTACCACCACCAACAACAACAACACCACCACTGCCACACCACCATTACCACCACCGTCTCTTGCCGACTGCCCAGTCTACCTCTCTCCACGTTTACCTAGGATCAGACAGAGAAAGAGAAAAAACGAAAGAGTAAAAGGGAGAGAGAAAGAGAAAGAGAGAGGGAAAAAGAGAGTGAGTGAGAGAGAGCGAGAGAGAGAGAGATAGGTAGAGAGTGAGAGAGGGTCTCGGCTTTGCGCAAAAGTTACGACGGAGCGAGGAGCAGTGAGACACACCGCGGAGACCGGAAGAGACCCTCTCTCCCTGAAGAAGTCCTCCGGCAAAGTGAGAAAGAGAGAGAGACCGCGCGCGAAAAACATACATTGTGTCGATCGAATGTGCCGTCCTGTGTACGTGCGTGTGTGAAGTGTGCGTGTTGTGCAAAACGTCTTTAACAACTCGTCGACAACGTCGTCGTCAACGTCGTCGTGAACGTCGTCCTCATTGTTTTCATCGTTGTCCTAATCAACATCGTATAATAGAGCAAATCCTGATATAGACACCACGTGGGATCCTGTGGATTCTTCTACCTTCCGGGTTCATCCAGAAATACATTACCAAGATCCTTGGTCCGATTTGTCAATTCGTTCACATCGTTCTTGTGATTTCTCAGAACATCCTCAACGGTAACATTGTCATCGTTGTCATCGGTGGTTGTCTTTGTCGCCCAAGTGAGCGTTCTTATTGAACGAAAACACCGGAGACACGTGCTCATCCGCACGTGCTTTCGTCGACGCACGTGCTCTTTAGACAGGTCCGATTGCGTGCTCGAAGAATCCTTAGAAGAGCCGAAAAGGACATCGAAGGATCAAAAGCTTGACATCGAATTCCATCGATGTATCGTTGGTTTTTTAAAGGCAAAGAAAGGCGCGGATAGAACGTGGGTGTTGTCACCTGCTGTAAAAGGCGTAGGATCGTTCTAAGGATAAGTTCATGCAAGGAGAAGAAGAAACCGGAAGAGGAAGGTAGAAAGAACGAAAGAAAGTAATAAGAAAAAAATTGACGGAGAAAAGAGAAAGGGGAGAGAGAGAGGAGGAAAATAACAGGGGGAAAGAAGTGGAGGAAGCCTCGAAACGAAGAGCAAGACTCGGTGTGCTCGGTTGCCGCTTACGTACCAGCAAGAGCGGGCCGCGTTGTGTAAGAGCTGAAAGTAAAAGTTGAAACCGCCGACTTGGGCTCGCGGGAGCGCGTGCGGAGCGCGCTAAAATCCGATCCTGTCTCGTAGACTGGGCACAGCCGAATATCTCTGCCTCTCTCTCTCTGTCTTTCTCTTGCCAGCTTTCGGAGAGTCGGTGGTCCCACCTTCGAGTCTTCTCTCCTCGACGTCTGCCGAACACGAGCCGATATTTCGAGGGCCATCGCTGAGGAAGAAACGCTCCGATTCACGGAAACGCGAGCGTTAAGTGCGGACGGGACTGTAAAAGGGGGAAAAAACGGGGGAGAGAAAGAGAGAGAGGAGAAGAAGAGGAAGAAGAGGAAGAAAAAAAGAGGGGAATTGTGTAACGAGATTTCTAGTCCGTTGCTTCTCGTGAAATCTGTGTCTAATTTCGATTCGACGAAGGTGGAAGCCGTGTGTCAGGACGGTGAACAGGTGAAAGAGTGTATGTCGTTACTTCAAGCTGAAGCAATCGTTCGCGTTTTAATCGACGAAACGAAGAAAGCCATGGAAACTATTCCTCTAGTGTGTTTCGCGTCGCGCGCTCCGAAACGCCACTGTTCAAGGTCATCGCTCGTATCCTGCCGGTAACCCGCTTCCGGGACGAAGAAAACAGGATCTCTTGTCGAAGCGCGGAGACTACGAAGGATTTTGTGCAAGGATTCAAGCCTGTCTCTTAATCCTCGATCACGTTCCACTCGCTTTTACCGCACTGCGCGTCCGGGCTACAGTAGTTTCGTAAAAGGGATTACAAAACTAGAAGAGAAAGGAAACAGAGAAAGGTAGAGGCTAAGAGAAAGAGAAAAGAAACAAGAAGAAAAAGGAAAGAGAAAGAAAGAGAGAGAGAGTAAAAGAGAGAGAAACAGTGATCCACCGCAAGAAATTGTAAGGTAACGATACCTCGTGGAGATACGGTCTTCGAGCACGAGTTCTGGATCGTCGTCGAGGGTGGACGACAACCGAGCAAACGACGAGCAGCCGTGAACGAAGTCAAGACTAGACTCGCTACGAGGAGAAAGAGGAAAAGGAGAAGGCAACGACAGCAGTCGACGAGGACGTCGGTAGCGGAGGACGAGTTTGAAAGACGATCCGGATGTGGCTGGATCCACTTGTTTTCCATCTTAGCCCTACGTTCATACTTTTCTAATCTACTCGTACACTCTCATACTACCCCGAGTACTCTGGATTCTCTTGGTACATCTTCCACGATCTATTTGCCAGCAGAAAGTCAATTTCGTTCCATGTGCATCGTCGATTTACGATAAAAGCCCGCTCGAGAGCTCGGGAACGCTCCACGGAGACACGCGGCCGAGCGGAATTAAAAGTGCGCTTAAAAAGGTTAGCGGGATAAAAAAGACGCGCGCGCGAAAGGATAAGAGAAAGGAATAGGAGCCACCTCCGAGTCCTTGAGAGTACCCAACGGGTAAAAGTGCCGCGCGCGGAGCCAGCCGGTTGACCCTGGGCAGCCAACGGAGCAGACCCCGCTGGAAAAAAAGTTCTCCACGTCGTCGTGCTCGTACTTTTCGTAAATAGTGCGTCCATACTTTCACCTCGTTTAGATCGGCTCCCCATGGTTGGCAGCTACCGGTAGCGCGTAATATACCACAACACCAGGATACGTGCTACCTCGAGATCGTGCTCTTGGATATATCATCCCGTGGCACGTGTAGGTGAAACGAAAAATAAACAACGAAACGAGGGGAACCCTTGAGTCCAACACGCCAAGCCAATCCGAAGAAACAGCTGACTCCAAAAAAAAAAATCGCAGCATCCTTCGGCATACTTTCCCTTTCGTTTTTAATTCTTCACCGTAAATCTGCAATTTGTTGCAGCCAATCATCGAGGATAAAAGAAATTTTTTCTCTACCGGAGATACCACTTCCTTTCTCGATCATCTCAACGACTACCTGGACGTGCCTCTTTTCGGTGTGAAGTGATAAAGTGTGCCTCTCATCCTTTCGTGAATCTTATTCACGATTCTTCGTCCGTTCTACTTCCGTTCTGTTCTCGTTGCCACGTTTATTCTCTGCGTTCACCAACGACGCGTTGCGATCTGTTTCTCGTGCCGTTCGTGATCCATGCTCCGGTGTATCAATGTACGTCACGTGTCTTCAACGTCGTTCTCGTCGCCGCTATCACGGGATTTCGGGTCGTCGGCTCGTGGAGATGCTTCGTGATTCCTCGAGAGAATCCTAAGGGATAATATACCGTTGACTGCTGCTTCACTTTTTTGGATACCCTCGTACATTGGATAGAACGTGGACCATTAAAATTATAAGGTGAGATGTACACTAGTTTCGAGTATTTTATTAATGGAATATCTTGTTACGTTTTAAAATGATTTTGCGAAGTGAATCAAACGACATTTTACTATTTCACTGGGTGCAAGAGCAAGGGCTTGGTAACCACGATGTGCTCTGGTTTATAGAAACCTGGTGTTTCAACGGGTTTTTGTAATTGTTCCTATCGACGAGCTGTGATAAAAGCATCGCGTTGTTATCTACGCGTGACTTTCCAACGGCAAACTCGATTAACGATGTATAATATTTGCACAGAACTCGCACGCGTCACCGTGATCTCTTTTCTTTGGCGAATACAATGCTGCAATTTTAAGCCAGTAACTTAGCCAGAGATAGTGAGATGGAGTTGGCGAGAATGTAAAGTCGAAGTAGAGTTTACAGAGATTCTTCAATTTTTGCTTCTATTCACTGTCACTTGACGGCACCATTGCCGTATCGACGAAACGGTGAAACTACGGACGATAATGAGGCAATTGCCAGACCAGTGAACCAACATTCCGTACGATTGAATGTAAGAGACTGTGTAAATTAAAGTAGCAACGTAATTGGAAGCAAAAACGACTGCGAGGTCTAACGCACCTAGAGACAGGTAGATGGATTGCAGTGAACCACACTGACAATGAGAGAATATGATCGAGTGAGTTGTACAACAAATTGCAGGGCTATTGACTCTGTAAAACTCATTTCTAACTTTATCCACGATAGGATCACTTTTGAGACAGTCAAATACCAAATCTAATCGTTGGATGTTGATTTAAAATCCAAACTCAATTGCCAACCCAGTATTTGCAGTTTCAACCCATGAAAGAGAAGTTGTCCTATAATGAGAGCTTTACGAATATTCTCTTTAAACCCTTGCACTGCAATTTGTTTCCTAAATGTCTCCGTTATACTTCAGAATTTAATTGGTAAAAGAAAACTTGATCAGTGATTCTTTATGTACCGTATAATTTGACGTAATATTGATGTTATAGAAATAATATTTCCGGTTTAATAGACTTTGGAAAACTTGAAGGTTTCCTATTCCATTTGCTTCATCACGAGTGTGACTCGTTATGGTAGGACAAGAGGTTACACTTGCGAATTACATTTAACGACTTTGAAGTTTCACGTGAAGTTCCATCTTGAAGATTCTTCCACGATAATGTAAAAACTTTGAACGTATAATTCAAGTTCAGCAGTTCCATGGTCGTCGTATGAACAGTCGGTTGCGTAATCGTTTTGAAAAAAAAAGGAGGAGGCGCTTGCGACTTCAATGTGGTCATCAATGGCGCGCGATGACGGATCGTAAAGAAAAAGCGATCTCGAGTCAAGGTCGAGCTCGTCGAAAGGCGTCTTTACGTTCGCCATTTCGTATTCACCTGGCCATTATCTGCTGGACATATTTGTGTTGCGCTCTTACATAGCCTCGTTGCGTGTATGAAGTTCTGCATCCGCACGAGTCGCTCGATGCAAAGTAGAAATTATTACGGGCAAGATTTGAAAAGGTGAACCAGTCGAAATTCCGTGTTTCCTTTGCTTTTTTTCTAGCTGTCCAGGCTTATGTGCCTTCTTTCCACGATTGAGTGAAAAAAAGAATCTTTAAATTGCGAGAAAGCCTGTCCATTATCGACGCTATTTTCTTCGTATAAATCGCACGAAACCTGTAAAGCAGGAATCGCTTCTATGCTTTCGAGTGGCAGCGTTCACATTCTCAATATACTTTTCATTCTCGTTTGCAATAATTACGTGATATTCCCAGAGAAATTTCAAATGCATTGTTTACCAAAGGAAATGTCCCTGATGAAATAAAAATATATGATATTTTCGATATAATCCAATGGATAAACAAATAACTTCTTCTTTGAAGATTTTAATCTACTTTGTGGTGAACGTATTTCCACGGTTTATTCAACGATTATTTACAAATGTACCGTGATAATTGCGCTCTGTAATGACAGAAGCATAAGCTCTCGTTTTTACGAAAGCCACAAAAGTGAAATGTTTGTTGCGAAATTTTCGCTTGCATAATACGAAAGATAAGCGGATAATACCGTAGCAGAGAAAAAATCTCTGGCAAACGATAATTCGAGTAGAAATGGCGATTGGTTTTATCGCTATTGCGTGTCTATTGATTAGCAAAACTTTGATTCAATGCGGAAGGCAATCCTTACTTCGAGGCGATTAATTAACGTGAAAGCTGCTAATGAGTACCAAACATTCGGTAGCCTGAGCGATATCTCTTCGAGAAAACTGTCGTGCGCTTCACATGTTTACCGATATCGATCAGTACCGATGATCGACATACGATTGACTAAATAAATCGTGAATCATGTCCAATTGATGTTACGTAAGCCGAGTTTACGTTTCTCTTCGATCGCGATTTGCGATTGGCATCCACGTCTTTTTGTTGCCATATCTGTGGAAAATATTTATTTGCTATTTGATTCTTCATAGTCTTGTATTTAGAAACTCACGGAGTACTGTTATTTTCTTAAGACTATTTTCAGTACTTGTGTAATTTAATTTTAAATAACTCATTTCTAGGAGATTTGTGTACATACGTCAAGTGTGATAAGACCGAAGTGAAATTCTCCCGTGGCGACGTTAACTGTCGATAGTAGAAAGTTGATTGTCACGAGTCAATTGTAATAACGTGGGCACCATAGCATAATTCACATATATTCATTAAGTTCACCGGCTAATCGATAAATCAAACGTACATTTAATTTAATCAATATCAAATTTTCATATGCACCTACTCAAATTTGCATACTTGAAATACTTCGCATCCGAATAAATTCTCCAATTTTAGGAAACCAACATCATCAAACTTTCGTTATTGCAAATTATATCTCTTTAATTTGTTAACTCTCCTTAACACAACTGCCATGGCGACACCGGTGAACGGCGCTATTAAATTAAATGAAATTTCATGTAACTTTTAAATTGCAATATTTCTGAATTTTCGGACACACAGAATATGTAAATATTGGCGTTAAAAAACTCTGACGAATATCAAGCACAGGTTTCTGCTTTATAAAAATGTGAATTTAGCAGGAAAAGCATCACTTCAGTAGAAATAATGAAACTAGCAAGATATCGGTGGTGTTCACCGTGTTAAGAGCCGCACGAAAAATTCAATCGGCCAAATAGACGTGTCTATTTGTTAAAAATAATCATAAATCAATAAAAATACTCATAATTCAATAAAAATAATCTTAATTCGATAAAAAGATAATTCTTGAAAATATGTAACGATAGTAATAAGGTAATCGGTACGTTACGACTTTCGCAATACGAAATATGAAATTGAAGGACTGTGTGTTCCCGAGTCATGTTGTTGTACGTTTCGAACATTTTCACCTTCCATGGTCAGAGTGCGATTATTACCTTCTCAGTCAGTTCTTCGTCGACGATAAGACGCTTATTAAGAGGCGCTCTCGCGGCGCCGTGGCTTCGGATTGGCCGAACGTTTCGATGTGTAGGGCGCGTTAAATGAAGTTGCAATTAAGAGAGCTAAAAGCTGCGCGGCTGACTATGCTTCTCAAGGCCTCGGGCTTCGCCAGAGCGTACTTCCGCTTCTGATTAGCTTCCTCTTTTCCCACATCGTCCTCAACATTTTCTCTCTCTCCTTCTCCCTCGTTTTCTTTCCCTCCGTCTCCTTTTTCCTCCTCCTCGCTCTTTCTTTTTTTCTCATTTCTCTTTCCTCCTTTTTTTTCTCTTCGTTTTCCCCTTACAGATCTCTCCGTGCTTCTAGTGGTTCTCTTTATCTCTGGCAGCCTTATCTTCAACCGTGGGAATTCGCGCGTGCGATTCGCGCCGCGGGAGAGAGGAAGTCCTTACTCTCCTTCCTCGGCCTTCTGCTTCTGCTTTCGGAACTTAATAATCGGCACTCGTTGCATCCCTCGGTTTTCTTTGTCTTTGTATTTCCGAATGGAACCATTGCATTGGCGGTGATTTAAATTTTTTTATGGAATTTAACGCATTTCAGAGGAAGAATTGTTTTAACACTAAAACTACCAGCGTGAATTCGACTATATTTCAGTATAGCAAATATGTACTTTGGGAAAGGAGAAATCAAGAGGTGAAAGAGATGATTGTTTAGGTAAACTGTATTTTATAAGATGAACGGAGAATATTTGCTCTGTCACTATTTTATTAACTTGGAGAATTTTTGAAACAATTTAGGACGCGTCATTTTGACTTGCGTGGTAGTCTTAGTGTTAAAAATGATCGTTAGTAGTGAATAGAATTACCGTGTGTGGAATGTGTCTTTTGGCTGGGAAGTGCATTAGACATATGATGCGTAATACGTCTTGTAGTATTCGTGAATGTATTGTGTATGGATTATATAGAAAAAATTACTTTTGCTGTATAAACCATGATTATTGCTCACAAAGATTTTCTATTGTTGAAGGTTTCAGACGATACTTCTATTACCTATGTTACTGCTTTGAAAAGTGTAATTCAAAGCATATCACAGTTTGCGTTGGTAGTTTTGTTGTCTTTCATGTCTTTGACTATACGTATCATGAGTACTTTGCCAAGAATCTGCGGATTCAACCGACTTCTGAGTCATTCAGGCTATAACATCCGTATCATGTGGATGAAATTTTCGGATCACACTTTAAATATCTTAAATGTTTAACTTTGCTAATACTACAACTCCTACAATTTGTAATTCGTAAATTCAATTCTGAAATGAAGTATTTAATATCGCGAATCAAAAATTTGAACTTAATTCTTGAATGTATTAAGTTCATTTCACTGCGAATCTTAAACTTTAAATCGATATTGAATCTATGATGCTCTGATTAAATCTGCCATGAAAAAAGACAATAACGAAGACATTTGAACTTATAATTAATATTTTCAAGACTTACTTTCTATTCACTTTGCAGTCATAATTCTTTGTCAATTTGAAATTACTCAAAGTTGTGCTTTGTATCAACCTGCTACTTGTTCTCAATTTTTTCTCCAAGTAGTTACCTACTCAATGCATATACAAAACGAAAACGAAACTGACGACAACGTTGATTTCATTCTATTCAACATGACCACTAGATTTACATTAGTTCCTATATTTTTTATAAAGATTTGTCACATTTGCAGAGAAGCGGTACAGTAACTTAACGAATTATCATCTTTGCCGCTTGATCCTTCTTCTTTCAAAGTTGTTATTTAATATATTGCAGTGCAACAGATTTCACAACCGTAAATCTAGTATTAATATTGAATTGAAAATAATCAGTTGACGAAAACTTTAGAACCGCAACTTATTTCTTTAAAATGGAATTTAATCGACTACACTTTAACACAGTGCAGAGATTACCAAAATAATGTTAGCAGATATTTTTGTTTGGGACATCTATTATGCTTCATTAAGCAGTTGTAATAGATACTCGTAAATCTGCTGGATCATCATGAGAAAAATCTTTTTCGTCGTCGTTACTCCTCCTCAATTTACTCCTCGCTGACTGGCCGGAGAATAAACTGATGATCCGATGAAAGAAATACGCAAACCATCGCGAAATACAGGCTTCTGGCTTTCCGATAGCGCTATTTAACGTTTCATTTGAATCTTCAATTTTTACGAAGAAATATAAAACAACGTGTAGAAACACATACATCGTAGAACTGTAGAGAGAAATTAGAAACAAAAATTTCTCATCGTCATACGATAAAATTGGTCGTGTGTGATTTTAATGGTTCAGGACGTTAGGCGAAAATGTTTCACTCTCGGCGTATACTTTCACTCGAGCCGAGTCTCGCCGAATTGGCAGGTACGATTACATCGTACGATGAAATTTCTGTCGATTGTGCGAAAAATACGGTTCCTTTCTGTTTCTCGTCTCTAGCAAGTAGCTGGTCAATCTCCAGTGAAATGACTGTTGATAACGCATGCCGTTTTTTACTATGGTCCTTCAAAAGAAATCTGATACTTACGTATGGAAAGGACTGATCGAAAGAAATTTCGCTGATCTAATCGTCGGACTTAAACGTTCTCCACTCGTAAATGTCGCAATCGCGAATATTTGACTTTTTAGAAATACACACATATACGGTGCGAGAGATAGAAGGAATTGGAAATTTATAAGAGACATTTCGGATGTTATGAAACGTTCAAGGAATTCTTTTCTAATGAAGCATTCGGAATTTTAAACATTCAAGATTACTACAATATAGCTTCATACAAGTTTGAATAATAAGGTCCAATATATTCAGTGATTCCTCAACGATATCTATACCCTACATTATAAATCTATTATAAAACTCTCATCCTCAAACTCAGCTCATTAAAATGCAAATTCCAAAAACCGCAACACCCACGCCTACAATGCTACTTTTTTCCCTACTACCGTATCATCTCCATCCCTCAATCCACGATTTCCATCACGAGCCGCAGCGATCGTAGTAGCAAATTATCGTAAAGTTCGCCGGAATCGCGTAAGAAGCATTCTCGCCCACGCGATCGACGAGAAAAGCATAACGGTCCCTCTCTATCCATGCAGAAAAGTCAATCGGCGATTCGCTATAGCGCATATAGACGCTGTCGTACGGTGTGCAGGTACTCTCGCGACTGCCTTGTGGTATTTTCCTCGGTTTCTGGGCCCGTTCTGGGCTCGTGGCGATTGTAAATCTTGCGCGGCACTGGGGGCCCCCGCGGGCCGGAGTATATGGCTAGTAACAGCGAATAACAGCGGCTACGAGTATATACGTCCGCCAACCCTTTCTACCTTCCCTTTCACTTTCATCTATCGCAGGCTCGCGTATACCTACTCGAGGCCCCTTCGGGACTCGCCTGTTTCTCACTCGCTCCGCTCGGCCTCCTCGCTCGTTACCTACTTGCCTACCTCGTGTGTAGGTACGTACTGTCGAGTGAAAAAAAAATATCTCTATATATATACATTTCTATATAAATATCCATGTAAACACGAACAGGATTACATTTTATATGATAAACGTAACAAACGTGCAGTTTGTTTTGGCGCGCAGAGACAACCTTGAATATTTGATAAAGCTGTTGGATCAACTCGAGGAAAGAAAGGCTGTTATGATAGATAATATGAATGTCCTTAGACGCATCGTAGAAACGCGTTATCCGTAAAATGCTGTGAATTACAGTTTATCGCACGTTCACGGGTACCCCCGTATTTATCGGTGATCCAGGTTTGTTTGACTTAGTTCGTACCGCTTATCGTACGATTACGCAAAAAAGCGTTTTATTCATGAAAGTAATGTCGATATATATTTTTTTTTTTTTCACCCGTAAAGACAACGTGAAATGAAACGCGTTTTCTTTCTTGACGCGTTTCAATGGTTGTCGCGCGTAAACCGTCTGCGTTATAAACGAAGTTATGCAAAAGGCGAAAAGTAACGTGGCATGAAGTATGCAGTTGACCCGCGTACAAACGTCGTCGACTTCCTTTGTAACTTGAATGAAATATGGCCGGACGAGGCGCCGAGTCGCTCTTTCCTTGCGACAGTGAAAGTGTCCTAATTTTCGGAGGAGAAAGAGTTTCCGAAAACGCTTAACGGTAATAGTTCTCCCGTAACTATTGTTCGGAATGTCTGTTAGAATTTCATACTTGTATTCTCTCCATCCATGCGAAGACTGGAGTGCTAATACATCGAGAAAGAAATAGATTAATAGTAACGTCGCTTTGTAAATTCTCGGTTGCTATGCGATTCTATTAGAAGTTTCACGAAGTCCAAAGTATACCGTTAAAATGGGGGATTATTGTTGTTTTGAACAGAAAACGAGGAGGAAAAAAAAAATACGACAGACAGAAGGTATTCTTCGGTGAAGTTTCATCGCGTTGCATCGAACGTGCCATTATTTTTCGACGATGTTGCGCATTGTAATGACGATAAGAATTATCGGGCAGCATTTTAATGTTCCGGGTACGCCCACCGTAGAACCTTTCTGCCTTTTAGCATAACCACATTTTCGTTTTGCAATAATAAGTTCTTGTTGCAATCGGTACTTCAATTGCCGTTTGGCCGAGTCGAAAGGTACAGTATGCTTCATTAAAGGCCATGACTGTCTCGATTGTTATGATTTCGTTGAACAAGACGCGCGATGCCCCGCCAACCCTTCGATTACTCGTGTTATCGATGTCCGATTCTTTCTTACGCTCTCTAATTACTTCCTATCGATCTCTCGTTGCCTCGAAATTGCTCAACCTTCCTACTGACATAACGATAAAGCTCAAGACAAACGGCGTCGTTATAATACTACCGTGAAATTTTATCGCACGATTATTTACAGTTTTGTTCGGTACTATTGTCGCGAGTGTTCTCTATAATTAACGTTCGTTTAAGAGTCCACTTTTTCAACGTTTCTGGGATTGTTACGATAACACCTTTCCATCGATAATTTTCATACTGATAATTCATGGAGTTTCTACGAATTGTGAGAAAACGTTAGGTTTATTAGGGGCAAACGGTTTGCGTTGGAAACAAATATGAAAATGTACTCGTTTCGTAAGATTGTCCGTCATTAAGAGGTCACGTTGGAGTATGACGTTATAATAGAATTTAATCTATGTATATCTATTCGTAATTGTACTGGTCAGTTCCACATTAACAATTTTAATAATAATTTCAACTCTAAGCGTGTTCACATACGATAACATCCCAGATGGAGTTAAATTAATATGGATGAATGCCGTTTAGTATTTAAACGTCTCATGTTTAACCATTTGACTGTCATAAAATGTTCAACTGAAACTCCGCTTGATTTCTATTGTACGTAGTCAATTTTATCGAAACTTACTATTCCAATCACAGGATAATGATGTCGACTAAATCATTATCTAATATATCACAATCTATACAATCCATTTAGAATTGTAGATCATAAACAAAATAATCATCAAAATCGAAACAACACTATTATACATTTTCTGGCATAATATCAAACACGTGTTTTTACACCGCACCACAATTTTCAGTTTTTCTCTGCAATGTATCTTAACACTAGATTTACGGATGTCGATATACTTATTTTTCTGAAGCAAGCCAATTTAACTCATACAAGAAAATTGAAGTTTTTTGCAAAGAAAACAGTTCTAAATCAATTTAAACGAAGGATTTATTATTAAAAAATTAACCAACTAATATATTATACATATAATAATGGAATTTTGAATGAGCCAAATTGGCTCCGTAAAACTAGCGTTAAAACTGAAACGTACAAAGATCTTTCGAAACACAAAACAAACGACGGCTCTGTAATGTCCATCTTTTCTTCCCCATTGTTAAAGCCCTCTTACAAACTGCTTATTCATCCGACGGTATTATTAAAAATATCCTAAAAATACATAGAAATACGAGCCAGCTGGTACGCTTTGGCTCGTATGCTGTTACTAAAACAGAAATAATTTCGTTTGTCGGTTTATTGTCCTCGGTTTCCTGACTTCCTCGCGCGTTTTCACCCGCACATCCGCGACGTCGTTTTCAGAGCCGCACTTTCTTACGTGCCCGCTTACGTGCCTCTCGTTCCTCGTATACACCTAACTGACAGCGTAATTTCTCCTTCGCCATTGTTACTCTCAAACGATCTCGCAATCGTCCTCTCCCTCTTGTGACACGCTAATCATCCCCGAAGCTGGTTACGTCGCTCCACGGAACGGTTGACCCAGATACCGAATTTCGTTTTCTTCCCGCTCCGTTTTCCAAGCACCAGCAACGAACATATGCCTTCTGTTTATTTTCATTTTTCATCTGTCCCATAAGCCGTGAACGATGAAAAACAAAAAAAAAATAAGAAAAGAAAATGAGACACACAGAAGCTAGTTGTCGTGCGATGGAAATGGCACCTGGTCCGCCGACAACGAGCATTAACTTATCCGCATCTATTTAGCCGCTACCAAGTTGTCAAGCGGAGGAAAAAGTAGAAAATTAACAACGTCAAGACAACTAATCTTTCTGACATTTCTGATCGCTTAGTGTATATACATGACGTGGTCATATTTATCCTGTTCGTCTAGTATCAAGATTATCGACGATACTTTCGTAAAATTTTGAAAAATTATTGCTTCTTTAGATCGACCTTTAACTCTTTCACCTTGTAGAAGAAGAATGAAAAAAGAGACAGAAGTACTTTTTACCTTCCCTACGTAACGTGGACTTTTCGGACACGGTATACGAGTTCTGCGGTATACGCGCGCAAATACATGCACGCGGATATATAAATGTATGTAGGTACACACATTCTCACGTGGCGAACCAACACGTAGGCAATGGCACATGCGTTAGCGACAAGTCCCCACCCACAATGTGAGATCATTGCGATTACGTAAGTGTCCAGTCCGCGGTGTGGACGCGCATAAAAGTATCGTGTAGCACGGCACATACCGCTCTAGTGGACGCTATATCGTGTTGTTCCACCGGATAGTTCTGCACTATGCTAGAATTTCGAGGGAAAGGGGAAACGCTTGATTTCTTTCGATCAAATGCCGACTTTCGAGGACTCATCAACGGACATTGCTGATTACCTCTCGATTGGAATTCGACAGGATGTTTATTCTGCATTTTTTTTATCTACCTTCCGGTTAAGGAGAGAAATTGATTATGACATTCCGCTTAGGAGACGATATTTAACATTTGGAGTTAACATGATTTTTGCCACGATGTATCTATATTTGAGAAATAGAATAAAGGTAAATGAAAGTAAATCAATTAGTGATCTACTTCTCTGATCAGATCTAGTTAATTTGATATTGTTAATTTTAAGAGAAAAGAAGGTGTATTCGTAAAAATGATTATGTCGTATCGATATATCGAGATAATGAAAGCTCCAAGGACGTCGAATTTGCATAAAATTGAAAATACCGCAATGATCGACATGACGTCGCTGCGGCAGGATTCGCAGCTGCAGATGAAGGAATAGTTACGGCGCGAAATTGCATAACATTTCGAAAACTCGACGTAATGTGTCGGAAGTCATCGTTAACTGCCGCCACGGTCTCGTCACGGCTGACCAAGCGTGAATAAACAAACGAATAACCGTCGGTTTAGATCACCGATCTACCTGGACTTTCGTTGATCTTCGAGAAACGTATAATATCGATAATCGGCCAAATGATCGAATATTTCTCCTCTGAATAGCAACCGATCGCCGTTCGAGCCTCGTCGCGTCTGTTTCCGATTAACAATCGTAACGAGGAATCGAGAATAATTATTCAAGGCTACGGTGTGTTGCAATTGTGTCGACTGCTTAACTATGTCGATGAAAGTCTCAACAGCGGCTACTAAATGGACAAACAAATGCGCACGAGGAAGAGCGGCGGTAGTACACGATAAGACGTTTTATGAAAATTTACACATACGTTCTACGCGTTTGACGTCAGATATGGAAGGTAATGAAACAACATGTTTAATACCTGTCACGTGAAATTCCGATGAAAGTTTTCGGCGTAGATGACAATGAACATTCCAACCTGGAATTCAATGTTTATCACACCCTGGAAATTGTTGATCGAGTTGTAGAAAGAACAATGTAGCATTGCGCAATTACGTTCGATATCACCAAGAATTGCACGAAATTAATTCAAAGATAGCCATTGAAATGGAATAGAAGCTCTAATAATAACCATTCGGTTGAACAATTATCGTTATTCCTTGAAATTATTTCGAGGTGATTCTTTGGGAAATTAGGATGAAATTGCACAGAGGGCGAGAATCTATGCTCTGTAGAATGTTGGACATCGCACGATTACTTGTCGTTTCCGCCTGACTCATTTATACGCACCGACAAGGCCAATCCAAAAGCGGCGATCTTGACTTTATTAAAATGTGCCTGTGCAAGGCAATTGCACGATAGTGCGAATAAATGCAGTGAAATTTAACGAACCCGTCTAAGTGGCACTCCATAAAAAAGATCGACCGTACACACTTTCCGGTGGAATCCGCAAATTCGCCGGCTTCTTGCACAGTATGGATGAAAATATTGGCACACAAATTGCTGCGAATATAAACTACAATGATCTGCCCGAATATCTGTGTTAATAAGAATTTAAACAATAAGAGCTTTGAATCGCAGGATTTTAAAAATTTTCCAAATTGAATCTTAGTACCCCTATAGACTCGTCTCCTAGTGCAATCATCTTTGAAATTCATTTTTTAACAGGTTGAGTACCATGGGGCCACCGGTGACCGACGCTATTGAATTGAATGAAAATTTATGTTACGTTTAAATTGCAATATTTATGAATTTTCTAACATATTGAATATTTAAATTTTGGCGTTAAGAAGATGAAGATCTGCTAAACACCGACCAATCAATGTCCTTAAAATTTCTGTTTTATGAATGTGATTTTCATAAAAAAAGTTTCACTTCAGTAGAAATGACGAAACAAGGGAAACATCGGTGGCATTCAACCTGTTAAAGTTGATCAGAATCGTTCTTATTCTTAACAACTTTCGCAAAACAGAAACAATAGCATCGCATAATCCAAGAAAAATACTCACAAACACTTTGTTTTCTCTACTACAATTTGGACTATTTCATCACAACCATCTACCAACACATCAACCTACTTGTTCAATCGACAAGAGATCTCTGCACAAACAAAATTCCAAGAATTAAATGGTAATTTCCATGAAATAATTCATGGAACATCCATACCCCAAGGTTTGCCCTTCGGATCCAAAAACGTTCGAATGGTCTGCTCGCCTCGTAGAGGGATAAAGACACGACAGAAAGAGAGAGGGAGGACTTTGGAGATAGAGAAAGAGGTAGAGGGAGAAGTAGAGAGAAATAGCGGAAAAGAGAGGAAGAGGGAGAGAGGCACGATCGTGATTGCGTAACGCGAATGCACGCGAGTATCTCCGCGGGCGCGTATGCTCCCGTACGTAGGTGTATGTAGATCTTCTAGGTAGTGAAAGGTCATCCGTTTAATAGTCCTCAATCGCGGCTACATGCGCGATCGGATCCCCGTGCTGTATGACTAACTCGCGAGCAGAGGCTACACCAGGGATCGCCAAGCTCGTTGCATCTCCCGATGCGCAGTAAAAGGTGCAGGCTGATGGTGTGGCAGGCTTTGACATTGAACGGATCGAAATCTCGATGCGAGCGCGTCTGTTTTGCTTTAGCTTATAGTAGGCGCTTTCGGCCACGCGTAATCTTTATTTATTGCACGCGCCTCAGATCGTGAATTAGATCAGATCGATTTGAACTATTTGACGAGAAAGTCTTGGTTTATGTTCGTCACGGAGGATTGAAAATAATCAAATGGTAGACATTTCGGGCAAGGATATTTTTTGATAGAGTAACGTTCTAGAGTAACGAGATAAATCCGAGTTTTTTTTCGGGGTAATGTGAATTTTATGGAGAGAAACAGACATGAGAATCTGGCTTCGACTGTCGACCGTTGACGAGGAGAAATTAAAGCTTCTATCTTTGACGATATGTTGCATTGACGACGTAACGCTAGACGATGGAGCGGAAACGCTGGAAGGATGATGGTACAATTTCACTCTATACTTTGACTATGTTTAATGTATTTTCTATCTCGCACGAGGACGTTTAATCATGCCTCATTTCCGTAAATGAAGATATCTCGCCTCGGATTAAGAGAGATGCGCTGGAGAACATCTATTTCAATCGAGGCAGCGAGTACTTCAACCGGTGTCATCCAGACGAACTTTTACGATTTCCAGGAAGCGTATAAATAATTCATCGTAGAAAGTGTAAGAGACTATCAGTCGATACCGACGTATTTGCAGACGGCTTAATTCAATCGCGACGACTGATCGCTCCTGAATCGTCGCGCGTTCCTTCGACCTGGTAACTCTCTTACCTTTCACGAGCAGTTTTCAAAAATTGATCGCGCATCGACGTCGCCAAGAAAGATGGCGGATGTCTCTCTGGTAGCAATTCCACGGTACCACACAGGACAAGATTGCCCTTTAGATAATATCGCTACGGAGGAGGAAGAGGAGAAGGTAGAAGAGGTGGAGGAGATGACGTCGTGCGTTTGAGAGAAGCGTTCGTTTGTTACGTAAGAGAACGCAGCGCGGAGACGCGCTGTCGTGGCATAAAGGCCGATATACACGCTATTTACGTGCATACGAACACACTTACGGGTGTGTGCAAGGTACGTGTTCAGCGCGTCGATGCAAGGGGAGAAAGGACGAGAGCGTCGGAGGATCGAGAAAGATAGAACGACATTGCCAAAGTCCATCGTAGAAACGTATCTTTTTCTTTTCTCTTTCTATCTCGCTCTTTCTCCTCCGCGATTCGAATGGAATCGCCCCGTAGATACGTTTCCGCGTTTCCGCGAGCGATCCTGCGTCTCCGGGACGTAGCGATCGGACGTCCTTCTGATTATGCAACGTTTAAAAGTGCCCGCCGTTCAATATTACGTCTGACATCATGTTTATCACGCGAGATCCTTAAAAGACCAGTCAGCTGCTTTCCGAACGAGAAAAAAAGTACGAGCCCAGCATTTGCACGACGTGTCTCGAGGAAAAAAGAGAACGAGTAGCATTCGTCGAGAAAGCATCTCGCACATCGTTTTACACGCATTCGTATCTTTTCATATTGCGTGCTATTTTGAACATTGTTATCTTTATATTTTCTGATGAATTCGGTATATATGGGATAAAGGTGGCGAATGGAGCCATTGGATTTGATGGTGGTAAAGTGGAGAGTGAATCAAGTCAATATCGTACTTTGAGAACTTTTCCGAAGGACATAGTTTCGCGATGGCTTCGGGACACCGTAGAATCGTCAATGCTCAAAAATGATGGTAGAAATTGGCGTAAAGTAAATGGAGCTAGGAATGATAAAAATAAAGAAGTAATTTATCCAAGAATTGCAAACATGGGTAGGAGAGAAAGGTACACTATAATATATTATTCCTTGGTATTCTATCCAAAGAATTTTTCTCACGCGACGCACATACATCACCCCCGACTGACCGTACTTCAGTAAAAGCCATGAGTGTCACAAGAAAACGGTAAAGGTTGCAGTCAAATATTACAGAAACAAACAAATCATTAATTTCTTTTAAATTTTATAATCTCTTATTCTTCCTATATTTCTTTATAAAATTAAACGAAACCTGTTCGTGGAAGTTGCTCCCAGGAATAGAACGGATCGTCAGAAAAAGGGATGCCCACTTTGCTTCCTGTCGACCTTGGAATTTGCCCCTAGACTAGGGAGGAAATTCGCGCGTTTTTGGCAGAGTTGCTCGCGGAATTGCATCTGCACCCGATTGCCCCATAGAGCGGAGAAGTGCACAGCGCAAGCGCATAACAAGCGTGCCCTTCAGATCCACAATGATGGAGCGTCTATTAGAGGAGGCGATTGTTCTTATATAATGAATGGATCATGTAACTAGCCGCTTCGCGGACTCGCTTCGGGGAACGAGAGACAGAAGGAGTGATAGAGATAAACAGAAAGAGCGAGACAGAGGGTGAGAGCAAAAGAGACATATGAACGAGAGGAGAGAAGAGAGAGGAGAGAGAAAGAGAGACGCCTTCGCACGTACACATGCAAGGCCACTCGCACTGTGGCACGTACACACATCGTCTATATTTGACGAGAGTGTGTGCGGACACGTACCAGTTAGAGTCGGCTAGCTCGGTACGTAAGTGCAGCTGAAAGGCTTTTTACTTTCTGGCCTTGAACGAAATGTATCCGGTGACTCGACGACCGCCGATCGGCCGAGGGAACTTTTGTCGCTCCCCTACGTCAAAACGAGTCCTCCGCGCTATCCTGAACTCTCACTATTTTTGCCGCCTAATTCATCAACTTTTCTTCACAGCCGTGAACCGTTGTCGTACACCGATATGGAGAGTGAATGCAAGATTTAATTGGATGTACCTACGAATGGAGAGAACACCATGGTTAATCTCGAGAAACGACACTGTTTAGCGAATACAGAAGAGCTCGTGTCCTCGCGTTATGGTCGTTACCAAATACGAAAGTGGTAAGGCTACGGCGACGATCGTATCTTGGCATGACGTTTTAAAAGAAACGCGGCCTTCGCCGTAGAAATTCGCGGTACGCTTGATCTTGAGTTCGAGATCAATTGGGAAAAGTTTCGGAGAAAGTTCGATGACCTTCGGATTATTCTCTTCGGGTACTTTCTCCGTTGAGGTGTTTATTGTTATCGCGCCGTTTCATGATTAAATACTGTTCAACCGTTCTTATATGAGGGAGAGAGAGAGATACGGTGAGAGAAAAAGAGGGGGAGTGAGAGAGAATGAGGGAAAGAGAAAGATAGAGACCGGTTAAAAAAGGAATGGGAGAGAAAATGTGAGAACAAAGGGGAGGAAAAGAGAAAGAACGAGAGGAGAGAGTACGTCACAGTCGACGGAGCGATGCGCAAGAGGGAGAGCGTGAGACCAGTTGGAAAATGGTGATTCGAAATCGGGGAAAGGTGTGACTCACTAGTTTCACGGGGTGTCATAACCCTGCCCTCGGCAAGAATTATGCGTTTTCGTTTCTAAAGCACGAAACACGTCTGCACCGAGGGAAATTAACGAGGCACGAAGTTATTTCCACGTAAACTGAACGATGCTTGATTTCAATGGGCTCTCGTCGAAGAGAAAATTATTATCGAAAGTGAGTTTGAGAGAAATTTCAAATATTATTTACTTTCCAGTGAATCGAAAAGCTTTTACAGAAATGTAAAGAAAAAAAGTAACTAGGAACGATCGTATTTTCATAAATTGCCTCCTCCTCTTTAACGTAGACTTCTAAAGTCCTTTTACAACCGATCGCCAATGACCGCGACCGCGTTTGAAGAAATTTCCTTCTTTGCGTCGATTGTTTTTTGCGGTAATACAGCACCGAGCAGCTTCCTCCCCACAACGTTCTATGGTGTTCCGAACGAATGGCTACCGAAGTTCTTACGTGTGCAATGGAAGTACACGAGAGAGGCCCGATGAGACCGCGAAACACGGCCTATTGAGGCTGGCGAAACGTAATTGGGCCTACAAAAAATGGAGCGGAAACGCCCGGGCCCCATTACAGGTCTCGTAACGAGTTCTCTCCGTGTTGCTCAATCCGCGCTGGCTGGTTTGCGCGGTTTGAGCCGCCTCGCCTTAATCAGCACCGTCACGATCTGTTCTCTTTTACGATGAACACCCCAACAACGCGGCTCCGTTATTTTCGATGATCGCGGAATTCCAACTATGGAAAACCGTTTCCCTCTCCATAAGACATTTACATCGACATTTGCCACTTAAACTCTTCTCATGTATTATTACTTAAAAAAAGAAAAGAAAATAGAAAGGTTCGAAGCACACAAATTTTATCTCCTTTAACATTATTGCAATCGGTGATCTCATGTTGAAAGTTCCTGATAACGTAACGTTTTACAAACGAGGGTAAAAAAACATAGTGCGACATAATGTCAAGTTTTATTGAATCGAAATCCTCAGCCGGTGTTCTCCTGCGGTTGAACATAATCACCGCAGGAACGTGCACGAATTAAAGCAGTTTGCAAACAGTCTCGCGTGCAAAGGCTATCTTGGGTGTTTCCGAGTGTGAGAAACAATATCGACGGTCACACCAACAGTGCACGTTTTCTTCGATGAAATTCATAGTTTTTCAAGCCCGTTCAGCCTTTTTCCATTGCTCGACCCCGGTGTAAGCCTCCCTCTCCAGTGTCCCAGTGTCTCGCGCTTTAATTTCCAGCCTCGACATTTGCGTAACCCAGTTTCGCCATTGTTCGATTCAATGGTAGATCGTAACGTCCGCCATCCGGATAGAAGATTATAATGTTCGCGTGTACATGGTACTGCGCATCGTTGGCTCGAGCTTGTATTAGTATCCGTGTACACGTAACACGTTGGTAGACCGAAAGTGCACCGACACATTCAAATCACGAGAACGTGTTCGTAAGTGTATACATTGGCCCGATAAGCGAGCAGAGTCCACTAGGGAATTCGCGTAACAGAATTCACGAATTCTGTCGACTTTCTCCTCTTATCGGCAGTTCCTGACCTCGGGAATTCATTGCACCAGATTTCATTGCGCTTACTCATTTTTTGTCATTTTTTTTCTCGCCTTTCAAATGTTATCTGTACGCTTCGTATATACTCGTCCACGTGACGGTACTGATCGATCGCGAAAGTCCGAGGGGCTTTGCACTTGCCGGCATTCGGGCTGAGGATTTGCGAACTTTCCGCAACCGCGAATACACGCAGGAAACTCGTAGGAAACTCACAGCAGGGATTGCGAATGTGTTCCTCTGATTTGTGATCCCTGCTACTCGAATAAACGAGGTGTTACGACGACGGCGACTCTGAATAAATAATTTCTCGCGGTACTTGGATTAATTTGTTGTGGAATTACAGCCGGCAAGTCGTAACAGAGGAACGAGCACAAAAGCCGCATAAGCGAGAGTAACCGAAGTAACGACGATGACGATGACGGCCTGGTTTTTAGTGATTTCATCGGGAAGAAAGCCGCTTCCGCGATTTCACGCGTTCACCGCCTGATTTCTAACTGTTTCGAGCAAAAACTCGTAAAGACCATACTGCGGTGATCTTCTTCCGTAATTCTCCCAATTTAAAACTCTCCAAACAAAATAAAGAAACTACAAAAACATAATTCATTTTTAATACCATCACAAAATTTGCTTTGAAAATGTTTCAAGTGTTTTAAATTCTCCGCAATATACCGCAAAAATATTTCCAGAGGCAAAATCTTATCAGCCAACGACAAGACAGAGACTAACGATTGTCTCTTACCGACACGTTGCATCGAAATGCACAGAGGTTTCGCATTCGTTGTGTTCCTGCAGAGAGAGTGCAGCACCTACAGAGAGTGTAAGACTCATCTGGGCCGGTAAAACTGGTAAAGTCAACCGTTGATACCCCCACCGAGGGTACGGGCAAGTGGGCCAGAGTTTCTGCATCTAGCGGGGCGCACGGGGCCTTGCTCCACTAGGCACGAACGGCACGAGACCCTGCCCGGCAAGTCTTCAAGGCCCAAATAGAAGAAGAAAGAAGAACGTAAGCGTAAGCATGGACGTAATGCAGCCGGTCGGGCAGCAATTGACCCTGAACTTCAGCCGGTGCTCGCACTAACAGCAGCAACGAGACGCGGACGCACCAGCAACGATTTCCTTATTCAGCGATTTTCTTAGTAACCAGCCAACGAGCCATTACGTATGCGAGCGAGTAATGCACGCGCCGTCTCCGCGGTGCCATAATTCTTCCCCAAGGACCGAGCTTCTTTTTCAGTTCCTTTTACACACTCTTTGATTCTCTCTCCGATTATTCGCGGCTAATTATTACCTGTCTGGAAGATCTCTTCTCGTTTAATGCTGTAGATCCTTTGGTATCGCGGGTTGTCTTTAAGCATGGAATTCTTTTAACGCGTCCTTTTATCGTTGGACAAATTATCCCGAAAAGGGAAGAAGAACAGCGTTGAAACGATTCCAAGCTAAGATCTTTACCTTAGATGATCTTTGTCGTTTATTTGTATTGAATGTTACCATGATGTTCTCATGGTCTCTTGGATAATACCAAACGATCGTTGCTACATCATGGTAATGACGATCGGTGTGTGTATTTTGAGCGATACCAAAAAAGACGAAGAAAGTACCATACGTGACTCTCGAAGGCTTAGAACCTGACGACGGAATTCACGCCCTCTTCGTGACTCTTACTCAAGGCCTTCCCTTTCCAATTCGATCGGATCACCGATCGAAGGTCGCGTCGATGAGTATTCGCTTGACGAGTTCTTACGTTATGTCGGTATCACGCGAGGAAGATTTTCTCGCGGTGATTTACGATCGTTTTTTCGTCCAGCCAATTTGCAGTAAAGCCTCGGGAGTTCTCTCCTTTTGCCTCGTTCGCGGCATGCTTCCGGCTTATCTGTCGCGAATACGAGACGTGTCTCGAGGCGAGCAATGATATTCATTTTTCTCGAGGAGGTAAAAGAAAACGCAAGCATTTTCACGATCGAGCATAGTCGGCGTAGGAAGAAAGAAAGATAGATGGAGAAATAGGGAGAGAGGGAGGAAGAGAGAAAAAAAATGAAAGTTTCGCTCACGTTCATGAGTCTCGAGCGTGAAACTCATTGTGCCTGAGACACCGACGTTTGACATTGCGGAACGCTTCGATGTTTACGGCATTGGTTTCATAATATTAATTATACTTCTGCTTCTTGAGAATATAACGCGAAACCGAACTTTCTCTCTAGCGACTCCCCTTGAGAAACCGTGGAACGCTCGATCGATTGTTCGCTTCTCGATCGTTTCCAGCTGTTTTACCTTTGTGCGAACGTTAAGAATTAACAAAACAGTAATTACTCGATTCTTGAGGGTTGATTAAAATCTCCCTAGAAGTTATAAAGTTTATTGGAAGCGAATAAAAAATCTTTGGAAAAAATAATTCTCGGTAAATACAGGCGGCCCTCGACTTTCGCACATAATTGGTTCCGGAAAATGTGTGCGAATGTTGAATGTTCGAAAGTAGCGGGACATACGAAAAATATTAAAAGTTGTATATTAATATGATTTCTTTGTAATCTTGAGATTTTTCAACATCTAGTAGGTAATACTAGATACAATATTACAATAGTAGAGAACCTCAGGGTCCTCTAATATTGTATTTGGGGACCTCACTTCGAGGGATTGACCGCATAGAAGCAAATTTTGAAATAGCGACAAAAATCTTTAAAAAATTGAATTTTTAAAAATGTGCGAAATAGCGAATTGTGCGAAAGTCGAGGGTCGCGAGTATATGTATATATCTGCGTATCGAATCTTTCCTGCTTTCGTTAAGTTATTTTCTAATCGTGACTTTCATTTTCGATCGTTTTCAGCTGTTTTAGCTTTGTACGAACGTTAAGAATTAAAAACATAGTAATTATTTGATTCTCGAGGGTCGATTAAAATCTCCCTGGAAGTCATAAAGTTGATTGTAAGCAAATAAAAGATCTTTGGAAATAATAATTCTCGGTAAACATATATATATATCTGCGTATCGAATCTTTCCTGCTTTCGTTACGTTATTTTCTAATCGCGACTTTAATTATCGTATATGATTCACGATAGCGCGTTCCCGTAAGATGGTCAAGCCTGCAGAATTTCTGCAACAGGAAGTTCCTTCGAGAATTATCAAGATGTACGGAATTTCCCGTCTTGACAAGATCATTAATCAGTTGGACTGGAGTCGTTTAATTATGTTACTTCACCTCTGTTACAATCCCATTAAATTGAGTTATGTGCACCCATAGATGCGTTGTTCTACGTTCATTTGCACGATTACTTCGCTAACGAGTATGCAAAATTCTTTTCTTCTCCGCGTAAAACAACCTCTTATTGTTTTATCATTCCGTGAATAAACTTAATTTCCTGCACCGTCATAATTATCCATTCCCATTTTTCCCTCATTTCTTTTGTAATTGAAAAAATATGCAAAATCCCTCTTAATTATGATAATGATCGAGTGAAATTGCTGTATCCGCATATGTAAAGATACTTGCCGAACCACCGGCCATTTAATTGGATATGCTATCATTAGAGGTAGACCGATGTCTCTAACAGAAAGCCGAGCGATTGTTGGAGAAACGTGAGAAACATAATCTTAGAACACGTCACCGCCTTCCGCCGTTTCTAAGAGAGGCGAGGCGTACGGGAAGACGAAATTAGTGTAACGAAGCTGCCTTTGCATGACACGAAGCGACGAGATCACGTTATTGGGTTAAGGACATCAATTTCGTTTATCCGTTAATTTCCCTATTACGAGAGAATTTCCACCGAAATAGTACAAAGTGATACTTTCCTGCACGAACACCGGAACTGTACTGGCCCTGGTAGAAGTTTAACTTGTACAAATATGTGGGATCGGGATGGAACACTCTTAAAAAGAACTTTAACCAGTTAGCTGTGTTTGACGAGTATACTCGTCATGGAGAAACGGCAGAATTGTGCGTACTGACAAGCATACTCGTTATGCGTAAAAATTAGCGACCACTGGTTATTTAAATTGTAATCTTGACGAAAACTAAAATATATTCGTAAATTTCAAGATGTTTGGAATATTTTGAAGCCATGCCGAAATGAAACGAATAACTGAAAAGTATAAATAATTTCAAATAGATTAATACTGATCTCGCGATTTTCGTGACCCGCCGCAACAGTTAACTGGTTAAGTGAAAAAGACGTGAAAAAGAAATGCCATCAAGAAGAGCTGGCCCAGTGGTTCAACACTGACCCAGGCGATCTTCGTTGTTAAGCTACTCCGGCTGAGTACGCTGCTTGGATGGGTTTCCGCAACTCTCTCTTCACGATTCTGCAAATAGATTAAAAAAGTCATTTTAATTAAGTTCGTTTAAATATGAGTTAAAATGAGAAACGATTAAATTAAGATAATAAGTCGGTAGGGAAAAACGTATTTGAAATCCGTATTTCTTCGACGATCATAACGAGTATGACGAGTATTATTGACAGAAAAAATTCTTTTTCAACAGACGATGTATACTGACGGTCTCCTGACACTCCATTATGGGAAGCATCCAGCGACCTTGGCCGCAGAGGTCGGGGCCTGGTACAGCGGGGACCGTCACGTCGACGTGACATTGGCCTGCGACGATGGATCCGTCGTTAGGGCCCATCGTGTCGTCTTGGCAGCAGCTAGTCCCCTTTTGGCTAGTCTCCTTCGTAACCCCGCGTTGGATCACGTAGTCCACCTTTCCGGGGTTCGAAAAACTCAACTCAATCATCTCTTAGAGTTTCTTTATAACGGAGAGGCTCTCATACCCGTGAGTATAAAGAAGATTGACTTTTCAGCTTTCTCTATTCGATGACATTTCGATTATACCTAACGTCATGTGTTTTATTTTTCAAGTCGACAGAATTGACACCATTGAGGGAACTATTCGAGCTTCTGCAGATCAAGTCGGAGCTTTTCGAACCCAATCAACCTCAGACCTCTAGCATTTCCGACCCCGAAAGGATACCCACCCCACAGCCATCCGAGGGTCAAGAAAGTTCCAGCTATGAATCTCAGTATGACGGCAGGTTAGTAAGGTGTGACTGGTATCACGGGTACTCGTGAAATGTCAAAATGATCGACGAAATAGATATGTACTGTAATTTCTATGATTTAGTATCATTAAGATGAATTTCTGCTTTCCATTGATCTTTGCTCAAGCGAAATTGATGCGAGATATCGTATAATGTCATTTGCCCGTACTTCTTTGTTTCACCTGACTTTGCGCGCGAAACGTGCACAGTTTTACTCGGAGCAATTTATAAATTATAAGTTAGCGCAAGAGAATAGGAATCATTATATGTTGATATTTCAGGCAATCCAACAATCCTGCAGATTGCTGCTCGGTACTAATAAAAACCGAGGGCTGCGAGGAGGAACCGGAAGTGGACGTAGAAGGTGTCGAGGGTGAGACACTTCTTACGGAGAACAGGGAAAGCAGCATAGAACCCCCTAGAAGGAGGGATAGTTCGGATCCTGTAAATCTCAGCCTAAACTCCGGTACTTCCACAACCAGCGAAAGTTCGCACGATATTGTGCCTAGGTAAAAGCCAATTAAAAGGATTAGCACACATCTTTCCACGAAATGCTTCTTCGTGTCGTCAGTTGATTAATTAATTAATTCATTAAGTAATTGAATTCATCTTCGTCATAGGAGATTCTAATTTTCCTCTCGGTTATTTAATTAGGCCTGAAAAGCAATTACTCGAGAGGCGAGAATCTCTGGAGGAAGCGGAGGAGAGAAGGAGACAATTAGCGGCTCGTCTCGCGCTAGGCTTAGAACCGGGAAAACGAAAACTGGAGGAGATACCCATCCCACCTGCAGAGGCGTATGTCGTAACGCCTCATCGAAAGCGAAGGCCGGGCTTTCACAATGCGCCCGCACAGAATCCGGCCTTCGTGCCATTTAACCCTGGATTCGAGACGCCGAGGAGGCTGCAAGCACCGCATCCCCTCAGCGTCTCGGCACCTCCGTACCTGGTACGATCTATGGATTATTCTTTTCTATTAAATTAACCCCTTGCACTATTTCCACGAGTCTGACTCGTGATGAAAATTTTAGGCCGAACTTGAATATCGCGAGTCTGACTCGTGGTATTAATCTCGGACAAAGTATTCATATCTCAAATAAGATCATATATCCCCGTGCAAGATTATTAAATTTAGACTTTGATTCAAATTCATTTGAGTTTCACAGAAGTTCCATTGCGTGAAGAAAATATTAGCGCGGTAATCTTTGTCAGTAGCAAGATTTCGTATATCGGGCGTTCGGTTTAGGCATGGTTTCTTGCGAGTTTACCGATAGTGCAAGGGGTTAACACTAGATCTATGTGTGGTATCTTCTTCTTCTTTCAAAAAAGATTTCTAAAAACATTAGACCAATTATAGTTGGTAATTAGCATGAGGGTGGAGGATATATCCGGCGCTCGTGTTCACAAATAGTCGTGTGGATGTCGGATATATCCGGCACTTGAAGTGAAAGAGTTAATATATTTGGGAGTAACAGATTTTTGCGTAGGTAGATTTAGCGTTGATACTTATTGCCTACGTGATTTCTTGCTGAAATTTTTACCGCTTGCCTTACGATTTCTTTTGTGACCGAATGTATCACTGATTTCCAATATACCGGTATAAGTTAACGCAATATTAATAACATAGAACTAACTTCAACGCTTCCTGACCTACTCATATTTTCAATTTTACAGTTTTTGCAAAACTTCAAAATTTTCTATTCCATTTAACGTGTCAGGTGTACCACACGTCATTGTAAGGCAAGGTTTTAAGAGAAATATGAGGAAAAAACTGTAGGGCAACTAATGGTGTTTAGCACCTTTTAGATTTGCTACTTCCTTTGGCTTATCGTTCAGCTAGATTAATAACGTATATATTTGAAAAATGGCAAAGAATGAAACTAAAAATAAACTGATCTAAAACCAGTTGCTAGATATCGCAGATTAAAAGAACCTATCTGATTTTTTGTTGACGCTTATCTTTGAAGCATGAGTTGAACTAGTACGATATATCCGCTTACTTTCAAATTTAACCCTTTTACTGTTAGATTAATGTGCAGTGCCAAGAATGCCATGGCCTATTTAAATAATTTTAATCAGGAGGCTCAATTAACAGTTAATTTGCGAGAGAACGGTTCGTTTCTGACCCATGGTTCCTCTCAGACATTTTGCCTACGTAACAAGACGAGTACGATGAGCCAATAAAAAAAATTTGATACCCTTTCGCGAATTTTGCGGCGTGGTTTTTTCGCAAATCTCCATCGATCCAGAGATGTAGAACAACCCCTGAAAGCCATGACAAATAATTTTGAAACACCCTGTACAAGGTGGCCAATATGTATAATTGTAAAAGATATTTGTCTCCAACTGGTTTTATCGGTTAATCTAATATAAATGAAGTATCGTTGAATCGTGACTAATAAAAATAATATTGTTTAAAGCAGGATAGGTCAGTGACACCGCCAGGAGCGTCACACAGGCCACCAAGCGCAGATCCAGCATCAGCGACAGGGTTGGAGCCACCTTGGGGTGCTTGGACTTTGCCTCCAGCGAGAGCTCCACCACCTCCGCCTACGGACGACCCTCCGAAATCCACCCCTGTGCGAGAATACCGGTGCAGTTATTGTGGCAAACAGTTTGGCATGTCCTGGAACCTGAAGACGCATCTAAGAGTGCATACTGGTGAAAAACCGTTTGCGTGTAGACTCTGTGTAGCGATGTTTAAACAAAAGGCGCATCTATTGAAGCATCTTTGCTCGGTTCACAGGGGTGTCATAGCTGCACCAGATAATACGTTTACATGTTGCTTTTGCTCCTTGAGTTTCGACAATCTGCAGGAACTCATCAGGCATTTGTCTGGGCCGCATAATAATCTTTTACTTAGCAAAAATCTACACGACTAGCGAGAAGATTAAGGCTATCCGGTGCGGAAAAGTGACCCCGAATTTTCCATGGATTTTTATTGCATGCGACGAACTTTCGCGCGGTCATGTCAAATCGTGTTCGATGGCAGCAATGAGATTTTCTCGATAGAGTTTCATGATGAGAGTTTCACGATACATTTGGCAATATTGTATCTTAAATTCTTACGTTGCACAGACATCGATCTTGATACACGATAGTCGTAGTAAGTTTCAGACTTTCGGAAAGCTTTACGTTTTGAATTTCGTTATTTTAACGAGGACGATCTTTTCAACAGTTTGGAAAAGGAATTTTTATGCAATTTTCATCCTGAAAATTCCCGGGGTTGCGGAAATATGCGACGCAAGTGTATGTATATACTAAGACGACGTTTCTTCGTGAAGAAAAATACGAATAACTTGTCTTCCTCTACGAGGAGTTACATTAACGAAAATTCATTGTAAAACATGAGCATTTTCGTTACGCGCTATGCGATCGTTCGAGATAGCTTGAAAGAATTCTTCGACATTTTCTTCTCGAAGAAACAGTGACCGGAAGCACCGGAAATGCCTTAAAAAAGCGCGTCTGGTCGGCCTCGCAATCCTCCATTAAGAGGATCCACGATGTCGGCCATTTGTAATGCGAATTTCCGTTTATTATAAGCGATGACCAGTAACTGTGACCAAATAACATATTTCCGACAATCGACATTATTCGTAAGCGTGTCGGGTATGTTGACGGTCTTTCATTCACTCCCGATGGAATTGTAAAGAAAGCCGAAACGAGAATGAGAAACCGAGGCGAGAGTCAATTATTGTCACGCGCCAGAAAAAAAAATCTCGACAAGCTTATTATATAAGGGAGTCGAATTAAAAGGAAACGAAAAAGAATAAGATTAAGAAGATACGCATCCCTTTCGTTGCGTCTCACTCGTTGCGCTTTTAAATCGCGTCACGTGACATTCAGCAAGACGTCTCGTCTACCTCAGCGCGCACAAACAATCTCACATGTAAATAATGATTAATGTTAATAGTAGGAACGAGCGGACAGATAACAATTTATTTATTTTACACTTTGCAAAGGGACCAACCGACTTTCCACCGATTTCTGTCTTAGGTAGATGTTAGGTGTCCTGCCCGCCAATCGCCTCGAATAAATTTGCTCGCAGCGAGCTGAAAGAGAGTTTCGAAACGATTTCAAGATTCGATTGGAATTGTCAAGGGAGTTTAACGAACAAATGACATCGGCATTCTCCTTTGTTTTTCAATTACGGAGAGGAACATTAACGGCGAGAGAACGATTTATCGAAGTAACGAATATTGTCCCGCGGAAGTTTACTCCGCCGATCGGTAGAATAAACGTTGCTAATGTTCTTCCGCGTATGCCAATATCCTCGTCTTCCATTTTCATCGTTGACCGTAACCCTTTTCAAATTATTCTCCTTCCTATGTCTCTCCCTTTTCCCTTCGTTTCGTCGAAACATATCTTTGGTATCTCAGCGACTCGAGTGCCTTGTCAAATGGGTCCAAATTGGTCGATTGGGCAGTGATTTCATGTGTTCATAGGCTTAAGGTACGTACGCGTATAAGACGACGATACGAGCTCGCTTAGAAAGAGAAGGAACGTTAATTAATTCACGTAGATGGTTTTAATATCACTCGAATTAATCCAAGTTTCGTTAGGTCTAGTTAGGTCGTTTTAAGTAGTAGCTTCTTGTTTCTTTAATTTCTTTTCTCCTTGGCGCAGGACGTCATGATTTCTTTTTTTTTTTTTAGGTAGGTATTATTACCTAAGGTGCCTTGAAGAAGGGCCTCGACCTCTCTTTGGCTCCTTCTATCGCGTAGAATCGCTATTATAACCGAACGATCTTAGACGACAGGGAGAAACGGAGAAGACTCTATCGAAATCATTTTTCATCGGTATAATGTTGTATTAATTTGACAAACGCAAACATACAGACACGCGCGCGCACAAAATGCAAACACCTCATACATTCCAAGACCTGTACGTCTATGTAAACAGAGTTTAAATCATCGAGTCGTCAATTTTTACATGAATAATTTACATATTCCATACATCTCTACTCAAGTGACACATTACCAATTTAAAGAAGATATAACGCATCACGATTCTCTTCAAATCACTAGACACGTAGTAAAAAAAAAAGAATCGCATAAATGAATGAATGCGATCATTTGACAATTTTCAAATTACCATTTCATCGACGTACATCACTCTCTCGTTCCCCCCGGAATAGATTCGCCAAAGTGGTCTCAAATCGTTCGTTTCCACGATCCGATGATGGACGAAATGGTCCTCGAAACGAGGCAGAGAGACGTGGAAAATCCAAAGGAGCGGAAGGCAGAGGTCAGAGGGGTGGTTTGCGCTCTCGTAAAGCCAGGCAAAAACGGCCAGCACAAAACAGTGAACGTAATGTGATACTAAATAATAATAAAGATAAAGTAATTATTGTTTAGCGTGCGACGCCTCGGCACATGGTACGAGTGCGACTCGTGGCTCTTTTAAGCGAACAGAAAGAATCTTACAAACGCGACAGGAATATGCTGACAAATGAAATTGAAATGATGTGTTTTTTTTGCGAGCCGCCTAAAAGTAATTTAAGCAATCAGCTTTTCGTCGTTTCTCTCCCCCTTCCTAGGCCCAGACCCTTGTTTTCATCCCCCTATAAATCCACTCCGATCCCCTCTTCGTCCCCTCTTCTCGAATCGTAAGCGCACTAGGATTACGTATGCAGATTATTTTATCGTTAATTAGTTACGTTTATTGTGTATGTATACACACACCCACGTCCAGATGTCCCGTGGAAATTAGCAAATTCCTTTTCCCGGTCGCGAGAAATTATTGTGGAGAAATAAATGATTTTCGATTGAATTGTCGTTGAAATTCACTTTTATTTGCCAATTGTGCGAAGTTTTCGTTGCTCAAGGATGAAACGAAGATATGATTATTTTGTGGCAAGAAAGAAATTGGAGATTAGAGTGTTGCATGGATTTTTTTCTAACATTTGGAACTATAATCGATGCTTTTTGAGCGACTTTGGTTTCAATGTTCAAATAATTGTGCTCGAAATTGAAGAACGTTTGTCATTATATCACAGTGGCTCAATAGTCATCGATTCTCTGCAATTGTAATTCTTCGTTTCGTTATCCTTTTGTTTTCGAGGATATATAAATATATAATTATTGTCATGTTTCATTTCACGGACATCTGGGTGAACGTTTCGTAGATTTTTAAGCACCTTCCGAGCGGGGAGCATTCTCCGCGTGCTTTCTTAGTGTTCATAGGTTTACGAGAAATAAATTAATTCAGACGGAAAAAAATGTGTAAGAAAAGATAAACACGAGCGAGCGAAAACAACTTGCTGTTTAAATCTCAGTGTCCTTCCTTATCCTGTCCACATGGTACGTTTATAATAATCTCGAAGGTAGTTTCAATTTGACACACTAACAGTTCCCGGCACAATTTACTGACTTAAATTCCGATCCTTGTTAATTCGTCGTTGATGCTAAAATTGCTCGTTTAAATGTAATTAGCATAAATGAATAATCTTTGTCGCGCAGGACACGATCTTCTCGGTGATTTTTTTTTCGTGATAATTGAAAGCAACGATACCACGTTCCACTGTTATTTTTGGAATTACCATTTTATTCTCTCTTTCTATCTTTCTTCGATGTCCAAAGGTTCATTGTTGTTCGCAACTTTATCGGCGAATGCTCGCAGGTACTGGCAGCGCTGACTAACGGTTCGACGACTTCGACGGTTTTGTACAAAAAGAAAACTCGTCGAGAAACCCGTTATCGGTGGGCTACGTTCCAGAGAGGCGGTGTATGCTAAGCATTCTGTCGACAGTGCCGATTGCATAATTACAGCGCGATAAGTAACAGCCTGTTCTTGTTTTGTCTGAGAGGAGAACTCGAACACACTTGCCGGCTATCTGCTCCATTTGTGAACATAAATACAAGCTCATTTAAGGTCGAGGTTGTAGGAACCGGCTCCATGAATGGCTGCAGGAAGAGGAATAACACCGTCGAACGTGTAGGTTTCACAATCGTGCATTCCAAGATGGCCGGTATCATACACTCTCGTTTCAATGCACCTCTAATTCCAGATTTAGTAAATCAAACGCCAAGATTTTTCTGAGGAAACGGTTAATCCGGTAGACTAAGGTGAATGTTTACGGAAGACATTTTTGATATGTATATGGGAGAGGTACTTTTTTATAATTAGGAATCTTTTTTATTTATTTGCTCTTCCTTAACTCGCTGACTACGGTAGGGGTCACGGATGACTGTTGCTGTTGAATTCAACGAAATTTCATAGGACCTTTCGAATTTTCTAACACATTCAATATTTAAATATTGACGTTAAAAACGTGAAGACCTGTTTTAAAATTATGTGATTTTGATAGATAACTTTGACTCCGGAAGAGGTGGTGATACTAGCGAAATACGGATGGAGTTCAACGTTTTAAATTGATCGAGTTTCCTTGCTCCAAATCGGTAATGCACTAATGTTTCGATGCGATGACATATGCATTTCTGGAAACGACTCTAAGTTCGAAAACAATTTTTTATCTCAGACGTTGGTTTCCTACACAACTTCCAGTTTCACTAGCTTTCATCGAAGACTGACTGTGTCAAGGACAGTAGTCCAAACTGTCAAACCAATGACCGTCAAATTTTGTTTAGAAACTGAATCACAAAAAATTGTGCAATGTGCACGATTTAACCCCACGTCCTCTGTTCGCAATTCTGAAACTTTCTTTCTCCAAAATGCCAAAGCCTTTTAAAATATCCCTCACAAATATCCACCCTCGCAGATTGCTGAAAACATTCTCAACGAGTCCAAGACTCTCCCAACACTCTGAGAACCGCTGGTAGAGTCAAAAAACCTCTAAAAATGAACCGTACAACTATCCTCGACCTTTACGAAACTAATACCTCGCCCGTTAGAAATACCATATAAATCCAGGAAAGGCCTGGCATCCCATGGAATTAGCAAACGGCAATACACCAGCCGAAGGGATTTGTCTTCCTCGAATGAAAAGTACCGTTGTCGAATTGCATAATGGAGGTTGCGTTTCTCGTTTCTCTTGAGGTCGACGGATAGCACCTTGGATGAACTTCTTTCCAAGAGGTTTGTAGCATCATTGACCAATGACCATCGTCTGGTAGCCAAGAAGTTCTCCGGCCATGAAGAGTACCGTAAGAAATATTCACACGTGGATGAAACAGAGGGGGTAGCGTCCGGTCAACGCTCTTGCACTCCCTGCTTAATGTATATAAGGCAAGAGGTTCAAACGATGCTCACGGCAGAACATTGGCAGACATGTTCGGGACGATCCTCTTAGCTCTTTCGGCGGTGACTCTCGTCAGTGCCCAGATACCTAGTCTGGGCTTCTGTCCGGAGTATGTACCCATGGCGAACTTCAATATGGAGAAGGTGAGTGCGATTTTCGATTTTAGTTTGTGTTGGATTTTTCACACTGATCGGTCAAAGAATGTAGGGGAGAGCGGGGCTAAAAGTTCCGATTTTTAGTTAACTTCAAAATTTGTTCAAATACTTGCTTTTAGTATTCATACGATGCGATCAAAATCAACTTACATATGTAACTTTGATATTAAGACAGTTATTTGGGTCATTTTTTTAGAGATTCTTTTATTATTAATTTTTTAATGCCTAAAGTCTGGCAGTTGCCCCGACTTGGGGCAAGTTGTTAACAAGCCGGGATAAGTTGTTACCATATCTGTTAAAGATATTATTTGTGAAATAAAAAACAATAAATGATTAAACCAAGTCTGTTTATTTAAGTACTACTCAACAATATCGTACGAATCATTCGTGAGATAGACCACAAATACCAAATGCGAAAATATTTTCTTACGTGGACCAGCGAGGCACGTGCTGTTCCGTTGTTCCGGGTCCCACTTGTTTGTTTAAAATTGCTATTGTCGGTGCAATGTGGGGTTCTATTTCATTACGAATTTACACAATATTCTTATGTCTTCTCCTCGCGGAGTTATTTCAATCGGAACAACTTACCTTGGTAACTTTTACCCCCGCTCTTCCCTACAGCTTTCGGTGGGTTTTGAACTACCGGGGTTGTAATGAGTAGCGGGGGATGAGTTTGTTAGAGGAAATTTCAGCTAAATATTGGCAATGTAAACGTTTTTGCACATTTCTAGACGTTCTTTTGATAAGATTCCGAAAATTCTGTGGTGTAGAGTGTACTGTTTTGAAAGAGTTGATTTTGTTAATATTGATATCAACTTCAGGGTGGGGTATCAAAGTAGCAACATTGACACTACATCTACCAAGGTGGTCAAAATGACTCGAATTGAATTTTTTGACAATGTACCTGTAATTTCTAACGCTATGTCTGTTTTAATTTACGACGTCTATCTTGAAGAGTGTAAGTCATTGAATCGATCAAGATTATTGCCACTTCATTGATTTCATTCAGATATGTTTATTTGGCAATTTCAAATATATTGAATTAACCCTCTATAGTTTGAATTTTTTATGGTATCCGCAGATGAGTTTCACGATAGCACAATTAGAAAATGATAAAAATACAATTTTTAAGTAGTAAATTGAACCTGATTTGTACACATTGAATAGTCAAGAATTTTATTATTTTTGCGAAATGAATTATAAAATTTGGCAAAGTTTAAAATTTGTCTTTGAAGAATAGAAGCTTGGTCGTGCCTTCCGTTACCTCAAACTCATAAGGGTCCGTAGAGTGTTAACCCTGTTGTTCTTCTCGGGTCTACATGACCCGAAATGGAAATTATATTTTAAGAGACAGTATGTTTCTAAGTATTAGTTTTTGATATTCAATGTATTTAACATTTACGTCTACTTATTTACGTAAAATGTATGTTTCTTAAAATGTAAACCTTTGTTCGCCGGGTCACTATGACTGGAAGGAATACGAATGTAAGATACAAATGAGCCAAACAGGGTTAAAGTAACACGAGTCGAAGCAGCGATTGTTTAATTGCATGGAAAATAATATAATTTGTAAGAAATGTAAGGAACTTTTGAGATGTGTTATATGCAGTCTGCCGATTTTTATGCATTTATGACAAATTAAATACGGCTAAAATATACAAAAAGAACATAAGATAAAAATATATCTAAAATATCCAAAGTATGGTATTTGTTGTAATATTTATTGAGTGCAATAAATCCCTAGATAGGTTTTCCTGTCTCACCTGCATTTGTGAAACTCGAAATTTGCATAAACATCCGCAGTCTAGTTATATGTTTCTGTCAAGAATGAAATTATTCTTGTTTGCGGTTGGATTTACGCGGCAGAACCTTTTAGATCAGGTCGTCTAACGCTGTTACGATATAATAGTAAGGTAACAATTGGTCGACATCAATTGATGCAATTATTCTATCCTAGTTCTTGGGTGTCTGGTACGAGGCAGAGAGGTATTTTCAACTCACCGAAGTAGTATCTCGATGCGTTATGGCTAATTACACGAGAACCCTCGACGGTAAATTGCGTGTGAGCAATGAAGTCACAAATCGATTGTAAGTAATTCAGATGAATGAAAATGAATGGAAACCCATCAGATTCAATATCAGCAATTCAAAACTCAATGCATGGAACTTAAATCCTACGAAAAGTTGTTAGACAAATTCACTAAAAATTTGGTAAACGATTAATAGAAGTTACTAACAATTTAAATGATAAATGATGCAAGTTACTAACAATTTAATTGACGACTAACATAAGTTAGTAATAATTAGTACAAGTTACTTTGAATCCGCGTATTTAGCACTGGAATCAAGAGAGTACTCGAGGGTGAAATCAAGAAGGCAGCGTCAAAGGCCGAAGAAGGAAAGCTCCATGTAAAATACACAATACCATTGACACCAGAAACGAAATATTCTGTATTGGAAACAGATTACGACACATATGCAGTTTTATGGAGTTGTTCTGGTATTGGGCCGTTCCACACGCAGAATGCCTGGATCATGACCAGAGAACGATTGGCACCAGGATCGACATTACAAAAGGTATTTTTCATATAAACTACGAAAGTAGCATGTATCGATTAATCATTCCTAAAATTCAATTTTCAAAATCAAGTACAATTATGTCAATATTTTCTATCACAACGTAACCAATTCCATTTGAAATCTACGAGAAGACTCGTTACCGTAATTGAATCACCCTTTGATTCTTTATTACCGATACTCCCGATTAACCCCTTTAGTGCTGACCGAAAAATTGATTGAATTATTGACAAATGTAATCGCGAATAAAAAAATTGTCATTTGGCAATAGTGTAGATAGAACACGCAATATAGAGCATAAACAGTGTATTTACAATTATCTATGATAAAATTACCGACATCGTATCGGAAACTGGACATTAACCCTTCGATGCCTAGTGATAGCACGACTGCATACGACGATATATCATCGTCCGGCACTAAAATGGTTATTGCAAGGGATCGGAAGCAAGTCACTTGAGGGGAAATCGCACTGCGAGACAAAGAGAGAAAAGAAAAAGCCGTGGAACTGAGTGCGACATGACGATATCGATCGTGAAAATCGAAACATTCACGTACGCACGATATTTTTATTATCAGATTGATAGACACCGATTTTACCTACTTAAATGAATGTGAATAGCTACGACTATGATTGAAGAGGACAGTAGACATATAGAATAGAAAGAGATAGGTAGTGAGAGAGCAGTCTCCCCTTACGTCCCAAGTGACTTCTTTCTGATCCCTTTCTATAAGTGTATGTTCTTGAAAATTAGCAAATTTCAAAACCAGTGAAATACATTTTCAATTACTGCGCCATTTGATATTTTATATTTGTACTTCCATGAACACCAAGTATACCCTTTCATTGTCACAGGCTTATGGAGTGCTGGATAAGTACAAAATTTCGAAGACGTTCTTCGTGAAAACCGATCAAGATGACTGCGCGTACTTGGAGGGTAATCCAGTAAAACCAAATACACCAGAGCAACCAGAGGAAGAATCTCCAGCCGAGGAGGAATCTCAGGAAGTCAAAAACCAAAACAATGGAAATTACAGATCCGCCGTGACGCCAGACGCACCAGAAATAATTATCGATACGAAAAAGGCTGAAAAAGCGAAGTCGAAGCCGTTGATAGAGGAGGCACCAACTGTTGTGAGTGCACAGGAGAAAGAGGTAGCACAACCGGCTCAAAAGATTCCCGAAAGGATTTTAAAGGCTGCCGAGACATCCGTTAAGACGGTCAAAGAGAAGTTGCCGGAAGAAGAAATAATCGAGGAGAAGAAGAAGCTTGAAGAAAGTTCGAAAGAAGCGGAAAAGACTGCCTAAGAGGAAGAGTTCATTTGAAAATGACATTTCGATTTGTTGCATGCACAAAAACTCATTTAAAGGGAATAGGATATTTATCCGAATACTTTGGCTCGTAGCGGTTCCTTATCGGAAACCAGTCTCGCCTTAGTATTAATTTCATTATTCGTTTCGAGAATTATCACTGCCGTGGTGCATGGATGTAGGGGTTGGGAAGGTGCTTCTCTTAAGTTTACTGTACAAATGTGAAAAAAGAAAACAAAGATAAATAAATTGTTACATAAAATGTTATCGCGAAAGAAAACGAGATTTAGTTATTTTTTTTCCTTTTATGTTATTATTATTATTATTGTCTTAACGTTATTAAGCAGATGTGCCAAATGGACGAAAAGGTAAACGTATGAATTATGAAAATGGGATCAAGTATTGAGTGCCGAGAAAAAAAAACATTTTAAACGAAAGCAGTTAACCTATTTCTTTCCTTTCCAAATATTCTATCATTGCACTGAGAAAAGAAAAATAAGCAAGATTGTGCAAAATATAAATTATAGAATTTATGTTTTTGTAGAGTTCAATTATTTAGGAAGTTATCACTATAACTGTAAAGTCTGCTTTGCAAATTTATTTCATGGTTGGTCTATTATGTCTAATGTTAAGGACACTGACTCATAAATGAACGTAAGGAGGCTACATAACGGCGATGTATCGTTTTATTTCGCGATATACATTTTCACCTGACATTCGATCTAATTCCGCGATCTCAATTTCTAACAAGGTCGAGGCAAAGTAAGTCTAGGTAAATAAATGGGATTGAATACATCGTATTTAATTAATATCGAGTCACTATCAGATATTACGATGATTAAATACGTTTAGCTTGAAGCTATGAAAGAGGAGGAGGAAATACGTTTGTAGAAGAAGAAGAAGAATGTAGAAGGATCATGATGTTACGGTGCAGTGAGTTCAGAAGAATTAAGACATTGTAATTAGGAGGTAGATAAGTTATTATTACAAATACGTTAACGCCTGTGTAAATGTAAGAATAATAAGAAAGTTAACATTGCCTTAACACCAATTCAATTTGCATCACCACTAACATTGCAGATATGCATCATTGTCCGTCAATATTTACCGACTATGAAACGTAGTTACTCGTTAAATTTATGTTAATTCAATAATAGAAAATTTTGTTTTTACAACAGTTAGTAACAAAGAAAAGTAACATTAAATACGTTAAAATGAAATAGTATTTGTAAGCATCTCTACGGAAACGTTGTTTTCTTTTTGAAATATTGTTAAAGCTAATCTTTATGCGCTCCTTTTCACGGGGACATCATGGTACACCAATGATTATCACAAGAGAGATTCATAATTTTTTAAACCATACCCAATAACGAGAATTTGAAAGAAGCAAAGTTTAAAAGTAAGAATCTGAAAATGTCCGATCGAATTGGAAAGATAAAATGAATCATTCGGTATAACAAAACCGCAACCACAGGTAATGTTTCACAGAGAGAAAACACCATTAAATACATTTAACACGGCAGATATCTCACAAACTTTGAGACTTACAACTGTTAAACGTCAACCGTGTCAAGCAGCGACGGAACTCTGAGAAAAATCCTTTAAAAACTGGGTTCACGCGAAGACTGAGGAAAATGGTCCCGGTATCTCGGAGGATCGGTTAAGAGACGATTGGTCGGTGGCGAATTCGAGTCGCAGAGTTGGGTTTCTTGAACTTTGAACGTACCGTTAGTGACCCACTAACTGACAGAAATCTTCCGAACGCATCCAGTCAACCTTCACAGGTTCGTCTGCGTAAAACAGAAGGCAAGAAGCGGGAAGAGCAGTCACAAGCGAACAGTTCGTCGCGTGAGAAGTGTAACTGTCAACTTTGGTTTATTGCTGTCAATCCATTAATTCTACTGGCTTCCGGATCAAAAACCACGATAAGATCGGTATGTTATTCGTTTGAAGGAATTTCATTAACATGTGTGTTAATAATGTTTGCAGGTTTAATTTGAATTTTTTATTGATTTTTGAAGAATTGCGGGAGAGATGAATGAGATGAGGAAAATTAGGAATAGAAATTATGGTTTGCTTGTTAAAATATATTGTAAGTTTAATTTGAAGGCATAAAGAATTTCAATTTTAATAAACATAGAGTAATAATAATGGTATAATATAAACGAGCAAGCTTTTATTGTTTCATCACGAAGCAGTGTGCGATAGGGGTATTAATTAATATTATACGACAGCAATTAACAATTTTCACAAATTTTTTCATCATTAGGGAAATATATTGTGAGTTTAATTTAAAGGCAAAATATAAATTTTCAATGTTAATAAAGAGATTGTTTCATCTTGAAACAGTGTGCGATATAGGAATTAGTTAATATTATACAACAGGAGTTAGCAATTTTTAAAAATTCTGTCCTCATCGGAGAAATGTATTGTGAGATAGAAGAATTGATTAATATTATACGACAGCAATTAGCAATTTTTAAAAATTGTGTCACCATTGGGGAAATGTATAGTGAGCTAAATATAAATTTTCAATGTTAATAAAGAGATTGTTTCATCTTGAAACAGTGTACGATAGAGGAATTAGTTAATATTATACGACAGCAGTTAGCAATTTTTAAAAATTCTGGCTCATCGGAGAAATGTATTGTGAGATAGAAGAATTAATTAATATTAAGTATACGACAGCAATTAGCAATTTTTAAAAATTGTGTCTTCATTGGGGACACGTGTTGTGAGTTTAATTCGAAGGCGAGATATAAATTTTCAAAGTTAATAAACAGATAGAAATATAACGGGAAACATAAGCAAACAAGTTTGTATTGTTATGTTTCGAGGCACCATGCAACAGATGAATGAAATTAATATTTTGAAATGCCAATTAGCAACTTTAAAATATTGTTTGTGAAAGACAATTGCAAATTTTATTTGAAGAAGAGCTGAAGGACGTTTGCAATGAACATCTTATTTTTCACATTTTGAAGTATTCTATGAGATGAAATTGCGAAGTGGATAAAATTAAGGTTTAAGGAACTTGAAGAAATTATGGTTTGTTTGTCAAAATAAATCGTCAGTTTAATTTGAAGGTGAGAGATAGACTTGGAAGAAATTCTGATGTATGAGAGATGAATGAAACTGAGGTTCAAGACGGAAATAAATTATTTTGAGAATTTACGGCTCGTTAGCATAAAATAGATCGTGAATTTAATTTGAATGCGAGACGCAGAGAGTTTGCAGAGAATCTCTTAATGTTACGTGTTGAAGCTGACAAGGAGAACGCAAGGCCTTCGGGTCACCGATTTTATTGAAATTTTATATACTTGTAGAGTAAGTCGTATTGATTAAGAATATACCCTATTATAGGGGCAGACGGTCAATACTTTTTAAGATATTTATAATTAAAGTTTCATTTTTAGTATAAAAATATAATAGTTAATTAAAGTATCAGATATAAACGAGATATATAAAAAATGTTAAGAAAATATTCAGGAGACATAAAAAATATATTTAAAGAACGTTAAGAAAATATTTAGGAGACATAAAAAAGATATTTAAAAAATGTTAAGAAAATATTCAGGAGATATAAAAAAGATATTTAAAAAATGTGAAGAAAATATTTAGGAGATATTGTGCCGCGGTAGAAATTGGTACTGAATTCAACAGTTTTTGATAAGAATGCCAATGAAACTTTAATTACAAATATCTTAAAAACTATTGACCGTCTGCCCCTATAATAGGGTATATTCTTAATCACAACGACTTACTCTACGAGTATGTAAAATTTCAAATAAAATCGGTGACCCGAAGGCCTTGCGTTCTCCTTGTGAGTGCGGCTCATGAATCAAATCTACTTCCAGAAGTAAAAATCAATAAATAATAGGAATCACAATGTCCAAATAAAGCACAGATATTTTTGTGAGAGTCTGCAAGCATTGATATTGAAGCATTATCAGAGGGTGTATATTCTGTGGTATTGAACTTCATTAATACGATTTAATATTGTTATAGTTACTATCTGCCTTATAATCTGATTGCAATTTTCAGTTGTCTGTACTATATCACTGTAAATAAAAATTGTGGACAACTATGATCTACGTACAAAACTCGGTCATTAACTAAATAAATTGTGGACAACTACGATCGACGTATAAAACTCGGCCACTAATTAAATTTTACGATAAATAAAAGAAAACCGCACGTTTATTTCTTTAAGTTCGTGCATGCGCGTATAAATTTAATTAAATCATGTGACAGTGTTTCAAAATTATGTATTACGATCTACAATGCACTGTTTTATACCTTCGAAACGATAGACACTTACGAAAGTCCCCAGCCGCAAAATGCTGGAAAGGGTTAAAAATTAAAGTTAACCCTTTGCCCTGCAATGACGTGCGGCACTCGCCACGCAGTAAATGGAATAGAAAATTTTTTTTTTCTCCCATAACTGTTATATTAAATACATCAGTGAGTCAAGAGACGTTGAATTTACTTCTATGCTATTAACCCTTTTAGTGCCGACCGAAAAAATTGATTGAATTAATGACAAATGTAGTTGCGAATAAAAAGAACTGTCATTTGGCTATAGTTTCATATAGAACAAGCAATATAAAGCAGAAACTAGGTCTTTACACTAATCTGCCATTAAATTACTAATGTCGTATTGGAAACTGAATATTAACCCATTCGAGACCAATTACACACCGTGTGCAATGCATTTCCGAGCCAAAAAGACCGACTGCACGCCGTGTGTGCAATGATCTTGAATTGCAATTATCAGTCATTATAGAAAAAACAGCCCTCGAAATAAAACTAGTTTAAAATAAAAGGTATCTTACAAATGTGTAAACATTACGTTTGGTATTTGGTTCAATTTCGACCCTAAAGTAGGTGACCCAAAGCCACGATCATTAGAAATACAAGAAGTGGTACACATAAAGCCAAAAGTTATCGGTCTTTCTGGATAGTCTCCAAAAAAATGCACGGTCTCGAATGGGTTAACTATTCTATTTCCAGTGTTAGCACTATTACTAGCGACGATATATCGTCGTCCGGTACTAAAAGCATTAATATTAAGTTAAGGTATACGGTGTGTCGAAAATCAATGACAAATTATTATTCCAACGACTATTTTCAGACTTATTGGGTGTTTTATCGCCAAAGAAATTGTAGCGCAAGGGGCTAAACTTTTTTATTAGCTTATTGAATTTGTTGAATAGGTAAAAGGTCTGTCAGATAGAAATGACCCATTTTCTTACAAATTAAAATTCAACTTGCAGTTCTGCGATTAGGTTTTCGGTGCATGAGAAAACAGATGCACGCGTATTACCGTCATTAGCCGACGTGGCACATCTACCAGTTCAAAATAAATGCACATCTGTTTTTAACTAGCAGGTGTAAGACAGTGATCAATGATGGTAATTCATGTGCTTCTTTTTTCGTATGCGTCTGTGTCCTTCCGCTTAAAAACTCAATCATGGAACTAGAACTTTAACATCAATTTGCTAGAAAGCGGTTCATTTTTGACCCACGATTCCTTACAAAAGTTATACCTACGCAACGAGACGAATGCAATAAACCAATAAAAAAGTTTGACTTTAATTTATAACTCTTTCCTGGCTTTTGCCACCGGGTTCTTTAACAATTATCTATCGATCAGAAGGTATAGAATATCGTCTGGAAGGCCGTGGTAAATTATTTTAACCCCTTGCCGTACTATTTCTTGTCTGACTGCCTTCGCAATGATTAAAAATTAAATTGTTAATATAAAAATTGACCAGTGATTCCGGATATATCGTATGATTTAACACAATATTAATATTATAGAAATAATTTTATCGTATTACAGCTCGCAGATATATTCAATTTGATAGATTTTGCAAAACTTGAATATTTCTTATCCAATTTATCGCATCACGAGTGTCACTCGTTATTGTACGGCAACGGGTTAAAATACCCTGTACAAGAACGCCGTTGTAAATATTAATGTTTAACGTATCTACTTCGTGTTTAATTTACCAAGAAATGGTATCTATTTGCATACAACATTAGGCAGTTTTCAAATTTCTTCATTAAAAACCGGAATAAATCTTTCTCCGACAATGTATTCTAATAAGGACGTTTTACATACAACTGAACTATCGCGCCAATAAAGTATGTATATCAATACTTTGTTGTTCTAAGTATGGCATACCTGCTTTACACGTAGCAAATAATTATGCGGTAGCATTAAATTGTCGTACCAGCACACAATGTGCATCAAACGCGTTCCAGACAACACAAGAGTCATTCTGCTCTGCATCAAATTGTTCAAACAACGGTGACGATGTAAGTAATGCTATAAATGCATTTTTAATACGACCTCTACGAAGTTAGGGTTAATCGAACTTTCTGCATATGCATCGACTGCAATTTTCTTGCGAACATTGTTACACACGTTTCATGTTAATAAACGTGAATACTGCGTAACAATACCGTGGTGGAACATCTGTTACATTTATAATTACATATGTATATCATACTCTGTTATACTAATACTTACGCATGCGTAGCACATAACATGTAATTAGCCGCAAGTAAAACACAATAGATATCGGTATGGTTTTTCCTTTTGTGTTACAGAGACAGCAATATGTTTCAAGGGTTCCTGATTTTAGTCATTGCAAGTGCAACAATGGCACAGGTGCCGTTTTTAAGGACGTGTCCCAATTTGGAGACCAAGGCGAATTTCGAAATTGAAAAAGTACGTATCTCGAACACATCTATGCGTATGGTTCCAACTGCTGCAATCTCTTAACGAGATTTCAAACTAAAGGAACTAGATATTAACACATTGCACGATGTCTAAATATCAGCCAATTAATTTCCTATATTTGATAATGTTGCAATTCAAGTCAATAACAAATTTAACCCATTAAGGTCCAAAGTTGCGTTAACGCAACATTTCATTTCTAATTTTTTTCGGGGAATCGGATAAATTTAATTTATATTTTCACCTATGTCATAGTATAAGAACATACCAAAGGCTTAATTTAGGCACTATAAGATACCACGTAAGCCTAAAGTTGCGTTAATGCAACATTATGTAACTCAAAAACTGGTTATAAATTTCTTTCTTCATTTCAATGTTTGCACCTTAATGGGTTAAATTCATTCAGTAATGTAAAATTCAAATGAAACGATAATGCCTTTCTTGTTTGTCACTTTACCATTTTCCTCAAGACAGAATAATATGAGAGTTCCCGAGTCGAAAAGTCCAGCCTAAAAAGAAACTTCAAATCCTAGATTCTTTTGATCTCTCATTTGCCGCTTAATTATGTATACCATTTTGAACCTCAAAATCCTCAACTAGTGTCTACGCGCCTCAAAGTTCTGTAAATATGATTTTTAGGAGTTATATAGACTGATCAGGTAAAATTTTTATTCCAATTTAATCTGACATCCCCTAAAAATATTTCAGAAGTTCCAAGTCTGTCGACTCATATTCTAAAAATAGGGCTTTCAGGAGCAAGTTGGAATTAAATTATCATTTTATTCCATATAAATTCTAAATCTCCTAAACCAAATTAATTTTTAGTATATCGAGTATTTTTTTGGACCTCGATCATTCCACTCCAATTCCAATCCAATTCTAAAGCTTCGCATTATAGAATGCTGAGGATTATTTTGGACTGTATGAAGCCTAAATTGCTCCTAAACTAGGTAAAAGTGGCAAAAAGTAACAAGTGTAGGGCGATTGTGGAATTAAAATTTGCATTCTCTTATATGTAACATATTTTTCCATATTCAGCCTAAATATCCTAAGTTATTTGGTAATTTAGGAGGATTTTGGGCTGAAATTTTCGACTCGGTTAATCGGTAAAATCTACAATCTTATATCTGAAATCCCGTATTATCGCAAGACCGGCGTGCAATGTGTTAAAGTCAATTTTTTCAAAACGAACCGTGATACTGACTTACTTATAACACGGTACAACCTGCATTTAGAAAGCTGTTCCGAATAGGTCAGTAAAATCATGTATCGGGCACAAGTAATAACTCCCCGAAGGCTTATAAAATCAGTGAAAATTATTTTCACCCGTGTGTTTTAATTTCCATGTAGTATATGGGGAAATGGTACGAAGTCGAGAGGTACTTCGCTTTCTTTGAATTTGGCGGGAAATGCGTGACGGCGGCTTATAGTCCTGGCGAGAATGGCACGATAAAGATTGTTAACAGGCAAATTTCTGCTTTGTGAGTATATTCCTTTATTCTTCTATGTACATATAGATTAAGTCACTTCACATGATGCCATCTCATTTGCAAGTGTTCGGAAAATATGCACTATCGCTGTTACAAGATCGAATTGCAAATGATACGAGGTGAAATTAATGATGTAAAACTAAACGTATTTCTTTTTCCATCCGTTTAGATCGGGAATTGCATCAAGCATTGAAGGAGTTGGAACGCCTGTTGGAAAAGATGGTGAGCCAAAGTTAAGCGTCGTCTTTCCGTCATTACCTGTTCCCATAGATGCACCATACTGGGTCCTCGATACCGATTATACGACCTTTGCAGTTGTATGGAGTTGCACGAACTTTGGAGTATTCAAGTAAATAATTATGTTATGTAACACTAGCCTTGATTGTACACCTTTAGACTGGTGAACATTTATAGAAAAACTTACCATATAATTATCTCTGATTTTTAAAATCATGATAAAATCTTATCGTATTCTGCCAAGAACTATGTGCTAGAAATGGGATGTTATTGTGGAAATTAATATTAAAGCTACAGTTGTTTGTGGCTGGCTTTAGATGAACCTTAGAGCTTAGCGATATAAATCAATTTCGAGATGAACGTGTAACAGAGCACATTTCACGGTCCTATTTACTTTTTAAAGCCGAATTCTATTACATTGATTTATCTGGATATTTCTTATAAAGAAGTTGATTTTTCGCTTAAGTTAATACGGATTAATGGAAATCGTTGGTTGATTTAAGCTATGTTGATGCGCCTATCCGATTCATAATTAATGATTTTAAGTAAGAAGTGCACAATTTTGACAACCACAAATGAAGATTAAACCTATGTAGATCGAATTATTTGCTGCATGTGAAGATCCGTTGGATGATAGTGCATTACAAAATGATAAAATTACGATGTTAAATAATGGATTTAACTTTATTTTTAAATATTGAATCGTAAGGATGTGCACAGTACACAATAGTTATAAGAGTTGTGGTATTCGGCAAAGCTGAAAAATTGACTTTGAAGAGTGAAATTTTAGAAGTGTTTTATGTTACGTCATAATCACAATGGCTCATAGAATATTAAACGGAATTAAAGCAAAGATACAGATATCGTGTCAGACGTCATGAGACAAGAAAAAGTATTTTTTTTTGCTCATTTCTGCAAACGAAAAATAAAGTATTAGCGGCGCAGCACGTAACGTATCAACCTTTCTGACGTGGAAAAATTATTATTTGGACAAATATTTACATTGAAATTATTCCACAATTCATTATAAATCAATTAAAAATTAAAATTTACATAGGAAAATTATTATTTGGACAAATATGTAGATTAAAATGATTCCATATTTCGTTATAAATCAATTAAAAATGTTTATGAACTTCATTCTTAATTTTACAGCACACGAAACACCTGGATCCTGACGAGGGAACCGCAACCGCCGGTTTCGGTTTTGCAGAAAGCTTATCAAGTTACAGATAGAAACGACATAAGCAGAGCATATTTCATTCGTACGGATCAAAAGAACTGTCCGGCTTCCAACTAAGGGAAATTCTATCCATGAAAGGTCGCTCGAACGAAAGTTCAGTTTGCCATAATTGTAAAATATGTTAAATTATTCTATAGTATTATATGATTAAAACTAATTCGAAACGCGTGCTCAATTTTTAGGTAATATTATATTCTTCTGCTACTTTGTAGTCGATGTAAAGTGATATATTTATTAAATTAATATTGCAATCTACTCGAACATCTCGTTTGTCTTAATCATTCAAAACCGGCTTCATAGCATAGACATATTTGCAAATACAAAGCATGTATCTAACTTAAATATATAGTGTACATACTACAATAGTATAAACATACATAATGCATAGAATGTCATCGAATATCGTATAAATATTCTTGATGGCATTCATAAATCTTTTTTAGCTGCGTTTATAATTAATATAGTATCTGCACTGCATTAACAATGGTAAGAAACGAAATTCCATCGATAACGTCGGTCATGATACTGAAATGATAACAGAAATCTTATAATCTAGTTATAGTAAAATTCTGTTTCTGTCTAATTTATTAGTATTTCATTTGCACTATTCTTTTCAGAAGAATAAAATTCTTTGTTTTACAAAAATTCCTACCGTCCCCATATGCTAAACTGTAAAATCAACGAACCTAATCATCCACGTCCAGATGTCGCGACGTGCATCGACGACTGGAAATCAGACGTAGGATCAGAACAGGTACCTGTAGGTCGGTAAAACTATAAAAGAATTATAACAACCTTCTACCAAAGATCCACAAAATATCAAATATTTCCTTGATCCAATCTACTATTCCTAAAACCTCCTATAAATTCAAATTCCTCAAAAATACAGATGACAATAGCATAAGAAATTCTGTATCTCATCCAACGATACTACAGTTCATCAAAAAGTAATAAAGAAATAGTAACTGTGAGATCAAACTCTTCGCACGAGTCCCACCAACTTTCCTGTTTGTACAAAGACAAAATGAAAGATTCCGGTCCGGTATCGCAACATTCTCCCACGTTAAAAATGCAGGAAATATCCACGGATGAAATAAATCGAGCGTCCGCCACCGAAAACATGGTGCAACAATACTGTTAAATTAAACAAATAACGCGCAAGAAGGGTGTGGTCGCGTGTTAGCTGTCCCTAACGCTTTGTCACGTGTCGTCCGTGCAAACAGACACCATTCAATTGCGGACCTGCAGGATATTTCATCAGAGGTGCATTGTGCATCGAGAAAGAAGAGCCGGGAGATCCCACGAATCACCCCACAAAAACGGGATCGTGTGGAAAGAGAGACGGTATAAATATCATTGTCATCGACGATCCCCTGCTGGGAGCTGAACGTGTTTGATTATGTCGGTTAATTGATATTTTTTATTCATAGAACGTAGCCGAACGTGCAGACGTCCTTTTCATATCATTGTGGCATTAAAAGTACGAGATACTACTAGACGCGTGCGAGGACTGTAAGTCTTTCCATCGATTCTCGATAATATTTTCCTGTCTCGTTGGAAAATAAATAATGCGAGGGACACGTCGGATACTATATGGGACACATTGGTAGACATGGAAGGGGTGTAGGATCAAGTAATAATTTTCATTTAGTAAATATACTTTGAGATATTATTAATGACCTTCCCTCTTCAGAAATCTAAAACAGAATGGAATCACAAATTTTCTGTGATCAAGAAAATAAAAATTGCAATGGGAGAAACGACAGAAAATATAAATACAGTTCTACCTTTGTCTTTTTATATTTCCCGGTTTTAACTGCAACGATAATTTCACATATGATTTAATGTTTTATATGACTTCCAAAACATCGAATCTATGATACACATCGAATAGGGCAAATGTCTAGAGAGATTTTAACTCGGATTAACAATTTCCCCAGTAGAAAGAAATTTTGGCAGCGATTTGATAGATCAGTTGTCTATTTGTACGACAAATTTGAAATATCTTCCAAAATTTGTTCGCCCTATCAAGAGATCCAAAACTAAACGAGATGCTCGAAGGAAGCTACTATCTATTAACGCGTCGGTCGATTACAAACGAGCAGACGAAAAGTCGTTTTGTCTCTTCGAAATAGGTGTTTTTGTAATCGGCGCGATCAACGACGATAAATTAAAATGCGGTAGAATCTAAATCAGAATCTAGATAGAAAGGGCAGAGCCTCTACCGTGATTCCAGGGACCCTTCTTCAAATTTAACTGGTTGCCCTTCTCGTCCCTCGCTTCCCTTACCAAACAAAACGAGAGAGAGTCGGAACGAAAGGTGCGGAGAGGGAGAGTGAAAAAAGGGAGAAAGAACGAAGGGAGATCGTAGTAACAAGAGAAGAGTGACGAAGGAGGACGAACGATCGTCTCTCGGGGCCCGAATATCCGCATAGGGCCCTTCGGTTTTCGAGCAGCACCGGCCCCTAATAACAGGGTACACCGAGGCTAAACAAACATACACGCCCCTGGCATCTCTTGCTGAAAGAGTGCACGAGAGAGCAATGTAAAAAAAGAAGAAACAATTTAGCCACGCCACTTAAAGGATGCAAGGTGAAGTTTGATAGATATATACTAAAAGATCGTAGAGGAAAAGGAGAGACGATGATGTACTTGCTTAAGCAACTTGGAGGATACTTTGCGGATGAAAAGGGAGATAAAGGAACATATAATAATAGAAGAGAAAAATACGAATAATGAAGAGATAAAGGTAACAGGATTATTAGTATACTCCAAAGCAGTCTTTGTCAATTGAAACACGCTGGGTGAACGATAAAGGAAATTCATTTGATTAAATTCGTTTATCATGAAACATAAGTCGCATGAGATTAAAGAGAAACGGACACAGGACTGAATTATTGTTAAGAAAATCCTTTCAGCGTGGCAAAGAATAAGTATCCGTTATTTTATCTCTTTCATCGATATCGGCGATTCACCTGAACGTAGATAAATGGATGCAACGGGCTTTGATAACGAGGGCAATCTGAGGTAAAGTAATTGGCTCGACGATTTCTCAGTAGAAAATGACTTCCTGATGTAAATAACCGGCTGGGGCTCCTTAAGCATCTTTTGATCGGCTTTATCGATGAGAATGCAAAAGCAGGACAAAGAAGAGAGGCTTCTTTCAACATCTAGCTGCAAGAGAGTACGGTATATCGACACGGTTAAGACTCTATTTTTATTTCGGGAAGGGCCATACGAATAATGTTGGTGGTAGACCTACTTTGTGTGTAATCTACCGTAAATAGGTACGTACTGTGCGAATGAACGCTTCAAAATGGAATTTTTTGTTGCACTCTGATTCTATACTGGGTTTTCCTTCCACGTGTATTTTTCAGAACTTTGAAATTTACGGAAAAGTCGGGGAGGATAAAGGATTTTTTAAATTTTATTGGGGAAGGACTGTTTGGGTAAAATCCTGACTTAATAAATATCGTCTAACTGCTATTGTTCTAGAATCACAAAGTTATCGCAAGGAGATTGTCGAGCTAAAATTATCTGGTTCTTTTTCTGCAATGTTTATCTTTGTACCGTTTCTTGTCAATTCCTATGTACAATTGAGAATTTAAACGTAACTAAATATTTTCCTACGATCAGCTTGAAAAAGAATATTTTTGTGAATTGGAAAAGAAACTTTGTCCAACGAGAAGTCGAACGAGAGGAACCTTTCTCCTCGACTTTTATAAAAGATCTTCTGAAGAGTCGAAATACACTTTTGTATCTTGAGAGATAGGAAATCGTGAGAAACCATCCCTATTCCGGGCGCAATCTTTTGTAAATAGCACGATTGAAAGTCCAAATGGGAAATCATGCTTATCTCTGTGCTCCTAGCCACTTTTTCTCCAAGATACATTTTGTTGAATGTTAGACCCAAAGAAAATCTTAGAAAATGCATCCGAATTTTGAATTACTACTGGTGAAACTCATCTGTGTGTATATTTTCTTTTATCTTATTCCTAATTTTTTAACACTAGATTCACGAGCGTTAAATCTCAAATATATAAAATAGTTAAGTAGTATACACTCAAACATATTAAATAGTTTCTTTAAAAAAAAGAGGGGTCAATGGGTAAAGCAAATGATCAATTAAGTAATTTGCGTATTACAAGGTACACGTAAAATATCTACTGTAACGTTTCTCATTTTGAAAAACCTTTAATAAAACATAGGAATCCGTCAATTTGACAGTTTCCATACATCTAATGTTAATATACATATATTCCGATAAACCGAAAGAGATACATTATTAGCTATGTTTAACAATATTGCTGCATCCCCGAGTCGAAAATTTTAAGCCCAAAATCCTCCTAAATTACCAAATAACTTAGGATATTTAGGCTGAATATGGAAAAATATGTTACATATAAAAGAATGCAAATTTTAATTCCACAATCGCCCTAAATTTGTTAATTTTTCCCAGTTTTGCCTAGTTTAGGATCAATTTAGGCTTCATACAGCCCAAAACAATCCTCAGCATTCTATAATGAGGAGTTTTAGAATTGGATTGGAAATGGAGTGGAATGATCGAGGTCCAAAAAAATTCTCAATATTTGATTTTTGGAGATTTAGGATTTATATGGAATAAAATGATAATTTAATTCCTACTTGCTCCTGAAAGCTCTATTTTTAGAATATGAGTAGACAGACTTGGAACTTCTAAAATATTTGTAGGGGATGTCAGATTAAATTGGAATAAAAATTTTACCTGATCAGTCCATATAACTCCTCAAAATCACATTTACAGGACTTTGAGGCGCGTAGACACACTAGTTGAGGATTTTGAGGTTCAAAATGGTATACATAATTAAGCGGCAAATGAGAAATCAAAAGAATCTAGGATTTGAAGTTTCTTTTTAGGCTGGTCTTTTCGACTCGGGTTAGTTTGAAAATTAAGTTTAACTTCTTACCATGGTGAAACAGTGAAAGATGTTAGCTAATAAACATATTTTCATATTCCGAGTAAAATAATAAAAATTTCCCAGTGGCTACGAGGAAAAATTTGATCGAAAACGGTTAAAATTCAACGATTAAGTTGACTGAGTTATGATTGAATTTAACAACAAACACTGAGACACAGCGAAACCGGCAGTAATTTCCTCGTGGAAAGTCTGCCTCGTGGAATTCTACGGCTGACATTTGATGTCGATTTACTCGTGTTATTTTACCATTTCTTAAAATGAAAGCCAAAAGGTATGTGCCGCACTCACAAGGATTTTCAAGCCCGCCATGTAATCAAGGAAAGTAAAGATACAAGAGAATGGAACGTTGGTCGGCAGACATTACGCCTTGCATTTAAGATTCATTGTTTCCGAATAGACACTGCCAGATATATATAACCACAGTTCCTTTCATACCTTTAAAGCAGTGCAATATTATATACTTTATTCCAAGACCACGTGGTATTAATTTAAATTTTTCGGGCAAAAGTAATTTTTTCCACGGGAAAAATAAAGAGTAATTTTTAACACTATAACTTAACGGTGTTAAATCATATATTTGAATATATTAAATAAGTACTTTGGAAAGATAGAAATCAAGAGGTGAAAAACATAATCGATTTGACCATCTGTTCTTTTTAAATCAACGTAAAATATTTGCTCTATGACACCTATAAACTTGGAGAATTTTTTGAAAACATTGCGAATCAGTCATTTTCACTTGCGTGGGAGTTCTACTCCATATTAAATTATATATTAAAAATAATAATAATAATAAGTATATTAAAAATAACTATTGCTAAATTATTTCCTTGCGAAACGTTAATTTTTAATTATAAAATATCCTATAGTTTATACGTACAAGGTTACTTTTTAAAAACAAAATTTTACATACGTATAAGATATATATATATAAATACTGGAAATAATTGCAATAGAATTTGCAGCGTTTAAAAGTCTCATCAAAACCATACAGAAATTGTCGAGGAAACAGTAATTGGTATAGGAAGAGCACTAGTAACAAGGAGAGGTATAGCGGTAATACACTTTATTCAGCTTCTGCAGCGTTATTTGCGCAAATGAGCTCACGCTTTATCGTGCAGTGCAATCAGATTAAATTGCGAATCGTACTGAAAAACAACCTATAAAAACGACAACATCCCTAATAACAACAGCGTGCACGACGTATCCCCTGATAAACGAATGAAAATTGGTTTTCGAAGGATAGACCATTGTAATTTTTTTCTTTTTTTTTTCAATGAAAAGGTACATGGCAATATGATCAGGAATAGCACACTCCATCTTGCCGAGTGTATCGCACGGATTTCACAGAGGCTTCTTAATTTAAATGGAAATACGAAGCGTGGAAGTTAAATGCCTTGGGGGTCGATCCATTTGTCTCTAGCACGTGTAAAAGACCAGCGAAAGAGACGCGCAAAATGCCAAGAGAACGAGGGTTTGAGTAAAAAGATGCCAGGAACGACGTGGAGGAGGGTACGGAGGAAGAAGAAGAGGAGGAAGGTAGATGAGACAAGAGGCATTCTGGTTTGTGGGCACAGTCGCTGCCTGCAGCCCACAATTATGATAATAGCCCCTGAGTCCTGAGTCTTGTTAGGCCAACGTGCAGCCAGCTCTTTTATCTATATCTTCTTATTTTCAGGCTCACCCTACCCCACCCCTTACCTACCGCAACTTCTACTTTCACCCCTTTGCATCGACATAAGGTCAGTCGGGTTCAAGCTGATCGAATTTCTAGGAAGAAACCGCGACCCGAATTTTACTGCTTGTTCTTAATTCAATGAAAAGTCCAATTAGTACCGAGTGTTTTTAACCTGATTTCCTAACGTTTCGACGACTTCGAGATGATAAAGGAAGAGAAATCTAAATTGCATTCGATTTGCTTGTAATCCTTTCTCGATGAACAATTTGTGATTTTAACCCATTGCCTTACAATGACATGTGGCACACGTGATGAGGTAAATGAAATAGGAAATTTTTAAGTTTTCTAAAAATTATGAAATTGAAAATACTAGTAGGTTAGGAGACGTTGAAATTTGTTCTACGCTATTAATATTGCGTTAACTCATACCGGTATATCGAAAATCAGTGATAGATTGTTATTTCAATAATTAATTCGGCGTTATAGTGCGTTCGGTCACAAAAGAAATCGTAAGGCAAGGGGTTAAGGTTACTACTTTGTATACTTTTGGTTTCAACTTCTAATCTCACTTGTCCTATATGTTGTCTTGGTAATATTGAATACAATACATTGAACAATAGCTGACGAAGTTTTTTCCACTTGGTTTCATTGTACAGGGTATTTCAAAAGTAATTGTCATCGCGCTCGGGGGGTGTTCTACATCCTTAGATCGATGAAGATTTGTGAAAAACCCGCCGCGAAAGAGTAGCAGTTTTTTTTTTATTAGTTCATTTCATTCGTTTTGTTACGCAGGTAAAATGTCTAGAGAAACTATGGGTCAGAAACAAACCGTTCTCGTGCAAATTAACTTTTAGTTGTATCTTCGCGATTGAATTTTAGCTGAATGAGTCAGGTTTCCCGGTTTCCGACCTTTTCGGGAAGAAACACACGAGATATCGTTACTACTGGGTTATCGGAAAAGTCATGACGCATATTTTGTATGTATTTCAAAGTCATTTATTTATATAGAGAACAAAGATCAATCAATGATATATATTCCGTTTTGTTCGATGACCTTTTGCCATCTTTCAGGTAGTTTCATAAGTCCTCGTTCATAGACGGACCTATCTTTATAAGCGAAAAACTGAACAAGGTGCTGATTTACCGCCTCATCGGAATTAAAAGATACACCACGCAAGGAGTTTTGTAGAGCACGAAACAAATAGAAGTCTGATGGTGCCTATGTCGGGAGAGTATTCTGGATGTGACAGTACATCCCATCCAAACTCCATCAATTTTTTACGTGTGATTAAACTTGTATGTGGCCTCACGTTGTCGTGATGAAACACCACTCCTTTACGATTAACAAGCTCTGGACGTTTTTAGATGATCGATTCGTTCAAATTGTCCAATTGCCAACAGTACACAGTCGAATTAATACCTAGTACGGTTCCTTGGTAGGAGCTCGAAAAATACAACACCTTTAACCTTTTAGGAACGACACGCCACTATAGTGGCTTGCTATAGTGGCTCACTCGCCCACCATTTGAATTGAATAACTGTCTTCATATGCATTGTTTCACACTTCTTTTGTCTTTACATCAATTTACAACAGTATTAACAATAGACAGACAGAATATACAGTCTTTGTTTTTAATACGGCAGTGCCAGGTATAACACAGCGTCAGGTATATACACTTTCCATCCTACTGCAAATTTAAAACTTCTAAAGAAGCGTTACGAAATTGTATAGTGTGTTCGAAAAACGATACAAGGCGAAGATCTCGTTATGAATGTGAAAATTGTGACGTAGGTTTACGTATTGTACCATGTTTCAAAATATATTATACTCAATTATATTATTAATTATTAAAGTGAATGGTTAAAGTTAAAGTATGTGTAATAAATATTTTTTTAAAATTATGATTTAATCTTCAAATACTTCATTTGAATGTACTCGTGCACAGAACGGTATTGTCCGTCACACTTTGTAGTGTTGTATCGTTTATACATCGTTCATGTCAGACTCTGCCGTCCAGGGAAATAGCCACACGCAGAATTCAGCCGTACCTAAAAGGTTAAAATCCCACCACACTGAGAGCAATGCTTTTCTCTGATGCATGTCTGCTTTCGATGTCGTCCGAAGCGGACTACCATGTCGGCACCAAGACCGTTTTCGGGCCACATTTTGTGAACCATTGTTGGCGCTGACGTTCCTGTAGAGCACTATCACCGTAAACTTTACGCAATTTTTCACAAGCTTGACCCGCGTTTTTCCCTTTACGGAAGTAAAACAGCCAAATATGGCGAAAATGCGCACTTTGGTGTTCCATCTTACTCTTATTGTAAAATCTCTAAAAATCAGCGATATAACTCAATTGTTTTTTTTTTTTTTTTTTTTAAATGGAGCTGAAACCGCCAGCTGTTAAATGATATAGTGATAATATTGAATTGAATGACTCTAGTGCATTAAAAAATGATCGACCGCCACCTGTTCGCAAAATGCGTCACGACTTTTCCGACAACCCAATATGTAGTACTACACAAAATTAGAAAATGGATGACTGGGTCACCGAACTATTATAGTATGGAAAGCGCGAGTGTTTATGTTTACATTCTTCTCCCCAGGTGCGTCCTTGAGCGAACTTGACACCGAACGCAGATCATTGACATCTTCGTAGCTTCCGAAAAATAACATAGATTTCGGTGTAAAGGGAGTCATTCAACTTAATGGAGAAAGAGACCGACGAAAAGAATACGCGTTAAATATTCCTTCGAGACGTACCACTCAGATATTTATGTTTAACACGTTGAACGCCAACGGTATTTTGCTAGTTTCATTATTTCTATTTGTATTCTATACATTTCTATGGATATTCGGCAGACTTTTATCTTTTTAACGCCAATATTGAAATATTCAGTACGTCCGAAAATTCATAAATATTGCTATTTAAAAGTTGCATGAAATCGCATTGAATTCAATAGCGCCGGTCACCGGTGAACCCCATGGCAGTCAACGAAGACGAATGCGATATGTAGGAAGAAAGAGGAATTTGGAAGAAAGAGAAACTCTGTTCCTTCTTCGTTGCCAGGGGCTGCACTTTTTGAAATTGTTAAACAAATATTTAACAACCATACGCACTCCTACTAAAAAATTAGGCATCTCGCTTTACCTTTCTAGCTAGGAGTCTTTCTTACCTGCGAGGTACGATATTTAATCCCTTGCGGTTATGTTTCATTAAGAACAAAATGTGGAATCGCACTTAAAACGAACCTATTAAAATCTTACTAATAATTATACATACCTCAGAAACGTGCTGATTCTTTGCTTTGGTGGTTGAGAGTAGACATACAATGGTAACGGCTTTGGTGGCTTACAACAAACGTACGGCCACCAACTAAGGGTTGATACTGCTGTGGGGATGAATTACCAGGTAACACACGAAAAGAGAAGTACTTGATGATTCAGGATCTCGTCTTCAAAAGTGTTATAAACGGAGAAATAGGTGAAAATGGTTGAACCCGATCACGGAGATGTGATTACCCGTCGGCGGTCACGGGGGAACTGATAGCGAGGCAAGGTGAGAATCGAAATGACTTATTGTTGAGATTCGCGGAAAGGATATCTGTAGGTTACGGTCATAGTTCCGCTGACAATGAGTATGTTTTGACAACACGCCACGAACGTTGTACCTCGTGGCCAGTGAAGTGGAAATAATTGCTCTCGTTGCCCGTAGAATAAATTTTAAAATTGTAAATGGAATTGAACGATATTAGTTATTTACATAACGAAATGTTACAAATATACTACTTTGTTTAATGTAATGTTATTGCCAAAAAGTAAGTCATAGACATAAAATACAAGTTACATATAATAACACATAAAGTCATAAAATAACTCATAAATAATAAATGTATATTTGTAAAACAAACTATAATAGAAAGTTATCTACTCTATCGCCTCTTACCATTAGAATTACTCCTAGACGTTTAGTTTTTTGGATAGATTGATTCTAAAAACCCTCCTCAACCTAACGTTGCATATTACTATAATATTCTAAACATTTAAACATGTTTAAACAGTGCACAAAGGGAAACGTCGCCTAACAAGGCCTATTTATGGATGTTTTCCTATCTATCTTAACCCTTTGCACTCCGAATCAGTTTCACCATGAACTATCAGCTTCTTCAGAACTATTTAAAATTGTGCTAGTGCACATATGGGGAAAATTATAAATCCTACTTTGTCATTAAAAAAGAAGGGTACACATTTTTTAATTATTTTACAATTCAAACAAATATAAAACTACATTAGATTTACCTTACAATAGAGTTATCAGCTTCTATTTCAATGTCGCCGTTGTGGCGACAACGGAATGCAAAGGGTTAAAAATCAGACGGCCGAGAGGAATTCCAATAGGTGGAGGTGACAAAGCAGATATTTTTCTTGAGAAAAACAATTGAAAGTTGCAAGACAAGTTTTAGCTTACAAACGTAGCTTGCTTTATAAGTACATTTATTGTTTATGACTTACTTTATGACAATTTATGCTACATTATACAAACAAATATATTTGTAAGATTGCATCACATACATAAGTATTATCGTTCAGTTGCATTTTCCATTTCAAGATTATACAACTTATTAAATACAAGAATGCCTGTTACAAAAAGACCTACGCGATACAGACAAACGAATTACATATCACCGGTTTTCTAGAATAACGACACATTTCGAAAAGGACAATTTTACAGTAGGCCCTTTTTAGTTTTTTATTTTTTTATCCTTTGATATCTATAAACATATAAAATATGTATTATACTATGTATTATATACTCATATTATGAGTTTTATTCACAATGGAATAAAGCTTACATAGATACGTCATTGCGTAGATTCTGTAATTAACTCGATAACGACACAAAACCAAATGTATCGTTGTTCTTCAAAACCGGCGATATCTGAATTCCGGTTCAGTATGCACCTAAAAGTAAACACTCTATATTTTTTGCATTTTTGCTGTTTCAACAGCTGCAGTAATTTCGCCTAAGACTTACTTTTTCAGGTGGGTTCCAAACCACGAAGTATTTCAACTCGAGCTCGTTAATGAGCCCAAGCCTTTACCTACTTACCCACCCTAAACACTTCATGTTTAGTGTAGCTAATATGTACTCTACCTATATAAACATTCGCTATCAATTCATATGTTATTACTGAAATATTTATCAAAACATACAACCACAGACTACAATATTCTCATTGCGCTATACCGTTTAAGTTGAACCTATGGGGCCACACCTCTCTATGAATAAGAGCCAAACGCAAGTTAAGCGCTTCCGCATCATTAATTAAAACTAAACCGTGGAATACGTATTCCCATTGAAAGCCACGACCTGCGCACGGTCGAAATGTTTTTGCGTTTCAGTACTTTGAATACGGCTAGAAAAGGGTTTCGCGAAATAGGAATATACAGACGGCAGAGAGTCGGCATCGACCGTAAGCAGGAGTCGCGAGCGGCACGTACGTGCATACGTCGGCCGTCTGTAAACGTTGTAAAAGGCGGTAGCAAACGGAGCACGCTTTAATCCACTTTTCAGCGCACCGTCGGGTCTTTTGACGGCACGGAAAGCGTTAATTGGAGACTGCGCCACGATCGGGCAAAGAAAGTCTTTCAAAGAGGAAACCTCCGCGCGATAATGCCTTCAGCTTTTGCAGGATAAACGGAAAACACCGTTCGTTCCTTACCCCATTCGCGATACGTTGGTACACGTTCAGCTTGCCTTTGCCAGGGACGCTTCAAAGGTTTGCTCCAAGAAAGATTATCTATTAGAGTTCCGTAATTAGATTGCTTCGGCGATGCATTATTAATTCTTTGAACGATGTGAACGCGTATGTGCGTTTAACGATCGACTGGGGTCTTGTGTGGATACATATTGGAAATTTTAGGGTAACCCGTAGACATGTTGATGGTATAATTATCCTGACGGTGGAGCTGAATAAGACATAGTTTATTTTGGGATTTATTCTACGATATGGAGCTTTCGTGGAAAGTTGTATAAAGTATAGATATATTGGATTATATGCAGGTGCTTGTAAAAGTGATTTAGGTAAAGCATTTAAAAAAATTAGCTCGTGAATAATTTGGTAATGAACCGATGTACTTTATAATATGGTATAAATAGTTTGTAAATGTGATGGATTCGATCAATGGAGGGTTATATGGCTAAAGTGTTAAATGGAGAAGAGAAGTTGAGCCATTTAACCCCTTACCGTATGATCTCTTCTGTGATTGCATCCGCAGTTATTCAGAATTAAATTGGTAAAAGAGAAATTCTTCGGTGATTCTTGATATATCGTATAACTTAACGTAATATTAATATTTTAGAAATAAGTTTAGCGTATTACCTATATTTTACTGATATTTTCAATTTGATAGGTTTTGCGAAACTTGAACATTTTCGCGCTAATTTACTGCACTACGTGTGTCTTTTGTTATAGTACGGCAAAGGGTTAATGGAGGTGATGGTTTTCTTAAAAACAAAGGTCTAAATATCCCTAAGCTAAGGACAATTGACATAGACCACTGTCATTATGGACGGCATATACGTGTGTATAAAGTAAGGATCGTATCCTGGGTCAGAAAGCGACTTATTAAAAACAACGGTGATTTTTAACACATTGTACGCCGGCTAAATATCTGCTACCAAATTTATTATATTTGATAATGTTGCTATGTAAATCAATATCAAATTGAAATACATTAGGTAATGCATAATTTAAAGGGAATAATATTTCCTTCTTCTTCCACTTTACCGTTTTCCTCAAGATAAAATAATGACTGATAATAAATAATCGGTAAAATCTAAAATTCAGCGTGCAATATGTTGAGAACTGAATTTACATAGCTGTACCATAAGGACTTCAAATTTTAGATGGATTTCGAGCCACCGAGAGTATGATAAATTAAGTGATCAATTAGTAAAACCTCCCGAGCTGATAGGAATTTGACCTCAAATCCACTAATTGGAAATCCGAGCCCGTCTCTCTTTATTCACCACAGGACACATGAATACAAAATGTACCATTTAACTTCATCATCTTAAAAGTAACAATTGCAACAAATATTCTAAACATATTAATCACAAAAGTTTAATAGAGAAACAATATTACCACTACAGTCTGATTTCCATATAACTAAGCAACTTCGCTAAGAGACATATGTTCAAAATTTATGCCAGAATAAATATTTTTAATGTGATAAGTAGACTGCGGATGTTTATGCAAATTTCGAGTTTCACAAATGCAGGTGAGATAGGAAAACCTATCTAGGGATTTATTGCACTCAATAAATATTACAACAAATACCATACTTTGGATATTTTAGATATATTTTTATATTATGTCCTTTTTGTATATTTTAGCCGTATTGAATTTGTCATAAATGCATAAAAATCCGCAGTTTGGTGATAAGTTACGTGAAGCACTGTATATTAATTCTTACATTTACCTACTATATTTTTAATCTATTCATAACATAATCTTGACCTGTATTCGCAATCTATCTGAAGCTATTTTTTCTCACTGTTTAAAGGCATTTAAAAAAGGATTTTTAAAAAATAGCTCAACAACTACAATTTCCCAATTAATTGCTACATTGACATGCTATAAGAGACGAAGTGAAGTATTCCGTCGACAGAATGCTCTTAAAGGTTCAAGGGAGGACCAAAACTGGAGGATTTTAGGTAAAGGGAGAGGAATCTGCACTGTAATTGCTTCGCCGAGAACATTAATGGTACCTAATCAAATTATATACGGGTAAAGTACTCATAATGACATTAATGTCGGAAGTGTCTATCAGATGTGCAAAGTGATATCGATCGACATTGATGGAATAAATGATATGTGGTGCTGGAGGAATTTGCTGAAACGATTTCAGCACATATTTGATCAATTATAAGTGCAAGTTTTATATAAACATTGACTCATTGTCCATCAAGCTAGTCAATTTTTGTATAAGTACAGAATCGTTTAATTACATAAGTATTCATTGGATCACTCCAAAAATAGAAGATTCTACTGTTGAGATACTTAAAATTACGATACGAATACTTTAAAACTCTAACAAATCCTATTATTTATGGGGTGACTTAATTATTCCATATATTTATCAATAGGAGATACAACATTTAATAATAATATTTCTAATGTCTAATATTTAATTTTGATGAAAATATAATTTTATGTCAGCCATGAAGTGGATCGTATAAGCTAAACTCTGCTGAACGAAGAGGATTGTCGACTGTTTGTTTAAATTTGTAAAAGACTAGAGGCTCACGAATTTCGGAGAATTCCAAGAAAATTCGGAAGAAAGCTTCAAAAGAGAAATTTCTTCTCTTTATACATTCTCCGGTAGTCGGTACTGCGATAAATTCGGATAAAACAAGAATCTGTACGACAGGGTTGTGATATACGACTGTTTGTCCAGATTAGACGCGACAAAGGAAACCGTTCTCTCTTCTTGACTCGGTCTTGATTTAAGCGAAGCGCCCTGTATTTGCTCTAGATTAAATGGAGCTTCAGCTATAACACCGTGGTGTTCCCTCCGAGATATCTACTATATTAAACTACAACGTTCTGTACATTGTACAACTAACACTTCCAGTCAGGAGAGATATCCTGTTCTATTTAAAAAATAATTCGTTCTATTGCAGTATCCTAAATATAATGTCATACAGGAAAACGAAACTGTTGACGATTCAACCTGTGAAAGGCTAATACTTATATTGCTATAATCCTGTACTATTTTTTCTATAACTATATTGCAATATCCTAAATTCAGTGTTATTGCCATAAATAGTTACGAAGTAATCAGTCTGTGACAGAAAAATAATTACACTGCTATAAGACTGTATTATTTTTTCTGTAACTATTGGGTTGTTCGGAAAGTAATTTCGTTTTTTTCGGTGAGAAAGAAAGACGATTTTCTTATAGTCCATAAATATGTTATTGAATTATATATTCTCCATTTTGTTCTAATACATTTTGTCATCTTTCTGACAGTAGAATGATTCGATGCTCATAAAAGTTTTGAGTTTTGCCGTTCAACAAATTTTGCGAACCAGTTTTAGCACTGGCGTTCTGTTAATGCATCTTCTCCATGCACATCGAATAATTTTTTTCTCGCTTGAATAACATTTTTACCTTTTCGATAGTAAAAAAGTAAAATATGGCGAAAATGCTGCTTTTGAATATCCATCTTTAATAGGACACCAAACAAAAACTATTGTATAGAGTCAAACAAATTTTTTTACAAACAAGCGTTGCTATATCAACTGTCAAAATATATAATAGCAATGCAAATTAAGTGAGATGTTAGATGTGAAAAAATATAATTATGTTCTCCGTTGGGAGAAACCGAAATTACTTTCCGAACAACCGAATATATTGCAATATCCTAAATTCAGTGTTATTGCCATAAATAGTTACGGAAAAATCAGTCTGTGACATAAAAATAATTACACTGCTATAAGCCTGTATTATTTTTTCTGTATGCGATGCATGCGAAATGTGTGCGAATGTTGAATGTTCGAATGTAAAGGGATATACGAAAAATATTAAAAGTTGCATATTAATATGGTTTCTTTGTAAACTTAAGAGTTTTCAACATCTAGTAGGTAACACTAGAGACAATATTACAATAGTAGAAAACCTCAGGGTCCTCTAATATTGCATTTGCGGATCTCACTCCGAGGGACTGATTGCATAGAAGCAATTTTTGAAATAGCGACAAAAACCTTCAAAAAATTGAAATCTTAAAAATACGCGAAATAGCGAATTGTGCGAAGGTAGAGTATGCGAAAGTCGAGGGTCGCCTGTATTCTAAATTCAATGCCACCTCAATAAAGAGAACTACCAAGATATTAAATATTCAAATCCAAATACTTGTACTGCTGCAATTCAGTACACTTTTGTTCAACTATATAGCAAAATTCAAAATTATCTAAGTAAAGAGGACTGCTAACATAACAATTCCTGAAACACAAATATTTACACTACTGTAAGTCCATGTTATCCTTTCATTAGCTACATTGCAATATACTAAATTGAGTGTTATTGTCATAAATAGGATTACTAAACAAACAGTCTGTGAAATGAAAATAATTATACTGCTATAAAGCAGTATAATTTTGTGATTAATTATATTGCAATATTCTAAATTCAATACTATTTCAATAAAGAGAACTACCAAGATATTAAATATTCAAATCCAAATACTTGTACTGCTGCAATTCAGTACACTTTTGTTCAACTATATAGCAATATTCAAAATTCAAAGTTGTCTAAGTAAAGAAGAACTGCTAAAATAACAATTCTTGAAACGCAAGTAATTATACTTCTCTAAAACAGTATTATCTTCTGCACAAAATTGTTGTTTCAGTGCAAGGAAAGTATGCCGTTCGTTTGATTTAATGGCGAGTACCTCCGATCATGAACGTCGTTCACAATTTATGTTAAAATTGTCCTCAATTATTATCGTCAAGTTATCAAGTACCTTAACGAAAATGCGTGCACTTGCTCGACGCATGATAATATATAAGCAACAGTTACGAGATATTTATCGATAAATTTTCAAGAAGTACGTCACGGTATTGGAGTCACATGAATAGAGCGCCTGCGGCAGCCACGATAAAATATAAAATAATAATAAAGTTCGCCGTATAATCGGCCAGATTAACTTAATGGATATGCGACCAGCCTTTGCTGGTTGACAGAGAACCAGGAAGAGAGAGAGGGAGAGAGGGAGAGAGAGCACAGAAGGGAAAACGTAGATGCGAAGGAAGGACAACAAAGAAAAGCGGAAGAACCCGAGAATGGACAAGAAGGTAAGCAGAGAAAGCGAGAACAGGAAAGGACGAGGATATAACACGAAAATTGTACATACAATGATAGAACTGAAATAAGAATGATACGTTAACCCTTTTGGAGCAAAAATATCGTACGTAATTTGCTAAGGTTCGGGGAAAAGCTCATCAAACCCAAACTGCAAAATGATATTTATAAAATTCAAAAAGCAGCATATTTCGCAATAAAGAAAGAAAAAAGTAATGCCAAAGGTATGTCAATATTTGTTGAAAATCATATGAACAACATTCAATATAACACATTATGAAAAATGTAGCAATTAGTTTGTCTTCTAAGCTTCTAAAAAATTACATTTTCAATCATGTTTAACAAAATAACGAATATCGGACCTTGAAACTACAGGATAACTCCATGATGATGCCAACCAGTACAGAACATAACGAAAGGTTAAACCCAAAACCAATTCTTTGTGTAACACTTGTAGAAAGTTCTAACTATAGCTTACTATTCATATCACAAGAAAACTTTATATCAAAATAAAATTACAAAACGTTATAAATAGTCTAATTTAATTGCAAAACAATTTAAAAAATTGATAATCGCCGTTAGCACTTTTCGCAAGTGTTACGGACAACGATATATCGTCTGTCGGCACTAAAAGAGTTGACAAAAAAAAGAGAAATCCGAAGAATGTATCAGAGAAAGAGATCGATTTCGAAGGGACACATCAAACGGAAAAAAAGAGATAAAGAGAAAGAAGAGAGGAAGATGGTGGCCGAAACGATCGAACGAATTTGCCTTTCTTACAGCCAGCTGACAAGAAACGACGTAAATACACCGATGTCGTAGACTGACACGTCTGCGTAATTCCTCTTACGATATATGCAAGCTGGTATAAGGGAGTAATCACTCTTACTTCTTTCTTTTTCTTTCGTGGCAGTTATCCCGTTTTTTTTGCTCGACGCAAGCTTTTCAATCAACCGCGAATTTGCAAAACGAGTCCTGCCCACTCGCTCTCTCTGTCTTTCTTCTTCTCGCTTTCTCTTTCATCAGTTCGTCAAGATTCTCCATCTCGTTTTACTTCGTGGCCCGTAATAACGACGTTCGGTAATCAAGCACGTCCCGGTAGACAAGGTAAAGAAAGAAAACAAAATGCAGGACAGGGGTTGAGGATCGCGATTCGACAAGTCTACGTGGGCGTTCTTACCACCCATCGACGATCTCGAATTATGTAAATGACGGATATATATACGAATTACAGACGATTCTACGTCAACGAAATACGAGAGCGTCTCATATTGCAATTTGCATCTTGGAGATTCGGTAGTTCGGGGTTATCGAATTTCCAGATACCTTTAAACATGTAGCTTCTTTAACATGATTGCAAATCTGATCGAACTAACAAAATGGCATTGGTTCATTCCTATATCTAACGACACGCGTCGTCCATACGAATGACATGTTATGGAGGGATTTGTGTCGAGATGTATAAATGGCTAACCTAAAATTCGAGATGTAACGTCGAAAATATCTGTATAACGTATAGAATTCGTAAATGTCAATTAGATCGTGGTAGAAAATCCAACGCAAGAAGTGTAAATATAACGTCCTTACTCCTATGACAGTACGGCATATTTCAAGAAGAAGGTTATCGAGAGGACGCCATGACAATAACCGTCTAATACGACATGTACTATTTGGACGAAATAGGACGTTCTCGTCCTGCAGCGGTCCGCGAAGTGCTCTCACCTCGCGTAAATTTCGCAAGTTTAAAATCACCCATGCACGCCTGCAGCATGCACATGTGCTGGGAAAATGCAACAAGTAACGTTCGAGTGAACGAAATGAGCGTGCGCTTTGCCACGCTTGCGATACCACGCCATGAGTTCTCCCTAAGTTTTGTCGTAACAAAACTATCATATACATACCACCATCGTCGAGCAGAAGTCTCGTACTTCCGAAAATGTGGCGTCCTCCTTCCATGTCGTAAATCTCGTCGACGTTGTTTGCGAATCGCAATTTTAATTCCCCCGTTGGCTGCCGTCGTTCCTTGTGCCGCTGCATCGAAAAAGCGAGGCCATCCCATCTGTATATACGACGAGACGCCTGGAACGACTGCCTCTCGTGGGTGGACGTTCGGCCGTCTTCGGTAGCGCTCGGGCAGCTTCGGCTTGGCGAGCCTGCGTCGACCCCGGTCGACCCATGGCGGTCGGAGCACACAACTGGTTGTGGCTTTCGCGAGGCAACTACGTCGCGCACCTCTCCGTGCCGCGTTCTCGCTTCTTCTTCTGTTTTACGTCGTTTGTCGTTCGTTTCTTGTGTCATTTTATGGTAGAACGATTAAGAATATATAACTGGATAATCGTGGACGGTCCAACGTAATATCGGGAGTGCCGTTACGCGTTAAAATACCTATAATACGCGGTGAGCTGTCAAAAACTCCGAACGTACGGTTACATCAGGGAGATAGTATCAATAGCGTGTAATATTTCCTTTCATTCTCTCGCCTAAGAACGTACGGGAGTGCGTTGTCTGTCACGTGCGCGTATACAGGCGAAATTGACAATGACCTACGATGCTCCGAAGACGCGAATCGATTGAAAGACTTTAACGTTATTTTGAAAGGAACGCGACTTGTGTTTACGACTGCTAGTACGTGCGACCGGTTAAGCACGTGGTGGACACGATGCTCTTCAAATTGGCAGTGTTGCTGTCCGTCGTCGTGCAGCCAGGTGCAAGTTTCTTCAACCTCTTTCTCAGCCAGGCAGAAGTCCGGAAACTGATGGGTAAGCGAAAGTTTTACATTTCTCTCTTCTTTCGTTGTTTACTACCTAGTAGTAGTACTTTGTAAACAAACTTGACCGATGCTCTTGAAACGAAACAGAAAGTTAATGGTCCGTGTTAATCGTATTTCTTGAGTGGTCAAATTTCAGAAATTTTACAACGTTGCAGCCGGTCAGTTTGAGTTTTGAGGAACTCATTTATTGATATTCTGCTTCGAAAAGATAATCTGTTCTATTTCTAAGAATATCTCTAGAATAAGTAGTATTCTAATATATTCTGTGCGATATATATATGTAGTGAACTGAAATCCCTTAAGTCCTTAATAACATTTTTGTATATCAATGCTTTCACACGTAAATTTTCTCCAATCTTTTTTTACATAATATGCAATCCAATTAGAAAATAAGGAAATACTTGCTCCTATATGATTTTAGATTTAAGTTCTCGTACTTGCAAGGAATAAATTCATGGAGAAGTAATTAATCTACTTTCCTCTCGTCTTACATCGTGCCAAGGTGATCAAAACTTGATTATATCTTTCAATTCGTTAACCGAAATCCTGCGATTCATGCAGCTTAATTCCTTGCGACCTTCGCGAACATCAACACACCCGTAGATCGTCCGATTTGTTTACAAAACGCGGAGGCACGTGTCGCGAAGTCCACGAATATCTTTGCAGTTTGTGCGAAGTAATGTGAATTCCCTCTAGAAAATAAATTCTGGAGACGCAGAAATATTTGTTTAAATCGATAAAATCAACCATTTTGGTAGTATGCATGCATATCTGCGCCCAGAAAAGCAACCATCACAGATTATTGAAACAAGTATATGTGAACAGAGTTGTAATATTTAACCCTTTACCGTACCATTTCTTTCGTGATTGAGTGCACAATAACTCTGAATTAATTGGTGAAACAACAATGTATTCACTTAATGCATAGCATAGAATTAATTTTATTTTATCGTGACCCACTGATATTTTTAATATAATAATTTTAGGAGCACCTCAAAATTGGTTATTCCATGTATCACGTAACGAGTGTCATTAATTATTGTATGGCAAGGGGTTAAAGATAATTGTTGACATGTGATCCTGTAAACAGTAATTTATAATTTTTACATCTTAACCCTTAAATACGCGATTTTATTTTTTTAATCAGAAAAAATGTTTTTAATATCCATATATAGTTTAGATTATAGGAAAAATATTAAAAAAATTCTTTTGAAAGAATTCACCTTGTAAATTACCTGAAAATCCTTTGTTGCATTTATGCAACACTGCGCGTTTCTAGGTAAGCAGATGTATGGGGAATTATTGACTCATGTAGATAAAATCAAAAATATTTTAGTACTTAATTATAGTTCTATTTATTATGATAGTTATAAAAACAGTTATTTTCTCTATTATAACAAAGACCGAGGAAATTTATTCCAATATCACTTTTTTCCGCGCCGATGAAAACCTGCTAAAACTGACAAATAATTGAAACATTTGAAAGTTGGTGCCACTGTAAGTGTCAAAAATTTCCAAAGTACACTATAGTCTATGACAAAGTTCGTTCAGAAACCGTAATCCGTTCAGATTTTTTTTTCATTCTCATAGAATTAGTATGTAGCAGAAATGCAACTCCGCGAATTTAAGGGTTAAACCGTTGACCTTCTAAAAATGCAGATTACCAAATGAATATCTCTCTCTAAATGTTTTTTTTCTCTGATATATGTATATGATTTTAACGATATGCAGGCAGGGATATAACTGATGTATTTTAAACATTCTATAAATTAATCTTCTATTTCTGTAACCAATATTTCTTTCATGGATTATCCCTGTGCAATTCTTGCACGCAACATTTATAACCCGATACTTTGCAAACTTGTAGAAAACTGGTTAGAAATATGTTATCATAAATCTTTCAACAGGATCAAAATACATGCGAAAAATTCTTATCCTTCGATCGACCTTCGTAATAAATTCATTAACAGGTTCAATACCACCAGTGTTTCTCTAATTTCATCATTACTAACGGAAACTTTTTCTATTAAAATTACATCTTTAAAGAGTAAAAACGTTAATGGTACATAGACTTATGTACTCGGGAGTACTTAACTTTTTTAACATCATTATTTAAATATTCCATACATCATTAGAAATTGTAATAACGTAAAAACCCGTTATTAACACTTTGAATTCCACAGGGATCACCGGTGACCGGCGCTATTCATCTCAATAAAATTGCTTACGACTATCAAACGACAATATTTACGAATTCGTCACTATATTAAATATGTAAATGTTTCTATTAAAAAATGAAACTACTACTTAATATATAACTATTTTAACATTTTTGCTCTCCAAAGATAGGATTTTAATAGAACAAGTAATATTAGGTCTAGAAAAGAGTTCTTTCCGGTGATGTTCAGGTGATTGCTAGTCATATGCTGCAAAAGACGATTCTAATTTTTTAACAATTTCAACTGCTAACTTTGACGAAGTGGATTCTCTATGATAATCTGAAAAAAAACGAGATCTTCGGTAAATTGTGAACAGTCTGCGACTTGCACTGCGAAATCAAATGTGCACTTCAAAGTTGTTGTGCATTTGATGGGACATGAAAGGAGTCATATTACCAACTGTTAAATCTGGAAAAATAGAGTTCGCAGAACATTATCAACAATTAACAAAATTAAGTAACGATATCGATAATAAAACAAGAAAGACAATTTTATTGTCAAGGAAGTCGTAAGATTATTCTCCTTCGCGATACACTTTTCCACATGCAGCAAAGACGATAAAAATTCTCATTTTCACGACGGGGCTAAGAAACCTTACGTTATGCAGCTTATTATCCAAATATAGCCCTATATGATTTTTATTTATTTCGATCTCTTCAAATCGGAAAGAATTCATTTCTACACCTAATATTTCAATGGAAACAGTGAAACGGGTGAAATACCCGTGGAATTTAACGTGATAGTATAATACTTAAAAATCTATAATAAAATAATAAAGTAGAATATTCTAATAAGATATATTAGGTCGTCACGAATGAAACTTGTAGTTTACAGAGCAAACTTTGCCTATTATTCTACAAATTTCATACTTGACGACCTGATATTATAGGATATTATTATTTAAAACTTGCAAGAAATTTCATTCAATTCAATAGCATCGATCACCGGTGACCCCAATGACATTGAACGTGTTAACGTACGCATCGATGCTGAAAGTTTAACCACCGATCGAAAGTCCATTAAGATAGCAGTTAGTGCTTAGCATTATAATTGAACACTGGACAGTGAAGAAACGGTCGCGTCAGCAGGTATGTAGCACCGAGATTCAAACCAGCTAATGAATAATTATTATCACGCCACGGCGTTCATGCAGCAAACCCATTACTATCCTGAGCTAATTGAAGTTCCATGAAATTTGATGTATAATCATTGGCTATGAATGAAGTTAACAGAGCGTTGAAATATTAAACGTCGAATATGAAATTTATATGATCATAAAACTCCACAGAATTCGCATGCTCCGAAATGCGATAATTTATTCCACCAGATGACAAATGGAAATCCGTACGTATCGGCTCTCAATGTTGGCACAGAGCTCTTCATTGAATATTCAGAGTTTCGAATATCCTTAGTATTCTCGGTTATGGGTTCAATGATATCGGTTTCTTTAACCATCTAGTAGAATGCATATCTCGCTAGACGATGCACCGAATTAGGATTAATTGTCCTCGTAGTCGTTCGAAAGGAAGGTACACATTGGATATTAATGTCAGCATTGAATGGTGTGTCGAGCATTGCATTGTTCGAGTATTCTTTCTCTTCCCGAGTCAAAAGGTTGAATCTTATTTGAACCTTTTACTACCCAACATTTAGGAATTAGGAGTACAAAAATAGGTCTAAATTCAATGTAAAATAAGATCCTATTTAGCGCCTAAAAATGGCACTTTCCCTTTATGCCATCTTAAGACACAAAATAGGACGTCGATTTCAACCTCGGTTGAGGATTTACTTCCTATCCAGTTATTAATGTTATTATTATTCTTCTTATTATTATTTATATATATACTCATAGTTTTCAAAAATAAATTAGTCAAAATCACTAAAAAAGAATGGATTTTTAGTCGTTTGCAATTATAAGTGTACTACTATTCGAATTAATGTCATAACTATAATTACAAACAAATAAAAATTCATTATAACGTGATATTAAATATGTATTGAATACAAAAATTATTATTTAACCTAGGAGGAGCGTGATTTTACTGAGAAGGAGTTACAAGTTTAAATTAGGAGTTTTAGTATTGAAAAGTATCATATTAGGTTAAAATAGGAGTAAATACCATGAAAATAGGTTCAACATTTCGGCTCGGGCTGATTGCAGGTGAAATGAAAAACGTAAATGGACCTAATTCCTGTGATTCGAATGAGAATAATGCTGTCGTCGAATCTTGAAATGTACATAACTGATTGGTTGTCAAGAACAATAGAAAATTTGTTAGTGTTCACTCCGCTGAGCATCCTTTTGCTCATAATAGAGGCGTCCCTCGACTTTCGCACATTCTACTTTAGCGCATTTTTAAAAATTCAATTTTTTTTAAGATTTCTGTTGCTATTTCAATCAATTTTTGTTTCCATGTAGCCACTACCAAGGAGTGCTATAACTTGCGTTCACTTACACATTGCCTATTACAGATTTTCTAACATTGTAATATCATTTCTAATATTGCTAGATGTTAAAGAATCTCAAGATCATAAAGAAATCGAAGTTCACATTAACATACAATTTTTAACACGTTGAACGCCACCGGTATTTCGCTAACTTTGCCATTTCTACTGAATTGAAACTTTTTCTATTAAAATCATATTTTTATAAAGCAGAAAATCTAAAGATACTGATAGATAGATTCAGCAAACTGTTATCTTTCTAACGCCAATATTTAAATATTGAATACGTCAGAAAATTCATAAATATTGCAATTTAACCATTACATGAATTTTCATCGAATTCTTCAATTTGTTAAAATTGTTCACGTATCCCTCTTCTTTCGAACATTCAACATTTTCACACATTTTTAGGGACTAATTATTTCCGAAAGTCGAGGGCCGCCTGCAAATCGAACGGTGTAATTTCCATAAACGATACAATAAATACAACCTTATATTTCCCTAAATAATATATTCTGCTACAAAAATCTATTCTTGTAAGTCTCAATTAACCCTAGATTACTAACCTTATTTTTCGACGCTTAACACTAACCTTCGTCTCTTCGACTACGCTGTTAACAAAAGGGGTTAAAGGGTATTATTTAAATAAAATATGAACATGTTTTTTTCTATTATAAAAGATAGGTATTTATTTATTACGATAACGTTAACTAATATGGTATACTTATTAAATCCGTGTCGTCGAATCGATGAAGGTTAGTGATCTAGGGTTAAAAAATTCCTACACATTACTTTCCAATATGATTGTAAAATCCTTCATTATACGTATATCCACATCCAAGTACCTTTCCCATGTCATAGTAATTGAACAGCACAATTTCTTTAATCATAAAACCAAATTGTACATTGCACTGAGCGATACACCGTGAGTTATTTACCACCATGAATTCCAAACGAAGATTCCTACATATTATTCTCAAACAGCTACAGAAACGCTCACCGAATATTTCCACGCTAGCAAATACCTTCTAGTTGCTCATTATCCAAGCATCGTACGTAATTCCTCTTAATCGCAGAATAACAAATGCATACCCGTGGCACAAGACGTAGCAATCGGTCCGAAGAAACGAAATTCCAACGAAGTGCCGTTACATCGTTGTACTTCTACGTACACGGTATGTAAATTAATGAAATCCATCTTTCTATTTTTCATTCTATTCTCAGTAAGAAAGCATTCGTGCCACTTTACAATACACAACGACGACGAAGCCACAGAGATTACGGGATCGAGGAGCAATTGGTATATAAATGGCGTCGTATCGAGCACGGTCGAAGGACTCATTAAAATCTCACAGCATCGTCGTTGATACGCGAACGAACTCGGATAAGAATCATCCGACGTTAACTTCGATCGGGTAGTTCTCACGCTCCCATTTTTCTTCGCCTTTTTTTTTTCTTCTTTCCATCCCTCGTTTTCTCACTGGTGTTGCTCACCACCGGCGGGTTGCTCGTATTCTCGCCTGGGTTTCATTTGTACTTCCCGTTAGCCAGAAATCGTCGCTCGAGCCGGTGAACAGGGATCGGTGTACCGGAAACGGCCGTGGAAGCCACTCGACGGCGCGAACTTTCCAATATTTCCGCGATAACTTCCACGGCGGCGAATAATTCGCTCTCGGCTCGTTGATCCGCGAAAACCGTTCGGCTCGTTGAACGCGCGCGGGCGAGCTGCACGCAAAAACGGAGGGATGAATCTGCTGCGGGCGAAGACCGATTGCGTTTTACAGAAAACGCCTGAACTATCGGGGAATCGCTCTTGCGAGATTATCGCGCCCTTTTGAAGCATCAAGGTTTGCACTTTCGATTCTATGCCCGACGATTCGTGTGCTTTCATGGTTGAGGTTGCTTTATTAATTGAATTCTATTTAGACGTTGATGTTAGGGAGCTTTAGACTATTTTGACGTAGTAATTTGACTTGATGTGGTATGAGAAAGGATTGATGTCTTTTTTCTTAGTAATTATCTGAGTTATTGGTTAATTGAAAATTGTAGTTGGAGGCTATGGAGTTAAAAGTGCTGAGTACCAATTAGTGAACTGGTGTTCGAGCACCTGCCGTTCTGGGAAGTCTTTTCTAAATCGTTATTTGATATATTATGTAGTAACTGAGGGAAATCTGTATATGTGCATTTTATGCCTCGATCGTTTCTAACACACTTAAAGCTGTGCACTTTTTATGACAAGGACACGTGTATATCGCGTGCATTATCCTCGATCTTCGGGGAAGAAGTAGGGACTCGTTAGCAACCTCGCGTGAAATCCAATTGTAGTTAATAGGTAGGTATACACGGTGCAGTTCACCGGAACGAAAGGACGTCCAATCTCGCACTTTTCTGCATTAAGGTTTCTTTCTGATAATGAGTGTGGAACCAAGTTATATTTAGGAGCATGTGGTCCATGTTGCATTTGTTGTTTTTAACTCGACAGTACTGTTCATTTCAAAATTTGTTGCAATATTTTATCGTAAACTAACAGAGAAGACGCATCGCATATATACGATGGTGGTAATGAACGTGTTGATCACCTGAACTGTCAGCAAATTAATGATCATATTGTCGTAATATTGTTATTCGTATCTTTGATAAATAAAGACGATTGTAGATTTTATGCGTCATACGCGATTTTTGAATTTGGGCCCTTTTTGAGCAAATATCTGCATGCTTTTTAGAATTCAGTCTGTCAGTAAAACTAAGTGAAGTTTCTCGAAATATCGCACTTCACACGTTTGACAATAGCGACAGACGATAACAACTGCATTTCGCGTGCATTGTAGGCGAACTTTCGTGCAAAAGTGGTGACTCGTTAGCAGCCTCGCGTGAAATCCAATTGTACAGGTTGTTTCAAAAGTTGTTTCGCTATCAGTTCCTCCGCGATCGCCAACGAGTAATCAAGAAGTATTGTATTTAAGTAATGTACTTGTATCATTTGGTTATGTAAATAAATAATATCGTTCAATTCCATTTACAATTTTAAAATTAATTCTACGAGCAACGAGAGCAGTTATTTGCACTGCACTATCCAAGAAGTACAACATTGTCAAAACAGGCTCCGCGGAGCTGTGATCGTAACCTACAGGTAATCCTTTCCGCGAATGTCAACAATAAGTCATTTCTATGCTCGTCTCGCTATCAGTTTTCCCGTGACCGCCGACGGTTAATCACTGCTCCGTGATCGAGCTGAACTATTTTCACCTATTAGTGCGTATGTAATACTTTCTGTTGGTATCAACCCTTATTTGGCGGTCTTACGTCAGCTCCCAGCCACCAAAGTACTTTCACCGTTGCCATTGTATATCTACTCTCAGCCACCAAAGCAAAGAATCAATACGTTTCTGAGGTATGTATAATGTTTCTAACAATAAGATGTTAGTAGATTTGTTTTAAGTTCAGTTACACATTTTGTTCTTAACACTCTACGGCCGCTAAATTTAGTAGGTTTAAATATATTAAATAAGTATCTTGCAGAAAGGTAGATTAGTCGGTAAAAAATATGATCACTTAAGTATGATAATTTGTATATGATACGATACACGTAAAATATTTACTGTACTACTTCTCTATCAATTTGAGAAGTATTTGTAAAAACTTGGGAATTTTACGGCTGCCGTAAATCTAGTGTTAATGAAACACGACGGCAGAGGGTTAAAATTAAAAGTTAATTTGCGTGATTACGGTTCATTTCGGACCCATGGTACCACATTTTATATTAGTGGTCAAACATTTTACCCTACGGAACAAGACGAATGCGAGTCGAAATATTGAACCTATTTTCATGGTATTTACACCTATTTGAACCTAATATGATACTTTTCAATACTAAAACTGTTAATTTAAACCAGTAACTCCCCGAGTTAAAATATTGAACCTCATTTTAACCTTTTACTACCCAACATTTAGGAATTAAAAGTACATAAATAGGTCTAAATTCAATGTAAAATCAGATATCTTATTTAAAACATTTAAAAATTTTAGGTAGTCAAAGGTTCCAATAAGGTTAAATATTTCAATTCGCGACTGAATAGGATGTAAATCCTCAACGGAGATTGAAATTGACGTCCTATTTTGCGACTTAAGATGGCATAAAGGGAAATTTGTGCCACTCTTAGGCGCTAAATAGGATCTTATTTTACATTCAATTTAGACGTATTTTTGCACGTTTAACTACTAAATGTAGGGTAGTAAAAAGTTCAAATGAGGTCCAATATTTCGACTCGGGATGAATCAATAAAAAAATGTTGCTACCCTTTCGCAAATTTGGTGGTGTTTTTTGTTTTTTTTTATAAATCTTCGTTGGTCTATGGGTGTAGAACAACCCATGAAAGCCATTACAACTGCTTTTGAAACACCCTGTACGTAATACGTTTACGTGTATATTCAATGCCGTTCACCAGAACGAAAGAACGTCAAATCGCGAGATTTCCAGGCGGTTTTGTCGATCGAACTGCATTTAACAACGTGCAGCATTTCGCGCGACATGAATGGAGCTCGGGGTTTTTCATAGTTTGATATGTTGAAACGAGATTCGTCAATTGCGGCTACCGATTGCGGTGCACTCGAGCCGTATTCAATGACACGTCGCCTAGTTGGGACGGAGGAATGGAAAAGTGCTGCATTATTGTTTCGACGTAATTGGTCGAGCTTAGTGCAACTTGAATTGAAAGCAAGAAAATTGCCTGTGTTGATATATTGGCGTAACTTTCTTGAATGCAAGTTCTTTCAAGCCTTCAAGTCCATTTATTACATTTTTAATATCGTTAATTTAATAAATCACTTGTTCTATTTTCATAACAAATTATTAATTTGATCATATTCTTTTTTGTTAAGCGGGAAATAATTATTACACACCATAGTTGATTCTGTTTTAATAGAAAATCAGCTTCACAGAAAGTTAAGTAAGCCTTTGAAGCAGAAATATCAGTTTTCAAGGTGAAATTAAAAATAAACTACTATGTATATCAGAGTAATGAGAAGATGTGGCGCTTTCGGATTTAATGTGCCTCTAATAATGAATCAGGATATTAAATATTATAAGTTTCTGTGCAATTTTAGATCCGACTTCATTTTCTACTCTCGAACACTCTATACGAAAAATTGAAATATTAGTAACTTTTCCGATTAAGTAGAATTTATTATCAGTGCCAATTTTTCAAATATCATTCAACCTGACATCAAACGCTCACATCAGTCTCAATAAAGTTAGAAATTAATTACATCGGTTACAGAAATGCTAAATGAAATAATATTTGAAAAAAAATATTTGACAAATATTGATATTAATTTTCAAATGTCCTTTCATTAAAAGAATCGATCTCCCCCAAGCAAACATAGCAGGACTAATTGATCCAAACTCCCAGAAACAACCGTGCATTCCAATCGCATATTTGGAGAACTCGAGAAACGGAATTGAATCCGCACCCGTGAGAGTTTCGTAGCGCCATCCTGATAGAATTCGCAAACGAAATACGTCGCGGTGTACCAATTTAGCGTAAATAGATATTAATAGAAGTTCCAACCGGACGATGCGGCGTTCCTCGAAGTACACACGTACCGGTTTCTCCTACCTAACGACATAGAACCAAACTCGTGCATTAACATCGCTAAATTACATCGTAGACCATGTCGTAAAAATATCACCCTCGACACGAGCCATCGTCCAGGAACACGGGTTAACATTTCGAGAAACGGTGTGTCAATTAATCGTTTTATTACTCGTTGGCCACGATCAAAACGACCTTGGATCGCGTGGTACTGCGAATTTGAAATATGCCTTGCAAAGGCTCATAAATTTCACGGATTGTTTCTTCCCGCGTTTCTCTACTCAACGTTCCACCGTTTTCTAACCGATAATGCAGTCATGCGATGAAGGTTATATATATTTAAAAAAAAAAGGAACACCTTGCCTCGTTCAGCCACGGAACCCTTCATTGGATAACTTGGACTTTAATATACGAGAGGTGCAATAAAATATTCTAACGAGGTCCTTGTTAAGCGGGGGCGGATTGGGGGTGGCGGCGAACAGCACAGGATAGGATCTAGTTTGTTTAGACACCGAATAATCGACAGTCGATCCTCGTAGTTTTATTTCCTCACCGTTTCTCTCGTCCTGCCGCTTTTTTTTCCCTCTTCTCGTTTCATCCGAAGGGAGGGAACCTTTTCTGGGTCCTCTTTCGTGGAGATAGAGGCCCCGATATACAACGAGTTCGGCCTTCCGTTGCAGGTCCATTCTCCAGCTGGGAGCAGGGGATTTTCGTGCCGTTCACGTTTCCTCCAACAAGGAGGTTTCCGATTTCGGTATTTACTATAGAGTTTCCTCCCTTAATCGTTTGCGTTTCTTTGCGAGAGGAGAGGCACCGATGAGTAACCGATTTCAATCGAGCGAACGTGTTACGCTTGGATGAGTTTGTGGAAGCATCAGTGGATAGAGCTTCGATGAAGATATTGGCTGGTGATTAATTATGGTTAGCGGATTATACGCTTTCGGAGATGCTTTCGTTGATGCCGGGATGTAAAGTATACGGGGGATTTGCAAGAGTTGGGTTGAGTTTATTTTAATAGAAGTAGGTATTTCCCCTGTGCAAGATATAACCGAAGGAATTGGCTATAGTTTTTAAGCCCTTGCCGTATCAATTCTTTTTTTATTGACTCTGTAATAATACAGAATTCAATTTGCAAAAGAAAAAGTATGAACACATAAAACATGGACATGTTATAAAAGTTTCTTTTGTGACTGAACGCGCAATAACTGAAAATTAATTGTTGAGATAATAATCTATCACTGATTTTTGATATATCAGTACAAATTAATTTTAATTATGATTTCAATAACCATTACAATATTAATGGCACAGAATTAACTTCAACGTCTCCGGACCTACTGATTTTTTCAATTTTATAATTTTTAGAAAACTTAAAAATTTTCAATTCCATTTACCGTGTCACGTATATAACACGTCATTGTAAGGCAAAGGATTAAAATTGTAATATCTTCTGTAATTAACCCCTTGCTTTACGACAGATCATGTAGTTATCATCGCAATAATTTTCGATATATTGTATTATTTAACGTAACATTAATATTATAGAAGTAATTTTATCCTGTTGCGTCTCATTGATATTTTCCATTTGAGAGGTTTTGCAAAGCTTGAAATTTTTGTGTTTCATTTATCGTATCACGACTGTCACTCGTTACTATACGGTAAAGGGTTAAGAACCTTGCAGAGAAAATAATTAGAAAATTTGCACTCCCCGAATTTTATTTTAGCACCTTCAGGATAAAAATTAACGTTTTGAGAATGGTATCATAATTATAAATGATTGAAGCCACAAGTACAATTTTATTCTCGTATTCTTAAGTAAAAGTATCAACTTCGAAATACGGTAGTGCTTTTATCAGAACAGAAACAAGAACTTATCAAGCTGAAGTATGTAAAAGTTCAGCTTATCAGCCATCGACGACAACCGGTGTTCGAAGAACGTCGAACAACTGTCGATCATAGTCTTGATGCCTTTATCGAAAAGATAAAACTTCGATGCACTCCTTAACATTTAGTTTTAGCACGTCTGCTCGAAAGGAACTACAATTTATGAATCATCCAAATACCACATACCCACCACCATTTGAACATTTTTCCCATTCTTCCTCACGTATAACGTTCGCAAGGAACTTGAAAAAAATGCATCTCGCTCGAAAACTCGACGTAGGACGAAAAAACACGGTCTTTAAATTTCCGTCCTATCTAAAAGTACCACGAGCCTACGAGATTGCTACCACTTTGGCATCGTGTAGCATCCAGTTGGGATAAGATAACTCCAAATTCCAGCGGTGCCAAGTTACATTCCTATTTATCCTGTTTCTCGCTCCCTCCAGTGGACCATTGGAATACGCACGACTCCAAAGCGATCAACGTTTCTCGTGCCATTTCTTCCTCTCCCATTTCCCTTCCCTTAAAGTATTACGTATATAGAGATAGCCTAGGTCGATTAAAAAGACTGCACGCGGCGATAATTGGTAATTTATCGTGAGCCTAGTCAGTTGCGAAAGGCACATTGATATTCGAAGTGAGTATTTTCTTCGTTACTTTTATCCTCCTTAACCGTTTGCGTACCACGAGCCACTTTCGCGCTCTTCAGTTTTTGTGTAAAAAAACCCCAGGACATTTTTTCAATGTTGACAATTAAAGGAAGACTTTGTTATGATATTTTGTTAAGAATGCATCAGGTTTCTCTTTTATAATATAAAGTAATTCCAAATTAGGATACAAGCACGAGAAGATTGTTCTTGTTTTGCACTACATAAAATGAAACACCAACTTTAGCTTATTTTGAAATAAAATCTCAAGAGCGCGAAAGTGGCTTTTGGCTTTTTTCGAGGTAATTTTTTAAAACTCTCCCGGTATTCAAACGGTTAATATTTGTCAGGAATTTTTCACAGCGACTTAAGTAATGATAAATATCGGATACACGTAGAGCATGTATATTCCCGTGATTAATTTATTATGCCTGGTAATTAATCGCGATAGGGTGCAGCAGCTGCGTACTCGTTGTTGTCGTTGGTTCGCCAGTTTGCAGAGAATTCTCATTAAATATATATCTGAGCTGGTGATTAGGAAAATCGTACTAAATGAAAAATTTGAGAAATTGAACTTATTAGTTATTTTGTGTCTCGCCATTGTAGGGGAATGCCCTTCAATTTGAATTGGCTTCGAAATTGGATCTTTGTCTTTATTAAGTTGAAGCACTATATTCAATTTAGATGAGATTTCTTTTTGTAATGATAAGTACTTAGTAATAAGTTGCCCCGCATAAATAGAACTCCTGAGATTAAATGGGAATAGGAGTACACCAGACACATCTGAGATTATATTCTTCAAGACAAATTTTTCAACTGTCTCAAATATTACAATTTAATTCTTACAAATCCTGAAACTCTCTTTATAATTCTATTTTTGAACATGAAATTAAATAATTCACTATAATTTTATTTTTATGATTTCTTAATGTGCTACCCTGCATCTGATCTTCACATGCCGTAAAAATTTGGATTAGGTATAAGGAGTTAATAATTTCTTCCCATTATCCAAAATTCAACGAACAAAAGTCAGAACAAAAATCGAAATACCTCGACACGAAGAATAAGTGATACATACCACTCTCATAATTACACATCAACGTTATTCACTGACCGTTCCTCTGAGCAACTCGTTTCACTGGCCCTAAAAACTTACGAGTACAATATTTTATCTCTCATCGAAGAAACTTCTTTTAAGACGAATGACGAAACGTCGATCGGTGTCTCGACGAAGCCGAAAGTACGAGGAAAAAGGCAGGTTGTAAAATTAATATCGCTTCCAATCAGGAATACGTCGAGACGATCGGTACGAGCATCATTCGTCAGAAGCCCGTGTCAAAACACGAAAGCACCGTGCACTCGGACAATTCCGTTGCCGGAGGCGATTCTTTCGCTCGTGTGAGTCCGGCTTGGTTCCGACCTTAGCTAGTTAGGGCCTGACAGGCCCATCTCGATGTTACTCGAGAGGAGTGGGGCAACCTCAAAGGTCCCGACAGAGCTCCGTGAAAACGTTTATGCACGCCCAAAGGCGTAGGAAGCCGTGGCTTCCCTCTCATGTGAAATATCCAATTCTGACGGGTAAAATCTACACAGGAATCGCTATAACATATCTCTATATTCCTAATAAATTTCTCCCTTATTTATCATTTTCTCTATCATGTTTATCAAACATGAATCATTTATCATTTTTATCATATATCGACTCGTTAATGCAGTCTGTGATGTTATCGTACTCGTAAGTCTGTAAAGGCTTAATTTCTTTCGATTTCTTATCTAATAATTTCTTAATTGATTGCTTATATCGATATTAAATTGCTTCCGTATCGGAGCAAATAAATTTACCGATTTCTAAGCAAAACTTATTTAACATCGTCTGTAATACCATTCAACAAAGAGCTTCCTCTCTCTTTTCCCTCTCGTGTCAATGAAAAGTAAGAAAAAAATGTCAGTGACTGACTCGACTCTCGAGATAGCACGCATCAACGACTGCCCCCATTAACTCGGTAGCGAGCGAGTTAATATCGATAGATTGCGCGTAATAATAGGTTTCCATTCGCAAGAAATACATCACAACGACGTTGAAGGATAGCCGGCAAGGATGAGGCGTAAAAATACAGAGACACGAACAGGCACGAAGTTCAAAGAAACATATCAGTAGATAGTATCTGTCGATGCACTCGCGACAGAGAGGAATGAGCTACGAGAGATGGGAGTACGAGTGGAGAAATTGTTGGCGAAGGATTCGAAGCTGAAGCAGCGGGCGGATGCTGCACCGTTGTCCGCATCAATCTTCGACTCCTCGTTAAGATCCGCGCCTTAAGTTTTCGCTTGTGTGCGCCAGCTCGTTTCGTTGGAAATACGTGCCAGGGACACACTGTGGGATGTGTTAGTTGGACATTTACATGAGGAGCCGTCGAGGGAGAGACGCGAAGGACCCCCGTGGATTTTCTTCCGAGAGGAGCGAGGCTCCTCTGCTAGGCCGGTTTATTTGCTCGAAAACGGGGGAAGAAAATCCGAGGATGTGTAACCTAAGCGACATGTGTTACGTTTCTCAGGAACGAGAGTCAGGTGGTTGTACTTGGGTTTCTGCTGGCTTGATAAGCGGAGGAATTTTTGCTGATTTCTCGTGGACGTTGATAATGTTCTTGGTAGCGTGGAGGAGCGAGGTTACTCGAGAGGATGCGATGTGAGTAAGGTTTTTAACACTAGAACTACCGGCGTCAAATCTAATATATTTTAAGAAATTAAATAAGTACTTTGAAAAAGGGAGAATCAAGCGGCGGTAAATTTTATCGACTAGGTGATTTATGTTTATTGATATAGAAGGAGAATATTTATCCTATGAATCTTATATAAACTTGGAGAATTTTTTGAAAAAATTGTGTACCAGTCATTTTGACTGGTTTGGTAGTTCTAGTGTTAAACGAGAATATAATACTTTGAGGTAATGGCTGCCTTGGTAATCTCTTGTCGTACAATAACGAGTCACACTCGTGATGTAGCGAAGTAAGGTAAAGGTACCAGTAGTTGACCAGTTAAGAGAAATTTTCGATAGAAACAATGGTAACTATTTACTCTGTCAATAACTGGCGAGTGTCGATGCTTGGAGACGTTCTTTGAACATTCTAGATTATGAACCAAGACCAATTTTTAAAAAAAACATAAGTTATAAAAATTTGAGAAATATATTTAAAAATTCGGCAAATGCTTAAGTAGTTGACCACTTTTGAGATCGATAAAACTCAAAATTGACCACCTTTTTTCGTTAGTAGTTGACCGCTTATATTCGACGCAGGGTTACAGCATTAATGCTGAAAATCACTTTATTATCGTTTAATTTTAACATTTACTAGTACAAATTATCATTAATACCCGTGACCGCGAATGCAGTTTATAGTTGACCGTGTCATCGACTAAAACTCACAATCAGTATACTACAATATATCGATTTACATTTTTTATTTCTAATAAAGTGAAATGTAAAACGGATAGATTATGAATCGTAAACAAATTTAAATGAGTAATGTCGGTAATTAACCATGCCTGTCAACTTCTGAAAATTGTAGAGTACTAATATCCAGAAGTTGACCATTAAAAAATTATTGCATTTTGTGGTTAAAATAATAAAAACGATGTATATATTACTTATAAAACGTTGCAAGGTCTTCAACAGCAAATAATTAATTTGCGAAAACTTCACAATCTATGAATTTTTTACCTGAACCGTACAGCCATTCTTAACAGAAACGTTAAGGAAATAGAGATATAACGGCATATTACTTACCTTATTGAATTCAAACTTTCGCTGTTAATAGGTATACTTCACTTTACATGTAATTGTTTCAAAATATAATCGACAGATGCTGTGGTATTTGAAATTCACTTTCATCGAAAGTGCACAACTTATGGAAACCTTATTTTTTTATGTTTTCTAAAAAATGGTCAACTACTGGTACTTTTACCTTAAATCGGAAATTTGGAATTTCTGCAAAATCTATAAAATTGAAAATATAGGGAGACGTGACACGATGAAATGATTTCTATAACATAAATATTAGGTGAAATTATACGATGTATTGAGAAATACTGGTCAATTTTTACTCTACCATTTTAATTCCGAAGAATTGTAGATGTAATCAGGAAAAAAGTGGCAAGAGGTTAAATTCCGTTGGATAGTTATAGAGGTAGTGAGTTTGAAAAATTAATAATTAGAGGTAGTAGATAGAAGTTGAAGATTTGACTTGAATTTCCTATGACTTTTATTTGATATTTAACTTATAGCTTCTTGCTGACGTAGAAAAATAAGATAAGGGACGAAACAATGTTTAACAGTCCTTTGTTTGAATATTTGAATGCATGAAAACTACTGCAAACTTGTTAAAGTAGTGTATAGAAAGAATATGTGCTGATGTAGATGTTCTATATAAACAACAGTTTTACATTCTCTCAAATTCCGTTATTTTTCGCTTCTGTTTGCTTCGCGCACGGTGGAAATTCTCGAAGGAAACGTCTCGCTTGCAGACATCTCTTTCAATCGTCTCGACATTTTTCTTGGAGCGAAAACCCGTGTTTTTCTAAAAAGCAATTGCTAATAGCGTAGATAGAGAGCATCATCAATCGAATCATAGTATAATGGGATCGACTCCTGCAGGGACCTCGAATTCCTGGAGGAATTCGAAAGGGATTCGAAAAATGCCCCATACAGCACGAGGGGTGAAAGCAGACTTGTCAGTTTCCCAATGGTATTCACTAGAGATATATCCTGCCAAGAATTATTATCGAAAGGAACGTATCCCTGGAGGATTTGTCACCACGCATTGTCTCAAATATTATACTTAACATTGGAGTATATTTAACAAAAAAGATGCCATTTGCACAACATTAAATACAGATGTCCCTCGACTTTCGCACAATTCACTATTCTGAATATTTTTAAAAATTTAATTTTTTAAATATTTTTATCGATCTTACGGAAATTGCAAACTGTAGCACTCGTTCACACGCATTGTCTATTAGAGGTTCTCTGTATTATATTGTACTATTGCCTCTAGTATTGTCTACTAAAGCTTAACACTAGATTTACAGAGCCAATTTGGCTCATTCTGAATTTCATTACTATATATATAATATATTGGTTGGTTAATTTTCAAATAATAAACATTTCATTTAAATTGATTTGGAACTATTTTCTTTGCAAAAAACTTCAGTTTTCTTGTATAAGTCAAATTGGCACACTTTAAAAAAATAGATGTATCAACATCCGTAAATCTAGTGTTAAAGAATCTCAAATTTACGAAGAAACCACATAAAAACGGTTAAATTCTCCTCACTACATTAATTAGATATGCTGATTAATAAGTGATGTAAAGTACAAAACTTAATGGAAAAAAAACATGCAACATTCGCACGCATTTTCAAAAACCAATTATGTGCGAAAGTCGAAGGTCGCCTATAACAAGATTCTCCCTTCGAAGAATTGGTAATGGCAACAACACCAGTTGCTAATTATTTATACCTTTTATTAAAATACTTTCAGCAGAAGTTTCTTCAATTAACCATCAATATTAAATTCGGATGCAATTTATTCGTCAAAGCCGCGAAAGAAATGCAAGAAAATGTTAATCTGTCAAGTTAGTTTCAAATTGAATTAATCAACCAACATTCTCCTTTCCTTCTTTGCTCTATCCTTTCCGTCGTCCTTTTCTCCTCCTTTAACGGCAGTATTCATCAATTTCTCGGCTTTATCCTCGCCGAGAATCTTTTAATCCTGGTTCGTGCGTCTGTTTTGGCTCGGACCTAGCGAGGCCTGAGTGACAGGATCTTAACGAGCATCTGCTTCTCGAAGATGAGTCGCCGTTCCTTCTGGATCCTCTGTGAAAAACATCTCGCGCACTTCGAGTACTTACAGGCCGTCGAGGCTTCCCCTGATTCAATATAAGATCGTGATTCAGGCCCTTCGATGGAGAGAGAATACATCCTCCTTTTTTTTCCTCTCTTTATCCACGAACACCGTTCGCTCCAGTACTAACTACGTGCTTGTGCTGGATGAAAACATTTTTCTGACGTATAGACTTCGATGCATTGCTTCCCCTCTTCCCCTTATACAGGGTGACTCGGCAACTGCGGGCTCCAACTCTTTCCAAGGGCCCACAAACAGTTTCTGACAAATGGGTCCTTAAGTGCTGCTCATCCTGAACCTTTTACCTTGCTACCTAGAATGAACTACCGTGGAAAAGAGAACGAGAAAGTACATCCTTGAAATTCTACGCAATTCTGTCCGTTTCCTTCTTTGAAAGGTTAATCCTGCTTGAGATTATCCTCGTCGAGGGTCCTGAGGATTCTTTTTTTTTCTTTGAGATCGTGTTAATTTTAATTCTTAGGAATTTTGTTCTTTCACTTCGTTTTTATCGGGATATATCGATCTTCAGCTTTCACAGTTAACTTATCTTCGAAATGTTCACCCCTGCATTTTCGTGTGGTCCGGATGACGGATATATTATCGTGGTGTGGGGAGTTGTGTAAAGGATGTCCGAGTTTTTTTTCGTGGGAGAATGTTTCATAGGGTGTGCAGGGAAAAAAGTGTTTTATTAATGTCAGATGGAACTGCTTCGGTGTGACGGTGGAAGAAGAATGCGGTACATGATTTGGAACGGATGTTAATGGACTTTTTTTAAACGACGTGAACGATAATGTTACTATTTTATTAAAATTGATACTTAATACCTTATTCTACTTAACGTTATTTTATCCATAATAAACATTGATCGATTACTTGTATAATCAACCGACGTTAAGATATCAATTATTTAATTTCTCTAAAAAACAATATTAATCCCAACGCGATTCATTATCCATTTGTGATAACATTTCGCAACCCGCACCACCTTGACATTACAATCAATCATCGCGTCAATTCCTCTTAAAATTCACACTTTCATCGAACTCCCCTTAAATAAATACACCATGCTCTGTCAAGTGAAGCAAAAAAACTCAATCCAGCACACGTTAAATTATCCTAGGTATACACCAAAACCGGTGTTGTAACTTGCTTGGTCCGTCGTTCCCAAAGAGTCGTTGCTGAATGAACAGCTAAACAGAAATAGAACGCGACAAGTGGTACAAGCACGAATACGCTTTTGCGCTTCGAGTGTCCTGTCGTGTTCCATGTCATCCTCCGTGACGGCAGACGGAATTCCAAATGTGTCTCTCGAATTATCAAGAGGCATCGGGGCGCCAAGAAAAGGTACGCGTAGTGGGGGTCCCCCATTTAAAATTACGAAGCCCTCGGGCCCGATAGATGCCATCTCGTTCGGTCTCCTTCGAAGGACCCCACAGCGGGGGATGATGCTCTCTCTCTGCCTTTTTACGTTCCCTCTCTTTGCTACCACGAACCGGAGAATCGACCTCGATGGAATGACTCGTCCCATGGAAAGGCTCCGGTGATAAATCGCACGTGACAAACCCTCCGTTCTGCCAGCGGGACTCCTCACGGAAGATTGATCTCTCCTGAGACACCGAGAAGAGTCCTAGGTTGTCGTGGAACACGTGTATACCGGTAGGTCAGTTCTTTTCCTGGAATTCTGCACGTATTCATACGTCAGTCTTCTGGAGTCGACGCACGCGGAAGACGAGAGGAATGTTTTATTGTTCGTTTAAAGAGTAACTGGTCACTTTGCGGTTCATTTTCATTGGATGCTTAAATTGCCAGATGGGTTTATTGAAACGTTGGAGTAATCGTGGTCGTGGTTATCGTTGAGAGTTATCGGTGAACATCTTTATCAACCCCTCAACCTCTTACCTTACGATTTCTTTTTTGACCGAACGCACAAGAATTCAGAATTAATTGGTTGAATAAGAATCTATCACTGATTTCTAATATAACGGTATAAGTCAACGCAATATTAATAATATAGGACTAATTTCAACGTTTCCCGATTTACTGATTTTTTCAATTTTATAGTTTTTAGAAAACTTAAAAATTTTCTATTCCATTTACTACGTCACGTGTGACACACGTCATTGTAAGGCAAGGGGTTAACACTAAAAATACCGATGTTATATCTACTAAAATTTAAATATACTTAAATCATTAACTTACAACAATGTGACACTCGTGGCGTGGAAAATGGAATAGGAGATTTTGAAATATTTTAAAATCTATTAAATTTAAAATATCAGTTGATTGTGAAATAGTCTCATTATTTCTATATTATTAATAGTACGTTCAGTTGTACGAAGTATCAGAAACTAGTGAGAACTTTTGATTTCAAGAATTAATTTTGAGCCATTGCACGTTCAGTCGGAAAAGAAATCATAGGACAAGGAGTTTGTGAGTAGTGTAGAAAAATAGAAATGTAGCGATGAACAAGATGATTAATTAACTGATTTAAGTCTTATAAGATTGAAGTGAAATATTTACTTAATGATTACCCTATGAATTTAGATAATTTAAAAAAAATTTGAACCGGTCTTTTAGTCAGCTTGGTTGATTTAATGTTAATGATACTATTTTAGTATATTTGAAGGTACATGAATACTTCGATGAAAGAGAATGATTTTGGGCAAGAAACTAAATTGATTTAATCTCTCACGTTTTATGAGGTAGATATAGAAACTTAAGCATGGTATAACCTTACAAATTTCAGGAATACTTTTAAAAAATTCAGTACAAGTCATTTTGACCCCCTTGGTAGATCTAATGTTAAGTTCTTTTCTCTCCAATCGTGATGTTAGAAATTTTTGGAATTCTTCTTAAGGAGTAACTTAAAATTTGGTAACTCTGCAATTACGCAGAGTGTTTCTCTTTCATTTTAATTTTATATCTCTATTATATATTTTGTTCCACCAGAACAATATGATATCGCAATAAATTTTTCATTTACTTTGATTCGTCATTATTTGCATTTCTCCGTTAACTCAGAATCTCTCAAATTCTTTAACGATGACTTATACTCTCAAAGAAGAAGCCTGTAAGTCAAACTGGCACGAACCCGTGAAAAGACTTCCAATTTCCTAACGACAGCGAATGTCGATAAGTCTTCGAATCCAGCAAAATCCATGTTCCTTGAAAGAGAAATTCGGACGTGAAGCCAGCGGTGAAAAGCGGCTCGAAGAAATCTTCCCTTTACGTAATCCGAAAATAAAAGGAAGAGCTTAATCGTAGCTACGCGGGCAGGCTGACAGGCCGAAGGATTAATCCTGACGTCGAAGTGGAAGAAAGAGAGAAATCGTTGGAAACGGATCCAAAAGGATCAACGGGGGGACCGGTTCTTTCGAGTGGACTTGCTAGCGAATTCACCTTAACGAGCTTCGTCGATCGAGAAGAGCTGGACGAACGTGCCACGAGGGAAGGGACACTCGATTCGACGTCACGATAAATCCAGTCGTCGCGTAATCCTCTTCGCGTCCAAGTCCTGATTGCCAGCACGGTGCCATATGTCCTCTTCGCAGCGACCAACGATGTCTCAATCAGGCTACCCATCTGTCAGAGCTCGTTCAGTTGCCTTTTACTATCGCCACTGGCCGATATATAACGACCAACCTTACAAACGGAGAGAAAGAGAGAGAGAGAGAGAGAGAAAGTACTCGCAATCGCATTTCGAGGGTGCACGCCAGGAACAATATTATTTTAGCTCCCGATGCCGGAATCACGTACCGACTCGTCGCCGGTTTGCTTTGCCTCCCGTTTCCCTACCATTTCGCCCTCGACAAATAAACGGGATTCGGGTTACCTCTAATGTTTCGCTCGCAAAGTCCATCGAATCCCTGCTTCGCTCTCCTAGGACAACGAACCGGATTTAATCGTGGATGGAAATGATCATTTATGTTGGGACACGTGCGAGCTATTCGGTAGCTTCGGGGAAACAGTTTTAGCAGTGATTCTGTTGAACGGAAATGAAAAAAGGAATGGGTATTTTTGTACGGTGAATTTCGCGAGAGAAACAAGTTTATGTTCTGAATGTAGGAGGTTTGTTTGGGCTGATCTTTTTATTGATGAAGTTTAGCTATCTCGTTGTTTTACCATGTGAAGTGGTAGGAGAGACTTTGAAGATGGAAGGAGGGAACCTGAGATTTTAGAATCTGCCAAGTTGTAAAATTTACAGCGATAAAACGACGTTGAAGTTTTTATGGGCTATAGGTTTATTTTGAGTTGATTGTGGTGTACGCAGGTGCGAAATGAATCTTAAAGTTTAGGAGTTAACATATTGACTACCATGGGGGTCAATGGTGACTGGCGTTATTGAATACAATGAAATTTCGTTAAAATAACGTTTATATTGCAATATTTATGAATTTTCTAACATATTAAATATTTAAATACCGGGATGCAAAAGTTAAAGGTCTACTGAATGTTTAACTACCAGTGTCATTCAAGTTTCTGGTTTAAGAAGAGGTAATTTTAATATATTGCAATATTTATGAATTTTCTAACATATTAAATATTTAAATACCGGGATTCAAAAGATAAAAGTCTACTGAATGTTTAACTACCAGTGTCATTCAAGTTTGTGCTTTAAGAAGAGGTCATTTGAATAGGAAACCTTTCATTTCAGTAGAAATGGCAAAACTAGTGAAATACGAGTGGCGTTCAAAGTGTTAACACGTTCCGTGCCGGATCATGTTTTAAAATTTTCTGTTCAGGCCTCGTGAGGCGTAAACGACCTACACTTTTACGATTAAATAAATTTCTTTGCAGTATACATGATATTAACACTTTACCGTCCGGTATTTTTTAACATCCTACCCACTTCTGTTCGGTTACTTGCATGCAAATATTTTCCTGATACTGTTATCTCTTCAAAAATTGCAAAGTTTCTTAACTGAGTCCTTGGCACAGTTAACCGCAATGAAAAATAATAATTTACCAATTACCGTAGCAACAAATTAATAAGTTAAAACTCCAAAACTGTTGGACCCGAAAAGCCGATTAATCGGCTACTGCTCGGTAAAGTGTTAATATGCCTATATTTAACTTTACAATATATTTTTCACAATAAAATTCTTTGTTTTGCAACGAGAAATGCAAGAAAACTGAACGGAAAGTTTAGTGGGGGTCGTATACGCCCTACGAAACGTGTTAACAGACTATTCTCCTCGCCCCTCGTGTTATATTTTTGTCTCTATCTTTGATATATCGTAGGAATCGTATAGCATTTATTCGAACAAAGATCGAGAGTCATAAGTCCTTGAAAGCTCCCCTTTTCGTGAACGGGTGAAGAAAATTCTCAGAAAATTACGGAAGCCAAAATCCACGGCTTCGACTAGGGCAATTCTTTACGATCGACGGGAAAAGGATCTGAGGATTTTACTGTAACGAAATACGTCTGGCACAAGGGGTTCTCCTTAATCCTTCCGGTGACGAAGGCCATAAAGCAGACGTTGAAGTTCGAAAAGACACGAAAAAGTATCCCAAAAACGACGTAACATAACCCCGTCGTTCTCTTCTCCCTCCTTCTTTTCTCCTCGTTCACGATCCTCCACGGAGTGAATTATAACCGGTGTCGCGCGAAGTTACGCCTTCCTGGATGTGACCTATGGCCTGCGAAGAGAAATAGAGAAAGGGAGAAACGGCCAAGCAGACACGAAGGAGGACGAAGCGAGAGAGAAACCGAAGGGAAAGGGAAGCGAGTACAAACGACGTCCAGGACTTGTCCAGGACTTATGGGTTATTCAGAAGAGACCCCCGTTGGCGGAGGAAGAGCCCACGTATTCGTTCGATATATGCTAAGCAGTCAGCCTTCTGTATTATATAGAGGGTGGTTCTATGACTCGGCGTTAGATCCCAGCAATCGTGAATTTTCCATCATTAAAACTTTCTTCACCTTAGGGATTAAACTCATCGTGATACTGTAAAAACAAGTTAAGAATCGCCACAACAGTTTCATGATCGATATCTTACACTACCTAGAATCCCAACAACGCGACATCTTCACGTCACGACATACTTGCTGCCGTGCTATTAAAACCGATTTACATCGGTCGATAAGTACCCAAAGACGGAGTGGTTAATTCATCTGGCTTTCGAGCAAGTCGGAGAAAATTTAACGGCAATTTCAAGGCGTCATTTTTTCGCAAGTATTACCACCATGTAGAGAAAGTGCGTTACACGGGGGACACACCCTGATGAGATATAAGTGTGTAGTATGTACACGCAGGATAGGGTCCTCATCTCTACACTCTCACGTGGGTGAGAGAGAACCCCAGGATGTATATGGCTCCGAGTGTATACGCTCTCACCGGGTATATACGCACGCCCACGTCGTTTGCTCACGATGGCGAAAGTGAAAAATATCTCGTGCAGCAGCACGCGCTTATGCGTATGCGTGTACACGGGTACGCGCATGTTGTGAGCGTATAAATGCGAGCTCGTTTGTAGCAGCGTACGTGGGATACGTTATTAGATCTCCCAAGGCAGCGTGTCGAGGTATCGGCGAGTACCAGCTGCCTGATCTGGTCGTTAACCTCGCTGGTGGATCATTTTTGGATCGGTCCGACGAGTTCGAGTTTCCTTGGGAAACCATCCGTGGATTCGCGATACAATTTCGGGGAAATCGCTGAAGTATGATCGAATAAATTCCGTAGGGTAACTTCACTGTTGATTATGATTCAAAGAGTTTCTAGTGTTGGTGCTAGTTTGTGAAATATGAACGCTAAGTTTTTGGAGTCAGCAAATTAGAGAAATTTTTTGTGTGGCGAAGGTTTATTTTCGTGTGGGCATGTTGTGTAGGGAGATGGTAGCGTCAGATATTGAGATTGATGATTTGAGAGATTGAGAATAAAATTATCGAATGGGTAGAATGATTGAATTGAGTTGAGTGAATTGAGTTAAAGTTCGGTCGAAAGGGACGCAGATTTAAGAATTTAGGGGATGAGTGAGACGAGGATAACCATGATGGGGGTCAAAGGGTCAAAATGGGAAGTAGGATTTTGGACTTGGAACGGAGATTCGGGCATGAGTAAGGATAATCGATGAACAAAATATTTGTTAAAATATTAACTAATCGCGTAGCCGAGCTGTTGGTACACTACATTCGATAAAGTTTCCGAAGAAGCAGTTGTTCATTAGTATACAAGGATCGTCCCCGAATAACCAGAAGTTTCTGTCTCGGAAACATCCTCCCCTGTGTCGTCGGTAGAATTAAACGTATTCGATAAAACCAAGTTCACGGAAACAGCACTCTACCAAGAACTCGGATATTCTATCCGTGCAATGAATTTTTCAAAACCTCTCCTACTCTTGAATCTCCACGCACGAGGGTACTCAGGATTACGTTAGCAACGCTTACACGATGTACCCGTTGCTGCAAGGATCACGATAAAATCGAAAATCGGAGGGCGCATTATGAGCAGGCGTCACGACGTGTAAATCCAATATTTCCTGTTCCTTCGACCTGCGCCGACACTCTCCACCCTTCTCCTTTTCCCTCTTTCTATGTCCTGTCCCCTCCTTCCTCTCAAACCACCCGCCATCGTCTCCTTTAGAAACCCTCACCACGGGAAGATCTCGTTATATGCGTACCGTGGGTTTTACGCTCGAAAGGTGTTGGGTTTCTGACCCAAAGCCCTGGGCCCCGGCAGAGCGGGGGACCCAGAGAACCGGGCCCCCCCTGGTTAGTCTCTGCACTATTCACGGGGACCGCTTTTTTCTCGGGGCCTTTCTTTATTCCACGACTCTTGGTGCTGCGCTCGTCAACTCGCCTCTATGCTGTATTTTGACAGCGGGGGACACGGTACCCTGCGAAATTTTGCCGGCTGTTTCGCGCCTCGCGAAACGAAGACACCGCGGCTATGGGCTTCTCTCTTTCTGTTCTATGGGACCTTTGTGCACGGTGCTGCCTGGAATCTTTGTACTTTTTGTGAAAGATTCTTTGGTCGATTTACACACTGAGTTGTCAGGATAAACCTGGCACCTAGGCCGTGTCTGAATTGTTTGATGTTTGTGACGTTTACTTGATTGTGTTTAGATTCTTTTGGTTGCGGTTCGGCTTTTTAATAGTAGATCTACCTACGATTGATTTAATATATTTAAAATTGTCAAATAAATCTATCCAAAAGAAAGAAATTTGGGGGGAAAGAAAATTGATCGATTCAATCGATCACGAAGTTTAAGATAGACGTAGAAAATTGAAAATGAAGGAATAATTTCAGGAATAGTTCCAAAAAACTTAGGGCACGGTATTCTGACTACCTTGGTAGATCTAGTGTCAAATGTGTACCATATTCTGTTATGAAATGTCGAAGGTTTTTAAATAATGGTTACTTATGATAAAAGTTTTAATTGAAATTACGAATGATAGACACTAATTTTGTACGAGTGAATATACTCGTTAATTAGAGTTACCGAGAGTTTGACTTTTACTTATTACACGAGAAAATAATTTCCTCAAAGCATACTCATCATTCTCCAACTTTTGATTGCATGAGAAAACCATTTCTTCAAAGGTAAACGAATCATTCACAGCTAAAATATTAAGAGGTTTCATCGAAATTTTATAAATTGCCCGTTTTCTACAGTGATTTGCACAGCTTTCTTGACATAGCTTTCTACGGCACTTCCGGTGTCATCTATTAATTATCGATTTTTCTAAATCAACAATAATTTTGCATCTCAACATACATGTATACAATTGTTCCTAATATTAAGTAAAAACGAATAATCAACAGTAGATAATTTTTCGAGACTATATTTACATGTCTGACGAAAAGTTAGTAAAATAATTCATGAGTGCAAAGTGTGAATATTTTTTTGTAAATTCAGTTACTTTTTGCGTAGCCGCAGGTAATTCGTCATTCTTTCGAGGCAGGCAGGTGCATCGAATCTTCTGATCGGACGTACACCGTCGTTTGTCACAGTGGGGACTAACAGATGCTAAAATAATTCCGTCATTCCTCGGGTGTCCTGACATTTCGTATCTCTCGTTCCCTCCCATGGTGACCGGTCTTTTATTCGTCCGCACCCGCGCCTCGGCCAGTTCTCTCAATGGTGTATTTTGACAGCAAAGAATACGATGGCGTGTGAAATTCAGCCACGTATTGTCGCGTTTTATCGTTTTCCTTTTATAGGGCCATCCGTTCTCTTCAACCATTACGAGAACAGCACCTTTAGAAATATCACGTATCCCAGCAGACATCGAGAACTCCAAGATTTCACTCGATATTACAACAGAACAGTTTAAAACTGTGCGAAGTCTTCGTAAGATTACCGATTCACCAAACTTCCGTAACTTTCCATTTAATCCATTTCCCTCGTTCTCAGACTTCGTTCCATTCCCTTCTCAACTTCCTGCTGCATCGTAATATTTTACGATTACACTTTAACCTGAAATATATTCAAGAAGATCCTCCAACTTTAAAAATTTCCTGAAACGTAGAATTTTATGAAGGTCTTCTCATCCATGGTGCCCTCGATTCTTCCGTTTCTCTTTAAAATTATTCGCCTTGTCGCGTCGAGTAATCTCGATCTACTCAGGAGTTTAAATCCCACGCGATAGAATCGATAAATCGATGTATCCAGGGAGCATGGTACATCGGAAGCAAAAGCAAAAGAAACGGTTGCACTGTCTCGCCGCGAAACTCTCCCTCGTACCTTTGTCTCGCCTTCTAGACGCTGTTGATCGATATCTATTCCGGGGGCTGGAACGTCGAGTCGACTGTGACCGTCTGAGAGTTTCCTCGGCCTCCTTATCTTTGATCCCGCACGTTTTCCGGATGTCAGCATGCTGCGAGGGTTCCGCAACAGTTTGAAGTTCTCCTAGTAGACACACCGGTGCCTATAGTTAGTAGATCGCGCATGTTCCGGGAGGAAAGACTCCGAAGGTGGTGGAACCCCTCGTGACAATTGTGTCTGGCACTCGTTGTCGAGGGTCGACGCCTTCGTTGAAAGGGCTGGTTCTCTCTGTCTCTTTCTATCTCATTCTTTCTTTCTATCTTCTCTCTCTCTCTCTCTTTTCCTCTCTCTTTCTCACTTTTTCTCTCCTTTCTTCGCCTCTCTTCAATCTTTTTCTTCCCTCTTTCCTCCTCTCCTCAGCTTGCACTTTGCCTCGCTGTAGGCGTACCAGACATCAAAGGATCTTTGCTACTCGCCACCCTAAGTCCACCGCGTGCAAAGTTCCCGCATAATTGCACGGAAGGAGATTCGAATGCAGCCTGCTCGACTAGATAAGGGCTTCGGGGACAGGTAAGCCGGTAACGAGGTCATGGATAGCCCGTCCTCCATGAACCGCCGTTTCAACGACACTCGATTCTAGAATTATTATCTCCCTTCTACTGTTTCGAGGGTCGTCTCATTAAAATCAATCTCGCCTACGATGAAGTGGAGTCGTTAAACCATCCTACGTGGAAACGGATCTATTATTTTCGCTGCTCGGTATATCTGTTCGCTCTTACGATACTTGAAGAACCGTAGGGGGTGCGTGGAGGAAGTTCCTCGTTGAAGGCACAACTGCGTGCCACGTGTCGATTCTTCGTTTGGAGTGCAGTCTTTAACCTAGTTTACGATATCTCGATCGACCAATTATTCCTAATGGAGCTTAGAAATCGTTGTTGTTTCTGTCGGTGTATTAATTTACGACGAGAGGAGAAACGGAATACAATCGATCTTAGAGAAGTAAAATCTTCCTGTTCCATCCACGTGCAACTATCCTGCACGATTTCGATTCGTGCACCCAAGGATCCTCTCTCCGTGACTCGATTCTTCTCGAACTCTCCAGCATCGATACTCGGAAGGTCTATAAAAGTGTCCCACTCACCTGGTGAGACGGAGGTTCGATTTTTACTGGCGATAACCCAGCGTGATTTCGAGGATCCAAGGGTAATTATTTTCCCGGAGGATCCTGCCGAGTATCCTTGGTCCTTTTTACGACGAACTCACTGCAGTGGGTCTCGAAGTGGGAAGCGAAGAGAGGGAAACCAAACAGAGCTCTTTGGCTCTTCGGAGGAATGGCCAGCACTCGGAGGTCGTGGGTATACGATATCTGATGCAGAAAACCGGTAAAGACCGTGGGCCAGGGGACCCGAGGGGCGAGGGGCCCTTCCGACGAAGGAGAGAAGGACCAAAAGCAAAGACACGACCGTGGGGCCAGGGCACATTGTCTTCGGGTGACTTAAAAATCCAACTCGTGCCTCGTTAACCGTTCTATCTGATACCGCGAGCATAGACCCTCCGAGGGAGTACACGACGTGCGCCTACGTCCCTCCTCCCGCCTTTTTTCCTATCTCGCTTCTTCTACCTTTTCTTCTTTCTCGCGCGAGCACGCTTTTTTTTTCATCCTCCACCTTCGTCGATTCACCCACGTAACCTTGCGGCTTCCGAATGCGAACCCCTCTGAGGGTTACTCGGTAGCGCAACATCGAATCGCCATGGTTGCTGGTGGACCCTGTGTTGTTTGGGGGATATTTATTGATCGTTCGTAAGATCGCAGTGTTTGAGGTATTTCTCTTTTGTTGAGGGTACTGTGTCTTTCGTAGGGACGTTTGGAGTTTTATGTTTTTTTGAGACGATGGAACGAATGGTTTTCACACTTTTTAAGATTATGAATGATCCTTTGATTGCAAGTTGTGTTGTTTTTGTGCTTTGGCTTTAAGGTTTGAATGACACTGGTATTTCGTTAGTTTCATCGTTTCTACTGACGTGAAGCTTTTTCTGTTAATATCATATCTTTATAAAACGGAAACTTTAGAGATAATGATAGTTTATGATAGACAGTATGTTTGAAAATTTATAAATATTGCAATTGAAAAGTTGCATGAAATTTTAGTGAATTCAATGGCGTCGGTCACTGGTGACCCCCCTGGCAGTCAACGTGGTCATTACTTTTAAGATTTAGAGTGTTGGGTGGGTTTTGAGTATAACGAAAGTATGATATATTATGTAATGATTTTAAAAAGTTTCGGAGTGTCAAAGAAGATTTGAACTTAGATCCACCCCTTGAAAGTTCGAGGTTTTAACTCCATAGCTATTATAATTCCTTTTGGTAGAAGTTTTAAGTGTTATATAGTACTCGTCTTATGTCATTCTATATTTGTGTGAATAATAAATATGTGGTTATATTTTGAAGCTAAAATTTTTAAAAAGGTAGCTTTCGTAGTGGAAAATTAAACGGGAATGTTGATAGTGGAAAAGAATTTTTATCCTAAAAGACCCGCATCATTGTGACTGATGAACAGAATTGTGTAAACGGAGGTAAAGAATGCTCGTTTTGAGGTTTGTAGAAAGCTCGCAGAAGCGTTACAAAAGCACGTGGAAGAGAATAACGCGTCCACAGTGAGCTGGCAGAGCGAAACCACCGTTTCTCCGAGACAATGTGTCTCTGCCTCCCCTTCTTGTCCTCCCTTGGTAAATGCTTGCAAAGAGAAACAGAGGAACTCTCTTTCGTTTCGCTTCGATTCGCACGATTTGTATTCTCTTTTCGAGTTGTCGATTACTTTCTCACTTCGACCTGAACATTGGCACGTGATGGATAAATACTATTAAAAAAATTGAGGTAATGAGAATCGGCAGAAAAGGACACAATGTTTTAAGGATTTCAGGGAAAGAAGTGGTAGGAGGATGGAGGTATTTAGAATCGAACGGTTAAAATAGGAAGAAGGATTTTTAGTCTTTAAACAATTTGTGGATGAGGAAGGATCGAGTCAAACCGTCAATGTTCAAAATATTTGCGCAGAAATTTCTAATCTTAACGTTGAAGGATCAATATACGAAGTAGGATTTTTGAACTTTGAACAATTTGGGGAATTACGGATTTGAAAGAATCAAGTCAAACTGTCCATGTTCAAAATATTTGCAAAGATATTACTAATCCTAACGTCGAAAGGTCCAAGTAGGAAGTAGAATTTTTGGACTCTGAACAATTTTGAGATTCGCGGATGTGAAAGGATCAAGTTAAACCCTCCATGTTCAAAACATTTGCAAAGATATTACTAATCCTAACGGTGAAAGATTGAAATAGGAAGTAGGATTTTTGAACATTGAACAATTTGAGTATTCGCAGATGAGGAAGGATTCAGTCAAATCGTGGATGTTCAAAATATTTGCAGATATTACTAATCCTATCGTCGAAGGGTCATTTCATCTTTTTCGCGCAGTTCACAGCAGGACATACTACAGAGGTGCCCCGTTGCGTTTACTCTCGCCATGACTAAGAGTTTAATTTATTAACAGTAACTATTACAGTTCATTATGCTTGTTATACACTTTCTGCCATGTACTATGTATTTTTAGAAAATAATGAAGTAGTCCCGTGTTACCAGCATTTTTATATTTCACTGCTACTTCCACTGTTTCCTTCGGATCCTTTTCACTTTCTTGGAGATAAGGGGGATGTCGCTTTCCACTATACCGTCACGCGACACACCTTGGTTTTCTAGATTTGTGGGACGAACTCACGCTAGGCTAATCGCAACACGAATAAATACACCGGCATGAGTCATCTCCTTTAGACTTGTATCAGACAGTTCTCCGTACGGCAAGTCGAGCACCGATAAATTAAGTTCTTCGCCCTCGTCCAAGTGACGTCATTTATATCCCGTAGACACGGAGTTTAGTGTCTCCAGTTCCAGGGAGATATTTGTCTTTTAAGAAAATTTAAGAAAAAACTTGCATTTCGATGTAGCACGAAGGTGTATTCTGGTATTTATATATCTGTACTAGCTAATGTATTTTTATTAATACTAAATCGACAGGTGCTACTTTTTTCAAAAATAATTCTCGAATTTATAGAGACACAGTGCAGTATAAATTTTTAGAGTATTTTATAATATACAAGTTACTAGACTGATCATTTTCTTTGTCACTTGGCTCTTCATTTTTTTAAATACTTCCTTAGAATTTTTAAAGTATCGGCACATGTAAATCTGGTGTTAAATTCTTATTGTAAAATGTATATGAGACTTTTTAGAGCGTTGGTATTACGGGTTATTCCGGTGTTTGTTTCTAATTCTTTCTTGTAACACTATAATTATTTTGATTTCCTAAGTCTGTCCTTCAAAAGTAGTCGATTAATTTGGTAACAATTCATGCGTCATCCTCAGAAATGAATGTATGTAGTGAAATTTAATTTAGGTGGGTCTTAGATAAAGCAGATTTTCTTGAAATATATTTGAATGTTTCAGAATGAACTTTAAAGCAGAGAATATCAGATGGAAATTAAAAGGGGTGAATTCTCACGTGCGAGCGGTCTTTTAATCTTGACAAGAATTTCATTTTCCCGTTTTAAAGGAATACTTAATTCTCTGTTGCAGGTCTTCAGGCGGAGTTGTTTTACGTCAGAGAAGGTGTCATAAACGAATATGCAATTAAATTCGTCGTGCCAGTCCCCGCGCAAGTTCACAAGCTACATTTTACCTGGGAAAACCTAGCAGGGAGGCCGGTAAGTTCGTAACTTGCATAAGTTACATTCCGTCCTTTTTGACCGAGACTCACCGAGCAAATGATTTCCCGCGAGCATGTAAATTTTTTCAAAAGAGATTGAGACTTTAGCCTGTCGTTGCTTTTGCAAAGCAGTGCCCAGAATCCGCAATGAGGATGCGAACGATGACGAATAACTATATTCCGTGGAAGGAACGCACCTGACAAGAATTTTGCTGGAAACATTGATGTAAAAGTCATAACTGAGGAGGAAATTGAATAACTTTGATTTTCGTGACTCCCTGTAGAAAAGTAAATTGTCGTTAATGTGGCGCAAAGAATAAGTTGCCTTCTGTGAAGTTCAATTTCTGGTTTACCGAAGTACTAGAATTTTTGCTTTAGTTAACGGGAAAAAATATGTATCTTTAGTTTATTTAAATTTCAATAATGCATAATTATTAAAATTATGCACACCATCATGCACAATTAAAATTAAACATCAACTGATAGAAAAAGAAACTTTAACACTGGAATTACTAAGGCAGTCAGAATAACATTTTTTCAAATTTTATAAAAACATTCTCCAAATTCATTAGGGGCCATTCATTAGATAATTCTACATCTATCTTCTAAAACATTAAATACTAAAATGATCATCGTTTTCCAAATTGCTTAACCATTTGCACTCCGTTGCCGCTGTAACGTAGATTTTTATTTGTATTTTTATTATATTTGATATTGTAAAACATAATTCTGAAATGTATACGCTTTCTTTCTAATGACGAAGCAAATTTTACAATTTTCCACAGAAGTACACTTACACTATGTAACTAGTCTTGGAGTAGCTGGTAGCTCGTAGTAAAAATTGCTCAGATTGCATAGCTTAAAAATATATTAATGTAACACCAAATATGTTCGTCGCCGCTGCGACGACTGACTCGCATTGACTTGTTGTCTGAACGACGAGCCGCATTTTTTATAAATATTGAGTCAGTCGTTTATGGAGATTAGAAGGGACAGATTATTTAACTGCAGATATTTAATTTATGTATTTAAAGTTATAATTTTATGTTTGAAGTACTATTGTATTACTTTCATGCTGTTAAGTGTTGTTTTCGGTTACAATAATTAGTTTATGTTATTAATTTATCGAAATAATTTGTAAAACTAATAGATTTTGTTCCGGTTTTTCCTCTCTTACAAATATAATAAACTTAACGTCGGTAGTTCCAACGTTAATTTCCATTATTAATAATTTCTCTTGTGTGTGATGTGATGACTTCAGTCAACCAATAGTTACAAAAGGAATACAGTAACACAAGGAATGTAGTAAAAACATTTATTTGCACAAACGAAAAGCTTTTACAAAGTAACGAAAGAAGTATTCGTTGAAACTGCCAGCCCTGATGTTTCCTCCGCGAGTTTGAAATTCTTAAGGCTAGTTGACTCTTAGTAGATTAAAAGAAGACGCTTAAAAAGCACATAATTTGAAAGCGTCAAGAAAAACGCGAGAGAGTAACAGAAGAGAAACGGAAGGCCGACTCGTCGTTGGAGTCTGGCACCGTCTTCCGCTCACTTTATTCCTCATTTGCGTTTCTTTGATTCTTGGCTTCTTCGCGGGATCAAAGTTAGCTGGAGCGAGGAAACGATGAATTCGCTCGTTAACGAAGGAATCCGCGTCTCCGCGAGATCTTGCAGACGTAAGGGTCTCATCGGATGAATTCTGAAACGAGCGTTCTTCAGGGTCGAGCAGACACTCCGAGCAGCCATTCGAGACCTTTTCTCGATCCTTATTTTCCCATTCTCCTCGTGTCCTTACGAGACGTACTTATCAGGATTATCGAGGCGTGCCGTTCCTTTCCATTTATCAGCGTAGAATTCTTGATGAACTACGTTCGCAGAATTCTTAGGGAGTTTCTTTGACTTTGACTTTATGTTTGGCTCAAGTTTTTGCACCCATTTGAAGTTTTCTATTTGGATACTTCTACTCTCGTGAATTTTATAGATTAAAGTATCGGAGATTCGTTTATAAGTTTTTCCTTTAAAGATAAAGAGAGTGTAGTAGCTCTTTTAAAGAAGTAAAAGGAAGTTAGAAATAGAAGACTGTCATTCCTTTGAATAATTCAAAGTTACTGAAAAACTGGTATAGTCTGACAACTCAAAGATGACTAAGAACCGACGGAGCTTCTTGTTCCCAACCACTTATTCCCGCCATTTCAAATTCCCGAACACAGACTCTGAAAGTAAACGATCATGTGAAGTGTTTGGTTTGAGAGACTGGGTTTGGAGATTCCAAAAACGAAGTGGCAGGAATAGGCGGTTGAAAACGGGAGACTCTGCTACTCACTAGCCATCTTTCAATTGTCAAACTGTAACAGTCAGCTATATCATCTTTGCAATTTCTAAGAAACAACGAATGATGCACATATTAGATTTTATTCCACACTAGGCTTCGCTCAGGGAATGGATATGAGATTGTGTGGTTGCTGGGATAAAAGGATAAACTTTAAAATATAAGAGGTATATTTATATAATATGATGTTCCACAATGATCTGGGATGTTCCCGAACATTCCACAATATTCCACAATATTGTATAATGTTGTGGAATGCTCTCAAATACTCTTGAATGTTTCGGACAGTTCTAGACATTTCTAGAGGGCGAAAATTCCAGCCCTTATATCTTTAAAATCAAGCCCTTAAGGTAAAAACGGGAACCTTCTTCATGGACAGTAGATAGAGGGCTACCACACCATATAACTCCCTTGATCGAACCGGGACTCATTTCTGAGTTTTAGCAGCACGCACATAACGTACACTTTGCTTTATAATATACTAGCTGAAAGCTCCCGTGCTTCGCTGCGGTTTAATCGAAACTAAAAAAAATCCTTAAAATTTCGAATTTTGAAAAATCCTTTCTTAGTGGGCGCTTATACACTAAAAGGAATGCTCATGCAAAATTTCAAGTTTCCAGGTCAAATAGTTTCGGTTCTGCGTTGATGAGTTTGGCCCATCTTTAACCCCCCAAAACCACCCCTAAAATTTCGAATTTTTCAAAACCCTTTCTTAGTGAGCACCTACGACCCAAGGCAAGAGTATGTTCCAAATTTCATTGTAATCCGTTCTGTGGTTTTTGAGATTTCGTGATGAGTGGACGAATGAGTTAGTCAGTCAGTCAGTCAGTGGTATTTGAGCTTTATATAATAGATATATTGATATTGATTAGTCATAGTCTCCGTTCTTGACCGTAATCGCAGAAACGTATGATTATTCGATAACCTATATTTCAAACGCAATAAAATCTCGCTCATAGTTAGCACTAGCACGTGAGAAGTAATCGAAAACTTGAATTCTTCAAATACGATCGAAAGTATGTTTCCCGTGAAGTCATTGCACCACGGTAGGGGTGCCTTTTTGCACGGAGTTTCGCGGCGACGATGAAGGTAGTTTGACAAAGTGGTGGCGAAAAGTGGGCAGAATGCGGCACAGTGTTGGATTGACTCGTCGACGATGTGCGGAAAAAAAGGATGGATCTGAGAGTAGGACAAAGTGGTCCGGCCACTTCTTCGAGTTGTCTCGCTGGAAGGAAGTAGAAGAAGGAGAGGAAGAGAACTGGAGACTGATGGCCAATGCTGGGACATCCGTCACCTTCGCGACAAAACCAAGTGTCCCGAATGGTACTTAAACGTTCCGGTGACTGTCAATCAAATCGACAAGTTTTCAAATGGTCCTAGGACAAATGCGATATGTCATTATGAAATCGAGGACGGAGTTTCTAGCGACATGGAGTGTTGAGGTTTCTTGCGTGACAGTTTGCGTTATGGCAACAAAACTTTGCTACGTTGTAGAAGATAGATATATTGCAAAATATCTTTGGCAAGAAATTTCTACGGGGATGTTACTTTTGAGGAATTAATATTCGACGTTGTTGATAGCGGAGATTGTATTTATGAGTTATGAAAAAAATGTGTAATATGATGCAGCGGAACTAACTTAATTAGGAATGGTCTGTGTCGTAGAATTTTTGTATTCATTTATTTATCTTATATTTTAGTTATATTTAATTCATTTTTCTTAAGAGGTTCTCTTGAATACTAAATTATTGATGTCTTTTACCTTGGATGCTTCCTCGACATTGAAACGAAGAAATTATATTTTATTTATTCCTCTTGATATAGAAATGTTTCAATCTACATTTTTGCCGATATTGTCCTCGTTTTCCGATCGCATTTCAATTTGTATAATTGCTAGGGAGAAGAGTTTCGCATTACCGTGAACGTCTGATCAAAAGATTGTACTGTCTGCAATTAGGCAGAGGAACTGGATGCTCTTTTCAAATGGAAAAGTGAGGAAGACAATGGGCACTTTTGTTAAAGAAAAACCGGAACCAATGTAACACGAAGTGCTCTACGGCTCCTCTGCAAACCGTCTTTTCCTGTTCTCTTCTTCGGCTTTTAGGTCAAGTGAATGCTGCACTAACGCTTTTTACATTTTCGCCAAAGGCAAGCTTCTTTACAAATGCACGTAGCTGTTAAAAAAGGAATTTCAAGCCTGACGTGGACGTGTCATCGTTAAGAAATTATTTAAGCGACATTTTGTCGCAGAGTCTGCTACAAGATTTTGCTTCCTCTTGGCACAAAAACACGCTCGTTTGTCACTCAAAAATTCCTTTTACCTCGTAAACCATCAAAGCTACACATTCACCGTTTTCAAGAATGTCTACGTCGAATACATTCAATTTAAAAATTCCTTTCCACATACTAAATTTATCTTAATCAACTACAATATTATATTCAAAAAGGACAGATCGTAATCTTGAAAATTTTCTTAGAAAAAAAAATGCAATCAAACGACACCGTCTTTTTAACACTATATCTGCTGATGATTAATTCCATACATTTAAAATTATTAATTAAATATGTCCGAACGAAATAAATGAAGGGGACAAAAACTTGATCGGTTCAATCGCCCAAAGTCTTCAAAATAGATGTAAAAATTAAATAAAAAATTTTATCAATAGACATTCACTTTTTAACACTAGGTCTGCCAGTGATTAATTCCACATGTTTAAAATTATCAACAAAATATGTTCCAATGAAATAAATGAAGAGGACAAAAAACTTGAACGGTTCAATCGCCCAAAGTCTTCAAGATAGACATAGAAAATTAAAAAAAAAATAGCGTTAGAAATCCAGGAACATTCTCAAAAAATTCAGAGCAAGTTATTTTGACCACCTTGATAAATCTAGTGTTTACTAATCCTCAATATAATTGCTCTCTGAGAAAATCAAACTCTCCGCCATATCATTCTCTCCATTTCAAATTCTTAAATCCACCTTCAGCTGCGGTCCAAGTGTCACAAATTTCCCACAAGCTTCAGTTCGCTGGAAATTTCGCAGTCTTCGAAACGACTGAAAAGAATCGCAGAAATGCCTGAGCGTTAAAATCGAGTGGTCAGCGGGTTTGCCGAGGTATTCGTTGTTCGCGTAGTTGGTCTCTCGTGGTCGTAAAAGAGCTCTACCGCAGCTTGAAGTAACGTGGAGAATAGCGTATATACAGCGTAGAGTGGTAGCGACAGAGGATCCTCGGCAGGTTGACGAGCCCGGGTCTGTTCTTCGCCACTGGAGAACCGATCATCATTGCGAGCTGGTAATCAGCTACGAGTTCTCTTCTCAACTTCTCCCTTGGTCTAGCGTGCTTCTTCCTCGAACGAAGCAGCTCCTTCCACTTTTACTCTCCCTCTTGCACTCTTCCGTTCTTTCCCTTTTTCTTTCGTTTCTTCTCGTGCATCTTCCTTGTCCCTTTTGCCCTGGTAACTTTTCTCTCGTGCCCCGCGGTCCTCCAGATTCACTTTGCCCTCCGCTGGGCGCAAATTGTCTTCTGAGAATGGTGCGTTCGAGATTATAGGAAGGTTCAACGTTCGCGTGATTGCGAGCAAGCGGTAGCTGCTCATCCCTTACCGTTCTCCAAGTTTGTTCCATTTGTTTTACGTCCATTCCGCCCTTCGGTTTTGCCCGTGAAAATGCGCGGCACTCAGCGGATCCTTTTCTTTCACCCTAATCTCCTTTCTTTCATCGTTCTTCATACCACCATTGCCACCCTCGACATCGGGTCGTTTCTATGTAGATTAGGAATTTCCAACGATTTGCATTTCTGCTATTTTTGCACGGGCTGTCGGGAAATTGAGCATTTGAAATCGGGACAGGTGTATCCACCGCGTAAACGTCGAGTCAGCGGAGAGAAAGGAAACTTTGTTCTCTCTGTTTGTTCAGTTATTCAATCTGGAGCGTGTACGTGGGTAAGAGAACGCTATATGCTTTTATGGGTTTATGCAAAGCGTATTATTGCTCGTGTATTTTCCACATTTTCAGCGATTGAACGGAAAGACTGTACTTTTTTACTTCGATTTCCTCGAAAGTTTTCGATTTAGGGGAGAGAACAGGATTCTTGAGTTTTACTTTTGCTTGGGAGACGTACAGGGTGTTTCAAAAATATTTGTCATGGCTTTCAGGGGTTGTTCTACACGTCTATGGGCGAAATTTTAATCGGGAGGCCCAATTAAAAGTTAATTTGCGAGAGAACGGTTCGTTTCTGACCCACGGTTCCTCTCATTGTCAGACATTTTACCTACGTAACAAGACGAATACGATGAGCCAATAAAAAAAATTTGATACCCTTTCCCGAATTTTGCGGCAGGTTTTTTTCGCAAATCTCCATCGATCCAGAGGTGTAGAACAACCCCTGAAAGCCATGACAAATATTTTTGAAGCACCCTCTACTAATCGACGTTTCATCAAAGGATTTTTCTTGCTCTTCCTGCGAAATTATCGTGAATCCTCTATGATTAAATAACACTTAAAAAAAAAAAAAACTGCATTTTTTTGCTTGTATATTTATACTCATTTAATTGTCATTTAACAAGTCTCTAGGAACACGCTATCTATAATTTCAATAAAAAGATACTCTCGGTTTTAAAAATAAAATCGATATCGCTTCCTCATTGCCTCAACGAGTTCATTAAGCAAAAAAATTAATCGACACGCAATACAGATCAAAAACTCTTTAGAATGATATAATTATAACAATATACGTTATTCAACCTCAAGTGCACCAAGTTACCATTGTGTATACTAAAATGTTGATTTTAATATTTTCCAGTTGCCGTACACAATGTCAGTGGACATCAGCAACCCCTCCGCTTTGAGTAGTTCCCTCAACATCTCCCAAGCTGGAGAAATTCCAGTGGCGGGCCTTCAAACTTGGGCCTTGGCATTGCACTGTGGTCCATACGATGCCGAAGTCGATCTAAGCCTTCGTATAAACGTTTCTCTGTCGAGAAGAAACACTACAAGCTTAGACTTCAGAAGAAAAAAAATCTGTCTGAAAGACAAAAGCGGCTACGTTGGACCAGAAGAAGTTCTCGTCGCTGCTTCTGGCTCGACTTCCGGCGGACAGATATTCTACGCTGCCATTGGATGTGCTTGTGCCTTTATTGCGGCCATTTGCGTTCTTGTCATTGCTTATTACGTTCGCGACAAGAAGACCAGGAGACATCGCGATCCTTTGCAGTAAGTGATATTTATGAGCAGCATTTTCAATCGGCTCGTTGTATTTGACGATTTCTACGCGACGATTGTGCCGTTACTACTATAAGTAGAATTGCATGTACCAGATGTTCTCCAGTTTATCGATTCATCGATTAAAATATAACTCGGTGAATAAATAATGCTTTGCTTTGTTGTAAGGCTTTAAAATACTCGTTTACTATTTTCAATGAGTAAGCTATGTTCATCGAATCGTTGCAATTTTGCTGACACTTGCTGAGACTATGACGATTTTACAATTACAGACTTGAACTTCTAATTGGTATGATCAAGTTCGAGCTTCTATTATCTGAAATTTACCTTTCCAAGTTGTCATTTAATGTCGTAGCCTCGGTGGTTTAAAGTTCACTTCAAAGTTCAGTTAGGAGAGATTACTTGAATAGTTAAATTCGACGTTTAAGCGTCAGCAATTTAATGTCGAGCAGGAAAGCAGTTCCCCTCGGTAATAACTTTTGCGTTGGGAAAATTGTTATTGAATATTATAATGACCTTTTCGCTACTAATGGTGACTATAGTCTATTGTTTGACAATCACTGTGTACTGACAGTGACTACGGTCAAATTTTCTCACGAAGAATTAATTATTAGATTATATTTTGTAATTAGATATTTTTTAAATTCCATAAGTTTTTACTTTTCACGTATTATATGCATTGCAATTTCAAGAAAAAATTTAATTATTTATATTACACCACTAGCTATCAAAAGATATATTCGACCGCCACGGGATTACTCCCTACCATGTTAGCACACTTGTGGAAAAGCACTTTATAGCGAAGGGGTTAACCAGAATGAAATTTTAATTCGTGTTCTACATTGCGATTTTGTGTTTGAAGGGAATCGAGGGGTCTGAGTTCGGCATGTAGCGTCGAAAGAGGTACAGGTGTGGGGCCGGCACAAACTTTTTTGTCCCCCGAAACTCCTCCGCCAGCATCTGCCACTTCTACTTCAACCTACAGGAGGTTGGACGATCGACCTAGTCGAGAACTGCACGAAAGAATTCAAGAAATTACGGTGCAAAGGTAAATTGAATATTTTCTTCGGCGACAATTAACACTTCACCGACCGGTACTTTTTAACATCCTATCCACTTCTGATCGGTCACTTGCACGCAAATATTTCCCTGATACTGATATCTCTTCGAAAATTGCAAAGTTTCTTCACTGAGTCCTTGGCACAGTTAACCGTAATGAAAAATAACAATTTATTAATTTCCGTAGCGACCAAATAATAAGTTAAAAGCCCAAAAGTGTTGAGCCCGAAAAGTCAATTAATCGACTACCGGTCGGTAAAGTGTTAATATCCATTTCAGTTAATTATGTCCATATTCTTTTCGATAATTAATATATATTTCAATCAGCACTTGCAAATATTTCACTTGAAATATAATTATCCCAACCTTTCTCGCTAGTTCAGAATCAGGTCAGATCATTGAGCTGATTGAATTTTCTTTAATTTTTTTTCTCTCTTTTCTTTCTGAGGTGCAAAATAAGTTATAACAAGGAGAAAATGATTGTGCCCTCGTTTCAATAATAATTAACGATGCAATAAATGTTAAGAAGATTCGTTAATATTAATTTTTACATTGTATAATTTAAAACTATTAAGTTCCAATTAAATTGTCTATGAAAGCAAAAACCAAAACGGAAAGATTATCTCGTACAAACTTGAGTGTACTTGAAACGCAAGGTACACTCGAAGCGATCTATCGTCTCAAAGATTATCAGATATTTTTTCGAGATGACTCTCGTCGTTTAAAATTCCAACACAGACGTTTCCGAGCTTCCGCTTAGAGTGCAGGATTTAAAAAAAAATGTTGAAGAGGGAGCACTTTTAAAGTATCCCAGTTGAAATTCCTCTCGTTCTTTCGCGAGATCTAACGGCGTCGTGGTCTTTCCAAGAATTATGATCGATCTTCCCGCTATTCGAGTCGCGGAATCGTGTGCTGATCTGGTTCCGTGTTCATTACAGATGCAGAGTGCGTCTCCTCAGTATCGAAATGGAAGGCACATTCGGTCGCGTGTACAGAGGTAGTTATCACGAGGAAGGTGCATCCTCCCCGAGGGATGTTTTGGTAAAAACTGCAGCCGAGCATGCATCTCAGTCGCAAGTAAGTCAATTTTACAGTGGCGGTACCAGGATTTTATTTAATCTGACATTAAATCAATACTGTAAATTTTAAAGTGCACTTTGATGTTTTAACCCTTTGAGGACGACGGGCGAATATGTGCGCCTTGAGAAAAAAATTGGTTATAGTTTGTCGGTGCATATATAAACGGTTAGAGTTGAAAAATTAAAATAGAATCGTTGAAATGTTATTTTACAAAGAGTAAATTTCCACTTGTATACATTAACAGACTGTCTTTCCTTGAAAAAGTGTTTTTTCATCGCTAAATAATTGATTGTTTCTCGATATTCAAAAATACCTCCGTCCGCAAAGGGTTAATTTAACAAAACTATTTATTAGTCTTCGCGAACTGGTCGAACCCCAATTTTTTCTAAAAATTCCTCAAATTGATGGAGGATCTGTGAATTAACAAGTATATCTACCAAGAGGGTCAAAATGACTTGTACAAAAATTTGTAATATTGTTGCTGAAATTTTAACCAGTTAACTTTTCTTTTGAATTTAGGGCCACGACAATTGAGAGATGAGCATAAATCTATTTCAAATTATTTATACCCTTTAGTTATTCGTTTTACTTCGGCATGGCTTCAAAATATTGCAAAAACTTGAAATTTACGAATATATTTTAGTTTTCGTCAAAATTACAGTTAAAATAATCAGTGGTAGCTTTTACGCATGACTATATCTACCTTGAGAGATTGAATCGATTTAGTTCCTTGCTCATTTTGTTGTCTTTCGCCCGAAATATTTACCTAGTATCTCTAAATATACTGAATTAATAGTCGGTAGTTCTAGTATTAAATATTCTACTTAATATCTTATAAAAATTGAATTATTTAATTGTTCTTAACCCCTTGCCTTACAATTTCTTTTGTGACTGCACGTGTAATAACTCAAAAATGACTGCAATGAAAAGTTCTCACTAATTTCAGACATTTCGTATAACTAAATGCAATGTCAATAGTATAAAAATAATTTGTCCGTTTCGAGACCGACTGATATTTTGAAGTACCTAAATAGTTTTTGACAGATTTCAAAATTCCGATTCTATTTACCGCCTTACGAGTGTCACGTTGTTGTAGACTAATGGGCTAACTGAATATCTGCCGTTTTTTTCATTTCACGTTTTCCAAAATACTTCTTCGATATATTTAAACAAAATTTATATAAGGCCGGTAGTATTAACGTTCATGGCAATATTAATGTCTATAATAATATTTTCTTTGTCACTTCAGAAAACTGATAAAAAGTGAGTTAATTCGTAAAAAAGTTTAGAATATTTCAATCAAATATGATATTTCAGTTGAAAATTATAATATCATATGCACGAAAAATATTGAAGAGCTTTCCTAAGATACATATTTCTCTCAGACATCTTTCTAAACGTCACTTACTTTTTAAGGTCGCCCTACTTTTACGAGAGGGTCTAGCTTTATATGGATTGAGCCACCCGGCATTATTGCCAGTTCTGGGTGTGTCTATCGAAGACAGAAGCGCACCTTTCCTTCTGTATCCGCACACCGGTTACAAAAACATGAAGAGGTTCTTGCTGAGGTGCAAGTTGAGCAGCGAAGGGCCACCGAGAGCTCTCACCACGCAAGAAGTCGTAGAAATGGCTCTCCAAGCTGCCAAAGGGGTCCAGTATCTTCATAGAAAGAGACTCGTACACAGAGACCTTGCCGCGAGGAATTGCGTGTAAGTTGGGACAAAAATTATTATTACATGTTTTCCAAAAGAAGACAAAGCGAGAAAGAGGGACAGAGAGAAAGAACGAAAGTGAGAGTGTAAAAGTAAAGAAGGGAAAGGGAAAAAAAACCCACTCGTTTCACACGAAACGTTGAATGGTTGTAAAGTTTCGATGAGCCTCGACTCACGAGCCTCTCCAGGGAGATTTTTCGTGACCCAAGTTCCTTCGGCAAACACACTACACGCCGGTGAATATTTTAGCAGAACGTAGAGGTTCCGAAAGCTATAAAACTCAGGCCGTTACGTCTCGTTACGAAATTAATTGGCCGTGTGGCATTAATTAGCAATAAATACGCTACCCCAAGACTCTTTAATTACTGACTGCTACTGTTTCGCGGAGATGATTTCAACGCTTCTCGTAGGGAAGCTTTTTATTGCATGTTTTTGCATCGCTGCGCGAAACGTTCGATAAATTAAAGTGAAACTATCACGTGCCGGTTTGGAATCTTTTTTCGTTTTATTATTTACATTAGAATTCTGTTTGTTTCTTTTTTCCACGGTGATCGCACGTTCTCGACGTTTTATTCCCGCAGGGTCGATGACGATCTTCGAGTCCAAATCACGGACAACGCCCTTGCCAGGGATCTGTTCCCTCAGGATTATCATTGTTTGGGTGACAACGAGAATCGACCGATCAAGTGGCTCGCCATTGAAAGCCTGCTGAACAAGACATTCAGCACTGCTTCCGATGTGGTAAGAAAATTACCATTATACCGATTTTTAAAAGTTTGTATGCTCATTCTATGAATGGAATTCACTTTGACGGGATTAATTAATTGTAAGCATTGCTCGGACTTAGCACATTCTCCAAATCTATAAATACATAATCTCCTAATTCAACTTCATTAAATTGACCAGTTACCAAGAGACATGTTTTAAATTCAAAAAAATTGAAATTTCTTTCCATTCACAAATTTTCTACAAAATTAAAACTTGTAATTCTCAAAAAAAGCTTCACCTTCCATAAATAATAACTGCATTAAGTAAATCATATTCACCTTTTTGCACTTCTATAATTTAATTAGTTAACTGCGTTCTACGATAATACAATAATAACTTGCAATTTTTTCTTTCTCAAATTGGATATTAGATTGTTGAAAATCACCTCGGTGCTGCATCACATTATCTACCAGCATCTGCATTAAAAATTCTTTAACGTGCAAAGGCAAAAAAGAACTATTCGGATAAATTCGTAATAAATAACATTACCATTTTTAGTGGGCGTTTGGTGTTCTGTTATGGGAGCTGACTACACTGGCGCAGCAGCCATACGTCGAAGTCGATCCATTCGAAATGGCATCGTATCTGAGAGACGGCTACAGATTGGCACAGCCAATAAATTGCCCTGACGAACTGTTCGCGGTTATGGCTTACTGTTGGGCCATGTCCGCGGACGAGAGGCCAACGTTCAGTCAATTGATCGTCTGTCTCCAGGATTTTCATACGCAATTAACGAGATATGTGTAATCGTTAAAGAAAAAAGGAAAAAAAAACAACACCGCGACATGCGTGAATTTCGAGACATTTGCATCAGCTTCGAGAAACTCTGAGAAAAGAAGATGTAAATGTGACAGGGAAAGAATGTAAATATTTCTGGTACTTAAGATTCAATTTCAAAAATTCCACGTAAAATGGAATACGTGTTACCAATTGTAGAAAATACAAGACCCCTTTCCCGTCCCTTATTTTATACGAAACAAGCTTTTTAAACGAGGCAAGGAGTTCTTGTAAGAATCATAAGATTTCTACCCTTATGGAATTTACGAGCAGCCCCTTATAAATTGTACCGTAGAGAACGGAAGTTCGCGAGTACCGGATGTAATACTTTATATATATATATATAGTATCGACGAAAGTATGTATGAAATGAAACAATGTCGCGTTATTTCCCAATCATAAAATACCGAAGACTGAGAAGAAAGAGTAAACGTACTCCGCGCAATGCGGATTGAGTCTCGATGACTCTGAATCACTGCCAAAACTTGTACGTCATCGTGCACTGCCAATTTCCTACTCAGGAAGCTGCAAGCGAGGGGAAAAACGCTCGGCGGATCCAAACGATGTGTGATAATACCGCGTTTCGTTTGCCACGTGAGTGTTTCGAGTGTGCCAATATTCCCCTTTGTATTTTTGTAAATATTTACGTAGCATAAGCGTACGTAGTATAGCTTAGAAGAGCCGCCTAGATGCCTGCCTTTAGAACACGTGTACATAAATCGAAAAGAGAGACGATGGTATATATACATAAGAGACGATATAATGTACAAATTGCGTTACGAGCGGAATAAATTTATAATGCACTGTCCGTAATGTTGCTGTTTTTATTCGTTCTTCGAATGGAAAAATTGGAGGGTCTTTGGAATATTCATTTCCTTTCCTTGGGTCGAGGATCCTTCCGGGTATTGCGGTTGCTTCGGCGAAGATTTTAATGGGGTTCATTATCGAGGATGGGATACGCGTCGTAAAGAAGAATTATGGAGAAACGATGACAGGAGATTTAAACGTTAAATCTGCATGAGACTCTAGAGCTCGATTCTCTGTTTTAGAATTCGAAACGCCATTCGTGGAGTTTCTTACACTTTAATCAAGTCTCTTACATTTTAATCCTTTGCACTCCTTAATTTTTAGCTATCTATCAACAAATCTTTAATTAATTTGCAAAATATATCATAAAAGGAGGTCTCAGTAAAAAGTTGTATTGCGATAGAAATTGTTATTACTATATTACTAGTATTATTGCTATTATTCTAGAAACTGTGTTGTACAAAGTCGAGTTTATCTCGATATTAATATTAGACATGGGAGTGCTAAGGGTTAATATTTCACATCTCCGTTATTTTCATAGCTAATGAAATTTTTCTTAAACATATTCAAAACACTGTAATAATTCTTACTTTTGTTAATTCTTTTGTTTCAATTATTGCAACATTTTTAATGCAGGCTATTTATAAAATCGAAGCTTTACCTCCATCATCACTATAACCCTCGAATATTTCTAACCCATAAACCAGTCTCCCGCAATATAACTCAAATTTCCTCTAAGTAAATTTACATCGCCACTTCATTTTCACCTGCTTCAACTTAACACTTTACTACCGGTATTTTTTTTAACATTCTACCCCTTCTGACCCTCTACAGATATCTATTCGAAAATTACAAATGCTCGTCACTGACTCCTTAACACAGGTAACCGCAATGATAAATGATAATTTATTAATTGGTGTGACAAACCAAGTCCAAAGACCTTGGGTCCGAAAAGCCTATTCATAGGCTTCCGGTCGGTAAAGTTTTAATACCCATAAACGTTCCATCAAACCGAACTTTCAAGTCAGAGTAATTTCTATACACGCATTACACGGGGAAAGTGATGGGAAAAAAACGACATCGAGAAAATCGAAACTCGTGGTCGCTATTTAAGAGTTCCAAGGTCTTATCCCTCTATCTTGAAAACTCGAACGATGTAGCACGGGTTTCTATTTCTGGCGATCCCTTGGCGAAGCGCAGAGGGTGAAAAGGAGTTTTTGTTTTCTCGGAAATCGTTCGTCAAACCGTGAGGTATCGTCCCGTAAACGACTCCTGTAATTCGTGCACGGTGCACGGTCGCGTTGGATGACAAAATTAATGGCGCTTCTCTGACGTCTTGTTTAAAATGACAAATGAGTCGAGGTCTCGTTTTCTCGCGGGCTTCTCTCCCTTTCGCGTGTAATCGGATACATCGCGTCACGAGAACGAGCTCCGAGGGAACTTTTTCGCGGACGAGAATTATCTCATCGTTCGTTAGGAACAAGAGACGCGGGAAAATTGGAAGCTGTCCATCGTAAGGTCTACCGTGAAATTTGAAAATTCAAAGTAATTCCATACAACACCATCAACATCCAGTACAGAGATCATGGACAACCAGTGAACATTTCTACCAACGATAACGATATCATTAGTCACGTCCTATCGACTAGTTCTCGTTACACGGAAAGATATTAAAGTCACCTTGGTTTCTTCATCCATTATAATAAATTACTTCTCCATAAATAGCAAACCAAGGCATACTTTCAGTACAACAGTCCAATTACTTGATTCAACGACAGAAATGTCTCGTTTCTTCGTTACTATCGAAATTTACGTCGTGTTTACGTCCTCGTAGCGTAACCGTAAACACACCTGACATGAACGTGCAATATAATACCGATCACGCGGCGCCCAATAATTCACATGTGTTCCATAAAAACCAAACGTCGTAAATAACATGAACACTCCACTCCCTGAATTTCTCTCTCCATTTTCCAACCGTAGAAATTCCCAACGTATTTGCATTGTTGGTATACACTCCATTGGGCAACAGTAGATACGTATACGAGAAGAGACGAGTATATACGTTTGCAGGACACGGAACGTAAGCGCGCGTGATTGCCGAATAATACCGGGCCGATTAGACATGGTACATTAGCCGCCCGGTTTTCTACGCTCCATCAGCGGTAAATGCGTCTGCCGACGATGCTTATAGGGGGTTCTTGGGAAACCGGATGCCGGTGGACGTCGTAGTACACAGAAGCGCGAAAAAGAGTATGACCGACGAGCAGATAAGGCTTAATTGCGCGAACGAAGCGGAGTACGCGTGAATGAATCAACCCGGTGGAAATTTAAAGCGTTACTTTATTACAGAACTGCTGCGAATTTATAACGACGGATAACGTCGAGGAGGTTTCTTCTTTTGCGACGATTCACAGTGGTGATTCGATGTTTACGCGGAATGGCAACTGTGTTTAATTAGACCCAGGAAAGTGTTTCGATCTTGGGTATATTTTATATTTACGATGAGCCGTAAAAGTCGAAAGGCGTTGATTGGTCGACAGGTGAATTTTGAAAGGGTAAGAACGTTGAGGATTTGGGAAATAGGGGGGAATTTTTATACTCGATTAACGAGGTTCGTTTTGTTGCGGGTAATGTCTCGTTTGGTGCACGCAATATGGTTCGAGAGAGAAGATATTAGGAGATTTACATAACTTGGTTTCCTGCAATCGACGAACGACTGAGCGTTGCACGCACTCTGTTTGCAATTACACGCTTGGCCTCTGAACGGTGACTTAAGTGTATCCGTTGGACTGGTAAATAAAATACGGTTAATTCCTCGAGCCGTCAAACGTTTTTACTTGAAACAGTCCAATTGAAATGAAGCGGTTGCTCGTTCTTTTTTTAATTGTTAACGCTGAAATTACGAGAAAGCTACACCATTTTATGTTTGCGCGTTGCGAATTTTATTAATCCTTCCTGGATGATTATATTTGTTAGATTTCTTTACTCTCTTTTATTAGATGACAATTGAATTCAACTTCAAAGAATTATTCAAATAACTTTCATCTAATAACTAAATAAGTAAACTTCAATAAATAACTATAATTCAACTACAACAATTATTCAAATAATGTGATTTTAAAAATTAACCCTAGATCACTAACCTTATTTTTCGACGCTTAACACTAACCTTCGTCTCTTCGATTACGGTGTTTGCAAAAGGGGTTAATGGGTATTATTTAAATAAAATTTAAACATGTTTTTTCTATTATTAAAGATAGGTATTTATTTATTACGATAACGTTAACTAATATGGCATACTTATTAAATCCGTGTCGTAGAATCGACGAAGGTTAGTGATCTACGGTTAATATTGAAAGGATAAAATAAATGTCGATATCGGATAGTATCTTCGTTCAAATATAAATCGAACAAGTAGTAGAAATAAAATTAATATCATATTGAAATGAAATATTGATTGTAAGAAATTCAAATGCCTGAAGGAATTAGCAAAAGAAACGAAGACAAGCATTAATAATGATCGCAAATAAATTCCACTTAAATCGAAAACCAACGGAATCGCTCAATTACAGTAATTATCGATCATCAGTGCCTCGATACAAATAATTATTACGATTAAAGTGAAAAAGAGCAAACACGCAGCCGTTCTTCGTTGCCAATTAAACGCGAGCATCGGGAATCGTAGATATAACGATATTACGAGATACGGGAATATAAATTCGACTTAAACCAAAAGGCTGGAGGAATCGATTACGCGGGTGGAAAGGAGCAATGAGGGATTCAATGAATTTCAATGAGGGTCCATGAACCCTCGTTTACACAGAGGCTTAGTCAAACGTCGAATGTAAACGACAGAATTTAAAATTGCTTTAACCCCAGCTGCACCGACTGCAATCACGCTGCAACGGGGTGCATTTTAGAGCAGCCATTCTCTGCTCCTCGTGCTAGAAAAACAGACGTGATAACATCATACTCGAGTATGTCGCATGTACGTTTCGCAGTTTCTGAACTTTCGAGAGTCCTTTTCTCCTTTGACTTTTAAACTCTTCGACGAATATTTGATGAATATTCCACGACGATTTGGCGAACGTCAGCGTTTAAAATACATAAAGAATCCTTTTTTATGAATCTCCCTTTTTTCGTTTTAATTTCTGTGGTTATTTCGCATAGAATCTATAGTTTTAGGTGACTTTCGAGTTATGAAAAATATGATAATTTGTTTGTTAATTATGAAAATTTCCTGGATGCGACGGGGTTTAAACTCGCGCCCATTCTAATTGGAAGACCAAACCTTTAATTCCATGTCAACCATAGCTCCCCCATTTCCATAATTTATCCAATATTTGATAACTGAATTCAACACGTTGAATACCGGCCGCATTTCATCAATTACATTGATTCTACTGAACTGAAACTTTTTTTATTAACCCTTTGCATTCGGAGCCATCTCTGACGTTATCTACTAATAACTTGGCGACATTTTAATATTTGTTATATTGTGCCATTTGAATAGAAAAGTTCAGGTAAACATATAAATCTTAAAATATCGCAGTGCATTAAGTTCATTCTTTGTATTCACCAATAAATTCGAAGACCCCCTTAAAAAAACAACCGAATGATATCGTAGACTTGCAATGCCCCCTGAAGTGGGACATTGGAGTGCAAAGAGTTAAAATGACAACTTTATATTAGGAGAACCGGGAAGTAATATCGTTTTCATACCTTAAGTTCAAGCACACACATTTTTAACAAGTTTTTACTTTGAACCAATGATGTTATCAGCAATCTTTTACCATCTAGTGTGTAAATTTACAATGCCGGATCGATAAATATTAATTTCTGTTGGAATAAAATGTCTAGAGATGATGTTTTGGGTATCATCATAATTTTCAATTTTTTTGTCACATCAAAAATGTTACAGCGATCGGAATAACTGCCTTTGGCATTTATAAACCTCCAATGTAGTTGTATAAAAATCGCAAATGTTTTTAGTAACAACTGTTGCATTACTACCCTTGTGAAATTCAAAAACCGTACAATACCAGTTATATACCTCTTCCGCCATTCAATTATTTACGAAGAAACAAGTCACTTTAACCGCAGAATGTCCTTGGCACGACTTTAAAGTATATGATGAGCAGGTGAATGATAAGTATTGATATGCACAGAAACGACATTACTCTGCGGTGCCCCTAATACATTCCTTAATCCTTTTTTACTTTGCATTTCCTGCCTTATTGAACTTCATGTTATCGAAGGTGTTAAAAATCCATCAAAATTTTAACGATGATTGACAAATAATAAATATTTTCCGTCTTAAAAAACCATGGTGATGAGACAGCTCGGTGTTGCATCAATCCTCGAGATGGTATCTGTGAGGAAGCAATTAGATCCACCGATTCCGTGTCTGTATTTCGAAAGGATTTTTTTTCGCACATCGAATCGTCACCTGTTCTCTCATTTTTTTTTTATTTTTCTTAACCGCATCTACGGAGGTCATCGTAATTTTCTTGAACATGCGCGACAATCATTGTCATTAGGATAGAATAGTGACATCCGGTCGGAATACACTTATCCCTTCCTTGAAGTGTCTCCTTTGCACGAAGGAGCAACGAAAAATGTGGTATTTGTTCATTCGCGATCGAACGATGAAGAAAGAAACGGGTAGGAATATTTTAATCGTCCTCTTCGCGACGAGTGAGATTTTTGTCTCTGGCTTCGAGATTTCCTCGCAAATCGATCTCGATTCGGAAGAGAGCGAACGAAGTGCAAATAATTCGGCCTTGAAGGCCTTTGTGAATTTAAACGAGGGCGCCGGAAGAGTCGGAACATCCCCGAGAGCGAAATCGTCGGCTTTCGCGTCGATCCCTCCGAAAGACTTTGCGAGGGTTGGAGATCCGAAGAAGAGGAGAAGTTATTTTGCTCAGGTCAGTATATTTAAATAAATTAGATAACCATTTAACCCTTTACCCTACAACAACGTGTGACACACGTAATCAGACAGTGGAATAAGAAATTTTCAAGCTTTCGAAAATCTATTAAATTGGAAGCATTTAATGAGACGCGACACGATAATATTATTTCTCTAACATTAATCCTATGTTAAATTATACGGCATATAAAGAATTACTGAAAAATTTTTTTTTTAGCAATGACATTCCAAATTATCGTTGGGGCAGTCACGAAATAACTCGTAGTGCAAAGTGTTAAAGGAAATTGTCACTATTTTTTTTCATTTCTAACTAATAAATATGAGTCTAAGGAATTTAATTTCATATTTGTACTGAAAATTTTTAGAAGTTGTAAATTCGGATTGTTTAATAATTTTAGGCAATAGAAATTTTATTAGTTTTTACAATCATAGAGTAGGTAATTAACCAGATAGCTGTGTTTGACGAGTATACTCGTCATGCGTAGAAGCTACCACTGATTATTTAAGTTGTAATTTTGACGAAAACTAAAATATTTTCATGAATTTCAAGATGTTTGGAATATTTTGAGGCCATGCCGAAATAAAAGGAATAACTAAAGTTAGCTGGTTAATAGTGTACAGTGCTGAAAAGAGAAGAGGAATAAATTGGTAAAATTAATGTGACTCCCCATTTTAGTTCGTGAGTAATTAGCAGTTAACGATGAAAAGGAAAGAAATAAAATTTGCTGTTTATGAAATTTGTCGGAATCTTAGTTAATGTGAAATGACGATAGGTTGCTATGACAGATAACTAGAATTACGTATTTTTTATGATTCAAACTTTATATCCACGTTAGCAGATACCTTATAATGAGGATTTATTTTGGAGAGGGTTAATCAGGGTGATTCCTCAGGTCTGTGTTACTCATAAAAAATATTTATATTGATGGCAGCAGCAGAATTTACTGTTTTGCTCTCTGTAAAAATGAGGCTGCCATGAGAGCAACCTTAGACCCTATTTGACAGACGAGCTCGTAAAACGGCTCGTTATAGATTTACGGTGAGCTCCATACGAGCATCATAAATTCAGAGGCATAAATTCGTCACACGCACTCGAGAAACAACACATTTCTTTCAGTTACATTATCTCGCGCGACATGTATGAGAAACAATCTTTTTTGCAGCTAAATCTCCTGCATTATTTCTCTACAGAAGCAGCCTGAAATTATGTTTAGAAAGATCTCTACTTTAAGATTATGATATTTCTTTGCATTCTTTAATATATGATTCATGAAGTTATAATACCACTAAATAACGAAAATCGACATTCGACCATAAAACGAGAATTTGAATTTGTGATGTAAAATAATTTATCACGTTCTTTACTGACACGTCTAGAAATGATTCGAAAAAATTTTTACTTCCAGACGATAATGTCGCTTTTCTCTTTTTAAAGCAGATGTTATTGAAATATATTTTCTTCAAATTTTTAATTTACCAGAAACTTTTGTGCTATTTGGTGAGATGTTAGTAAAATAGATTCAATTGGCAAACTTTAATTCTCCGCTTGTAAATGGAAAATCTTCAAAAAGGATGCCCTCATTTTAAATGGGACTCATAACGTCTGGGTTTATATATGATTTTGCGAGTTGTAATATTATGAAATAATGCATGTTAACATCTAACGAGAAGGAAGGAATCGTGTTAAGGTAGTTCTAGGCACTTATCATTTTTCGATAGATTTCCTTAAAATTTTGAAAATATATTCTTCATGATATTTTATAATTATAACTGGAATCTCAACGAGTTCGTCCACACGGTTTATGAATAAATCGTATTTAAAAATAACATATTTAACATGGGCCTTGTGGAAAAAATTTTTAGCTGAGTCCGTAAAATCTTTGTTTATTTTTCTAATGGAAAAAAGAGTCGATGGATTCTAATAAAAAATTAGCAATGTATTATTTTATGCTTTTGGAATATTATTGAATTTTTTCATAATTTTTTACTTCATAGTTATAGAGAAAGATGTTTTTTAATGTCTAAAAAATGAATGAAATGACCTTTGTGAAGTTAGCCCCTGCATTAATTCTTACGCAATTTTTTTCATTTATAATGAAAAAAGAAACTTTTAGTTCTGAATCCAGCTAGAACTACCTTAAGTAGTTAATTATATTTTGACTAACACGTTTATCAATTTTTTTAGAATGATCCAACGAGACAATTGACCGTCATCAACAACATTCGGATCGTGGTGAACGGAAATGAGACTCAATCGGACGAGCGTTCTTGCACGAACGCAAATGGTGTCTGTAACGTTTCCGTCACATCGAAGCCAGACGATGACGGCAATATCGTCACCGACGTGCACTTTTGTATTGTAACAAAATTGAATACAAATCAGGTGGATGATATTCCAGTTGTAGATGGAGTAAGGGGAGTCGAAAATACGTACGATCATCCATCGGAAATTTACCCGTTGAATCATCCACGTCCACGACCTCATTTGTTCAACAATATTCCTCAGGTGAGAATACTTTCTGTCTTACGTGAAATAAAATACTTCCACGTACGATGATATGGCTCTACGCCATTTTCTTTTCAGATATAGTGACTCTCTCAAGTAGTATTACGCGTTTTTTGTATAACAAAGATAATAGTATTTTATTTAAATTTTGTAATAACGTTGAATTTTTAAAAATATTCTTTGCTTCATTGATCTTCTTAGAATATTAGTTTCAGCTTGGCGCTGAGAAGAAAATAACTTTCTTTATGATTTTTTAATGTTTCAAACCTTCAAATGAAACCTGATAACGAATATCAAATTTCTTTATTGAAATCTGCAATATTTGATACTTTGAACACATTCCCGTCGAAACCCTGTCAATCATTCTTTATCAATTAGTTGAAATTTATGTCCAACGTGTCAGAATATGTTACAGTACCATGTAAAATTTATTCATTTTTCTTTTCTTGATTTCAAAATTCAGAGTAATCGTAATATGATTTCTTCTCTTTAAACTATTTGAAAATAGCTGAAATTCCATAATCTTATGTTAGATTCAAACCAGTCGGCAAGGTTTCGGTGAATCTTGGTACCAAAATCGTGGATTCTATCACGGACCGCAGAGCACTTGGTACTACCATCGTCCTGGAGAACGCGCGGACAGACGATTTCAAGGTCACGCTGGATGGGTCCCCATAAGACCCCAAATCGACGATAAAATAGAACCACCATTGAGTAAAACTCAAGCCAGCGATGAATAACAACCCAACATTGTATCATTTTCCAATTGTAAATACTTTCAGATTAAATGAAATACAAACTTTCATCGTCAACGGTATATAAAATTTTATTTTTTACACAGAGACGTCGACTTGAAAGTTAAGTTATCTCTCCTTAAATACGCAATTATGTAAATAGAATAATCGCGGAATGCGACGCGATTTAACGAAAAAGAAAGAAAAAAAAATAAAACATCCGGTGATTCATGTATTTCCTCGGGAAACATCGACGGACGTCTCGGTAAATTGTCGCATGTTTCGTTTGTCGACGAAATCGAAGGTAGACACAGCCGGCTTATAACGTAAGGAGATCGAGATAATTAAAAAAACAAAAACTATTGCAACAGAAATCTACAAAAATCTTACAAAAACGCACTCTCCTGACGTACGTTTCATTATAGTTCGTTCTATCGAGACGGATTGAGTATTTTTATGGCATTTATTTAGCGTTATATTTGAAAAACTTAAACGACTGAAATTCTCGCCTATAACCCTGAGTTACAGAGGATCCTTGTTTCCTTAAAGAAAATTCTACACGAACATCATTCTATGCGTGTAGCAACAATAAAGAAGCAGTTATAATAAAATTCAAAGCCGATCGATATTCATTTCCAGGATCATCTTTAATCGTGAACGGTGCGGAAAGTAATCTTTCCATTGTCATTGACGCCGGTCGTCGCTGATTTATGAGAAATCTGCTTGCCGTCAGGTCCAGTCCTCGAGCTAGAGCTGGAGCTGGAGAAAACCCCGAAGCTGTTTCCAGAAGGTGCTGGAACTTCCTCAGCGAATCTGGATTCTATTCCTGGTGCAGCCTGGCAAAGTTGATCATTGAACGACCGTCCATGTTATTTTTTTTTTCTTACATCATTGTGAATGTCTTATAAACATTGAATTTAATTTCAGTTTGGCAACGTGATTAAAATTTCTCAATGTAGTTCATCAAACTTTAGATTCTTACATCGTCTTTTGAAATTAATTTCTGTCGAATTGTGTAGATCGTTTTCTGTCATTCGTATAATTGAAATTTATTTCTGATATGTCGAAACACCTCGTATTATGATAAAAACTATCATGTTCTGTTGTACCAATATTTTTGATTTATAATACGAGATTGGAAAAATTTTTATGCGAAATATTCCTGGTTTTTACAGTGAGATGCCAAACCACCAATCGATCAATTACCTTCTTTTTTATCATTGATTATAGAGATGACTTTTTTCCGCCTTTCAAATTAACAGTTAACTGAGTGAACCGATAAATTTTAATTGGAGAAAGACATAATATAAGAAATGATTGATTGTGCAAAGTGTAGACCCCATTTTGATGAAAGAGATACGAAGAATGAATCGAACGACTGATAACTCACAGGATTTATTTGACCAGTTTGGAAACCTCCCCTAGGTCCCACACCGATGCTGGAATAGGCAGTTTGAGCGCCAGGACCACCATATCCTTCGTTGCCTATGCCATTACTTGCTTCAAAGATCCTATTTAAAAAGTCTTAATTAACGTCCATCATTAAATTCCTTTTATTCTATGCTAAAAAGCATTGCGATGTACACATCATCGTTGTGCATATACAAATTAATCATTGCCATGCCAGAAATTGCGAGAGGTCCTTTAATTCTTGGCAACCCGAGTCGAAATATTGAACCTATTTTTATGGTATTTACTTCTACTTGAACCTAATATGATACTTTCCAATACTAAAACTCCTAATTCAAACCTGTAACTCCTTCTTAGTAAAATGATACTCCCATTTTTGTACTTTTAATTGCCAAATGTTGGGTAGTAAAAGGTTCAAATGAGGTACATACAATATTTCGACTCGGGACTGGACAGGATGTAAATCATAAACGGAGGTTGAAATTGACGTCCTACTTTGAGCCTTAACCCTTTGCACTCCGAATTATATTTCAATTTTGTTACCAGTAGCTCCCAACGCTTTTAAGAGCTTTATTTCAATTTTACTTGAACTAAAAAATAGGACAATTTAAATAAACAAAGTATTGTAAGCACTAGCTTACACTTACTCCTTTTGGGAAAGGTGGAAATGGTTTTATTCTGCCTGGGTAGTAATTTTACACTCCTAGCTGTTCATCACTTTCTTTATTGCTCTCTGTACTCTCCACTCGAATTCACGTACCGTGCGGCTCCACGGCCGTGTCACCTAGGAGGTAAGCCTGTTTTGGCAGAGCCTGATTCGCCAGGCGTCAAGCGTCATGCCTCTTGTCACATGTACACGAAGGCACTTGACGTTCTACCTCGCGATTCGTTAAAAGAGCTACACATACAAATCGAACTAAAAGACGAAAAGAGAGAACGCTGCAGATCGAAGCAAGGGAGACAACGCGATTTGGGTGGCGACAGTGAGGACATCGGCGTAGGCACCAGATTTCTAACATCTCTATAGTGAAAACAGAATAAACTCCGGCAGAATTACCCCCACCACATGGGGAGATTCTCCTTGATGAAACGAAGCGCGCGACGAGACAACAATGTAATACAATGTCTCGCTCCTCCAGACAAACTAATAAGAATATTTGAATGCTACGACTTTGTCGGGTGCTTCCTTTAACAGGCTGAGCGAGTGGACTCCAAGAAACAAAATGGTACGAATAGGCGGTTGAAAACGAGAAGCTCCGCCGCCCAGGTGACACGGCTGTGGAGCCGCACGATAGCTGACTCTCATGTTGCCGTGCCGAATTACTTTATAATTTCTACACGACATCTATCTCGTAATTAGGCGATTATTGTAAAATTATTGTCGGTTCTTAACTTGCCGCCACAGTATTTTGTAATTTGCAAGTGCATGATATTTCTTGAAAAAATGTCTAGTATGCAATCCTAATTTTCTTTCGCACATCTATTGATTTGGACTTCAAAACATGTGGAATGAGACTCGACAAAGGAGTTCCTGAGGTACAAACTAATGTCGAGTTAGACTCGACGTAGGAGTGCAAAGGGTTAAGATGGCATAAAGGAAAATTTGTGCCACGTTTAGGCGCTAAATAGGATCTTATTTTACATTGAATTTAGGTTTATTTTTGTACTTTTAATTCCTAAATGTTGGGTAGTAAAAGGTTCAAATGAGTTATAATATTTCGACTCGGGAATAGAATGGTCGACGGTTTCGTAAAGTTTTTTTTTTTTAATGTATTATCTATGGCTAGAGTTTGCTTCTAAAATGGAAACCTTGGGAAGAGGAAGATCAACATTGACGAGTCAACATTGGCCCGCTCGATCGTCTTTGTCGAGTAAAGTCCTTTGTCATGGAAGAAAAGAATCCAGGACGTTCGACACGAAATTGAAGTGGGAAATAAATAGTTGTCGGGATTGGTTTTGTAAATTGTTGTGCGATAAAAAATAAAAATTCGGATTTGTTAATTTGGTTAGGTGGTGTGTTCACAAAAGAAATGCAATGTAAATAAATTTTGTAACAAAAAAATGACTGAGTAGATATTCGTATCAGTATGTGAAACAGGCTCTGTTTCAAAGTTTAAAGCAGCAGGCAGTTTGCAAATTCATAAATGCTACAATTTTGTTAAAATAATGTTACTGCGAGAAGCATCAAAGAAGTTAATACATCTTAAAATGCAATAAGAAAAGAGTATGTTTAAAAGAATATCGAAGTTCAATGTAAAACTTTGACATCAATCCATTTGCATCATATGACAAATTTAAAAATATATCTATACTATCAAATTTCTTAATATTAAGTCTAAGTTTAACAATATTTCAAAAAGTGATATTGTACTTTAATCGACAAATGTTGTATAAATAATTTAAACTGTTCGTATGTGTTGTTATTCACTCACAATGTGAATGCATAAATATGCGTTTCGATGATAGTGACCAGAAAAAGTGCGCGCATATATGCGCTTGTGATGCAAATGGGTTAACCGTAATACTCCGTTTCCTTACGAATAACTTTAGAAACCCAAAAAAGCAGCTTACTAAATTAAACATCATATTAACACGTTGCCGCAAATGACGGCTATAGCCGTCCTGCACATTTTTGTACTAATGTATTTATTTGTTAATTACTCAGTAATACACCGAAAAAAAGATGTAACATTCCAGATAACATATCAATTGTTCTTTTTGTGCGATTTTTCATGCTTTAAAAGTTCGAAATATTTTCGTGTGTGTTTCAAAGCACTTTCGTTAAATTAAAAGTGTGCGGCAACGGGTTAAAACATGCATAACCATTCATGAAGAAATGATATAACTCACGCTCGTTGTTGCTCATCGAATTGTGCCTGGAGTTGTCTGAAATGTTCCGCCATTTGTTTCTGAATGTTGAAAGGGTCAGGATCAAAACCGGGGAATGCAAATGAGTTGGCTCCGTACAACGAGGGATCTGCAAAGATGTGAATCAACCGTTTAAAATAATTCAAATCCAACAAATGCCTCTTTCAAATCTCCGAAAAAATGGTCATTGCAATTACTCTCAACAACCTTTACCTTCCTATTTATATTAAACTCATCCCTTATCTGCTATATTAAAACAACACCAACGGCGCTTTAACTAACAAATAGTATAATTAAAATTAAACTAATAAAACTTAATCTACCAACGGCATAATACTTAAGAAAAAAAAGAACTTAACAATACCACGAAAACTTAATTCCTAAAACTAATAGGAACAATTTCAAAAACTGCAGTCATGACATCATCATTTGAAATTTCCAAATCACAAGGACAATCTTGCTCCATGCACCTTACGTAAATTTTTACCCTTCGCGACACATGCTTAAACTCCAATGCCTCCCAGAAGTTCGTTGTCATCCGTACCTACTCCATTTGCACCATAAGATGGGTAATTTGGCTGTGCATAGTCATAGAAGGCTCCACGACTATTAAAGTTGGGAACAGCTCCGTAATAGCTTGGATCGGTGTAACCTCCAGCAGATGCACCAGCCGATGCACTGGCAGAAGCAACAGCCGATGCACCAGCACCACCACCCAAGTTACCAGTTCCAGTCCACGCGTAGTTGCCGAAATTTGGTACTGTACCGAATGGAGCACCATAAGGATTAAATCCTCCAAATCCTGGATAAGTAGGCATTGCAGTCGCATATCCTGGATTCGGTGTCGTGGCGGATTTTGATTCAGGTATTTTATTAGAATCACTTTCGGATGGTTCGAAGTTGGACCGTGAGCCTAATCCAGAAGCAGGTGACGATTCTGGGTTGGATGGTTTATTGGAATCCGACGGTTTCTTGGGTTTTGGCGTTGTTTTCTCTGTCGGCTTGGTCGTTGTCGTCGGCGTCGTTGACGTCGTGGATGTCGCTGACGTTGTTGGCGTCGATGACGTCGTTGACGTCATTAGCGTCGTTGGCGTAGTTGAGGGAGAGGTAGGACTGTCCTCGGTCGTTGTAGTAGTCGTCGGATCTGATTTAGATGTCGTGGAAACGGTTGTTAAATCAGTGCCGAACGCCGATCTGACTTCAGGAATTGGTTTAGGGGTGGCATTAGTTGATGGATCTGATGGGGTGTTAGGTTCACTTTCGGAATTGGGTGTAGCAGTGGATCTGGGTACAGGATTGGACTTTTTAGTTGTGGGATTCGGTTTGGTCGTAGATTCCGATTTGGTATCTGGATCTGATTTAGGATCAGAGTCAGGATTAGACCCTGGTACGGGGTTAGATTTCGTTGTGGGACTTGGTTTGTTAGTAGATTCCGGTTCGGTAGCTGGATCTGATTTAGGCTCAGAGTCAGGATTAGACCCAGGTACGGGGTTGGATTTCCTTCTGGGACTTGGTTTGTTAGTAGATTCCGGTTCGGTACTTGGATCTGATTTAGGCTCAGAGTCAGGATTGGATCTAGGTACGGGGTTAGACTTGGTTCTGGAATTTGGCCTGGTAGTAGATTCCGATTCGGTAGCTGGATCAGATTCAGGCTCAGAATCAGGATTCGATTTAGGTTCGGGGTTAGACTTGGTTGTAGGACTTGGCTTAGTAGTAGATTCCGATTCGGGTTTAGGCTCAGATTCAAAGGCAGATCTAGACACAGGATTAGACTTGTCCGCAGGACTGGGCTCGTCCGTGGAATCTGGTTGAGTGTCTGGACTGGATGAAGGCTCGGAATCAGAAGAAGATTTAGGAACTGGTGTCGACTTGCCTGTGGAACTCGGTTTGTCCGTGGAATCTGGCTGAGTATTTGGACTGGACGGAGGTTGAGATTCAGGAGTAGATTTAGGTGCAGGGTTCTTTTTCGGCTTAGGCTTGGCTGTTGGTTTTGATTCAGCCGGAGGATCTGCCTCAGGATTTGTATCAGAGGTAGGATTCGATTCAGGAGTTTCATCCGGCGTAGGATTCGGTTCAGGAGTTTCATCTGGCGTAGGTTTAGATTCTGGAGTTTCATCCGGAGTAGGTTCAGAGTCTGGAGTTTCATCTGGCGTAGGTTCAGATTTTGGAGTTTCATCTGGCATAGGTTCAGATTCTGGAGTTTCATCAGGCGTAGGTTCAGATTCTGCAGTTTCATCGGGCGTAGGTTCAGATTTAGGAGTTTCATCTGGCATAGGTTCAGATTCTGGATCCGATTCAGGTACTGAATCAGGTTTGGCAGTGGTCGTAGGATCAGGCTTGGTCGTTGTACCAGTTTCAGATTTAGAAGGAGTAGATCTTGGTACAGGTTTCGATTTAGTCGTTGGATCAGATTTGACCGTGGAGCTAGGTGTAGAATTTGGTTGAGTAGTACCGATCGTGGGTTCAGATTCCGGACTGGATCTAGTTACGAGATTTGATTTGGCCGTGGGTCTCGTTGGATCGGGTTTTCCCGTGGGCTTGGCCCTGGGTCTCGAATTGGTCGTGGTACTGATCCAAATGATGGAGTTAGTCGTAGGAGAGGTCGTAGGATCGGTGGTCGACGGTGTTTTCGTAGAATCGACCGGAGATTTGGGTTTAGAGGAAGGTAAAGAGGTGCTTGGAGAGGTGATGGATTCGGTCTTGTTCGAATTTTCACTCTCACCATTTGGACGAGTGTCTCGTTTCAGCCGTTCCATCCGGGCAAATTCCACGGGGATTGGTCCGGTTTCTCTGTATCCATCTTCATTGCCGATGAAAAGAAAGAAAACACCATTGTTCGTTTTATTAACGATCTCTCGATATTATAATCGTTCCACCGATCCTTTATCTTATTAATACCTATTATTCGTCATTCCAGCATGCCTTTCGAGAACGTTCGACACATTTCGTAGGACTCCTTCACCGGGATACATGCATGACACGATGACTCTTACAAGTCAAACACGAATGTTAATGACTTCTCGTCTTCTCCCCTCTTCGATTCTTTTACTCAACGATGGAATCGTTCTTTTGTCCGATATTCTTCGGTATTTTACATAAATCTCCACATTCCAATAGATGACAGAGGGATCATGCAGGGAAGTTTTGAACACTCAAACTTAAACGTACACATGCAATTCTTTCGTTGTTATTTAGCGATTTTGGATTTTCCCAATCGCACCCATTGTCAGCGCAATTTTCGCGTATTATTATACACTTTGGAACTCGTTAAATCGATGACTTCACATAATTTCGCATCGTGCACGACACTCGAAGCGCCGTGACGACAACGACGCGGTAGGAAATAATAATAAAAAGAAAAAGGAAGCCGAAAGAAAGTATCTCGGCGTCTTGGGTCAAGGTAGAACACCAAATGGGGTCACGGTTCGCGAGTGTCGCGACGAATTATCTCTATTCTGCTTTGCTGCAGAACACATGTATTTACATGCAAAAGAGAGAAAATGCATTGCAAAAACGATTGTTAATTTTGGAACACGGGGAGGACAAATATCGATCAACGATATTACCGGGTTCGAAACACTTCCGGGCTCGACAATTGTATCGACATGCATTTATTAACGTTTCTCAGTATTTTCAGTCGATTAAGTAATAATAAACACACAGAGACAGTTCTCCATACTTTGTCTCGATCGATGAGTCATTTGGAAAATTTTGGATGTTCGATTCTCTCGTTAAAATATCAAATTGAAATATGAAATTGTACTGTACACTTAACACAGACAACTTGACAAATATCGTTTTACAAATCAATTGTACAAATATTTTCCGATTATATGAAAGTCGAGAAGACTATAAAAAATATTAAGCTATAATAATATTCGAAGTATAGTAGAATAATTTAAAAAGTACTATGAAATAATTCTATTCACTTCCCACTTGAAAAATACATACACATAAATTATTCAACGTGGAATTAAGCCTCGGATAAACGATGTTTTTCGTGTTTTTCGATTCAATGCGTCCTTCTCTTCCAAATGACATCTACTCCAATGTGCTACAAGATTCTTACTTTTTCTACCGGCGAATATACGTGCCATAAATAACTCCTAGGACCTGTTTCTCGGCATCGTGTAATGTAAAAATCTTCCCAGCAAGGAACGAAAGAGCACCGTATTGCTTACGGTTCAGAAAATTTACGAACATTAATATCACGTCAGTTAAAATAATCCACTAAGGTTTACAGAGTTTGTACGCGTATACTACGGAACTGACGATCCTCGCAATTATCCTGAAATTTCCGCATCAGCGTGATACCGGCTTAAATGAACGACCAAACGTTACGCAACTTATCGTTTAAATACAATTTTTATTATCCTTGCCATATGCACGAGAGCGTGAATTCTCAACGAATCGACGATCTGCAGATTGATACACGATGCCTTCGAAACGATTGGACGACAAACAGGAAAATGAAATTGCGCGGAAATAAAGTTAAAATTAATTGGATCAAATCGTTCAATAAAAGAACAATATATCGTTACAACACTAGATCAATGAACCTAATATATGGTACACTTAAATATACTAATTAAGTATTTTGAAAAAAGTGGAATCAAGCTTAAAAAAGGTGGTATATAATTTACGTATTACAAGATACATGTCAAATATCTACCGAACTGCTTCTATGTAAATTAGAAGATTTGACGATTTCTGTAGATCCAGTGTTAAAGAAACGATGAGTCTTAACGCAAGAACACTTAATATCTAGAAAAATTGTTAGCTCGAACGTGCAACCGAGGTAGTTTGAATATTTAAATAGTTTACAATCGACAAGATCGTGCATTCACATTGTTAGTAGATGACAAAAGAACAGAAATATTGTTACGAAACCCTCGTTTGTCTATTGCAAGAGATTATAAAGAATTATAATTCTTCTCTGTCACTCACTTCTGCGTGTCCTGTGGTTAAGCGGCTCGGGTTCCGCGAAAGATCCTGCGATGGTGATAACCACGAGCAGTGTCAAGAGCCTGATATCCATCTTTCGAATTTATATCAGAATATCAAACAAATCGGCGAGGGGGAAAAAAATTGGAAAAAAAAAGAAGAAGAAAATATTATTACTCGATGTTTGTCACCACTGAGAGCGCGAAAAAAAACCAATGATCCTGGTGTTGTCGCAGTTAGTGAGAGAATGACTGAGTCAGTCGGTGGTTCGGTCATCTTATATAGCATTCGCTGCTTATTGACTTCGTTACCTCATGAATGCTTTGCGATACCTCGCGCGCGAAACTTGCATCGAAATTTGACGGGTAATTAAAATCACGCGAATGAACGATTAATTTGAGACTTTTAGCGAGCACTTGGTTCGGGGATTTTTTACGAGACACTAGATGGAATTTGTGACAAGTGACACTTAAGTAGATTTGTTTGAGCGTTTGGTATAGCTCTTGCGTTAAATTGCACGCTGCTTTAATTTGGAATTGTTTTTGGATATATTTTTCTAATATAGCAGTTCATATAGGAAATATATTTAAACATTGTAGCTAACTGAAGAAATTTTGTGAATTGAATTTTTTAATTGAAAAGTTAGGTGATGAGACGTCGTTAGTCGTTATTTAATTAATCGAGAAATGGTAATTGCCTAATATAGGGAAAGAAAGAATATAGTAATGATACGCTAGAGAAGCAGATCAATTTTGTTTTGAATTATTTTGTTGTAAAATTTATGAGATCTCGAAATGGAGTTATAATAATTAATTAGTTGAGATGCTTGTGCAGATGAATAGAAATTGGTAGCTGATATGTGATGCACTGTATTGAAATCTCAAGATGTAGGTTATAAATAAAAGTTGCACAAATTGTTGGACAAAAATAATTACCACTTAAAATATCAATGGGAATATATTTCAAAGTCGAATAAAAATTTGCAAAACTTCATGCTATCATGCGTAATAAATTTCATCGGACATTTCGAATCTTAAGATCGATATTGGTAAGGCAATTACCAAGCGCTTCATTAGTTAGATAACGTCGAAAAACACGTCCTGCGAGTAAAAAAAATCCTCGTGCACATCTTAAACGGTTAAAACATTTCAATGTTTCCGACCAGTTCTTTCTCAATGTAATTAATCCTTTAGACCTTGACAATGATCTTGTCGTGCGTCGTAGACGAAAATCTCGTTTCTCTCTTTAATGGTATTTTCGATCGTACTTTTTACCGTTTCGGTTGCGTGATATTTTGCGATAACCTTATAGATAACATGAAAAAAACGGAAAAGCTTTCGCGCTGCCGTCAACAATTTTCTCTCCAGCAGCAAATTCGCGCGACGTTAGGAAAGTTTTTAGGAGTAACAAAACTGAGGAAAATACACAGAAAGGAAATCTGTTAATTTATGAATCATAGATAGATTTGAGTAACTGGTAATTATTCGTTTCGAAATTAAATGTCATTTGATTTACGATACCACAGTGTAAAAATCGTATCGTCAGCTCCCGCTATTAAGTCATTTGTATTTCTTTCGTCGATGAATTGCAGAAACCATTTCTCGAGCTTTCCCGAAAAATAAATAACGCGATGAAGCGTAATGTTACGATTAACTCCGTCCGTTGAGTCATCAGTGTGTTTTCTACGACTGCATCGCAAAAAATTTATCGTAATTACCCCTCAGAAAATAATTAACATTGTAATTTACAATACTACAATGTGCCAAAATGGAGGAACTATCTATTCAACGATTAAATTACGGGAAATATCGAAGTAGGATAAAGAAAATAACGAAATGCAATAATGCTATTAAATCAAGCAATGATTATATTCAATAATATTGTACCAACGAACAAGTTACAGAAAATATTTAACAATTATCCTTCGAACGGATAATTAACGTGTTAAAATATAAACATTACTGCTAAAACCTCCCAGTAAGCCATTCATTTTTTATCCAGCGTCCAATTTTACAAACTACTTTTCAAACATCCTGCAACAGAAGCTTTAACAGTAGAACTATCAAGTAAGTCAAAATGACTGGTTCATACTTTTTTCCAAAAATTCTCCAAGTTTATAGGAGAGCTACATAGCATAAATTCTATGCTGATCTCATAAAACACAGATTACCAAATCGATCATCTTTTCCACTTAGCAGTTCCTATTTTTCTTATTTTTCTAATATATTGAAATATATATATCTATTATATATTTGAGGTACCGAAAAGTAATCAAAAATTTTTTTGCGGGCTAAAAACATTTATTTATTAAAGAAATCTTAAATACTAATCAACAAAATAATTTCCATAATTTTCTAACACATTTTGCCAGCGTAAAGGTCTGTTTGATTCCCTTTTTAACACTTTACCGACCGGTAGCCGATTAATCGGCTTTTCGGCCCAACACTTTTGGACTTTTAACTTATTAATTGGTCGCTACGGCAATTAATAAATTATTATTTTCCATTCAGGTTAACTCTGCCAAGGACTCAGTGAGCAAACTTTACAATTTTCGAAGAGATATCAGTATCAGGGAAATATTTGCGTGCAAGTGACCGATTAGAAGTGGGTACGATGTTAAAAAATACCGGTCGCTAAAGTGTTAAAAAAGTCCTTCGTTTTTTGTTGAATAATGTTTCCAATTATGTTTTCATTTCTCCAATTTTGATTACTTTTCGGCACCCCTAATATGTATACCTATAATTGGGGATATTTATAATAGATTTAATGCCGGTAGTTCTTGCGTTAATCTTAATCCATTTAAATAACTAATCATTACACATTTGAAATGAAATTCCAGTAAAGAGCCAACGATCAAATCCCTTATAAAAAATTCATTCGTAGCTTCAAACACAAAAGACAAATTCGCCGTCAGAGTGAATATCGCAATCAACTTTTCACTCGTAGTTATTATCAATATAACGGCAGACAGCGCGTAATTGCATTCATAAGAAATGCACCGAGTAAACCGTGATCATTCTCGCATCCTGTTGCAAGGATAATAATCGATCGTGAATAATCAATACCGCGTTAACGATTCGTCGTTCTTTCAGAAAGAAGGCACGAATCGCATCTACAAAGCTGAGTAAATAAATGGCGCGTGTTTCCCGCGATGGATTCGTTCGGCGTGCATAATTCTGCGGTTGATTGATTATTGGGTAGCAACTATCAAATTGATGCCTTTCGATCGATGTTCGAAGAATCACCCAACGACGACGATGGATACACAAGGATTCTCCTTTTCCATCGTTGAAGAGGGAAAAAAACTGAAGTTTATCACGGTACAATTCTTACATGTTGGGTTTTCAGAATTCGATAGAAATTATTATTTATTACTCATGCCGATGTTACGGCTACGTATTCGTGGATGGTTTGAGTAATCGATAAAAATATTCTTTGTAAAAAACGAGTAGAAAGAATCGTAGGGAGAAAAGGTGAGACGAAGAGAGGACGTTTGAAGGAAGGTATTCGAACGAATTTTTATCTCGACACGTAAGAAACCGCTATGTTATTCGCGACAGAAAACCGTAATTGTTTGGACAGATGCACGTGTAACAATGCAGTTGGAGTTGTTCGTGAGATAGCGGTATTGCAGTTAGCTCGACGTTACTTGCAATATTCTTCTCTGAATTAAAAAAAGGAAAGGAAGGATACACCGTATGAACTATTCATATTTGTCTTTTGCAACGTATAACGATTCATGATGGACGGTGACGTAGGTTGGCTACTTTTTTGCCGCGTGAATGGAAAACAAAAGATCCAAAAATCGTCATATTCCCATTGCTCATATTTTGCTCAACGCAGTAGACAAAAACAGGGATCGGTGTTCCTGTGTTTTTAAGAATGATTTGCAAAAAATTCAACATCCGGAGTAGAAAAATAAAACGTCGAAGAAGAGTCTCTTTGAGGGTGGTTTATTTTTTCAATTTACCAAAGAAATTACTGAACACTGCGTACTGAAGATAATACTAAAGTCTAAAAAGTAAATTATATAAATTCAATTATTCAGAAATCCTGCGAAATCTCCAGAAGTCTCAATGATCAAAGCCAGGAAACTTTAACTGCAAAACTACAGGAATTGGCAAAAGCAGTCAACTTTCAGTTACTTAATTTCGGTCGTAAAACTTCCGCCACGATCCATGAATGCAAAGAAGAAGAAAGAATGAACGGAGAAAGAGACGAGTATATATAACTCAGATCAGCAGAAAAGGATGATTTACGTAAATCTCCGATCACATTGCAGCTAGATAAATTTATTGTTTCTAAACGACGGAGTGACGCGCTCGTCCGGGAAATACCCAATCGCGAAAGTTGATTACCTTCTGCGCAATAATCCAACGCTTTGGACAGCTGCTTCGTTCTTTTCTGCAAGGCTCTATTGTTCTTGAAAGTAAGGAGTACATCTGCCTTTGGGGTTCAATGTCAAGACGGTGGAAGCGTAACCACCATGGTCAACTGAGTGAATCACGAAATACCACGGGTCTCTTCACATTGTTCCACCATGCTCATATAATATAATGACCTGCTACGATTTCTAGACATCGATAATACTATTTGCATAGAAATTTCTTTTGTCTTGGACTCGACACTTTTGAGGGACGACGCTGGACTTGTTGTTTACCCGGCAGAAATTCATCGTTAAGTAAGTTCATGGGCGACTGTGATCGTAGATGTGCGATAATTTCGCGATTAATTTAAACGAAGGAAGTCTAATTGACGTGGTGGAACGAATTGTTGAGGATATTGCTTCATATTTCATTTACAGCGACCGAGTGAGGAGGTCGATCTGATATAAGGTTTTTTGAAGTTTGTGCTTTATGAATTACGAAACGTATAATCAAAGGGTCTTTTGTCGAGAATTGTTTTTTATTTGTTGTTTGTTCGTGGCATCAGGTTGACGATAATTGACACCTCTATTAGAATTACACCTGTCGGGATAATCTACACGGAAGTAATGCTGGTTGTTAATCGCCAGGAAGTGGATAAGTTGTTTGGGTATTTTGTGGAGTTGCGATTATGTTTTTTATGACTATTTTTGGATGCACTTTAGAAGAACTAGATTGATGTGAAGACTTTTATATTATTATGCATTGTCTTATATACGTTGGAGTTATTGAAGAACTCAAAGAATTTGTAATTAGAAGTTTAAATATCTAAGATTTCACTTTTTCATTGAGGCGACTGTTTTGATAAATATTCAGATTATCACTAAGTTGAGAATATTTATCAAAACATATCGTATCAGTGGAGAAGTCTGTGGGAGGATGAATTAGAATATTCTACTGTTGTACAATTTCGAATTTTTACGTTGATGGAAGTGAAAAAATTGCAGGTTTAAAGTTGCTTCACTTACTCACGTATACGGTTCTTTAACACTGGAACTACCAAACAAGTCAAAATGACTTGTTTTCAATTTTCTCTAAAAGTTCTCCAAGTTTATAGGACAGTCAAAGAGTAGATCTTATACGTTGTCATTATAAAGTACAGATTACTAAATCGGTCATCTTCTCCAGATTTCTCTTTTTCCAACTTACGTATTTAATATATGGAAATATAGTAGATTTAATGCCGGTACTTCTAGTGATAAAAGTGGAAATGTTTAGGTAACATATGTAAGAGACTATAAATTAATTATCTTTTCTTTTGCCATCTTTGCTATCAAGAGAAAGTGTTATCTCACGAAAATACAACCTTTTCAGGATTTTCAGAGCTGATTGTTCTTTGCAGCAATTCATTATGCACTTTGTAGTCATTATATGAGCCGTTTTTTTTTTAAAGCGGCATAAGTCACTTTTTATAATGAAAAATGGAAATTGTTGAATGACTATATGAACTTATTTATACTGAAAAAAATGTAAGTATCCTGAGATAACAAATACAAATAAATCTTCTCGAAAGTTGGCATCAATATTTTTAAACATGTTAAAACGCAAGCCCTTAAATCGATTTAAAAACAAAGTGCCTTATGCCACTTTCAAAATAAACGGCTCATATGTAAATATAGTAAGAATTACGAAAATTATGAAATACGGTTTTACCGGCTTTACAGAGGGAAAGCGATCAGAAGTAGTAGAATGTAGAGTAATTACGGTCTACAGTGAATCGTAAACTTGGTTGTAATTAGTCAGGTAACAATGCTGGTAATGCGTACACTTTTGGTGATAATAATCGTTCCGGAAAAGCTGGTTATACCTGTTCTCGGATGCTCTTAAAACTCGTGAAAATAAAAGGAAATCCTCGACGATACAGTTCATTATTCTGCCACTTAAAAACTTTTATGGTACAATAAATTGAGATAGAAATATGGCATTAACGAAACGACTTTTAAATTGACAGAAATTTCTTGAAATTGTTTTCAACTTTGCCATAAAGCGTATAAATCACTTACGGAAAATAAAGTCCTCGTTCGCTCAATTCTATGGATTTCAAAGTATTCAAAGGTTTTAATTTATTCTCTCAGAATTCAGAACGTGCATGAAAATACTTTGTAAGTGTAGTGACGTAAATTTGTATGATGAATGGGAAATTATTAGAAAGTTGCAAGATGAAGATATTATCTTTGTTTGCGACGCAAGAATATTTCTATACAATAGATTTAATAACTATGAGTAAGTTATTTACTTAAGAAACGGGTGGTGTTAATCATACACATAATGGACGTAAACCCGAGAAACTTATCTGCATCTTCTAATCGGCAGGTTTGATATCGATTACTTCATGATTTATCGCCCGTTTCTTATGATTTTAATATTCTTTGTATTCGATAGAGTTAATGTATGCAAGCTAAGTATATTTCTAATATTTCTACAATTTTGCATTATACTAAAATCTTCTATCACTAAAATGAAATACATCCTAAGAAAATTGGATGCCGATATTGTTTTTTTCTTTTCTTTTTACTTTTAAAAGCTGTAAAAATGCATAACGAAAAGCGGGATTAATTTTATATTAATAATTTACACGATTTTCGATATTTTGTTTATTAGAATTCTATAAAAAGTATATAGAAACAGCATGATGATGATGATTGTATTCTTTAATACTAGATTTGCGGAAGCCGTCAAATTGACGGGTTCCTACTCGTTTTATAAACATTTCTGTTTATAGAGAATCTATACTGTAGATATTTTACGTGTTTATAATACAATAATTACTTAACAAATTATCGAACATTCGATGTATTGCAGTTTAACAGCTTTCACGCCCGTAAATCTAGTGTTAATGAAAATGCGAGAGCATCGTAGATAACGAGGTCGAGAAATTGGAAAAACCTGACACGGTGGAAGAACCAATGAGACGACCAGTGAATTTTAAGGAAAAGGGGAACAGCAAGATCGAAGACCTCGAAAACAATAGTCTTATGCAATCGCGGTTTTTTAATGCCAATAGGAAAAAAGGAGGAAAATTTTACCAATGATTCTAAAAATTTTTATTCGATGAACAAACTAGCAGTTACATTCGGCAAATAATTTTATCTGAAAATTTATGTCATCCGCTAACTATATGTACGATGATTTAACGCCTCTGAATTTTGAATCTGCGAAGAATAATACATTTATTTCGCTATCAAAAATGACGTATGCATTACGTGATACTATTAACGCACAGAAGACGAGGAAAAATTCTCGCACGAAAATAGAATTTCAAATAATTATTATCTATTAGATCATCCGAAAAGAAAGGATGCTCGCTTTTATTCTAAAATAGGATATTCATCTTCATTCCACACTAATTACCGTTTTAATGCAACAATAATTAAACAAATATTACAATCCCATGATAATTAAGAATAACATTTTTATACGATATACTTTATATTAGAGACATTTTAACTTTCTAACAACGAGAAAAAAGCGCTAGTCGCAGTTAGTACGTCAAAGTCAACGACTTTTATCGAGGTATTGCCAAATTGCCAATTGCAAAGTCAAAAGTCGCGACTCTGCAAAAGCGCACGTAAGAGTCATCACATTATCGTCGTTCTATTCGTCGAAGACGGCATCACATGGGTGTACACCATACGCATTTCAATAAGGATTCTAAGGTCGTACATACTTGTTGAAAAAGGGCAGAGAGTAGCTGAGCAAAGTCAGTATGCTTTTAGACATGGCGAGGCACGTCTTTCGCGCTTTACTATTGTGTTCTTTGTTATTCGTCGCGTGGACGGGTAAGAAAAATTCTCCGAGTTAAAAGTATTAACGTTTTATATTCACTCTGATATTTTCAATTCGTCTGAGTTTTAATATTATCATAGAAACTACGGAAGAAGATAATTTTCGAGGAAAAAGTGTCTACGGGAAAGTGTGAAAAATATAGAAATATGTACTGAAAAATCATCGTATTGTATTCGTATTAGCACTAGGTTTTCGGAAGCCGTCAAATTGACGGATTCCTAGCTTTTTATAAACGCCTTCGAAGTGCAGTAAACATTATACATGTATCTTATTACTTAATTGATCATTTACTTCGCCACTTGATCGATCTATTTCCAAAGTCCTTATTTAATATATTTGCCGTGTAATAAATCTCGAGTCCATCAATCTAGTGTTAAAATGAGTGTATTAATGAACTTTTCAACTCTACTGTCATTTTAACAGTTGTCATTAACACGTTGATTGCCATGGGGGACACCGTTGACCAGCGCTACTGAATGTAATGAAATTTCATGTAACTTTCAAATTGCAACATTAATGAAATTTCTCACACTCTCAACATTTAAATATTAGCGTTAAAAAGATGAAGGTCTGCTGAAAGTCCATCTATCTGTATCTTTAAAGGTTCTGCTTTACAAAGATGTGAAATTAATACAAAAAGTTTCACTTTAGTAGAAATGATAAAACTAGTGAGGTGCGTGGCGTTCGACGTGTTGATTTTTGTTGTCATTATAATTCTAAAAAAAAACTATCGTATATCTATATATCATACTATAGCTCATCTTTCTATCACATAGAAAAAGGGTTAAAAAATGCTCATAATGGTGGAGAAAAAGTTGTAAAAAAATGTTACTTTGAACGTAACAATCGCAGGTCGTTAAAATCGTATCGCAAGACGATCCTCTTTAAAGTGAGGAAACGTTGCAATGAAACCGTAGGCAGAGAAAGAGTTTTCCACTGTATATGTGTCAGAGGGAAATGTTTCTCATTCCGCAGACGATCGCATCCGCTTCGGAGAAGAGGACGAGCGACGATGGAACACGCCGCCGGAACTTATACCAGAACAAGTGGCAAAGAAACCGGACGAGAAGAGCGAACGAACTCGTTCGTTATTTATTCCAATCACTGCGAATATCAATCTAAACACAGGGGAAAACGCTCATTCCTTGGGATTCCAGTCGAGCCCCCAAGGGCTCAGCTATTCTGAAAGCAACAGCTACAATCGTCCATTGTCTCAGGGAGATGGGTATGTTTTAAATGTCTATGATAAAAAAACAATCTAACTTGACTCTCAAGAAATAATTATTGAGTTAGTTGTAAAATAATATTGTTGCGATAACGAGCATTATTTAGAGGTTCACAATTATTGCTAAAAAAAAAAAAGTTTGCTGTTCTGAGTTAGGTCCTTTTTTTAAGGATTTCTAACAGTAAGTACGGTTTGAACGTTGTACTATCAACTATCAGAAGCTGATCTCGAAAAATAGAACTGTGTGATAATCAAATATTTCTTATAATTTGATAAGTCATTTAACACTAGAACTACCAAACCAGTCAAAATGACTGGTACACAATTTCTTCAAAAAATTCTCCAAGTTTACACAAGACACATAGAATGAATATTCTACGTCTATATCAATAAACATAAATCACCCAATCGATCAAATTTTCTGCCGCTTGATTCCCCCTTTTTCAAAGTACTTATTTAATTTATTAAAATATGATAGATTTGAGGCCGGTAGTTCTAGTGTTAATATTTAAAAAGAAAGTATATTTGTAAAACAATAATATTCATTTATTATTCAACACAATATAATTTTAGTATTTTCGTAGAGCTCTTTATCCCCTTGTTGTACAATAACGAGTGACACTCGTGGTAGAGTAACTTAGGTAAGAAATTTTCAAGTTGTGCAAAACCTATCAAACTGAAAATATTAGTGGCCTGCTACACGACAAGTTTATTTCTATAATCTTAACACCACATTAAATTATACGATATATTAACCAGTTAACTGTGGTGAAAATTCTTTTGAATTTTGGGTCAGGAAAATCGAGAGATGAGCATAAATCTATTTCACATTATTTATACCCTTTAGTTACAGTCTGCATCACAAGAGCGTGAACGCGATATCTCTGGGGGATTAAACTTTTTTATAGGAAATATCATATAAATCGAAAGTACATCTAAAAAATTGATACGCACTTCCTTAATAAAATGTCTAATCTCCACCATTAGCGATTATCGTTTGACAACGTCTCGGCATGCTTTCAGCCAACTTTTCAGCATAAGAGACAGAAAGAGACTTCCATATCTCTCGAATTCGACGAACTAGAGTTTTCAATTTGAAAATATGCTTTTCTCAGAGTTTGTACTTCATAACAGACCAAACATTTTCGATTGAATTGGCATCGGGGGACTGAGATGGCCAATCCAACACATTAATACCGTTCTGTGTTTTCCATCCTGTACAAAGATGGCTTCGATACAAATATACCTATATTAGTAATTTTATAATATACCTTTTTAATATACCTATATCTATGCCCTTTTTAGTTAAAATTGTTTGCGCTTTACGTAAGGAAAGCGTCAGATTTTTCGAAAAAAGGTGTAAAATCGCTTTATCTTCCCGTTTTGTCGTAACCCGTTTCGAACCTCGACCAGGGAGATCATCGACACAATTTGTGTCTTTATACCGTTGCATCCACTTATTTACGAATACACGAGGTTTATGCAGATATTTTGCTGCATCTCTAACAGTCATTTTAGGACCTTTCGGGTGATGGCACAAGAAGACCGCTTCGATCGTTTAGCGTACACGGCACTCATTTCGAAATGAACTGAATTTCTCAGAGATAGAAACGATACTAAAAGAATTGGGCCTATTGCGTATTAGAGGAAACTTTGTATGTTTAGACCAGCACAGTCTTTAACAAATTGCGTATCAGATTTTACAAATATCGCGTCCACGCTCTTATGGTACAGACTGTATTCGTTTTATTTCGGCATGGCCTCAAAATATTCCAAACATATAAGAATATATCTTAGTTTTCGTCAAAATTACAATTTAAATAATCAGTGATAGCTTTTACGCATGACGAGTATACTCGTCAAACACAGCTAACTGCTAGAAATCACTGATCAAATTTCATTTCATTAATTTAATACTGAATTATTGCTGATGCAGTCAAAAAAGAAATAGTGCGGCAAAGAGTTAAGTTTCTAAGGATCACACTTTTTTTAAGTATTGACCACAAGCTAGAAAGGCAGGACGCCATAAAAGACACATTTAATCGTAGATCGGTTACCAACCTCTAATCAACTGTAATTTTCCCTTTAACGTACCTAAAACGAGAGAAGCTTTTCGCGGTAGCACATTCTGAAGTAAAAACTACCAAGAACGTCTATTTAGATCATCCCTTTCGGAAAGTCACTCCGTGTCTTTCTCCACGGGATCAGCTGGAATTGCAAGTTCCGCGGCTCAAGCCTCCAGTCATCATCATCCTGTTTATGGTAATCAAGGGAATGCTGATAGTGCAGCATTTGGTCTTGGCAATGGTGCAGCTTCTTCTTACGAAACCATCGAAAATGGGCATGCAAGTTCTACTGGCGCATTTTCGGCTGGCTCTACGTATTCCTTCGCCTCTTCAACCGCGGGAACCGCTGCACTTGTTGGAACTGGTGCAGTGAATATTCAATTTCCAGGGCAAAGCCACAGGCAACCGATTTGGACGAACATTCGGCCAAATCATAATAACGGTACGATTAACTGTTATAAATTTTTTTTAAATTGTTAAACAGTGAACAGACACTATAGAATTCACTTTTTAGGTCACCGTCCATCGAATACACCGAAGTTGCACATCGAAGTAAGGCCGCATGATGTGAACGATCGGAGACAAATCAAATTACACGTCAGTACGCAAGATTCAAGTTGGGAAGAAAGGAAACCGAATATTCATATACACAAATGGCGACCTAGTTATGGATCTCATGCTTTCTATGAGGCTTGAAACGACATTGAAATTAAAGGGATGAAAAGGGATTCTCTTGATCCGAAATCGTAGCGAATTTATATCCCTTTTTACATCGTGTTTCATGTACAACTTTGTAGAACAATTTTCATGCCATCGAAATTTTCCAAGGCTCGGAATATCGTTAGATTTATGTGAAGCCTTCGGAGAATCTTGATGGTAGATTCGAGGTAACGTGGTCTCTAAGATGTAAAGAAAACAGAGAGACGCGGGCATCTGGAAGAAGTTCATTCGACCATCTTCAATTTTTGGAAGTAGGTCATACGTTTCGTTTTCTTTCAAGATTTATAATGTACATAAAGAATTATTGTTACAAACGTAGTCTATTGTAATATTGTTTCGTTAAATTCGATTAAATTCGAACAAACGAATACACTCGACGTTTCGCATCGCAGTTTTCTCTATCTTTTTGACTGCTACAAATCAAACGAGTATATTATGGAGTGTACCACTTCGCGGAAGCCGAGACGAATGGTATAATGATACTGAGTTACGGTGGATATTACCCATGAAGTAATTTATTATTTCTGCTCTTCGTTAAATTTATACTTCATTCGGAATGCTTCTGAGAAGCTGATCTAAGAGAAGATACGAGTGTCGTGCCTTCGGTAATAATTTTTAACTCATTATAACTTCCGATATGGAGTTTATCGAGGTAGTTAATGTATACACGAAAAATGACTATTCGATGGATTAAAATAGGATGATCCATCATGAAGATTTAAAGTTGCAATTAACGTGAGTGTGATCGATAGAAGCACTCTTGTTTATTTGCTTATCACGTTTAATAAAACTTCAATTCCACGTTAAGTGGGTGAAGGCTGGAGAACGCGAAAATCCCCAAGGTCAAGATGTGATCTTGAACATCATCGCGACATCTTTAGAATTTTTAATGACTTTTTCGCAATTAAGAGGACAGTAGGAACCTTTGTTATCGACTACAGTGATGGTCGCGACGAAGTTATCTCGGGATGATAAGTGTTAAGAGAGATAAATGATATCGAATCATTGGAACGATGCCTCCTTCATTGATCAATGATAAGTAGCGATAAATTTGATTGTTATTCAATTTTCACAATCTTACATCCGACTGAGGAGTATTATCGGTATTCCAATAACAATAAAAATGGTGAAATAAAAATGATTTCCCTGTTAAGTCTCCACGTATCGATGACTGCTTTTTCATTGTAAAATTACAATTTCATTTTTAATTTCATCTCCTTCAAAATTGTGCCTAAACAGTGTTATGTCGAATATTTGCAATTTTTGTTTAATTAGGTAATGCACTTTGCCAACAAAATTCATATTTATTAACACTAGATTTCCGGATGTTTATATACCTATTTTTCTGAAATGAGACAATTTAACTCATAAAAGAAAATTGAAGTTTTTTGCAAAGAAAATAGTTTGTAAATCAATTTAAATGAAAGATTTATTAATCAACTATTAACCAACCAATATATTGTGGATATAGTAATCAAATTTTGAATGAGTCAAATTGACTCCGTAAATCTAGTGTTAAAGATAAAAAAAAAACAATTTAAGAATTACACTCGATTGTCCCTAATCTCAATTAATAAACCTCAGTTCTCTGTTAACACTTTGACTGCCATGGAGGTCACCGATGACCGGCGCTATTGAATTCATTAAATTTCCGTGTAATTTTGAAATTGTAATATTTACGAATTTTCGGATATATTAAATATTTAAATATCGACATTAAAAAGATAAAGGTCTACCGAATATCTATCTATATGTATCTTTAAAGTTTCTGCTTTGCAAAAATACGAATTTAATAGTAAAGGTTCCACTTCGGTAGAAATGGTGAATCTAGCGAAATACCGGTGGCGTTCAAAGTGTTAAAGCTAACAATAAGTAGAAAATCCAAAACATGAACTCCTCTGAAAGAGTTCAACTCGTTACGAAATTTTCTTATGATAACACAAAAAATGTATTTTTTCACATTAGAAGTCTAGAATTCATGAGAATTCAGTAATATTATTTTTCCACCGAATTTTACGACAAATAGCAACTTATTTATGGTACTAAATATTATCAAATATTCACCGGCATGGCTGATACCTGTTAATCGGCATCAAAACTCCCATTTATGACTTTCTGCCTTGAAATCTGCCACGGGGTCAACATTGCTAACGAAAACTGGTCAAATTTTGGAAGTTTAGATTTAATAAAAGTCCAGCTGCGAAGAAGCCATAAAATGAAAAGGCTCTCAGTAAAGTTTATGGTTGGTGCAAGCCAAAATTCGCGGAAGGGTCTACCTGAAAATATGGTGCTCGTAAGTCAGCATTATGGGGAGGGTACAAGTGAACGTATAAACCCGAACATGCCATAGACTTGAAATATGTCTTTGCAAATTCGATTCAAGGCCTTCATGCTGACTCATGATTTCTTACGGGGGATCTCGGAAGTATCATCCTTCGAATAATCGTTCGAAGACCGACTGATAAGAGAAACTCACGAGAATGCAGAAATATGCACGATGGACACCGTAAAAGAATCAGCGCGATGGTATATAATTGATCGGAAAGCACCGTTACCGTTAATCATTCGAGCTGTACTCTCGATGATCTCGCTAAGGTGATTTGTTTTCTGATGAATTAAAAGACGAGGCCATGAATTTTCTCGTAATTGAGTTAAACGAGTACTCGATGTACGATAATAACTCATGACGTAGACTCGCGAGTTATAAACAAATTGCATTACACAGAGATACAGGAGCGAAGGAAAAAAAGTATCCGCGTGTATTGTATTCTCGGTTCCGTGCAAAATCCTGACAGGTTATCATTTATAAAACACTATGTTAACGTGGTAATAGATTTTTGTACAGGAGATTTTATATAAGTCTAAAAATTTGTTATAAAATTAATGATTTTCGGTCTTCTCAACAAAAGAGAAAATTTTTTAATTTAGTTTTAATAAATCTTAAAATTTTTCTGATTGAAGTCACAGAATTGTTTGATCAATTGATTAACTTTCCCGATGGTTCCCAAAAAATCCCAATATTGAAATTCGAGGGAATTATTCCAGAATTAATAAAAATGGTACTAATATTTTTTTCAAAACATCGTTTATATAAGTTCGATGGATAAAGTTTATGTAAGTATTTCTACGTATCGTTTATCGTTTCAATTGTTCAGATGTAAATCTACCTCTGTCGGTCTTCCATCTAAGAGATAGAATTCGACCGAAGTCATGGGAGACTTAATTAACAACGTACTCATAGTTTTTATAAGTAGTCTTATACTTTTATCTAATTACAAATGTAAATTTCTTGTGATCCATCTCAGAAATGAAATCTGAAAAAAATCGTTGCGTACTAAAACAAGGAGCTACCTATATTTTTTCTAATTAGCACTATTTTTCACGATAATATCTTAGGTCCGTGGTATTGCGAGATTCACTAAACTAAACCCAACTTTTTGCCAATCTTTCATAATCTTAATATCCACGTTTAATTAAAGCTATTACACAATTAATCACAATATGAATTAAAGACTAAAATGAACGATTACGAATACTTTGCTTTTCAATTGCAATTTCGTGTGTACAATGTTGCGTACGAGCAAAGGCAAAAGTGACTAAGCTAGCAGCAGTGCAGAAAATCCCCGTAGCATTTTAGTAGGGGTCTAATTGACCGAGCCGACCGGTAATTACATATCATTGTCCGCGGCTAGCCGAGCTCGTAAACTCTTCTCGCAGTTGTTCCGGGAGGAATTCCAATCACGAAAATAAACCCGCGGATTTGATACTTCAATTTTGCGGCTGTCGAGATCGGCAGGTAAAACCGCTACGGTGAATTTATCGACATCCTTCGCCAATTGCCAATGTCAAAATATTCTATTCCATCTTTCTAAGGATAGTTTGTCTCGTAATTGCAATAAAAAATTTGATGAATCATATTTAGAAAAGTGAATAATATTTTGAAAGGCATATCAATGATGTTTGGGTCTTCTTAGCCGAATATATAATGAAGGTATTGCTATTGATTCGCATTGGTTAAATAATTATAATGGTGTTCATATCGCAAAAAATTGAGAGACATTTTGAAGAACTTTGCTAATTTGGCCTATCCGTTTCTTCGAATTTGCCTCTCTTTACAATCTTCGTAGACTGTCATCATCTGTTCATTATCCATATTTATCCGAATAAAGAAAAATTATGATAATAAAATGGGAAAAATATAATGAAAAGGAAGATAAACTTCGAGGTAGGATGTATGCAGGTTTTATTAGAAATAATTTAAATTGGTTGATGTAAAAAAGTAATTTTACTTTTCCGCGAAACCGTGCCGAGAAATAGTTGGGGATTATTTGCTCAAATCGAGTCGATTCGTAACAATATATGGGTCAGTTTACCCGTTATATCGAATTAAATTTGCATCTGTGGGAATCGTAAAAATTGGGAGACTCATTTTGAAGAACTTTGCTAATTACTTCGAATTTGGTTCTGATTAGAATCTTCGTATACTGTTATCATCTAACCATTCATTATCCATGAGAATGTACTTATCCCAAGAAAAATTATGATAATAAAATGCTAAAAATATAATGAAAATGAAGATAAACTTCGAGGTAGGATGTATGCAGGTTTTATTAGAAATAATTTAAATTGCTCGATGTAAAAAAGTAATCTTACTTTTCCGCGAAACCGTGCCGAGAAATAGTTAGGGATTATTTGCCCGATTCGAGTCGATTCGCAACGATATATGGTTCAGTTTTCCCGGTACATCGAATTAAATTTGCATGTGTGGGAATTGACGAATTAAAATTACACTTACAGTGACGTGAGCAAGTGCGGTTTGTAGATATTAGTTACGTTTCATCAAGTATTTTAATGAGCCGGATTCATCGATAAGAATATCACGGTATTCACGTAAGTGCATCATTCCGTTCCGTAGTTGTTTCGATGCAAACTATAAATTCAGAATTATTCAAATGACGTTCTTCTACAATGTTAATGACTCTAACGAATTATAATATTTAATGGAACATAATTAGCTTTTTTTTTAACAAATAATCATTCACATTTCAATTTTCGATATTTCATTAATGAAATGGTAATTCTTAAAAGTTTTTGCAAAAAGTTCTTAATAAAGAAGGATTAAGAAATTGCATGACTTTGATGAATTTGCAAAAACTTTGCAGTTTTAATGAAGAGAGGAAAAAAAAAGTGCAATATAGTATTGCTTCAGAATGAGACGTTTTTACAATTATCTCGAATCTGCATTAAGGAGTTCTCCCCTTTGCTACGCCGTTGCGATTAGTCACACGTAATTACACCTGTAAGACATATTCTTGACGAACTTCTAATTAAGCTTACAGAGAAATTCAACGTCGAAATCGCAAAGTGTATTCCCTATCGTTCTGTAATTTTACGTTCGTGCGTCATCGGTATTTCTTGAAAAAATGAACGTGCTCGTAACGTTATCTGTCATATATTTTCACAAAAGAGCCGTGATAATACAACAATACGTGTTACACGTTGATTTGAATAATTCACACGATACATTTCACAAAAACATACAACTTCTCTTTCTCTCGATTTCTTAAGTAAACGAAAAGCTATCCTGAACGATAAAATTGCACAACTGTTCGACAGAATGGATAATCTATGGAAATGTGTATAAATTTTACTCAAGAGGAAAATAAGCTAGCAGGAAATTCAGGTTTCGTAAATCAAAAGACGATTGCTAAAAGACATTAATTACGACTTTGTGAAAACGTTGATGCCACACTAAAGAACGTGAATGAACACCAGAGCTGGACAAATTTTATTTTAAATAAAGATAATAAGTTAATTATTGAAAATAACATTATCTCAAATAATCTCTATGAAATAACTATTTGAGAGGAATTTATTTGAGTACATTTATTTCAAATAATAACTTTATTATAATTTATTTCGGCGTAGTCATTTGAAATAAACATATTTGAAATAATTAAGAGAAATGTATGATACTAATTGTAAGTTGAAATTTCGGCTTATTTATGTTTAGTTCGGAAAATAAGTTATTGATGGGTAACAATAATGATTTATTTTACACCATTTGCTTTCCATAAAACCCTTTTTTCGAACAGTTCATCGCAAAGAGATTTCATTCTTAGGGCATCAAACATGTTGACATTTGAAATACTTATCTCAAATAAGAAAATAACTTGTTATTTTATTATTTGAACTGATGTATTGCACGAAATAAAAGAATAGATAATCATTTCATAAAATTATTTTGTCGGGCGAAATATAACATAATTTATTTCAAATAGTGAAATATTTTTATGAAATAACTTTTTATTTCAAGTAATATTTCAAATATTTCAAACTTAATGAACTGTAATATTAATTAAGTCGTTTATGAACTCTTAACGACACTTCTTAGTCCGTACTTTGATATTGAAAATAATCCATCGAATGCAACGGTGTTCAGGGAAGAATAAGATAATTATTGAGAAGAAAATATGTGTCGCAGATATCGAGTTATTATTTAACTAATTATCATTATACCTCATTATTCCTTACATGTTCGAGAAAATAGAACGATTATATAGCCGGAGTATTGCAGCGATCTTAGCTCGCAATTGGATGCACCGATGCAGCCGGGAAATCCTGAAAATGACTGGCACGTTTAGACCAGTAATCACCCCATAAGTCGGGTGAGGTTTTTTTTCTTATCGATCGAAATCATCGTAATTCAATGTAATAGTAATTATCTTACACTATTTCCATAGCCTCGTAACATAAGAGCACCCATTGTAACCTTGTATAATAAAATTCGCACAATGCACGAAAAAAAAAAGATTAGGTGAAACAATAGTTAAGTATTATAGATGTAGAAGAGGAAGCAAATTACCATTACACGTGCAATCAAGTTCGTTGAATTTCCACGCTTTTATCCGATATCCGTTTCTTGGAATAATTTCAAATTTTATCATACCTGTATTACATTAATATTTTATACTTTCGATATTTCCATTTCCATTAGAATATTTATTTTATTAATTACATTTCTATTGACTCATAACAATTCGTAAAAGTTCCATTTCAACTTTCAACTTTCCTTAAAGAAATCTGTAAATATACAGATTTAAGATTGTACAATCAACCATTGTAGCTGAGCACTACAATGAATGAAATTTAAAGACAAACAGCGTTAATTCTCATCCACGGTCGACGATGGCTCTCTTTAACCTTCACTTTCAGCACCGAGTAGACTAACATTCACATAAACGCCACTCATTGAGATTGAACTTGGAAGTCTCATACAGAATGCGGAATGCGTTTCTTTACGACGTACTCAAGAGATAAATCATTTTTACTTTCATCGATTATCGACAAAAGTCGAATTTGTAAATATACTTTGCACGCGGTGCACTTGTGTACAGTATATTAAACTCATTTAATTGATCGTCGCGTAACTAGTTGAACCAAACTTTAAAATTATCTCCGTATTTCCTTCTATCGTTCTTAAAATTCTCGGTATTCTAATCTGTTCAATCCTTATCAGAAATTCTCATATGAAAAATGTGTATTTGCGGGTCAGAATAGCTGATACAAATGCAAAACTTCCCCGCGTCGTGATCAGCACAATCTGAATTATTACGATTACTTAATGTACCATTTATAAATATTGACATTTCACCGTAGCAACATTTACGCTGTGCTGGAATTATCTTGGAAAAATCCAAAATACAAAGAAGCGATGGCCGGCGAGCCGCGTATACCGCAGGCAACAGCGGGGAAATAGAGTCTCGTTATTTACGATGTTATATAATTACCACGGAATCGGAGGCGTATAAGGATCGATGGCTATAAAAGCCGGTGAGATTAAAGGATCGAAGCACAGTGCATCCTGAGAGTCTTGATACTCTCCGCGATGAATAGTGGAACGCAAAGCCTGAGGGCTCTAGCTCTATTTCTCCTGATTACTGCCCTTTCTGCATTACCGCGCCCAGGTGAGAGATTGTAGCAGTAGAACGAAGAGATTTCATAGTGAAATGATTTTCTTTCTATTATTTTTTACACATTTTTCTGTCAACTATTCATGATTGTATTTGACTGTCTGACACTAGATCTACCGACGATTAATTTGATATCCTATCCTATTTTTTTTAAATGTGAGAATTCAGTCTTCGTTTCGAAGTAAAATGAAAGTAACTTTTTCTTTAAATCCCTAATTTAAAAAAAAAAAAAACGTATGAAATTGAAATCGTGTAAATCGAGAGATAGGTGTACTTAAAATTGCCAAATAAATCTGTGCAAATCTAATAAATAAAGGGAGAAGAAAACTTGATCGATTTAATCGCTTACGGTCTTTTGTATGGAGGTAGAAAATTGAAAAAAAAAACAGAGTTAGAAATTTCAGGAACAATTTTGAAAAAGTCATTTTGACCACCTTGGTAGATCTAGTGTTAGAAGAGTGAATGACTTCTTGTCAATTTTCAAGTATTACGTTCTTTTAATTGGCTGTTCTTAGTTTTTACCAATTCTGGAATTTTTTGATCTTCGATTGTGACTTTTGGGGGAAGTTGTTGAGTTTTCGTTTAACTCTTTGAAGCACGGTGTGATGAAAAGTGTCCCACCTCTTTGATGCGTGAAGATGCATGGTAGAACATTTTTTGTCCCACCTTGAAAATTTATATTATTATATAACTTTGTTAATATATATAAACCAACTTATTCAATTAAAATAAAAAAACATGCTTGTGCAACATTGATCATTTTATTTTTTTAATTCCCGTGCCTCAAAGAGTTAACCAAGAGTGAAAGGGGGCTATGGTGGTTATGGAGTTAGAGGCTTGAGATACGAGGGACGAGTTCAAATTCTTAATTATTTTTGGTAAATTTTTTTATGCAATAGGTATTGCATCTCGGTAATTGGAAAACGACTTAAAACACCAATTAAAGCTGAAAAAATAGCAAGGGGGGAGTGACAAGTTATAATAAGATAAAATTTATATTGTTTCTAAATGCAGTTATTATAAGTGACACATAGTAATTATCTTGTTAACGTGTTTCTCGTAAGATGACTTTAACAGAATTGTTTCATCGGTAAGAAGCATCAGAAAGTTGTATTCGAAACATTATCTTTCTTTCATTAGAAGTGATTAAATTTATAGAATATTATACAGTGACATTTATATTTCCCATTACATTTTACTAGATGTAGACACAATCTTTAAAACTTGACGAACATCTAATACTTCCCGTTTGTATCAAATGTTTGTAAACAATTCTGTATTCTCTCACAGAAACATCAACCGATGTGGAACTCCTGGAGAACACGACTTTGTCGACCGAACTGAAGCCCCCACCCCCACCAAAGGAGGATGACCATACTTACATGGTCTTCGTTCTTAATCTCTACGGGGTTAAAAATGCCAGTGGCGAGACATCGGAAGAAATGTTCGACAACAAGCTCACCGAGAAGTTACCGAATCTTCTAGGTAACAATTCTAACCACACATTAAATTCCCAAAGACTGTAAAATTCTCTCAAGCAACAACAAAGAATTACGCCAACATCCACATTATATAAAAACACAATAGACTTACATAATAAAATTTTGAATAATATATACAATACACTAGCAGTGGTCCGTGAGAAAATTTCGCTGTTCCTCAGAAAAATGTGGAATATACTTACTCATCACGTTAAGTTATGTTTTAAGATGCATTGAAACATAATTCAATTCATAACAATACGTGAAAAGTTATAAAAACGCTACTTCATAGAATAACGCCATTTCATAAAATTGACTGGTCCGTGAGGTCAAAAAGTTCGGCGACCGCTACAATACTCCATGTAATCGACCAAATAATACGATCAATCATGTAATATACCAAATGAAATTTAAATAACCAAAATGAAATCTCCACCCCAAACAGAACCTTTAGCCACCGTGCTGCTGGTAGTCGATCTCGAAGACGACAACGAAACCAGCACACCAGTGGATCTCGATGAATTCGCAAGCGAATTGGAAAACGAAGGTTTCAATATCGAGAAGGTACACCACGCCGGTGAAACTAAGGTTCTCCGAGTCAAACTGAACGAAAAGGACAACGTTGACGATGTAATAGAAGCATCGTCGAAAAACAAGTCTTCGGAGAAGCTGAAAAAATCAAGGAGGAGACGATCAGCGTGCCTGAAGTGTAAAGGAAAAGGAGGCGGATATGGCGGAGGTGGCGGCGGATATGGCGGAGGCGGCGGCGGATATGGCGGCGGCGGCTATGGAGGAGGAGGTGGTGGGTATCCTGGTGGTGATACTGTAATAGTTATCGAATATGATGGACCAGCAAGTCACCCAGGTGGTGGGGCAGGTTACTATCCTAGTGGTGGAGGTGGAGGATACTATCCTAGTGGTGGCGGTGGAGGATACTATCCTAGTGGTGGCGGTGGAGGACACTATCCTAGTGGGGGCGGAGGCGGAGGATATCATCCAGGTAGTGGAAATGGAGCACAATACCCTGTTTTAGGTCAACCGGTAGCAGGTAATAGCAAATATTAGCACGTAATTCAGCGAAGCCAAGCCTGCTGCAGCTTCTTAACGAGGCTCTGGTAATAGCTTCAAAAAGAATCTTTCGAGAATTTTGAAAGGTACTTTGTTTATTATTATTTGCATCCATACCTTAAAGCCATTGCATGTTCTAACTATGACTGAAGGATCGGATTATGCTACGGTGAACGATAAAATGAGATAACACGTAGATTACTGCATCCACTAATATCCGCTGGATCAAGAGAACAATTAAGCGGACAGCCTTAACAAAGTACTGATAATTGCTATATAATTAAAAGAGTGAGAAGATTGATGAATGCTGTATTATTAAATGTAATGGTAGTCTTTTATGCATGAGCAGCATGCCAAGCATGAGATGCATGTTATGAAAGCAACGATTCTCTAGGATAATAAGATATAATAAATATGAAATTGATATTACATATCATGTAATATAACTTATCATTTATTGCGATAAAGTATGAAATAATTATATAGGAATTGCAGCAGCGCAATGCTTTCGCTACTAATGCTAAAGGGGCTTTTCTTTAGGACATACGGTGAGTGTTATACCCGTCGTAGTTGTACCTGTTGCAGTAAACAATGGAGGAGGCCATCCATCGTATCCCTCAGGTGGCGGCGGTTGCAACACTTGCGGAGGGTAATTTCTTTTTAACTGTATAAATTATTTTTTCTACGAATTTTTAAATGCTTTAAGTAACGTCGAACTTTAAAAAAAAACAGTGGAGGCGGTGGAGGAGGTTCCTACTCTCAGGCATCCGCTCAAGCTTCATCCTATGGGTGGTAGGTATCGAATTGTTTCTCATTCATTTAACTCTTTTGTTTACAATGGTTTCATAGAAAACCACGTTTTAAAGAATTATTTACGAGTGGACCAGCGGTGAATCTTTCAAATCATTAAACATTTCTTTGAGGCCTTAACACGTTGACTGCCATGGGGGTCACCGATGATCGGCGCTATTGAAATCAATGAAATTTCATGTTACGTTCAAATTGCAATAGTTATGAATTTTTTAACATATTTAACCACTTGCGCTACAATTTAATTTTTGGTAGCCGTGCCGCGTTCTACAATATAACATGCGGTAAAGAACTGGAACTGTAACTCGAATAATGGGCGATCTAATTGTCGCTGGCGGTTTTATAACAAAACTATCTCGACGTGCGTGGCACGTCTTTATAACGCAAGAGGTTAATATTTAAATATTGGCGTTAACAAGATAAAAGACTGCCGAATATTTATCTTTCAGTGTCTTTAAAGTTCCTGCTTCATAAAGACGCGATTTTAATAGAAAATCTTTCACTTCAGTAGAAGTGATGAAAATAGCGAAATACCGATGGCGTTCAACGTATTAAACTATTAGCACACGATTTTTTTTCTGTCTGAATACGCAAAACTTAGAATTAATTGCTAAAATAACAATTTATCCCTGATTTCTGATATAGCTTATAGTTTGCCGCTAATATTAATAGCATATAAAGAATTTAATCGTATTTTCATCTACTGTTATTGTTAATTTAATAATTTAAAAATCTTTGGAAAACTTCAAAATTTCCTATTCCATCACGAGTGTCCCTCGTTATTCTACGGCAATGAGTTAAGAAGTTAATTGAAAAAATGTAATGATTATTGTAAGAAATTTAATAGATTTCTTTCTACTTTCAGGGGTAAATAAGCCAAAATCGAACACAGCGAACAAATGATCGATTGTTGTTTCGCATTGCCTCAGATCCATCTACGATGAAAACTTAACGATTCTTCGAACACGATAAACACATAATCGCGTTAAATTGTCATGTTGTTACATCCTCCTCCTAGTCGATTCGTATAACGTCTACCAGGAATCGAACAAATAAGAAAACAAGTTTCCTTTTTAAGGAGAAAATATCGCGGATACATTGCATTATTCGGGCTTAAGTGATTTCCTAGAAACAATCGTGAGCTTCATAATTGATCCTCATCGTTAAAAACGGAAGAAGTGCCGTGCGTTAACGAGTATCGTTTCGCATATTAACTTGTACAATTTTGCACGCCTTCTTTTAAAGGCCTACTAATTTCTGCGATCAATGATGTACCTGCATTTATGATAATAAGATAATGAATCAATAAAACAGAGTTTTTCTTCAATTTATACCTCTACGGACCTTGAAAACATTTTCAATTCTACTTGCGGAAAATGTGAACGAAACAAATCGCAAATTATTATATTAATAGTAGGTTTTTCAGGCCCAATACTTTATAACTTTTAAGTTATTAATCGATTGCCACGGAAATTACTAAATTGTTGTTTATCATTAAAGTTTACTGTGCCAAGAGACGAGAATTTGTAATTTTCGAAGAGATATCGATATCAGGGAAGTATTTGCAGTCAAGTGATCGGTCAGAAGTGAGTAGCATGTTAACACTTTAGCGACCGGTAGCCTATTAATAAGCTTTTCGGGCCCAAAGGTTTTGGACTTTTAACATATTAATCGGTTGCCACGGAAATTAATAAATTGTCATTTATCATTGTAGTTTACTGTACCGAGGACTCAGTGACGGGAATTTATAATTTTCTTAGAGATATCGGTATCAGAGAAGTATTTGCGACTAAGTGACTGGTCAGAAGTGTGTAGGATGTTAAAAAATACCGATCGGTAAAGTGTTAAAGAAATTCCGGTCGATAAAGTCTTAACATACAAAAATCTTCCACGTCGATTTTTCTTTTTAATAACTGTAACTCCCCCGTGAGATATTCCATCGTTTCCAGTTGTGGGAAACGTACCGCGTACTGTCGGGAAAATACCCGAGGCAACGTTCACAACGTCAGCACAGCCCCCAAGAATCTTATCAGCTCGAATCGCATGGCTCAAATCTACAACCTTAAAATAGCGTATATCAAGCTGCAGTAATTTACCGAACGATCGGCGTTCAACGACTTGCAATTACCACAGAAATAGCTACAACTTCGGGGCACTGCTATCGAGCAAGTAGTCAACGAGATAAAACGAGAGACCGGTTTAATTGCCCTTACGGCTGCTCGAATCGTCATTGAAATCTCATCGAACCCGGGAGAGAAGCGATAGGCGATAGAGGACACAGTCTATAAAAGCCACTGCTAATTATATTTTCTATCGAACCACCGTAAACTCCCTCGGCTATCGCGACAGTGGTTAGAAACTTGTCCGGCGATTCTACGGAACGGTTTTGACCGCGAGACGTCGACCGTGTATACCTCTCGTAAATGGCAGCTCCATGCTGTAATTACGACGCGAGTTGAGTGAACATAACGGTAAACTTTCGATTCTTTTCTCTATTTTTCCGGGTCCGACCAGAGAGAATGAGCGCGCGGAACGAATTCTTCGCCAAAACGAAGTCAAACATCATCAGCGTACAGGTTACGAATTCTAAGCTACTTGTTTTCCTTGCTTGAAATTTTACACGGCTCTTGAAGGAACATCTTTGCTCTATATCCAGAATAAACCGTCGTTACAAATAGGTCGTTGAACTTTAAGAAGTATTCTTAGAATACTGATATGCTTATGTCACAGAGTGCGAAGGAGGAAGTACTTGTTAGATATATAAAAAGTTTTAGTTGTTAATCTGGTATTCCAGTTTTAACGGATATAATTAGAATAATTAGAATCTATACTATGGATAGATTCCAAGGCACCGAGGAACATTGCAGATGAGTGAATTTTGTTTCTTTGCGTATAAGAGGTATCCTTTGATGATGGCAAGCCTATCGTCGCTTTCGAGGAACGTCAGGATGTTGAACGAAAGGCGAGGGAAAGAGGAGGAAAATGTGGGTCTGCAGGTCTTCCAGTGTCCATTGAGTCGTGTCCAAGTCTCAATCAGGGATCGCACTTGGTTGATCTTCTTCTTCATCGTCTTCTTCCATGCAATTCGCGGATATTTTCCGGTCGTTGACCGTCACCGTCCGGCGAACGGCCCTCGAGGTCTTCTGCACCGGACAGTGCAACGAGGAAAAACTGGGCGAACTAGCTGCCGATCGCAAAAACTTACTCTGCCGAGTGAAGTAATCGGACCTCGGTTTCTCCTTCGATGTTTCATAGCAATCGGCCTCTGACGGAATTTCGCGAAGGAAGTTTTGGGTTGCGACTCTTGTGCGTTCAAATTGTTGAATTTTCCATGGCAAAATTCGAAGGACCAAGGAAGAAAAACTTCCGGTACAGTGGTTGGGATTATCAAACTCTGTAGGGTACCGTATTGGGTTGACAAGAAAGTAATTTCAGTGTTCACTGAGAGCTAACGTTGCGTTTGTTCTCAACGACTTCTGGCATGACCTTTTTCTTCTGACAATCGAAAGTTGTCACTTTTGACTGGGGTTAGAAAAAATTTGTGCTTTATCTTCTTTGTAATTATTTGTTTAGGGGTAATTTTAATATGGAGGGTAAGAACGAACATATCTGACAAATTTTACTTTACTTTTTGCGAAGACAAAACTTGTTTGGGAAGTGATATCACACCTCCCATGTAGCTTTTATCTCGCACTATCAAATTACCATTTATTTTGAAGTTTGCAAAACATTTTGAACAGTAGTACTTTCACTAGTAAGGCCTAAAACCGAAGTCTTCAGTTTTTTGTTGATATGTGCCAGAATTTTTATAAAAGCGGAATCATGAATCATGAAAAGGAAGTAAAAAAATTCTTTGTTAAGAAAAATTGTGTTCCATTTCAGACTACAAATCGAAACTATTTTCTTGCCAACCCAATAGAATATTTCGGCGGAAATTAAAATATTATGTTACAGAACTTGTGCTCACAGGGGTTAAATCACACCCTCATAGTTTCGAGTATCTTCTAACCTTAACACTACATTTATAGATAGACGGTCGTTGAATCCGTTATACTTAAATGTATTAAATAACTAATTTGAAAAAAAGAGGTTAAACCAGCAAAGAAGATGATCCGCTAAATAATTTGTATATTATGATTAGACTGCGGATGTTTATGCAAATTTCGAGTTTCACAAATGCAGGTAAGACAGGAAAATCTATCTAGGGATTTATTGCACTTAATAAATATTACAACAAATACCATACTTTGGATATTTTAGATATATTTTTATATTATGTTCTTTTTGTATATTTTAGCCGTATTTAATTTGTCATAAATGCATAAAAATCCGCAGTCTAATTATGATATACAATACATATGAAATATCTACTCCACCGCATCCCTGTGAATTTGGAAACCGTTTTTAAAAACGTAGGAATTCGCCAATTTGTCGGCTTTCGTAGATCTACTGTTAATAACATTTGTTATACTAGGCACCTTAAATATATTTTCACGGAATAAAACATACTAAAGTACTTCACACTTTAATGAATCTTCATAGAAATTAACTTTGCATAGTTGCGAATGATCCATCAATAATGAGTTAATACAGCCTCCATAAATTATTATTACATAATTCTTCTCATTTTTCGGTGTTTATTTTGAACTATTTGTTTCATCAATAAAGACATTACTCTTAACGAATATAACGCACATTTAAAATATCACCGATTACAATAATCTCCTAAACTGATGAAGAAGATAATAAAAACCTGCACGAAATATTAATTCCACTCAATCTCGATACAGGTTCATCTAAAAGATTAATTATTCCTCCCATAACCGTTCTTTTCGCATTTCCAACATCAGATTCGATCCCACATCGGCAAAGGAACACTTGCGTGACTAATTGCTCCGAGTAACGAGATCAAGCTCGAAAGGCGAGTGTTGAAATCGATCCACTTCCTATTTGTCCCCCATCGAAACGATAAATCCAATCGTTTTGTGAGATTAATTGCTTTCCATTATGTCGGCATTCCGTGTAATATGCACAGAGTACAATAAAGATACTGACCCAGTTCGTAGTCCGTTATTTGGAATGGCTTTTTTTTGCAGCTATTAACAAGGTTGTAACGTTAACAGGTACGGCCAAATGACGATTCAACGATCGTACGATAGACGAGAGATGGATGGTGATTATTAGTCATCATAATTATCAAATATTTTCCCACCTCGACACTATTAAGCTGCCAACCACCCAACTATGTTGTAATCAGCTCAAACGTTACAAAAAGCTCGTAGTATCAATATAAACGACACATAAGTATCGCATATATATTGGTAATTTAAGTATGTATCGACAGGAAACTTGATGATGTGTTTCGTGCAACATAGAAATTCTCCAATCCGAACGTTAAACCTATGCAATTCGATCGGTCGTTGAATTTAGAAAAATATCAACGATAATTACACCCGCGATAAGATATACCCACGGTAATGAAATATCGTCAGGTTAGACTAGAGGATGTGCGTGGGATTTTTTGCATAGATTCGTAGCTTTCCTTTTACGTGAGACGATCCGATGTGACTCAAGTTTGCCAGCGATTACAGTACGACCGAGGCTTTAATTTAATCCTTCGCAGTTTTAAGGGTCGTAAAGGAAACCGGTTGTAACCAACTGGAATTTGCATAGAAAATTCTGCACGTTAGAAGCTCACACGTTACATCGAGGTTTTCTTTCCGCGGGAAGAAATTCCATCCGATGAGCGGCAACGACGGTGTTATAAAAAATTCATAGGTGCGATTCCGAAAAGCTTTCCCATCGGTTCCACGGAGAATCGATAGTACGACCTTCCTTCAACGATTCAACGCGACCTAGATCACAATAGGGCCATCCTGCTTGGCAGTTGCAGTTAATCTGTTAGCGATGCGTTCCACAATACACGCGTCGCATGAAAATCGATGAGTTTACGTGCGAATTGTATTTCATTTGAACCGAAAACGCGCGAGGAATTGTATTGCATCGATTTTCCACTAAAACGCATACCTTACGTGCTATTTTTAAACAACTACGCTTTCTAGTCTCTAGAAGAACTCCCTGTGATATAAATATCCTTGAGGATCAAGCTGAAAGAATTTCCTCCACTGTGTAGAATCTTGAAGCGATATTTCGTATCTACTGCGATAATCATGAATCTCGATAGTGGACACGAAGAAGTATGTAAAATTGTCGTTGATTTTATATAAGAATTCATTGGGAATCTAAAACTCTGTCTACGTTCGGAAGTATGGATTATCAGTTTGATAAGTTGTATTTATGCGAAACCGGTTCCTATCGCGAACACTACCGTGTATCGTTCTTATCGATGATTTAAGCCGGTATGAACAATCGTAGTCGTAAGGAGGGGGAGTTTATCATGTAAATGCAAATCTTCCGAAAAAGTGACGATCGAAGGTGCGAATGACCCAGTAAACCGGAATGCTAAGTGTGTCAATAGGCGAGATTACGCGTGCACGCACATCCGGCAATATAGAATGTACGCACCTCGTAGCACGTCACTTACGCCCTTCTTTGATAGGAACAAGCGGAAAAGGGGACGACGATCGATGATATGCTTTATTGTATGACGTGATAGAAATTACCAGTATGTGGGGTTTAAAATGGAAAGTGAGAAAATTGCAAATTTCTATCTTCGACAATTAGATGCACTTTGAGTTCACATAGCGTCGTGCAATCCAAATGGGTGAATACTGCATCGATACGACTATTTCATTCGTAATATTTTAATAACAACTTTCCTCTAGAATCCGCTAATGTAAATATCGTACAATAAAAAGAAAAAAAAATGGAGATTTCTATTTCAGGTTCAGCGGTGTATCTATGTTTACCTAACTTCATCAAATTACAGTGTACCTATTCTACATTTCTGTAAATGCTACAGACCCTACTCCACACAATAATTCACTCAAATTCTTTCTAAATAAAACAAATGCATATTTTCCAAACCTTTCCTACGTCATCTTCCCCTAAGAGTCCAAATTACTCAGACCTGTCTAAAATAATTTGTAACAAGATATTTGCCTCAATTGAAAACTAATATATAAAAATAAAGAGACATCAAGAAATGTTCAGCAGTAAGAAAGAAATATTCATCAGCTTCCTACCAACATACTTAACACATTAAGCGCCACACCGGTCCCTAGGGAACGGGCGTTGACTTTTAGTTTATGCTGACGCTGATCAATGAAAATGAACAATTAGTTTTTTACCTAAGCTACGTTATCGCGCCTAACCGAGCCACAATTAGTGAAGTTAAGTATAAAATAGAACATTTTATCAAAAATGAATGTAGTATATTAAAACAAATAGAAAGATATCTTTTCTAATAAAGGGCCTAAACGGAAAGTGCTTTAAGAACGAGCGTGGCGTTTAACGTGTTAACACATTAAGCGCCGGCTTTATTTAACACTAAAACTACCGACGTTATATCTACTAAAATTTAAATTTATTGAACAAGTACTTCGGAAAAAGATAAATCAAGGAGTGAAAGGATTAATTAATTAACTAATTTAGGCTTTATATGGTAGAAGTAGAATTTTTACTTTACGGCTCCCCTATCAGTTTAGGTAGTTTTTTGAAAAAATTGCGAACCGGTCATTATGACCGCCTTGGTAGGTTTAGTGTTAATGTCTCCGAATAAGTAAACAAAAATATTCAATACCTTATACATTTTCGTAACAATTTTTTTCCCTGATCCAATGATTCTAATACCTTCATAATTCTTCATATCACTCGAAAGTCTCTAAGGGCGATCATCTTTTGATTTACGAGGCGTAGAAATATGTATGTATATAAAGAAACAAGAAGTCCCTGAATTATCTCGGGGCCGGCGCTCAATGTGTTAACTCTAGACCTACTGGCTATAAATCTATTATATTTCAATAAATGAAATAAGTACTTTAGAAAAATAGAAATCAAGAAGTGGAAGGAAATGGTAATTGATTCGATAATTTCTGTTTTCTAAGATCAAGGTAGAATATCTGCTCTCTGTCTCTACTATAAACTTGGAAAGTTTTTAGAAAAAATTGGGACCATCCATTTTGATTTTCTCAGTACTTCTAGTGTTAAATCCAAGAAAGGTAGGGTGGAAGTAATGCACAGTAGTCGTGCACCATAGCGGGGTTAAATGGCAGACGTGATATAAGATGGAAAGTGATGCAATTTTAAGTCTCATGGGATGCTGTCACGCACGCCATCCCAGACGATGACCAGCTGTTCTTACACCTATTAGTACTCGTGTCTCCATGGAAAACGCAAGTTCGACTTATGCACGCGAGTATTCAAATCTTACAAAGGTATATACGAGTAAGATGATCCTGACCTTTCGTCCAGGATACACCATTGCCTCCGGGGTTTTCTTCAGCGTGATAAAATAACGTTAAAATCGAACGAAAGCCGATACCTCAGATTTTACGTTCATTACCGTACGGAATTACATAATGGTGTAATTTTTAACTCAACGGAATTCGAGCCGATGAGCACACGATGCTGCTTCATAGTCTGAGTATTTCGAAGGTACTTTAAGGGGTAAAAAAAATGACTAAAATACGAAGAGATGCGATTTGCTTGAAACACATGATGCAATACGCGATGGTGTTTTCTGAATTGAAACGTTTGTGGTTGCAATCTAAGTGTACACTTAATCTTTGATACTTCTCAAAGAGATAATATTGTTGTATTGAAGCGTCAAGGATGAGTAAAACTAGTAACAGGATACATAGGTGATTTGTGATTAATGCTGGTAAATCGGTGGTCATAATTCATCATAATTCCTCCGTGTATTCGCAATATCACTTGAATGATGTTCCTCGTGATAATGCAGTTTATGCGAGAGCGATTGCAGTCGCGTTTGACTTCCACACTGTGCCCCGAACATTGAGTGTCTGATTGCCAACAATAAGATTACTACCTGATTTACTCGGTCGTTTGTTAACATCGATATTAGCAACTCTATTGAAATTGAATAAAAAGCAATGTTTTGTAGTTGGAGATCGAATATTTATTAACTACCATATCGTACAGTAAACATCGACACTTTTGTCAGCTGTGTTCTAGCAACGGCCCTTTTCGTTGCATGATGAAATATACAAAAGTTGTAATGGGCGTATAAAAAACCGTTTAGAGACGAAAATAGAAAATGGCCCGTTTGGCTGAAGCTTCAACCCGTTAGCCCACAATAACGTGTGACATTTGTGTCGCGGTAAATGGAATAGGAAATTTTCAAGTTTCTTAAAACCAATAAAATTAAAAATATCAATGAAGTGCGACATTCATATTACATTAAATTAGACGATATATCAAAAATCACCGATCAATTTTTATTTTAACAAACTCATTATAAATTATAACGGAGGCACAAGAGAAATCGTAGGGTAAGTGGTTAATTTAGTAAACTATGATTTCTGTATTCTAAAATTAAATGTATAATAATGTAATCCAACAGAAAGTCAGACTAATTCAAATTTGTTGATTACAATAAAATTAAAGTCACCTAATGTCCTTCATTCACAGAGAATATTAAAATGAACCCCTATTAACCCCTTGCCCTACAATAACGAGTAACAATCATGATGAAGTATGTAAGTGAGCTAAAAAATTTTCAAGTTTTCCGCAACGTATTAAATTGAAAATATTAATAAGACGCGACACGGTAATATTATTTCTATAGTATTAGCACTAAAAGTACTGGCGTCAACTCTACTATATTTCAATATATTAAATATGTACTGTGGAGAAAGAGAAATTAATGGGTGGAAAAGATGATCAATTCGGTAATCTGTATTTTTTAACCAGTTAACTGTAGCGACTTCTTTTCAGAGCGCTCATCTATCTATTTATTATACGTGATTCAGGAAGATCGGGCGATGACGAGTATACACGTCAATCACATCTAACTGGTTAAATAGCAAATGGCAACTAAAATTCCCATATTAACGGATATAGTCGTCATGGCGCAAAATATATGTCATTTCTCCATGACGGATATAGTCGTCAAACACACTTAACTGGTTAACACTAGAACTACCAAACCAGTCAAAATGACTGGTACACAATTTTTTCAGAAAATTCTCCACGTTTACATAAGAGTCATAGAAGAAATATTCTACGTCTATATCAATAAACATAAATCAGCCAATCGATCCAATTTTCCGCGGCTTGATTCCCCCTTTTTCAAAGTACTTATTTCATTTATTAAAATATGATAGATTTGAGGCCAGTAGTTCTAGTGTTAAAATCAGCATTGAATATTTGCTCTATGGCTATCTTATATACTTGAAGAACTTTTAAAAACTATTGACTAATATCTGATTAATTTTTATTTTAGCAATGTAATTGTGAATTATTGCGGAAGCAATCACAAAAGACGTCGTAGGGTAAGGGTTTAATAAAAAATATTGAGGCGGCTAAATATAAGCTGTGATTTGAAATCGTGATTTGAGGATATCGGAGCAAAGGTGAAAATGTATTGTCAAATTAATCAAAAGAACCGTGCGTAGTCGGTACGGCAAGATGACCGCGATTTTACTCGACGAGATGATGTTCGAAGACAAAAAAGCAATACGGCTAACGGTAGCTCCGAGTTGGTACGCTTGTTAGAGTAAGTCTTAATACTCTTAATCCTACTGAAGCAAGCAAGAACTCTTAATATTTAACGTCAACCTTACTTAACGTCATTTATTGCTCGGTCGTTCCTCTTATCCTTACAACATACGAACGACCCGTTACCGTCATTCGTACCATGTACTATGTAACAAATGTCTGCCATTTCACTAAGCACCTCAACATTTCCTTCGTACAGAACGATTATCAATCGCTAATTGCAAGAGTACCGAAGAAAGCGGATTTCCGATGAATATCATTAACAAAAGCTGGACAAATTCCATAAACGTGTTTCAATCAAGAAACCTTGTGATTTATCAATCTTTGTTGTACGTCGATCAATCCTGACCTTCGATCCGCAAGATTTACGCATCGCCGATCCTCGAATCGGACTCTCCTGGACGATCAGGAAGAAGCGAACTCAAGGTCGAAGATCTCTCGCAGTCTTGCGGGGTACGATTACCTGTACGAAGAGATCAAATCTGCTCTCCTCTCCTGTACACTCTTCGCCAAGGAAACCATCCCGAGATTATCTACGTTTACCCTGACATTGAAACTATTCAAATCGTACAACTATAGAAAATCATCCGAGATAAAAACTATAAAATCTGTCTTAAACTTCGGATAAAATTGCACTTAAGAAACTCGCGAATTTACGTTGGAATTACATGTGCACAAATCACCGATAAGCAACGTCCGGAACAATACTCAATTTTCCACAGTACCAAAAGGAATTTCAGTCGCGAACGTTCGATAAGAATATTACACTCACACGTTCGCAGAAAATACATCGACCATATAGGAACTATCGATTCAATGAATCGTATCGTGAAACAAACAAGTCTCGATGGCTCGTTAAAAGAATGTCCTCGCGTGGCGAACTTCGTGGAGCAAGAGATGGGGGAAAAAAAAGGATGAAAAGTCGAAAATGATCCTGCATGGACTACGAATTTCTGAGAATATAAAAAGGGAGTATCCCGAGGTCCATGGATGGATCGGTCCGATTGCCGAAAGTAAAGGAGAAGCGGACTTTTTGCTCGGATATTAACGGAACGACGTTAACCCCGAGGGGCCTCTCCGTGGCGGAGGATGAAGGGTAGGGGACCGTACATATAAAGGAGAGAGCCCCGTGCTCCGGGGGCCCAGTACCGTTCAAAGATGCAGGCTGCCGGGATGCTGCGTGGTACCAGGGCCGTTTGTCTTCTCGTATCCCTCGTATTTCTCATTGGTTCTACCTGTGAGTAAAGGGAACATTTGAAACTCCCGCCCGAACGAGCTTCGAGGTTTTTAACCGTGTACATGGATCGCCGCGAGGACTAGTGCATGTGCAGTGGGAGAAATTGTTTATTTTTAAATGTGAACAAGTTGCAAATAGTTGTGATTGCTGATCGTAATTATTTCATTTGAAAAATTGAGTGAATAGATTATTATAATTGATGGAAGGAAAAGCTTGAAGGATATGATCCTTGATTTTTTATGGATTGGAGTAATGATTGATAATACTCATTTGTGAGTATGGTAGAGTAAATGTTTGATATGATTCAAAATTAATGGATGGTTTCTTAAAAGTAGGGAATTTTTTGCAAGATTTTGCGATCTCTTGGATTACGTGGTTTGCCGGATGTTTATGCGTTTCTTTGATAGTAATGTGACTCATTGAATTGTTAATTATCGGATGATTCGTGCTCGAAATTTCGATGCTGTGCACGCACTTGGTACGATGAAAATCTGCTGCACTTTGTCCTCGTGTTACAACTGTGAATCACTCGACTTGTAATACTATACGTCTAAGTTTCGTGGCTAACAAAGTTTGGATTTCTTGTAGATTCGCTTCCTCTTCAGTTTTTGCCCAGCATCCCCGGTTACATTCCGGTGTACATAAGGCATGGGGACGAACCGTTGGAGGATATAAATCCTGCCTTGGCAGAGGCATTCCACGAGGAATCGAGCCTTTCTAAGGTGAACCAATGGATTTTCGAAATTTATTGAGCGTTATATCTCATTCGCTAACAGTAACGAGATATCCCGTACTAAGAACATGTTATCATTCTTCAATGAGCTAATGGTAGTTGAAGTGAAATATTCTCTGAGAATCCAGGAACTTAGGTCATTCTAATTTGATTAAAAGCAAGGAATTTTAATTAATCTGACTTTTTGTTGAATTAAATTATTACACATTTCATTTTCTCTTAGAATGCAGAAATCATAGTTTACAAGATTAACCCCTTCTCCTGCGATTTGGTTCGCATCTTCGCTACAATTTAGAATTTCACTGCTAAAATAGAAATTGATTAGCGATTCTTGATATAATTTCACGTAATATCAATGTTATAGAAATAATATTAGGGGGGCCGGAAAGTAGTAACGTTTGTCCAACTACTTTGTTAGAAAACCAGTTAACTTTTATCGATCCAGCATTAAAAACTTGCAAGCTTCCAGAGTTCAAAGAAGGACAAAGATTATTGATAACGAGAGTGGTTACATCATTCATGAGAAATACAAATTTGTTACAACTTTATTTCTTTGAATTTAACGTAAAAAAACGACATTACTTTCCAGTCCCCTTAATATTATCGCGTTGCGTCTCATTAATATTTCCAATTTAACCCCTTAACCTACGATTTCTTTTTTGATGGGACGTGCGAAGACTCAAAATTAATTCCTGAAATCAAAAGATTTCACTGATTTCTGTTGTTTCGTATAACTGAACGTGATATTAATAGTACAGAAATAATGAGACCGTTTCGTCATTGGTTGATATTTTCAATTTAATAGTTTTCGGAAGACTTCAAAATTTCCCATTCCATTTTCCGCGCTACGAGTCTCACACGTGTTGTAGGCTAAAGGGTTGATGAGTTTTGGAAAACTTGAGAATTTCCTATCCCACTTGCTTCATCAGAAGTGTTACTCATTGTAGGGGTTCATATTAATATTCTCTGAGAATCGAGGAAGTTAGGTCACTATAATTTTATTATAATCAAGAAATTTGTTTAATTAATCTAACTTTCTGTTGGACCAATTATTTTTTTTTTATAAAGTTTACGTAATTAACCCCTTGCCCAACGATTTGCTTTGTGACTGCCTATGTTTTAGAAATAATATTATCGCGTTGCGGCTCATTAATATTTTCAATTTAATAGATTTCGAAAACTTGCAAGCTTTCTATCCCACTTACTTCGTCACGAACTCGTTATTGTAGGGCAAGGGGTTAATAAGAGTTCATTTTAATATTGTATATTAAATTCTAATATTAAATTATTTAATATTCATATTAATATTCACACTGCTGTTTCAATGTGACCGCAGATTTTTAAGAGCTCCAGAGATTTGGTATATTTTATATATCTCATTATTTTGTACTCTTTTGGAAATTCGATATACATTTGTTTCGTTAAATATTTGTCACAAGAATATTCAAAGCTACGTTGCCTCAATGAAGTTGCAAGAAGTCTCGAGTATGCGATTTGCTAAATACGAGATATCTCGTGACCCATACGCAATATGTTAATAATAAAAACCGAAGGTGGACTAGTTGTGTGATTCAAAAAAAGTACTTTCATGGCAAATGGTTAATAATGTTCTGAAAAACGAACTGACAAACTTCCAATCCTTCTAATTTATTCCCAACAGAATGTTCTTCTGAAGAAGGTCCCTGATCCCGTGGATTTGAGTTTCGAGGAGGAGAACGAGACATTTAACGATAAATTGAAGAACAACAACATTTACCCCATTCACGTTCGACAAGCAGAAAGTGGCGCTTCTGACAGTAAAGAAAAAGAATCGAACAAGGTGACAGAAAAGACTCCGGAGTCAGAAACACCCAAGCTTCTGACCATCTACGAGTTACACGATGACACTGATGACAGTAGAGGACATCGTGGAAAATCGAAGAAGAAAAATGCGCGGGAACCTGTGGTTAAAGTATGAACTTTTATTATGAAGTAATTTCTAAACGAATGATAAATTCCCTTGTTCAAGAGGGATGAACGATTACGATGTAAATTTCAAGGATAACATGTCGTTACCATTGAACAAACGGGACAACTTGTTGAATCATTTAACATTAATCGTTTCGCAATACTTTTACCATTAAAAATAGAAATTACTTCACGATAACCTCTAGCAGAGTCACAACAAACGATGCGACATTTCCGAGAAAATCCATCAACAATTTGACTGTATCGCACATTCACTATTTCTTTATATTATTCTACGTTTGACACGCGTACATAATGGCTAATCTGAGGTAGGAATCGATGACTCACCAAAACGTCGCGTGTCTTTTCAATTCACCATATCGTATGGAGTGTACGAATACCAATGAATCAAAGTCTCAGATCAGGTTTTTTTCATTGATCACAGATAAACGTGCTACTATGGGAATAGAATAAAACGACGTTTTAATTAGGAAAATATTCAATCGACGCTTTGCTCAACCGAGATCTATCGACTTGTCTTTCATCGTTAAGATGTTATTGATCGGTGACGAGATCATCGATATTTAAACACTACAATTGATTCATTTCTCTTTGAAAGTTCAGTTTTAATGTAATATCCTGTATGATTTCGATATATTTAGTACTTATTTTTCATGAATTTTCGCTATAGCCATCGGACACTCAATGATTAAAACATTATAGAGTTATTGAAGGTAACAATAAGAGATATTTAACCTTGCTGCGATATTTAATACTACTTTGATTCATTTCTCTTTGAAAGTTCAATTTTGATTTAATATTCTGTACAGCAGTAGGACGCATGGTTTAAATATGTTTAGCACTTATTTTTCATGAATTCTCGCTATATCCATCGACACTCAACAGTTAAAACACTATAAAGAGTTGTTGGAGCTAAGAAATATTTAATCCTGCTGTGATATTTAACACTGCTTTCATTCATTTCTCGTTGAAAGTTCAATTTCAATTCAATATTCTGTAGTGTAGTAGGATGTATGATTTCGATATATTTAGTATTTCTTTTTCAAAAATTCTCGCTATAGCCATCGACACTCAACGATTAAAACATAACAGAGTTATTGGAGCTAAGAGACATTTAATTCTGCTGTTGTTCTCAGATCTATATGACTCAAAATGGAAATTATGTTTCTAAGTATTAGTTTTTGATATTCAATGTATTTAGCACTAGAACTACCGGCGTTAAAACTATTTTATTTAAATATGTTAAATTAGTACTTATGAAAAAAAGGAGAATTAAAAAGTTGAAAATATGATTGATTCGATAATTTATGTTTTATAGAATGGACATGGAATATTTATTCTGAGTGTACAATAAACTTGGAGAATTTTTGGAAAAAATTGAGAACCAGTCATTTTCACTTGCTTGGTAGTTCTAGTGTTAACATTTACGTCTACCTTTTTGTATATTTTATGTTTCTTTAAATGACTGGAAGGTACATGAATGTGAGGTATAAATGAACAGAACAGCACGGTTAAGCTATCACCATAGCTTTTACACTCCATTAGAACTTTCTATTGCTAGTTTTTCTCTTTTAATTCTTCAACTCACTGAATAGACTTTTAGCCGATTTGTTTAAATTTATAATTACAATTTCTCTTCCTACAAGGTCGCTCCTCTAACGGAAGAAGAGAAGGAAACCTTCGGAAAATTAACGATCCAAGTAGAGAAACAGGAAAACAAGGTCGACGAAGTACACAAATCCGAAGCAACCCACTTGAAGCTACCAACTGATTTGCCTCATCAACCGAATAACATTCACAATTTAGGACCAATACTGAAAATCGATCCGACCGTCATTAACGAATCGATCGGACAACCAGCTTTTTATCTTAAAGAGCTGCCAGGACCTGCTACAGATAAAGAAGAAACTTCCGCTTCTCCAACCGAGGACGAAGAACCACCCGTGAAGGTAGAACTTCCCAAGAATGTTTTTCTAAACGTTGAGAAACTTTTACCGATTCCTTTACCGGAAAAAAGCGAGAATAAAGAATCGACTCAAACGGAGGATATCCACGAATCAAAAAAGGACTCCTAGAAGAAGGACGTAACGCAATGAAGCTGCTTCGACGAATTAAAAAGAAAAGTTAGGCTGCCTATGCTCGTAAATTATTTGTGTAATTATCGTAAGAGTACCTTCGCAAATGAATGTACCATTTATAGTGAGACTTATGTATAATAATAAGGACACAGTATCGTTTTGTGATTAATATCTAAATCTTGACGATCATTTATCTTTTAAGTGTTCGATGTTGAATGTGGCAATTGCACGATGATAATTTAACAATTACTCGGTCATGCGAATAGAACGTTGACTTAATGTTTCGCAATGAAGAAACGAACCGAACATGTTGTATTAATATTACATGCGTACACTGACACCATTAATGAAGATAAATGGAAATTAAATTATATTTAATAATACGATAATTTTACTTAAACATACAAAGGCTATTTATTGTCGATATTACAAACGTTAACAGATTTAATTACGCTGCTCACTGCGTTTACAGAATGACAGATAATTTGGATGTTATCACCGGGGATTTTAAACTTTCTACGTATAACAGTCTCACGGTTTCTTATCGACTTCCTTCGTCACGATTGACTTTTCGTTCGTTCGAAACGTCCCCGTAGGTCTGAACTCTGTAATCGGTATCGCCGACTTTTAAAACGAGTAATGCTGGTATCACGTTCAATTTGTTGCTCCTGGAATGTTTTGGAGACGATTTAATTGTATTCAATGTACCCTCGTCGATTCTAATACCAAGATAAGGTCGTCGATCTTGATAGAAACGTGGACTCGAGAGAATAAACATTCTATTCTCGAATTTGCACGCGAAAGCCGGAAGCCTCTGCTTCGCTTCCGGTATGTAAACGTCGCGAATCGCACGGCATGGAACGTTCGGTTGCTTGATTTGTTGTATCGAAGATTTTTTCAAATCACCAGCTTCGTAGTGTTCTTCAAGCGATGAATTTCCATTCCATTTTGATTTATCCTTATCTTGCAAATGCTTTTCCGGGTGTTTCAAGACCTTCGATTTTAAACCTCGATCTGTCGGAACGCTCGAATCGGCAACTTGAACCTTGGCGATTTTGGATAAAGAAAAAATCAAACATAAATCCTTTCTCTCATAAGGACATTCCTCCATAGAGGTTCTGTTGGACTTAGCAGGTGTTTTCTCCGTACAATTCCCATTACAGTTAGTAGATATCGTCGAGTTAACTTTATCAAAGACAATTTCTTCAGATTTTAATGTCTCATCCGTAATCGAATCCACAATTTTCATGGATTCTTCAACGTCCACTTTTGCGTGCCTATCGTGAATAACACCTGCACGATTGCACATAATGAAATTCGTGAGAATCACGAAGATCAAGCGTTTAAAAGACATTATGTCGTAGATGAGGATTTCGCGTGATTTTTAATATCCACTATTAGGACGCGGACACAATGCGATCAGCAGCGGACCTCGTCGCAGGAGCCACTGAATGTGATGGTAAAAATGATGTTCACGTGAGTGCACCGTCGAGTAAGGTACGCAAAGACTGGGGATTAGCTTGTGTCCAGTGTGTTCATTTTGTGTGCATTGACCTTATCTCCTGTTTGGGCATTGCTCGAATACCGTTGAATCCTGGCCTATCTCCTCGTTTCTTCGAAAGTCAAAGTTAACCGAAACGATTCCTTCGACTTTGGTCTTGCAGGGTTGAGACGATATCTTTCGTTGATTGATGTTCGATGTATCACGTAAATGTTTCATGTCTGGATGGTTGTAACGGGATTTTTATTCTTGTTTCTCGTTGGAAATTATGATCGATGATGTAATTGTGCTTTGTAAAGAATTACTGCGACTGGAAGGTACAAATGGGATAATAGGTCTCAATGAAGCGACTGTCGGATTTGATAGATGATATATTTCAAAAGATTTTTTTTTTAACAATGTTATTAACCGATATTATAAGGAAGGTTTTTGTCAAATCCATAAAGGAAATATAGCATTCTGGGACAATGAGAGTAAATTGTTGGAGAAAATGGGAAGTGGTGAAAGGTAGCAATTTACATAAAATATAGATATTTTTTATCATTAGGTATTATCTACGTTTCGTATTGCAGACCAATGCTGAATGCTGCTGCCCTCGCGTTACGGTAACGTGAACTATAGGAAGCAAATTTTAATAACAAAAATTCTAATTTAGATTGAAAATATTTATTTGCCTAAAATAATAATCGCAATGATTTTTCAACGTTGAGCAATTAACTAGACGTTTTTCTTATGGGAATTGCATGATATAGAGTATAATGTAATGCATGACTATATAGAACCGTTTAACCTCTATGCGCGTTTCAGCTGCCATGTGATGTCAACAATTCGTAACGTGATGGGAAACGTGCGATTTCGTCGAACATTCACGAAAGAACTATGCACCTTTTATTGATATTTTTACGTTAATCGTGCAGTGATAATTACGTTTACTATCGTAAACATATAAAGAAGTGATAACGTGAATGTCGCTATTAATTTTCTGATCGAGATCTTGTAATTTCTAATTTAGTTTAATATATATTGCATTCACTTGCTTTACTCAAGTTTTAAAATAGTCTATACTGCCAAAAAATCGTTTACGAGAATATAAAAATCTACAGACGTAACTGAAATGCAACATAACCTCAAAATCAGCCAAATAATATACCACTGATCTTTATTCTATCGAGTTGCTGAAGATTTGAGATAAAATGGCAGGACAGCAACATCCCTTTCCATCTGGATTCCCAAATGTCCAGCAATCTGCAATGCGGACACAATTTGGTGGAGGACAAATGGTATCTGGGTTGATGGGGCCTCAACAAGGTAAACTATACAGACTGTTATCGCTGTGACAATATAATTATTTTACTGAAATAAAATTGATTGCAGGTATGGTGAATCCACAACAATTTGGCGTTGGAGTTGGAGTAGGCGTTGGAGTAGGTGGAGTAGGTTCTAATACTATGGGAATGCCAAATGCTCAGCAAGTACTGGCTCAACAACAGCAGCAGCAACAATCTGTTGCAATGCAACAGCAAATGCAACAGATGCAACAACAGCAACTGCAGTTGCAGCAACAGCAACAAGCTGCTTTGGTGCAACAAAATAACCAAGCTAGCAATCAAGCTACCACACCACAAACTCCTGTACCTCCAGCACAACCACCACCACAGCAACAACAAAATAAAGAATTTAACACAGCTAGTTTATGCAGATTTGGACAGGAAACTGTACAAGACATTGTCAGTCGAACGTTAGAAGTCTTCCAAACATTAAAAGTTCTTCAACCACCAAACGGTAATTATTTTAATTAAGTATTATTTCTATATGACATGCGCTACCAATAAATGTTGTTTATTATATAGGTACGGCGCAGGGAGCAAACATGGCTAATGATAAAAAGACTAAAGTTCAGGAACAATTGAAAACATTGAAGGTGTTATTTAAAAGGTTAAGACTGATTTATGAGAAATGCAATGAAAACTGTCAACTGCAAGGCATGGAGTATACACACATAGAAAGTTTAATACCTTTGAAAGAGGAATGGGACATGAAGTCCGATGAGAAAAAGACTTCAGAACCTTACAGGCTTGCTTGTGAAGAAAGCAAAGAAATAATAGAGGTAAGGGAGCATTGAGAATGTAATACAAAACATACAAGATTGATTAAATATTCTAAATAATATAATTGTTTTTGGTTTTTTCAGCAAGTTGTATTAAAAAACAGACACCTCAAAGAAATCATCGACCATTTAAGACGCATAATTTCAGAAATAAATACAATGTTGAATATGCGACGATCATGAGTAAAAGAAAGTGTACATAATTCTTTGTATAAGTTATTATAAAAATGTGTTAATACAATAAAAGTATTATTTCCTATGCAAAAGTAAAAATATTACAAAATATCTTACCCATATTTTAATCACTGTTGATATCGCTGATATCCAACTGAATGATATCGGTGGTTCTGAGAATAGCTTCTGGAATTCTGCCCAAAGGTGTATTCAAGTTACGCACATAAACTTCTAAGCAATCCACATCACAGCCTCTGAACTCTGCAGAAACTCGTGTATTTTCGTGTAATTGAAATTCTGCTTTCTTTCCTGTAACAGAAACAAAATCATCATATTAATACAAATAAATAACTTCAATTGTAATCATTGTATGAGACAGTGAATATATAATTATTAAATCGTAACAGTCATTACGTTTTGAGAAAAATTATTATAGCAAGACAATCGATTAGAACTTTGTCGTCTAAATGCTTCAACCGAACTACGCAATTCAAACTACATAGAATGGCGCATTGTAAGATCGTGCAACTGTTGCGTTGGCGCCATGTTCAAGTAATTTCGTGTTTAACTGAAATATTTTTATTGAAAGATACATAAGAATTTATGCGTCGGATATGACGAATGAAAGTAATACTACGAATTAATGCTTTTCGAAATTTTAACTGAATTACAAATGGAGAAACGTGGGCAAAGCTGTAAGAAGTTCGTACCAACGATTCCAGTAATCACCCGTAGAAAACGTTCGCGCAGAAATGCCCGTGCTTCTTGTTTCTCCGGAGTCGCAAAATCGAAATTATTGCTATCTTCATCGAATTTTACATTGTCTTCAACTTTTTCGGTCATTTTTTGCCAGAAAAGTTTGCGGCATCGAGAGCAGACCTTCTCTATGGCGGAAATAAAGGAACACTGCGCGCGCAACGTATACCCGCCAGATTCAAATATGTCTACGATTGGTAAATGCACCACCAAAATGGCGAATAATCTTAATTGACCAAGAAAAGAATTAAAACTTATCAATTCACATCCTTTATCTTGAAATAAACATACAACGATCAACATGCACATCCAACAAAGGACAATTATAAAATGAAATTTGCTTTTGTATCATTTATACATTATAAATCGATCTAAAACAATCATTATCATCAGTACATATTCCAATTTAAATTTCTGCACGTTGAAAACCGAACATTCCAGATTTTCTCTATTAGAAGCCCACATGCCCTAATGAGGAAGCTAAGATTGGTTGAATTTAACACATTTATAACGATATCTTTCAAACAAACTTTCACAGAACAGAATATGAGGGCGGCCCGCACCTTTTGAATTTTTGTTAGGAGCCTCTAAAGTTTCTCTTCACTTTTGTTCCAACAACTGTACAGTAACGATGTCTTCTACCATTCTCATTCTTCTTATTGCCAGTCTATGTTACGACGGTAAGTGTTTATTTTTCTAAATGCATTAAAGACTTTTTAGAGATCATTCTCTCATCAGTTGCCAATTATGTTACAGAAATCTTCTGTAACACTGTGACATCAACCGCAACATTACCAGAGGCAAAACACGAAGATACATCATCAATCAATGACAATAATAATAATCAACCGCAAAAGGAACAATCATCAGGGAAAAATTTCATATTATCCAGATACAAATCTGCAAAGCTCGAAGATCTAAAGAGAATCGCAAATATGCGAATACATCCGTCAAGTAGACGTTCGAAATTGTTGGGAAGTCTCGCCCTCCTCACCGGTCTCAGTGTCACCGGATTAACAAATGCAGCATCCGCATCCACGAAGGCGTACAGCCAAATTCCACCGTTAGGTTTCAACCTCGGTGCATCCAGATTATCCCCTAACTTTGCCGCATATTATGATTCTTATCCTTTCGTACCACATCCTTATGTTGTAAATAATCCTTTTCCATTGTACCCCATCGTGGATCCTTCGCGAGTACAGTCGTTGATCGAGGGACAGACGCAGAATAGCCTTCAATCGCTGTCACAGAATCAATTGTTAGCGCAATTGCTGAATTTGCTTAGCAATAAGAGACCACTTGATCCTTTGGAGAATAAGGAAGAGTGCGCGGAAGGGGCCGAGAAGTCGGAGAATGAGAAAACTTTGAACGACGTCGAAGAGGAGACTGACGAGAACGAGGAGTTGTTGGCTGAGAACGATCGGAACGCGGAAGAGAAGGTAAGGATTTGGTAAGGTGAACAAATAGAAATCAGAGCAGAAAGTTACGCGATGTTTTATTTTGTGGTATCATTTGCACACTGAAATATATTTCGATAGTTTTGAGTTATGCTTGGGAAAAATTGCATTGTTTGGTGCTGTAAGACTGACAGTATTACTTGGGAAAGTAGCTTTGCGAGAAAGGCCGTACAGTGAAATCACTCAATAGTTTGACAGTAGAAGTATTAACTATTATTTTAATTAATAGTTCATACTATTAATTCAAGAATTAAGTTAAATTAAAATTTTTCAAATTTAATTTAATTGAAATTAAAGAATTGAAAAGTGGATGAAAATGGATCGATTTAATTTATGTCTTGCTAAATACGTATAAAAATTTAAGAGTAGAACGACCGATGTTAAATATATTATATTTCTATATATTAAATATGTACTTCGGAAAAAGAGAAATCAAGAAGTAGAAGAGATGATCAATTCGGTAATTCTGTATTTCGTAAGATCAACGTAGAATATCTGATCTATGACTGTCCCACGAATTTTAGGAGAACCTTTGGAAAAAATTGGGAACGAGTAATTTTAACTTATTTGGTAGTCCTAGTATTAAAAAAACTGAACAATAATTTTGAATTAGACGTTTAAGAGATCTCTGTAGACATTTTGAAACGAGCAATTTTAGTTGATTTCGTAGATCTTACAGTGGTAGTATCATAGTATCTAGTTTCTTATCAATTTCGTTCATTAAATCTCCCATTAGTTGCAGACGACAAACTATTGAAGTGTAGACATTTTAAAACGAGCAATGTTAGTTGATTTCATAGATCTTATTGGGGTAGCATCGTAGTATATAGTTTCTTATCAACTTTATTCATTAAATCTCCCATTAGTGGCAGACGGCAAACTATTGAAATGTAGGCATTTTAAAACGTACAGTTTTAGTTGATTTCGTAGATCTTACAGTGGTAGTATCATAGTATTTGATTTCTTATCAATTTTGTTCATTAAATCTCCCGTTAGTTGTAGACCACAAACTATTAGAGTGTAGACATTTTAAAACGAGCAATTTTAGTTGATTTCGTAGATCTTATTGGGGTAGGATCGTAGTATATAGTTTCTTGTCAACTTTGTTCATTAAATCTTCCATTAGCTGCAGACGACAAGCTATTGAAATGTAGCAATTTTAAAACGTACAGTTTTAGTTGATTTCGTAGATCTTACAGGGGAGCATCGTAGTATGTACTTTCTTATCAACTTTGTTTATTGAATCCCCCATTTGCTGCAGACGGCAAGCTATTGAAATGTAGACATTTTAAAACGAGCAATTTTAGTTGATTTCGTAGATCTTATAGGGGTAGCATCGTAGTATGTACTTTCTTATCAACTTTGTTTATTGAATCCCCCATTTGCTGCAGACGACTGACCAAGGATGCGGCGCAGAGAAATATTCCCATAAAGATCAAAACCATTCATTGAAAGACCACGAAGACCTTCAACAAGATGCGGATGGTTCATTGGGAACTTTGAACTTCCGGTTAGCAAACATGACGTACAATCGTCATAATAAGACTCGTGAATATATACAAGCCAAACAAAAGAAAGCTACCAATACAACTGTTGCTCCGCAAATGCAACGTACAACTCATTCACCGATGACAAACGATACAACAAATAATACAACCGAGAGGAACAACGAAACAACTACTTCTTTCCCCGGATATTACTATGGGAATCCTCAACCCATAGAAGACATCAACTTCACCACGGAACCAGACTCATATAGATATCCTGATAACGATCAAGTTCACTATCATTTGCCATACGAAAGACCAGCGAATTTCTATCCAGATGATAGATACAATTATTATCAAAATTCACCAATTAATTCTTTTCAGTCGAGTCAATATCAACATGAACAGGTGCCTGAATATGTTTCCAGCGATTTTAATAGATTATTGTACTTACCAGACAATACACCTCCATTTGTCAATGGTTTTAGACCGGTAGTGTAATTTCACATTTTTAATGAATATCTTAATCACTCAATGCATTACAATAACAAGAAATAAGTTTGGGCCAGAAAATCGAAGAAGCAAAAGTTATGGTTTTCTAGAATTTGTTAAATTGAAAAAATCAATGAAACACCATCAATTTATTTTTATGCTGTTAGTTTTATTTTAAGGAATCGATACATTAAGAACCACTGGTTAATTTTTATTTCAGAGTGTTAATACGCTCTTTGACTGTCACGTTGGCTGCTGATGAAACTCCTTGTATTTAGGTGTTGTGTGCTTGTTAAACAAATATATCAATACTCTAGAATTTTATATTAAATTGAATGCCTCTTTCAGATAAATTTAATGGAAAAGCTCTGTAGAAATCCCGTGGCAGTCAATGTGTTAATAGTAGTATACGCAGTCACAAAGCAAATCGTAGGGTAAGGGGTTCAGAGTACTTAACACGTTGATTGTCACGTGAATCTTATGATTAGCTTTCGAATCTATCAAATATTGTTATGCTGGGATTGAAGCATGTAAGATTACTAATTTCTAAATATTTTTAATATTTTCTGAATTTTTTTTTCTCAAAGATTGAAAGCAAATGAGTAAAATATTGATATCGTTCGTTAATGAAAAATTTAATCTAAATGAAATCTCAGTCTCAGCAGTGATCAACGTGGCGCTCAATAAGTTAATACGAAAAAGGTTAATGTAATAGAATTATATTTTCAAAATGTTCTTTTAGACTAACTATATTGTAGAATCTATCGAATAAAACGTTCAATTTATGCTCAACGGAGAATCGCACACCTTTCCGCATTTAAATATAGTACTAACGAATATATTGTGTTACACTTTACGTTCAGCCATAACAATGTTATTGCCTGAAAGCGACTGTCAGTAGGACACGGTCATAATCGCGCGGATTGTCCCGTTATATTGCTTACAAAATCGTGAGAGTGAACACGCTATCCGTAATTTCCGAAAACTTCGTGTTTCATTGTTATCGTCGGTTATCATAATTTTTCGAATATTTAATTTATTGCCGGCTTGCCGCTTATTTTTCTACCGAATAGAGCTGCAAGTAAGTATATACATTTATAATTTTAAGTTCTGGAAAATAAAAGATATGTATGCAGTATATACTTCAATTCGATAAAAAAATCTTTTGCTTAACAAGCATGTTGTAAATTCGAAACGTTTAATACCAGAAATACCGGGTTTAAATTTTTTCTACTTTCATATAGTAAATAAGTATTTTGGAAAACGAGGAATCAACGAGTAAAAAAGATAATCAGATATGTTATTTTTATTTTATAAGATCAACGTGGAATATTTATTGTATGACTTCCTTATCAATTTGAGAGATTTTTCGATAAAATGCGGTACCAGTCATTTTCCTCGCCGTAGTAGTAGTAGTATTACAATTGAAGTTTTGAAGTTGACTTCACTTTCTCTTCTTCCAGCAGATAAGTGTACACATGGCGCGATATTTTTAGAGACGAATGGTCGCTCAGTAGACATTCAGAGGTAATAATTAAAGAACTTTCTATTACCTGCCTATTGTTTTTTCTAAAGGTTCATTCAACGGGATTCAACGGTGACGTCAGCGACTCAGGGAAAGGATTAACATTATTCGAAGCATTGAATCCAAACGATTAGAAGGTTCCTTGATGACGTTGGGAAAATTGGAAAGAAAACATAAACACAGAACTCTCGTGTTGTCTAATGAAGAGATCGAGGGATATGAAGACGTCGCTCCATTGTTGTCCGATCGATAGTTTACGAGACACTGTAAAGCCGTGTCATTGAATTTTGATGAATCGACCTGGCCGTGTCAAGATACGATAAATCATTGCAAAGTGATTTTCCGGACTGAAGTGTCGTCGTTGAGTATTTCGGACAAACAGATAACAAGAGAAGAGAGAATTTCTTCAGGAGCTTGCAAATGATGATTCGGAAGGGAACAATGGAACTGATGACACCAAAGATACAAAGAAGATTAGATCGAGTGAAGGAAAAACAAAAGATAGTGGAATTATTGAGATATTTACTAGGAAAGAATGATATTTATAATCATTACGATGATATTCCGGATGATTGGATTAAAAGTGACTGTTATAGGTATTTCGAAATTGTTGAGACAACAGAAATTAACACTAGATCTACCACGGTGGTTTAAATGACTTGCCCTGAAGTTTTTGAAATTGTTCCTGAACTTTTTAACGCTGTTTCATTTTGAAGTTTCTACGTTTATCTGAAAGACTATAAGCGATGGAATCAATCAAGTTTTGAGCCCTCTTCATTTATTTGATTTTGACAGATTTATTTGACAGACCTTATACCGATAGTGTTAAATTGAGCAGTCTATCTTAACGAAGATTAACTATAATGGAGCTGATCACTTTAAACCTCAGCCTAAAGGAAAACATGTGACACGGAAGTAGAAGTTTTTATTAAATAACAAAACAAAGGCATAATATAATACACAAAGTTTTATTTTCGTTTCTCTCAACCAACTGAATTTTCACTTATCATTTACAAACTTCGGTAAGAACAGAAAAATACAGAATTATTAATTATTAGACTCCGGATGTTTATATGCATTTATGACAAAATGAATACGGCTAAAATACACAAAACGAACATAATATAAAAATATATCCGAAATATCCAAAGTATGGTATTCGTTGTAACATTTATCGAGTGCAACAAATCCCTAAATAGGTTCTCTTGTCTTAACTGCATTTGTTGAATTTGAAATTTGCATAAACATCCGGAGTCTATTAATTATACATAAAATAATTTCCCCATTATCATATTTATCTAATGCAAAAGTAAACAAGATACTTTTTGCAACAGTAAAAGCTATACTTTTATTGGTGTGTTTAATGGGAATTGCCAGTTTATCAATAATATTCGTGGTGCTTTCTTCCGTGCGATCTGTACCGTTGTTGATAAATTTTCAAAGTTAAAAGAAGCGCTACCTTTCATTCCGTTGCTGGCGGTTACAGCTTGTTTGGACAATTGCTTCGTGGATTGCACAGTTGTTCCGCGCTGGTTTCGCGGACCAACAGAAAGAAAAGTCTTTCAGCCCCGAAACTTGTTACGCGTCGTGATACAAGCTGATAAAAAATAAATCGTGGCTCTTTTTAGTTGCCGATTAATCAGCGAACTCTTCCGTCAGAGGCGACCGATTGGACAGTATGGCTCGCAGGGAAGAAACCTGTTTTATTTTCGGACGAGTTTGGAGGGCTGGGCTCCTCGTCTATTTCGAGAAGGCCGCCACTGCTGGTATTGTGTCTCTAAAGACGCGGATACTTCGCAGCTTTCACGCATAATTTTTCAGACTGAAAATTTTCTCCTTCCCCCTTTTCAATATTCACAGATTCAAAGAACAGAAAAATCGATTACCCCTGTTAATTTTTCTCCATCTCTCTTTCTTCTCGAAATCTCTATTTTTCCATTACCTTCTTTTCAACTTAAAGCTAATTAACACTAGAACTAGAAGATTTATTAAAGAAATCTTAAATATTAATCAACAAAATAATTTCTATAATTTTCTAACACTTTTTGCCAGCGTAAAGGTAGTTGTTCGATTCCCTTTTTAACAAAGTGATTCGATTTTTTGTCGAAAAACGTTTCCAATTACGTTTACACTTATCCAATTTTGATTACTTTTCGGTACCCTTAATACTATATTTCAATATATTAAATAAGTAATTTGGAAAAAAGGGAACAATAGATGCAAAACATGATCGATTTAGTAATGAACGTTTTATAAAATCAAAGTAGAATGTTTGCTCTATGACTCTCCTATAAACTTGGAGAATTTTTAGAAAAAATTCGAAACCAGTCATTTTGACTTGCTTGGTAGTTCTAGTGTTAACCTGTTAACCAGGTATGATGGCAATTTTCGTCATATCAGAAGGAAAACTCCAATGTACATGATGATTTTTGAAATGTAATATGTTAAATGCATTAAATTTTATGTCATTCGTATCTTTTAACACTACATCTACCAAGGTGGTTACACTGACATGCCCAGCATTTTTTGAAAATATTCCTCAAATTTCTAACGCTGTTTTTGTTTCAATTTTCTACATCCATATTGAAGGCTGTGAGCGATTAAATCAATCAAGATTTTCACCCCTTCATTTATTTCATTTGGATATTTTTATTCCACAATTTTGAATATATTGAATTAATCATCAGTTAAATCCCATCGTAGTATTTTAAGCGTGATAATATTATTTTTCATCGCAAAAAAGTTTCCATTGAATAAAAGTTAATTCCCCAGTCAAGATGTTAATAATTACAAATATTTTCAAGAGTGTGATTTCATTTGAGCAACTTTCAACGTAGAATTATCTACATGTACAAAAACGTGGAAAAAAAAGATAGTCTACGTTCTTCCATGGTAATACACGAAACAAAGGAACGCAACGGTAGTAGGGACTCGAATGCAGAATTCCAGTGACACGATTATAGTAATTTCGTTCGATCGTTACACTTTCGTTGGGAGGTGGATACGCGTCGTGTCAGTAATACGCATACTTGGTAATTTTGTGGCACGATGCACGTAAAATACGTACGTAGAATAGGTGATCCGATAACCAGCGCAACATTGCGTGCGTGATTATGCAAGGAGCAAGTAGGAAACGATGGACTTCCTTCACGGAAGCGTTAAGTTTTTTTGGAACGGCGATATTATCGACACCCTACCACGTGCTAATGGACGCTTTCCCCTTGAGCCATCATAGATTGATTGCGTTAATGAATAATCAAAGGATAATAGTACTCGCGAATTCATCCTCTTTTCATGCGACTTTTCATCCAATTAAACCACGGGAGTATCATTAATTTATTTCAATAATTACAAAAAAAGACATAATATAATGTACAATATAATACATAAAATTTTATTTTCGTTTCCCTCGACAAACTGAATTTTCACAGATCGTATACCAATTTTGGTAACAACAGAAAAATACACGATTATTCCCGGGTGAAAATAAAAAACTGAAAACAGACTGAAAATTCGAGTAATTTTTCTATATTAATATACAGTCGGAAACTGAACTTAAAGAAAACTGAGGTAGTGAAGAAAAGTCGGAAAATTAAAAGCGAAAAAAATACTGAAAACGATCTAAAAATATCCGGAAACTACACTAAAAACTAATCGTAAATTAAGCGTTGAGACATTTCAGTTTACTTTCAGTTTCTTTTCAGTACTCGTCGGAATTAACTGATATATGAGTCTCAAATCAGTCTGTTTTCCGATCGAGCTGAATCAATGTGAAATTTTCAGTCTGACTTCAGTCTCGGCTTCAACTGAAAAATTCTTCCGTCTTGTTTCAGTCTCAATTCCGTTTGAACTTTCTCAATAGCATATGTGTTTAATACATTTTTAGATAATTTTCAGTGGCAATTATTTGTTTCGCCTTATTTCCGCTCGAAATTTGTGTGAAATCCTGTTTTCAGTCTTATTTCAGTTTTTTTTTCCGTCTTTTATTTTTATTCGCGTTAACACTACATCTACTAATTGTTAATTCAATGTATTTGAGACTTTAAAATAAATATATCCGCATGAAATAAATGAAGGGGGTGAAAACGTGATCGATTCAATCGCTTATTGTCTTCAAGATAGACGTAGAAAATTAAAAATGTAATAGTGCTAGGAATTTCAGGAACATTTTCAAAAAATTCGGGGCAAGTCGTCTTGATCACCTTGGTCGATCTAATGTTAAGTATACATAATAATAATAATAACCTTTATTGCAACGAAATACAGTTGACAGATACAGAGCAGACAAAATATTTTAAACCAATAGGTTTTTTTAACATTCAGATATAACCGAGTACTTAAAGACTAATGACTAAGCCAGAAATCATTATTGAGGAAAATTGTCATAAAAAAACCTCGGCTGAATTAACTATACATCAAATAATTTTCCCATTATCGCGATTATCTAAGACAAGAAAACAAGCTACTTTGTGGAAGAATAGAAACTACACTTTTATTTGTGTGCTTAATGGGAACTGCCAGTATAATATTTTGTTTCTTTCGCCAGTCTCAGATACACGCGTTGCTTTCGATAAATACTTTTCAAAAGTCCTCCACCAAAGGTATCTATAAGATCAGATTAGATCGTGTCTCTTTAAGTCTAAATATATACCGGGTGTCAGGGTTGAACGCCCTGGGATTTCCGGTCTCCGTCTCGCGCACTTTGGTTTTCCGTTTTTTTTTTCATTTTTTATGCGCACACTTACGCCTCTTCGTCCCTCAACGTTCTTCCTTCTTTCTCCGTCTTTCTCCTCGCTTCTGGCGCTTTTTTCCACGCGAAACCTAATAGCCTTGCATCCTCTAGGACACTCCAGGACTATTTCCTGCTCGTCCGTCGAGCCGGATGGGAAACCGCAAATGTAAAGCCTCATACAGCGCCATAGTGACACGATGAAAAAACGATACAACTGGGAACGTTAATTTGCAATCTATACACCCACACCATAATGATAATTACTATCTAACTTTCTATCACGAGTAATTCTCGTGCAAAGCCTTCACCAAATATATCGTAATTAGCAATTCTTAATAAATTAGTCTAACCATTCTTTTCCACGTTACCATAATATGAATGAACTTTCTAAGCTTAAATCCCAATATCCCTTACCGGTTCCTTTAAAAAGAATCCTCAGACCTTGACCGAGGAAGGGTGATCGACCAATTCAGCGTGCGATGAACGATAACACGCGGCAATTCGCACGCTTGAAAATTTGTCAAAAGGAACAAGCTTCTAACGAAGGACAAAGAGACGTCCTGGCACCCTTTGAAGACGCGCGTCTCGACGTTCCTTGAGGGTGCGCCTCATCGGGCATGCAACAACACAGGAACGTACCTACGTACGAAATATCATGGACACACGCGTTTTCAACTTGGTACACGTGCACAGAAGAGCGAAACGGCTCGTTCTGTGTGGTAAATGCACCACGCTCGGGTAAGAACCCTGGCCTCGTGCATGGGGGACGACAGAGGAGAGAGACAGCTGTGGGGCAGCTGGCAGCGCGTGCCACGAACCTATGGGGTCTCCTTCAAATGCGAACGACGATGATATCCTATACTCCGTAACACGTAACTAACGGCAGGTTTCGAACAATGAGACGAACATAGCTGATCGTTTGGTATCGAGGAAAGGATGAGACATCGAGTGTTATCATTGATTTGGAGAACACTCGAGGACACTTTGTTCACTTTTATTTCATCTTAATTCAGGACACTGTGTATATTTCTTTCAAAGCAAAGGCTTTCGAAGTAGCTGATAAAGACTTTACTTAAATATAAAAATACTTTCTGCATTTTAACGATATTAATTGTATACGAAGAACCATTATGGCGAAGAGGCGTTGGAACGGATGGAGTTTCTAATTTGAACGTTTTTGATGATTTATTTGAAATATATTCACACAATACGAACGACAGTGTGTTCGGTCTCTTTTCATATGGCAGTCGGCCGTGTTGCATTGGCGAAAAGTGTCGACGTGCTATTGGAATTTCATGAGATCGGACGGGACGTTGGGCTTCCTTGAAAGTTTTTCACCCGCTGCAAAGAAAAGAGATCAGCGGGTTCAAAGCCTTCGGGGGAACATTTCAAGCTAGTGAACATCTGCCGTCGTCTGCAACGATAATAATTCGAACAGCTGATACTCCTCGACAGACCACCGCCTTGCCTCGTGGATCCTGCAGGATCGCCTCGGCCTGCCATGACCGAAGGTTGCCGAAATTGCGGCACTAGTATGCCGTTTCTTCGCGGTACGTTAACTTCCGTCGTATTTTTGTCATGGAACGGCCAGAAGTGCTTTAAAAACGGATGGAGAGGCAGAAAAGAAAGAGCAGCAACATGCACCCGTAAAAGTTAACCGGAAATGTCCTTTGTTGGCCTATTTACTCCACCTACCTTCGATAACTGTATCTCTTCGTTTTTAAATGTTCCAAAACATTTCTAATCTATATCACCATAAATATGATACTATTCGGTAATAGCAACCCTTTAAAAATCCTAATTAACACTAGAACTACCGGCCTCAAATCTAACATATTTTAATAAATTAAATAAGTACTTTGAAAAAGGGGCGATCAAGCGGCGGAAAATTTGATCGATTGGGTGATTTATGTTTATTGATATAGACGTAGAATATTTATTCTATAACTCTTATATAAACTTGGAGAATTTTTTGAATAAATTGTGTACTCATTAAATCAAAATTTAAATTAGACTACTATACCTTTTCAAAATTCAATCAATCCTTAGCAATTTCACTCACAGATCTATACTTCCGCAAACTCTACATATCATTATAATTTTGTACTCAATTATATTCTCATAACAAACAAACAAAAAAGGAAAAAATCGTGAAAGCATCGTCATCCGTCTCCTTTATCTTTTTCCATTTCTTCCAAGTCCCTCGAGTAGAACATAAACTACGGCACTGCCATGGGAAAAGTAGTGGGGATGAAAATCAGCCAATGGGAATCGAAATTGTCGAGAAACCCGGCGAACTGGCGCGCGGCACGGTAACCGCAAACTCAAAAGCAGCCTGCTACTCGCACGTGGACCTTCGTTCGTGTCGGATGTGTGCGCGCAAGGAAAGTCGAGAATTGCAAAGGGAACCGTAACTTCACCAGATCGTGTTGTCAATAGTGGAACTCACGTCGATATATATACACTTAGGAAAAGTTCCGCGAAAAGTTTCGGCTCGATCCGCGTATTAAAAACGGAAACGAACGCAAATTCCCATCGTCACGCAAGCGGCCGTTGTCCAAGTGCTTTGTTCGACGTCGATCTTTTCATCGATAAAGATATATTTCGTCTCACACGTGAAAGGAGTACCTGCATTTTTCTACTTGTGAATTCTCATCGGTGCTCGTCCATTCTCCGTCTTGCTGCTTCCTCTTTACTTTGGGATTAACCCCGGAAACGCAGTGCAACAAGAAAGAAAGTGCTCCGAAAGACGAGAAAGGTGAGTGTGTCAAATAACGATTATCGCTGAGACAACTATGTTAAAGCAAATGTTACTGCGATGGAATTATATACGAGAACAACAATAGATAACTTTGTAACATTGCGGACGACTTTGAGTATTCAGAGTGCAGTAGAATATCCGATCAATGATCAGTCATTGCGAGCAACTTTGTATATATCGTGATAGATATTTCTTTTTTCTTGTAATTAACGGTCTTTACAATTTTTCTGAATATACCTCGTGAATGTAACGCTTCGATGGATACCGGTGACACGAGAAGCGTGATTATCTTGCCTGTGGAATCAGGTTCGCGCGGAATTACCACGAACGGTTGCAAATCTGGCTGGGAATATTCTGTTTACCCGATGGCCAAATGTTCCGTCGTGGCCATCTTGCAAGTTCGTAAAACGATCTGCTCATTCTCTCGGCTGCTCCTCTTTCAACCCCATTGCAGCAGCCTCGTCGTCGCGACAAAGGGTTACCGCTGCGACGGGCACGTGTACCACGACGTTTATTAATAAACCTCGTCGTCGGCCCGACGATTTCAGTTTAGCAGAAGCCCTGGAAAACCGCTTGCAGGTGATTGCGCTTGTTTGCTGAAACGGGAAATGATTTTCATTTCTTTTTGTCGTACGAGAAAAAAGATCTTTTTTTCCTTGCTGAAGTAACTGGAGTTTTAACGTGTCGAAAGTGAAATTTTATAATTGAATATTTAACATGTTTCTTTTCAATGTGACTTTTAATTGTTATTAAAATATTAATACTTTGTAAAATGTTATTCAATGACATTGAATAGTTGTCGTTTGTAGTTATTGTGAAAAGGGACGTTTTAAATGTTGGAGAATACTTTTGGAAAATAGTTTTAATTAGTTTATGTAGAAAGTAGCAGCTTTAGTGTAATACAATGTATTTAAGTCTTACAATTTGAGTGACGATGAAACGTAAACTTTGGGGATAAAGGAACATTGTTACTTGTGGTTCGACAAGTGTTACGATAGAAGATGCAAAGATTTTCATAACAACGATATCGATCTCGTATATTTTCGTGTTATTTTAACGATACGAACGAACATCGGTAGCATTGAGAATAATCCAACGGTGAGAAAAATCGTGGGTTTTTGTCGTATTTATTCAGTTTGTCGAGTGGAACGAGAGAATTTCTTTTATGGATAATTATAAAAGCCGATCAGAACCGTACATCTATCGCGTGTTTTCTGAAAGTCTGGCCTTTGCGACTTTGGCCGAGAAGATATTTTAGTGAGTTTCGTCGAGCGCGTGGCAATCGGCCAGTGTCGAATGCGCGAGGTTACTTCACGATCGGACGATCATGTCGGAGTTTTCCGCGACAGGATTGACAATGTATTATGCGTAAACACTTTTACTTTCATCCGGCTAAATTATGATATATTCCACATTATTTTAATATCTTAATTAATTTTCACAATTACGGAACGAGCAAATAATTGTAAATTTGAATAAGCGCTCAATTATGTCCGCCATTTTTCTTTACTTATAGTTAAGTTTTAATTGCATGGATAGCTTTAACCTCGATTTTCATGGACAAAAGTTTGAATGCGATATAAGGCACTCCATTAGAAACGAGTTGTGTGAAATGTAGAAAAAAAAAGTTATTGATGCGTTAGCCCTTGACGATTTCGTGGAACTCGAGTTATTTACGTACGACACATACTTCTGCTGATTTATGAGACAACGGGTACACAGTCATTGTTTTCACCCTCTGAAGCTATAACGGTCTCTGTCTTATTACCTGAAGGGTTGGAACGATTTTTCCTGACACTTTAACCATTGTGTTTCTCATTAAGGGTAACGAAGTTTTCGGAACGTTTAGGGTAATATCCTACGAATAGCATTTTCCCATACCGCTACTTTTATAATTATTTCATTGCAATTTTGCAATTGCAAAAATCTGCAATTTATTGCACATTTAGCAAATTTAACACAGCTGCTTCTGTAAAGTTGCATTATAATAATCTTCTCTTTTTGTGCCAATAGTCAATATAAACAATGTACCAATTTTTATAGATTTCATTCAATATCAATCAACAATATATTGCAACTCATTATTCATATTAAACACATTCTCTACGCGTATTTTGAACGTAGATATCCTCTATGAATTACACAACTCTCTCAAGCAGCCTCGACCCTATCGTCAAGGGCATTCTCAGGGGTCGAATGTTTCCCAACAGTCGAAAATTCCACGTCTCAATCGCACAAGCCATTCAAAGTCTCTCATTTCGCCGCGAACGAAGAATCGTCAAAGTCGTCGCTCGGACGATCGCCGTTGAAATAGAAATCGGAACCTCGTGGATTATTTGCACCGGTATTTATCAGCCATGCACAGCGTACGGTCGTTGCTTCCACGGTAGCTGCATTCAGAAAAGCGGCCTTTATGCTCGACCGAACGTCCCGACGTAGCTGCGCTCCGTTCTAGGATGAGGAAAAAGACAGAATAAGGGAGGGTGGGAAAGGAGAAAGAGACGAGGAAGAGAAAGAAAGAAAGAGAAAGAGAGACGGTGGTGGTGGAGGAGGAGCCCGATGGCAATACAACAATATGATTATACGGTGTGTTGCACCGGTTTTCTGCAGCAGCTGCCGTCGTTTTGGGGTATCCGACAGAAACGAACGGCGAAGGGCCGTTCCGGCGAAGTGGTGCGCCTCTATGGTGCTGGTGGTAGTAAGGCAGGTGGGGTGGGGGGTTGCAGGAGGGGTTCGGAAGAACTTAGGGCCCTCTCCGGCAGGGCCTGGTGCACGCACAATGAGTGTGAGAAAGAAAGAGAGAAAGAGTCCGGAAAGGAGGAAAGAGGAAAAAAGGCACGAGAAAGAGTGAGAGGGAAAGAGGGCCCCTTCTGTAGGCATCAACCTATCCTTGCCTGCAGCATTGCAGAAACTCGAAAGGCGAGAGCCGCACGAAAAATACCCTACTACCTGGTTCGCCCGGACAGTTTTGCTGCTCGCAAGAAGCAAAACTGGCTCCCTTTTCAGGCCGTTGCTGAGCCTTGAATGGAGGTCAGGGTCCCTTCTCCTTGCCCTTTTCTTCTTCTTCATCACTGTACTATATGTTCCTTCCTCTTTTGCCGATGCCAATAGTGGTGCTGCTGCTGCCGGTTTTTCCCCGGGTACAAGGGGTTCGGGCTTCCGTGCAGAAGGGGATTTTTATCTGTTCCCTTTATGCCCGGAGGAATCAACGATTCGAGGGAATTGAAAGGAGAGGGTAAAACGTTGGGTCCGAAGTATATGACCAAGAGGGAAAACGGTTTATTTTTGTCTTTCCATCGATGTCGTGCGAAACGTGCACATATAGGAGAGACCTCGTGGCATGGATGTACGTGTGCATGTTTGTGCATTTCGCGAGTATCACGTGGGGTGAAACGATTCATCGGAGGGTTCTGCGATACGAGTCCAAGCTTCAAACGCGTGCTGTTTCTCTTCTTTTTGATGTCGTATGATCGCGTGGGTCTTTATGCGTGTATGTCTATCTTTTATTGCGCTTAAAGACGATTAGTTTGTTCGTGCTTTCTATGTTGGATGGAAATATACGACATTGTCACGTCTATACTTGTTTATTAAGTTGGAGACATTGGTGGTTTCTTTTCTGCGTAATTTGAGTCAGGAATGTTTTATCGAACGGCATGTGGCGAAAATATTTTCACCGATTGTCTATTTTTTTTCATTGTTACTGGAGATAGGGATCTAAAATTTATCCAAGTGCTGCCACTTTTATTATTATTTTCTCATTTGAATGGATTTTACGAGCCAGATGACCTTCTTTGACGAAAAGTACATTGAAATTCTGCTTGAAATACCTTGGTGCTTGCACTGAAAAGTATCTTCAACATTTCTATATCTCGTCTTTGAGCTTTGACAATGTTCCTACTTTTATCTATCTGCATAAACAAATATTGCAAGTGTCGTGCGCAAAGCGAATCAAACACAGCATACTATAACTTTACTTTTACTTTTCGCGACTCAAATTATTTTCTTCTTAGCAAAATACAGACTTTTACAAATCGATTTACCGAAGAATGTACTAAAAATAATTACTCCATTTGTCATATCAATCAATATGTTTCTAACACATCACTCTCACTCCCCAAGTACTCCCCGCCCTTTCCTCAGCAATTAACCAGTCAACTGTGGGGAAAATTCTTTTGAATTTTGGGTCACGAAAATTGAGAGATAAGCATAAATCTATTTCAAATTATTTATACCTTTTAGTTATTCATTTTACTTCGGCATGGCTTCAAAATATTCCAAACATCTTGAAATTGACGAATATATTTTAGTTTTCGTCAAAATTACAATGAAAATAATCAGTGGTAGCTTTTACGGATGACGAGTATACTCGTCAAACACAGCGAACTGGTTAAACACAATTCTCACTCCTTCCACCCCATCAGAAAATTGTCAATATCCACCCATTTCCCACTGCGTCCTCGCAATAATTGAACTCCAACTACAATTCTTTTAACCCTTTCGCTACGAAGGGCGTATTTATATGCCCTCGAAGAATGAACATTCATATACGAAGAGCGTATATATACGCTTTCGAAAAGTGGGCGCTCGGGTACGAAGAGCTTATATTTTAGAAAGAAGAAAGAAGAATTTTTATATTTTAGAAAATAAAATGATATTACTAAATATAATAAATTTCATTGTAAAGTTCAGAGAACAAGAAATAACTTGTAATTACTTCGTAGCATTCCGTACCTCACTCTCGACTAGTTTGTTATGCGTTCCGTACACAGCGATCATATTTTGTCACAGGCGCGCCGTAGCGGAAAGGTTAAAATGCTCACTTTCATCCCAAATCTATAATACCTCCCATTAACCGTTACGTTTTGTTTTCAGGTACCGCAATCGCCGCTCGCCTAAATGCAGTTAAGCCTGTGACGGCATTAACGTTGACCGAGGTACCAAAGAAGGTGTCAAGATTGAGCAGGTCGTCCTCTCGTCCGGCGGTGATCTCGCCAAAATTTGGAGGATGTTGATGCCCGGTGCCGCTGGTCTGAGTGCTGTCGGTGCTGTTGGTGCACCAGGGCCGGACGAGCTGGTCTCGGGCCTTGGTGCTCTTGCTGGTGCAACACCACAGCAAAAAGATACCACTTGGACGAAGCTCTTCGTCGGTGGTTTACCATATCACACCACTGACAAGAGTCTTAGGGAACATTTCAACGTCTATGGAGACATCGAGGAAGCGGTTGTAATCACCGACAGGCAAACTGGCAAGAGCAGAGGATACGGCTTTGTGAGTATTCGGAAGATTAAGCTTGGATCATCAGATTTTCTGCTGTTTTGTTGATTGATCGTTGCTGTGCCATTGTTTTTGTCTTGAAGTTTCTCGTTTAGAGTTGGTAGTTCGATATTTAGGTATTAGATACTGAGTCATTATGGATTTGATCATGTTTTTCAGTTACTTTATCGTAACGTTTGTACGAACGTTGAATTGTACCTTTAACCCTTTCGCACCGGACAGGACATATTCTGTCCCAGTCCTGGAATATTTTTGATATTACGGCTAGGACAACATATGTCCCAGTTACTGAAAAACATCTAGGAGAGAAAATAACGCCAAGTTGGGCCTCCAAACTGATTCTCAATCGTTCTGAGTTCATAAATTTCTCATCTCGATCGTCCCCGATTTAATCAAGCAAGCGACAACTGTTAAGGTTGTTGAATTTTAGGCATAAAAGTTATTTTATCTAATAATCGCTTGGAGGAGAAATAACTGATACCGGTAATGGGGCGTACTCGAACTGGATTTTTCGCCGTATTGAAAGGGTTAAAGGGTTTCCGCCATTGCGGAAGATACTTTTACCGTCGTTTTACATGGTTCAAGATACAAAACGTCAACCGTTCGTTGCGTTTGTCAGAACGAGGGAGTTAGGTGACTACGCAACGATAGAAGTATAATTTATCGCGATAAGGCGTAACCAGTTTTTACGCTCATATCCGAAAGACACGTTTTGCCGGCTTTCCGCTCACGATAGCGTCCCTCCTTTTGTAAGGGTGAACACGGTGCTCTCCTAATGACTCCATTATCAATTTCCTTTTTATCGCACCTATTCACCCTTGCCAAAGATAATATGAAAATTCTCACCGTTGGCTTTAACGTCAATCTGCGAATTTTTTTTTTCACAAATATTCTTTGATAATTGACTGAATTTCAACGAATATTTCTCCATTGTCAGTAAGAGAGAACAATTTATCAGTAAACTAGTTATTTCTTGTTTTCATTAACTCTTGGCATTTGAGTGGCCGAAATTTACACGAACCCGTTGTTCCGTTCCGCTCTCATTATTTGGCTAATGTACAAGTCTTTAAATATATGACGAAATGTCAACGACAAACAATTCGTCCTGTTGTCAAATAATAGAATATAAATATCTCAAAGGTGTACCTTTGAGTTCGCTCAACTTTTCAATCTTTAAAATTATACATGAATTATTTAACAACTTGAAGTTAGTTTAACCCCTTGTCCTATGATTTCTTTCGTGACTACCTCCGCAGTGAATTAGAATTAAATTAGTAAAATAAAAATTGATCACTGATTCTTAATATATCGCGTAATTTATCGAAATATTAATATCACAAAAATAATATTATCGTGTCGTGTTTCATTGATATCTTCAATTTTATAGGTTTTACGAAATTCGAAAATTGTCACACATTTTTTTTTAGACTAATCGGTTAACACTTTGAACGCCACTGGTATTTCGCTGGTTTTATCATTTCAACTGACGGAGAAACCTTCTCTATTAAAATCACATCTTTATGAATCAGAAACTTTTAAAACACTGATAGATATTCGAGATATTCATCATACCATTATCTTTTTAACATCAAGATTTAAATATTCAGAATATTACAAAATTCATAAATATTGCAATGTAAAAGTTACATGAAATTTTGTTGAATTCAATAGTTCCAATCGCCGATGACCACCATGGCAGTCAACGTGTTAAAATGATTCTCGTACCGTATCATCAAAAAATTATCTACCCATGATAACACTTCCTTAAAACTACGACATTATTCAAAGATAAAGAGAAAATTTCGAACATGCAGAAATGTAACACATACCCCTTTCTTCGATCTTAATTAATTCCTCAAAGTGCGAACAGGAATTCGCTGATCTCTTGACATTTAAATCGCCAAGATGAAGGACACGCGGTATTTGTTATGGGCATTACGATGGGGGAGAATTACAAGGTCCAGGTGTTGCGGAAGGATTAATCGAATAATCGATCGGATCTGCACGCAGGTGATCATGGGAGACAGACCGGCAGCGGAGAGGGCGTGCAAAGACCCCAACCCCATAATTGACGGCCGCAAGGCAAACGTCAACTTGGCGATTCTTGGAGCTAAGCCGAGGGGTAATCTACAAGCGAGTAAGTTTATTTAATGATCTATAATGACCGCTTGTATGTAGATTTTGTACAGAGTTACAAGCGTTAAATTAAATCGTGCATCTTGTATTTTTTCTTCATACAGGTATTCATTTACCTTGAGTGGTAATTTGTGTACTTGAGTTGCAATTTTGTTGTTAAGTTTGATTTATAACTTGCGCTGTGCGTATTTAGTTTTGTTTACTGAGCTTTAAGAGTAGTATCAATTATTTATGGACTGAGGAAAGCGTTAGTTTATTCTGTTAAGTTTCCTGGTGCGGTTTGGGAAGTAAATGTAAGGATTTCTCATGGTTTCCTTTATTAACATTAGATTTACGGATGTGAAATCCGTTACAGCGCGATATATTAAATAAAGACTTTGTAAATAGAGGGATCAAGTGACAAAGAAGATGATGAATTAAGTAATTTGTGTATTATAAGATACATGTGAAATATCTACTGTACCAAGTTTGGCAGGCGTTTCTAAAAAGATAGAAATACGTTAATTTGACGGCTTCTGTAAACCTAATGTTAATACGTTGACTGCCATGGGTATCACGTGACGAGCGCTATTAAATTCAGTGAAGTCATGCAATTTTTATGTTGAAATATTTATGGATTTTTGGACATACTATATATTTATTTATTGCCGTTATAAAGATAAAGCTTTATCGGATATCTATCTATCTGTATTTTTAAAGTTTCTGCTTTATAAAGATGTGAATTTAATAGAAAAAGTTTGACTTCGGTAGAAATGATAACACTAGTGAAATGCTGGTGGCGTTCAACATGTTAATAGTAAATGACAGTAACAATTTGGAAACAATTTTAAGAATACTTTCTATGAATTTATTGAAACTATATATTTCATGGTCATATTCGTTCGTCATTGAAACATACCAAGGGTTTTACGTGACATTTTAATTTTCCATTTCGGCCGATTTTCGCGCACTACAGTCACGGGCTTTTACGTCGTTGAAACGTCGCCAAATCAGCAAATTTCATTCGTCGCAGTAATGGATGATGTACTTCTTGGACGGACAGGGTGATAATTCTTTTTCTCGATATACCGAGGGCGCATGTCCAAGTCTGATGAAATCTTATCAAAAGTGCCAAGAAACGTGTGCCGTTAATTTTGGTATTAATTAAGAAACAATGAAATGCCTGTTTCGGGTATAAATTAGATTTTATCCTTAACTATATAAAGTTGAAAATTTTAATCATTTTCCAAGGATAAGTTGAAACTTTAACGATTTATGCAATCGGATATTCGAGGTACTGGAACGCGACTAAAAGGGCGAAGGACAGAATTGCGACGGTGAGGTTCGTGCAAATACAAGAACCGTCCCCTGAGTCATTCTCTCAAACTCTCATGGTGGCTTCAGGCCAACATAGCTTGGCGCTTCGACACCTAAGTCTAAAATTGCCTTAACCCGTGTACCGGCTTCGTCTTTGTCTTCTTTTTCCCCTCGTGCAAAGATCGTTGTAGCTTCAAGTCCACAGGGTACATTTTAATACACGACGGTAAAAATTCAAAGCATTCATGCAAATCGTAAAGGTATTCTTTGTCATTTTTCATCCACCATCTTTCAGTTGTACAGGCGAAACTACGAACTAACATAAATTTTAATCACTGTATATTATAGAATAATTATAAATTATGTTGTATATTGAGTTGGCAAGAAAGTAATTTCGGTTTTGTAGTGTGAAATGGAATTCAATTTTTCTTAACAAAGAATTTTTTACGATCACCTGTGTTGGATGACCTTTTGCCATCTTTTTGGCAAATTCGTGATTCCGTTTTTATAGAAATATTGGCCCATATCAACAAAAAACTGAACCCAATGCAATTTTAGGCTATCATCGCCATTGAAAGTTTTACCACTCAAAAAGTTTTGCAAGCTGAAAAATAAATGGTAATCTAATGGTGTCAGATCAGGGCTACATGAAGGCTGTGACATCACTTCTCAACCAAGCTTGGCTTTTGCAAAAAATAAAAAAGTAAAACATATCAGAAATGTTCGTTTTTCAGTCTATGTTAAAATTCTCCTAAACAAACAATTACAAACAAAATAAAGTGCAATTTGTTTCTAAGCCAAGTCAAAAGTGACAACTTTCGATTGTTAGAAAAAAAATTATAACATTGTCAGAAATCATTGAGAACAAACGTAACTCTGGCTCTCATCAAAAACCGAAATTACTTTCTTACTGCCCAATATAATCAGAAATGAAATTTCAAATAATTGTTCTTTAACACTAGATATATATATCAAGAGGGTCAAAATGACTTGTACTGAATTTCTTAACGCCAGATTTGGGGTGGCCAACCCAAATGATCTTGCGAGCCAATTTGGAAATGTATCATAACTCCGCGGGCCGAATATAAAATTATATATCCCCATATTAGATGTCGACCCACTATAGCCATTTTTTTCGGAGTGAAAAATTGAAATATATGAATTATTATTATTGTGTTTACTATTATTCTTACATATAAACATAGATAATATAATAATAATGATACTGATAATAATCTCGCGGTACCGAAAAATGTTCAGGGCCCGGGTTGGCCACCCCTGCACTAGATCTATCGACGGTTAATTCGTTAAATTTAAAATTCTTAAATGAATAATGACTCTGAGTCCGAAAGAAATAAATGACGGAGGTGAAAAACTTGGTCGATTCAATCGCTTGTAGCCTTCAAGTCTTTTTAGAATATCGAATTATAATGATGTTTAACACTAAATCTACCGACGAATAATTCGATATATTTGAAATTGTCGTTTAAATCTATCCGAAGCAGATAAATGAAGAGAACAGAAAACTTAATCAACTCAATCGCTTTCAGTCTCCAAGATTGACGTAGAAAATTGGAAAACAAACTGTGTTAGAAAATTCAGAAACATTTACAAAAAAAAAAAAACAGGACAAGTCATTTGGGTCGCCTTGGTAGATCTAGTGCTAAAGATGTTAACATTTTGAGGGCTGTGTACTGTTTAATTATCCATATCTACCTTGGAAAACGTAATAGATTAAATCGATTTAGTTACGAATTAGATTCTCTTCCTTCTTATCGAGTATCGTTAAATATTCTGAATTAACAGTCGATAGTTCTAGTGCTAAAAAAAAGACTATTTCTCGATCTTTGTGCGTTTCAATCGTTCGCACGGTGCATGTTTTCGATTATTTTTTTCACATCTTTCCACATAAGACTGTACCTACATTATGCCGATAAGAGAGGTACGTATTCGCAATGCTCGAATAACCATGATATATACATATTACCATGGCCATTTCGAGTTTATTGCACGACGTAATGCATTCTCAGATAGGATGCATGCCATCGGTACATCAATGAGTTTGTATGCGGGGTATACGCAAATAATGCATCCATCGTATATGTATTTTTTTCACGTGTCCGCTATCTAACAATTGTTCCGGAAGAGGGGCCAATTGTTGTAATCGTAAAAATACACGAAATATAAACTTTGTAGTCGTTGTTACGACCGATGAGTTTGTAAAAGAGAGACAGAATAAACTAATGTTTGCCAGTCAGTTTAACAGTGATTGCACGTTTCGCAATTACAGTAGTCGGCCGACGATTTAGCGATGATACGCGAAATCCTAAACCACTTTTATTTGAATTAGTCTCTAGCTTTAAAAAGTATACGTAGACATACGTGTTTCTTTTTTATTATTATTTGTCATATACTAACGATTCGTTAAAATATGAAATATTATTTGTTTTATTGAGATTAAGACAGAATATAAGAGAAATGATTCTCGTCAAAGAACAAGATAGTGGATTTACACTCGTGTTTGAGTTCAGGGCTGGTCATTAGAAACGTAAATAGGATTGACTCGGATTTGTTTATGATTTCAGCATTCCCGTTCGCTGCTGGCATTCGAGCTGGATATCCCACAGTCCTTCCTGGCCAATATGGGTGAGTCCACGTTGATGTGATTTGTCTAGGAACATTAAGAACGTACATGTTCCTTAAACGTAGTTAGAAAGAGTAGCCTTAAGTCAAGAAGAGTCCTCGCGATTGCTCGTGCCGTAGTTACGAAATTTCAAGAGCCAAGTCGTCGCATCTAATTCCGTCGGAACACATTCGATTAGTAAAATTCACGAAGGTCCGTATCGCGAACACAGTGAATCATTGATCGTAAGAAATATTTTTCATTTATCAATTTGAAACTTTACGTTTAGAGAATTTTTTTTTTATTTTCCGGATTTCTGTTATATATTTTGATCGTTGAAAATCGACGATGAAGATTATGCGGAGATACTTCACAAAAGAATTTTTTTCACTGGTTTTTGTTTTGTTTCGCCGTGAAGAAGAATTATGTAGAATCGTTTTAACACGTTGATTGCCATGTGAGTCACTCGTGACCGGTTTTGTTAAATTCAGTGAAATTTCCTATGACTTTCAAGTTATTTACAAATTTTCTAAACACATTCAATATTTAAATACTGGCGTTCAAAATATAAAATCCTGCTGAATAGATATCTGTTTGTATCTTTCACCCCTTAGCCTACAACAACGTGTTGAGACTCGTGGCGCGGGAAATGGAATAGGAAATTTTGAAGTCTTTCAAAAACTATCAAATTGAAAATATCAATCGGTCGCAAAACAGTCTCATTATTTCTATACTACTAACATTACGTTATACGAAATATCAGAAATTAGTGAAATCTTTGACTTCAAGAATTAATTTTGAGTCCTTACATGCCCCGTCAGAAATGAAATAGTAGGCCAAGGGGTTAAAGTATCTGCTTTATAAAGATGGGATTTTAATAAGAAAAGTATTATTTCAATAGAGATGATCAAACGAGTGTAACATCAGTGGCGTTCAACGTGTTAACCGGAGAACAAGGGAAAGGATTTATCGGGATAGTTTTTTTAGGGGCTACGAAAAATTCGCAAGAAGTCGATCGAAAGGGGCTCGATATTCGAGAACGATGGTACTCGCTTGACGGAACACGGATGAATAATCTGACGAATATTTTTTTAAAGGCAGAATATATAACGTTTCAGCATCCTGACGCGTGCGCGTAAGGGGGCAGGCTGAGAGTCCCTCTTTTCGAGATCTTTGAGATCGCCATCGGCCGTTCTAAGGAGCGCAAATAAAAAAAAAGAGAGAGAGAGAGAGAGAGCGAAAGAGAGAGAGATAGTACCGAAAGGGCGAGAGAGAGGGGGACAAAGAGAAAAAGACAGACTGACACGTGAAACGAACGAAAAATGAAAAGAAAAAAGAGAGAAGGGGCACAGAGATATTTGCGATCGGTGAAAAAGAGAGGGAGGGAGAAAAAGAGAGAGAAAGAAAGCGGCACACGCACACGTATCGGAAGCCATGAGTACCCACGAATTTATTTCTGCGGGATAGAGATCTTCCGAGGTCGAAGTAGAGATCTTCCGAGGATCGACCTTTTCTTCTCCTACTGTACTTTTTTTTTGGTTGTGTTTTTTGTTTCTTCTTTCTTGATGAGGTTGACGTGAAGTGATGATAATGATTGCAGTTGCTGAGAGATTTGTTTGTTACTGGTGTTGACTTTTTTGGTCTTTACTCTTTACACTCTTTTTCTTAATCAGCATAATAATAATAATATCGTAATAATAATATTAATAATTAATAACCCGAGTAATCGGAGAAGAGGGAATAATATTAATAATAATAACAGATATGTCTGGTATTTACAATATTAAAATAGGGGTTATTTAGGATCAGCTTGTGACGATTCTCGTTAGACTTAATAATAACACGATGATCGAACGTAATACATTTTTTTCTAAAAGGTAGACGATCTTCAAGTTATTTCGAAGCCGTCAGATCGACGATCGTCGTTGATTGACCAAAAATCGATCGTCGGTCTTAACGATTATACGTTTTCTTCTTCACTCCAGTTTATCTTTGTCATCGAGTGAGTTACGTCGGGTTTTACACTGAATTTGTTTTTTGTTTCATTCTTCTATCCGCGTATACTATTCATGATTTTTCTATTAATTTATTTTCTTCTTCTTTGTTTCTTATTTTGGTTTGCTTTTGGTGACGGGATTATATAACGATACTGAAATTCTAGAATAGACAGGTCCTCCAACGAGTACATCTAAAGATGGGCGCTCAATCTTATTAATGTTTTTGAGTAATTTGAAGAGTTTCGAATCATCACAATAATTATTTGAAGACAGAAATTTTTGGAAATATACCAAAAAATCTCGAAAGATTTAATGATTCAATTGTAACGCGCGTTTCTTCCTCAGCTGTGTCAATGATCGTGAAAGTGGTTTTCAAGTCATAGATTTAAAAAATTGTATTGACATTACATCTACCGAGGTGGTCAAAATTACTTGCTCTGAATTTATTGAAAATTTTCCTGAAATTCCGGATGCTTTTTCTTTTTCAATTCTTTATGTCTATGTTGAAGACTATAGACGATTGAATGGAACAAGGTTTTTCACCCAATCAATTATTTCATTGAGATATATTTATTTGATAATTTTTAATATGTTGAATTAATCGTCAGTAGATCAATCACTTTTTTGTGTTGCACCAGCGTACATTGTAGCACGGTAAAGCAACATTATCGAAATAATTGAAGTTTTTAATCGAGTTCTAGTTACCTCACAGCTAAGCTATACTTAACTGATAGTCTTTTCACACAGAATTCAAAGTATGTTCCAAAACAGAAATCTAAACACCTCAAAAAGAAGAATAAATAACGTAGACCACTCTCATAATTTCCGGCACAGTTAATTATGTGTCGAATTAATTCCTAGTATTTGATGACTACCTTGCATTCTAGACTGAGATATTATTAACACGTTGACTGCTATGGGGCTCACCGGTGCCCGGCGCTATTAAATTCCAAAATTACATGTAACGTTTAAATTGCAATATTTAAAAACTTTCTAACATCGAATATTTAAATATTGACGTTAGAAAGATAAGGGTCTGTTGAATATCTATCTATGAGTATCTTTAATAGTTTTTTTAGTAAATTTCTGCTTTATAAAGATGCGATTTTAACACAAAAAGTTTTGCTTCAGTAGAAATGACGAAACTAGCGAAATATCAGTGGCATTCAACGTGTTAACTGTCACTAATTATTATATAAATAAAGAATATTGCCAAATTAGTTTCCATCAATGGCAAAACCAGAAAATAATTTAACCTTAAAAGTTCTAAAGACTCTTAAAATTTTCCAAAATTTCTGACTTCAAAAGCTGCATTTGATTCGAAATAATTCAAAATGATTTCCAGCCCATCGCAACGACCAACCACGTTCGTTTCTTTCCACCCCAAGTTTACGATCGAGATTACTAGCAGGGCCGCGCTCATTCGCGAGGAAACAGTTCAGGCATCGATTGTAAATATTTATTCTTCCGGTATGTAACCAGCGTGTAAAACGTCGGTCGCTTCTGTTTCACGGATTTCTCGAATTTTTCTTCAGCCAGTACGGTCAACCGATTTGTAATACTTGAAACGGAATCGTACTTCGTTCACGTGATTCGCGCGCGAATCATTTTAGCAGCTGTTAAAAAGGAAAAAAAAAACAAAAAGCAAAGAACGAAAAGATGACGCGAAACCATTAATCGTGTGTCTTAAAGTTTCTCGATGAATTATGAACGATACGGCCGATTCTCCGAAATGGAGGATCCTCTCGTCGTGTTTTTCAACGGAAATCGACCGGCACGGTCGCGAAACGCGGCGATGTTCGTTAATTTTTCAGCATGCCGATCGATTTTATCGCGGTTCACCCTCGTTTGGCTCGAATAGAATCATCGGTACAACGAGAAAATCCGTCGGGATGTCGAATTGTAAAGTACGAACGACAGATTTATTGTTATTTTCGAATCATTATCGTTTCATCGATTATACTGCGATATTATCTTCGTATTATCGTTTCTTATATATATATATATATATATATATATATATCTAGGAATTATTCTTTTTTTCATCTTCATTTAACAGAGAAAAAGTGGCCAGGGTACTAACAGATACATAGTTGATATTATGGTCAAATGATATCTTTGCGCGGAGAATGGAGATTCGTTTAGTGTAAAAGCTCCGCTAACCATTATAATATTAATAACCTTGTGTGTGTGGTGAAGGCTTACACTACACTTGGTGTCGCTATTGGTGTTGTATTTTTTGGTGTTGTACGTGGTGGTTTTTGGAATTTAATATAACACGGTACACCGTCCGACACTGAGAAAACGAGCAGTGACGATGTATTAGAGGAATAGAATATTTTTGAAACTGGGTTCAAGCTTCAAACGGAGCACGAACTTAGAATGGCCTTAATTAAGACGTTTTCTCATTTGGGTAGAGAAATTTTTTCTTTCGCGGGTGTTTTTTTGTAATATAATTACTCGTTTGCCTAGCTCGTATTTCGAGGGATCTTCAGTAAAAAATATCACGCTGAAAAATTTTCATATTGAGGTAGAAAGACAGCGGGAGACGGCCCCGACTTTTCTCGTCTTGCGGGTTAACGAGCCGTGACAACGTCTCTGGGGTGTTAAAATGAAAAACAAGAATGTACTGCTACTGGCAGACAGAATTTTTTGTACGGTACCCATATAGACCCCATGCAAAGTTCTTAAGAAAATTTACCGCCCTGTAATCGATAGTCGAAACGTCGGTTTCATTAGAAATATGACTCGTTTTCCTACTTCAATTAACACTAGTGCTACCAAGGTAATCATTTCAAAAATGGACTTTCAAAAGTCTAAAATAATTTTTCAAATTTGTATCGTTCCAATCTCCTTAATTTACATCGACCATTCTGGAAACTATAAACAATTGAATTAATCAGGAGTCATCGTTGAATATATTCATATATCACTTTTAAATATACAAAATGAAGCAACAACTGTTAGTTTAGTAGTTAAATTTCCACAGTTCAACAAATACTTTCACAAAAGTTTATCTATCGTTTATGTATGATTTAACACTAGAACTACCAGCATTAAATCTATTATATCTGAATATGTTAAATAAATACTTTGAATCAAGGTAAATTAAAAAGTGTAAAAGATGATCCATACGATAATTTATGTTTTATATGACTTTATACGATTGACTATAGAATTCTATGACCGTACAATAAACTTGAAAAATTTTTGGAAAAAATTGACAACCAATCATTTTGACTTGCTTGGTAGTTCTAGTGTTAATAGTGCAAAAGTGACATTTAAGATTGTAAAATAATCATCAAAACGTCACAATTACATTCACTAATCCCGAATAATGCAACAACACACGTTTATCGTCACACGTACGTATTGGCAAGAATATCATTTACGTCAGGACGTTAAACGCATAGACGTAGATGTGTATTGCGGAGCACGTGTCCTCGAATTAGCGAAAACGTAGGTGGAAAAGTGAAATCCAACACCGGCCGAGAGACGTTCTATACGTCCACCAGGGTTTTCTCGGTGCTGGTAAATCCGTGATGTCGTAAGCTATCAACCGAGCAACGACGACAACGACGACGACGACAACGAAGAAGAGACTCCTCGCGTCTTGGTCGGCCATCTTGGTGAATCTGGCGTTGGTCCAGTCTTTATTTAGATCCACCTGTCCCCCGTGTCAGCTTCTATGTTCGAGGCATTGCCTCGAGGGTCCCTACGAGAGGATCTAAAAGACGATTTAAAGCTGTTGCTTCGGAGGGTAACGTTACGCGGCGTGCTGTCTTTAACGCGAATTTCTATTTCCACGACGTTAATTTCCACTCGGTATCCTTTGTCCGTCTCGGCAAATTAGCATGTCCCCTAACAAGCGTCTTCAAAAGATCGGGGTCATTAAGTCGCTACATCGTCGTCTTTGAGACTATCGGTTGTAACCGACGTTGGACGTGTTTTCCTTGAAAATTTGTCACCTTTCGGGAAACAAATCTCCATGTATTTGCAGTAGATATTTGGTAGCTTGGAATTAGAAGTGGATTTTAGTCTCGACGATATATCGGTTTGGTCTTGTTGCAAGTGGAATAACGTTGTTGGAAACCGGGTTTACGGTTGGTTCTCCTTTAGACGAATACACTGCTCGTACCGAAACGTCTATTTCTATTTTCATTGTCGGCGTTCCTATCCACCTGTCGCTGTCGTTCGTTTGACGCAGGTCGTAACATTTTACTGATGGCGTATGGTGTACTGGTCTACGTTTAATTCCACCTACTGAAAAGTCTTTGGTTACGATGCTTTTCTCAAAATGTTAGGAAATTTTCAAGGAAATTTCAACACGTGGTGTTTTCAAAGCGGTGTCTTTTACTTATGGTATCTTCTATGGGAAAGTAAATTGTTTTTTTTTGCCATTGGACTTGCACTACTGTGACTTCGGGGAGATAAAGTTCTATTTTCGTTATCAGGTTTTTGTCGTGCAGCTGTCGTTTCTCTTTTATCGTAACTAACGTGACTGTCAGAGGTGTAATAGCCTCGTAAGAGAGAGAGAGAAAAAAAGGAAAGTCATTTGTCGTTGCGGATTGACGGTCATTTTTTTTTCCAGGTCGTGCTTTTCTTATCGGTTTAACTCGCGTTTCTCACATTTTGCGTTTTAGAACGTCCTGTGTTTCTAGACGGCTACTTATTTTCAGGAACGTCACCATAATTCTTAGTTCCTTTCTATTTCTATTGCTTGCACGTCATTGTCCCACTTTCTTCGCAAATTCTTTACATCCCCTACGGCTCCTGGTATTCGCGAGTTATCTCGTGATTCAGTTTCCCCTCTGCCGACACCGTACGACACGGAATATTCTGTGTTTCCTGCTCGTCAGGTTATTTGCGGATCGTGGAATGTTCTCTTTTTCAGTTTGAAAGATCGTTGCTTCTCTCGACTTACCTTTAATCACAAAGCCAACGATGAATAATTCCAGAAATGTTAATAATAGGCTTTGCAAAAATAAAAAAAAATCATAGAGAAGATAGTCAATGAATACAAATTCAATTCAAAGAATTAAGTATGATATTATATCGGTTGAAATTAACCTTTTGCACTCTGATGTCCCACCTGAGGAGACATCGCAAGTCTATCATATCACTTTGTTCTCTTCTCTAAGGAGATCTTCAAATTTATTAGTGATTACAGAGGATGATTTATTGCACCGCAACGTTTTAAGAAATATATGTTTACCTGAATTTTTCTATCGAAAAGACACAAGGTAGCAACTAGTAAAGTGTCGCCAAGTTGCTAATAAATAACGTCAGAGACAGCTCCGAGGGTTAAAAATTAACTTTATCCCCTCTTTGTAATTGTTACTTCAAATTACCTTCAGAAGCTTCATCTTAAAACATTGCACATTTACTAAGTATCGACCGTTGAAAGTCTAAATTTCAGTCTTAAATTATTGTCTGCTTTCTACGAAACACAATAATATGACAAATATTGATCAATCAAATCTACGATTAAATATTTGAAATACCAGATTATCGCGGGACCAACGTGCAAGGGGTCAATTCTCATGGAAAACTGTCGATTTTTCGGTAAAAACAAAACGTAGCACTTCTCGCATGTAGAACATGAACAGGACAGTTTTTAAAATCTGAAAAATTCAATGGCAGGAGGATTGAAACAAAAACTCGTGAAAATGTATATAGGAACAATTAATTCGTCCTAGCACCACCCTCGGATTCACCATTGGTCTGCTCTCCTTTCCAAGGATTGGCAGATCATCCCATTGGATTATCCACGGCGCCGGCGCTCGCACAATCCGTGCACTGCGCATCGTCTCCACATGGACAAACACACGCGAAAATTCGCACACAGATACGTAAACTTACAAGTACACATTTGCACGCACACCTTTGCACTCTGGGTGTATACACATGCTCATTGGACGCGATGCACAGGTGGTAATGGACACACGTTACACGCGAAAGCAAGCAAGGTGCTCATCGACACGCGATGCGGAAACGCAGAAACGCGAAATTGCGAACGATTGGGTGACACACGTGCCGTTGCATTTTCACGAGGCGAAATTCCATGGCACACTTCTCTAGAACTCGAAGAAATATCCGGCATTGTGGTATTTCTGTTTGGAACAGATACCGGTTCGAAAAGAAGAAACATTGCTTGAAATATGTTTGGGATCTTCTATCTTGATTTCTTTCCAGGAATAGATGTAAAGGGATTATTTAGAAATATTGTGACTGTGAAGTTTAGTTGTTCTTCACTTAAGCTTTTACTGCTATTGTGATCTTTCGAAGGATTTTCAAATTTAGTTAGTTTTCTAAGCTACCGAGGTATTATGGTGTTAAATAATAATTTAGGACAAATCTCGCAAAGGTGATAGTGATCTGACCTTACTAATTTAAGTGTCAAGTATTTAACCCTCTATGGCCCCATCGACTTTCTAATTTTCAAAGTCAAATTTTTAACTTTGCCAAATATTATAATTTAGCCCACGAAAATCATAAAATTTTTTACAATTCAATGTTTAAAAATCAAGGTTAATCCACCATCTAAAATTGTGTCTTTATTATTTCTTAATTCTGCTATTCTGAAACTGATCTTCTGATACCATAAAAAATCCACACTGTGGAGAGTTAACTCCATGTTTAGAATACTCTCCTGCCAACTACTTCATCCGTTATTCTAATCAATTTCAAATTCAAACTTTGAAATGTGAAAAATCCAAAGGAACCTAACTATTTACCCCAACGTTTACCTCCGTCGAAACGACTCTCACAATCGATCATTTGTTTCATTCGACGTGAAAACTTCATTCATCCATCCAACTGCAGTCGTAAAACAATAAACTGACCCTCATCGAGAATTCCGACAAAACCAAGTTTTTCCACCTGGCGATATTGGAGTCCTAGCAGCCGTCGCACCGGCCGTCAATTACGGTGTTTCTGTTCTTTCATCCCCTTGTCGGGAACCTCGCTGGGGACCTTGTCGGGGTGATTCGATGGTTCCGAGCACACTTCCGACTTTCCCATTCTTACCCTTAACGATCGTTGTACTTGTGCAGGTCCCTCATGGTGTACTCGCGCACGCACGAATTAGAAGGGACGATTAAGCAACCCTCTCCATACTCGACCCTTCCGTTGTCCGTGTGTGACGTCGGCTCGAAAGTCGAGAGATCCTAATCGCCCTTACGGCCACTTTGCGTCGGAAATCGAGGGTGGTCACTTAGATCCGACACGAAAGGACGGTGTCTTTTTCGTGACTGTGGAATGATTTTTACTCTCTCTTTCGTATACTATTTCTCTCTCTCTCTCTCTCTCTCTCCCTCTTTATTTTCTATTCGTTCATCACTTTCTTCCTCCGTTTTAACTGCTCTTTCTGTTTCTCTCTTCCTTTCTATCATAACGATTTCACCCTCTTTCATTCAAGCGCTTCTGTTTGCCCTTTAGCGAGGAATATACGCACGCGAATTCCGGAACGGGATCATCTTCCGTTGAAAATGCATGGGGGGATCGTGCCTTGGCTTCTTTTTCACCTGAGAAATTCAATCGGAAATTCCCTATCGTTATTGCGTGCTCTTTAGACTGTAATTTATGAGGGGAAATGAATTAGTCTCGCAGGGTGGAATGTCTTCGTATTTCCCCTTCATGTTTGATTGTAGAGTTTGTCGTGTATAGGTACACGTTAATTAGAAGAAGAATTATTGCCTCAGGATGTTACGTAACAGATGATTTATGTGATTTATAGAGACTGGTTGAATCAGAGCGATGAACTTCTTGCGGTCGCTGACAGAAATGTTACTGTTTTGTACTTCGGGTTTAATTATTATGGTCAGTTGATCTGAGACGTACAGTTTTAGATGGGTTTCGAGCCATTCAGGTTATGATACATTAAATGGCAATTTAGGAAAAACCTTGTAAACTTGATGGGAATTTGATCACCAGCCATGTAATTGGGCGCTCGAGTCTTTAACTCCATATCCACCATAGCCTCTATTTCATTTTTGTCTATGCATATCTTCTCATTTTTTAACGTTGTAGTTATTTCGCCTACAACCTCCTCTTTTAGGTGGCTTTTGAATCATTGAGGCTGTTATATATTAATTGACAATTTAGGAAAATAATGAGAATTTGATCGTCAGCCCAGTAATTGGCCGCTGGAGTCTTTAACTCCATATCCACCCATAGTCTCTTTTTCATTTCTTGCTTTTTTTCTATAAGTATTTTCTCAGCTCTCAATATGGTACTAAAACTACTAATTGTAAGATTGTCAAAATGACTTGTTTTTCATCTTGTCTACAAACTTTTTAAATTTGAAGGAAAGCGATAGAGTAGATATTATTCGACTATCTTATAAAATATAAATTACTGAATTATCCTTTCAGTCTTTCGATTTTTTCGTTTTCTAAAGTATTTATATAATATGTTGGAATATGATTGATTTAACGCCGGTAGTTCCAGTGTTAACGCTGTAGTTATTTCGTCTAGAACCTCCTGTTTTACGTGGGTGTTAAATTATTGAGGCTATGATATATTAAATGACAATGTAGGAAAATAATGAGAATTTGATCACCAGCCCAGTAATTGGCAGTTAAAGCTTTAAAATCCATATCTACCATAATCTGATCGACTTTGGGCAATGATACAATTTTCTTGCCATAGTTTTGCAGCAAGTGGAACAAAACTGTCCATGCTGTTTTTTGAAATCGACCATCGCAACGGTGGTACTTAATCCCAAGTGAAATTGTACCACAAGTCGAGCATGTTTCTTTTCGTGTATAGGCATATCCATGGGTTACATCGATCGTATAAAAGCTTCTATGCGGGACTTGTCGCGATGCGTCGCCGTCAATTTTACATCGCGAAAATTACGCCGGCCATTAAAACGGCTGCCTTGTTTCTGCACGAAGGTCCCAAGGACGTAGGTTCCGAGCGATGAATATTACTACGCGAAAATTATTCTGCACTGCAGTTACGTCGAACACGTCGATGAGAATTGGCGATTCCCGTTGATCGCAAGCTGATCGATATGCCAATACGACTAGTTCACGCGCGATTTTCATTATTCATCATCGATCTCGCTAATCACACTGAGAAATTTCTTATCGATGAATTCATATGCTTTCGTGTCGCTGTAACATGGTAGTAGATTATTACTACATAGGTACACTTTCGTGAAAGTCGTGTCTATTTCGTTTTATTCCTTATCATTCAAAATTGAGTTACATTTTTATTTCGGTGGTCAATATAGTGTAGAAGTATGGACTGTTTTCTGTAAATTCCCATTTTGATTATTATTATCAGGATGTAATGGGAATTTGGTACTACTGAATTCCAAATCCCAAATTCGAACTTTCTCTTTTCGTAATTCCATTGACATATATTTCAAAATTATTGTAATTGAATTTTACTGTGAGTATACCTCTTCTCTTTCAATGGTGATTAAAAATTCATCGAGAGTGTCAAGGACGATCTCCCTGGTCACAGATGATCGTTTCTCCGATCAGATTTTTTCGTGCACGGTTGTCAGTCGAGGGAAGAAGCGCAATTGGAAATGAAAATGACTTGCAAAGAGAGACATACATAGACGGACGTTTGTGTACAATGACATAGAGGGGAAAGACGGGGGAGAAAATGGAAACACGCAGAATAGGAAAAGTGGGGTTGAGGACACGCGAGCCATCCATAATGCACGGACCGCGGCAAAGATGCGACGGAAAGATAAATTCAATGGAAAATGGAGGGACGAGAAGAAGAGCGGATAAGACTATTTCGTTAACGCCCCGTAATTTTCAATCCTACTTTGGACTGATTCTTACTTCGAAAATACATCGTTCTATTGCTATTTACGAATTGTCAAATCCAGAATTAATTGTGCCGATGAATTTGAAAGTGGTCTAACTGAAAAATTGAACGTATCACACGTTTTCTGTTGCACCGATGAAAATGACGTTCTCGTATAGATCAATATTACAGAATTAAATCATTTAACAGAGTTGATAGTTTCCTCAATTTCACAGAAATTTAAATATCTTCCAACGAAGAGTACATTACTTAACACGAAGCTTACTGTCTTTATGCCTATTATATTTAAGTATATGAAATTAATTGTTTGGAAAGAGTGGTATCAAGAAGTGAAAAAAATGATTAGTTGAATAACTTTTGTTTTATGACTTGGACATTGAATATTCGCTGTATAGTTTTCCTATCAGTTTGGATAATTTTTCAACAAAATTGGGTCCCTCTATTTTGACCACCTTGGTAGTTTTAGTGTTAAACGACTGTCACAACTATCAGTAAAATTCTTATTAATTCAATTAGCCAGAAAGTAAGCATCTCCACAACAAAGTTATGCCAAATTATAAATATCCCGCCGATATGTCGTATTTGTATATTAAATTCAAACAAATTTTTTATCAAGTTTGTACTTAAAATCAGAGATGTAATCATTCTCGTTATCAAGAATTTTTTGTCACTTAGTGTGCAAATTTCCAAATCGATAAAAATCAATTAGTTGTTGAGCAAAATATCTAGAAAAACGACATTACTTTCCGGTTCCCTCTAATACAAGCGTGCAGAACCTTCGAAACAATCGGACAATTTTCTAAGTCAGTATCTCCAAGAAGCATTAAGCGCATTCGACATTTTCCAAGTTTGCACAAGAGTGTAAATAATGCAAGTACTACTTAGGCAATATGTACGTCCATTAACCTAGACTTTCTTATTTGCGAATCGGTAGGCAGTAATGTCACTCAGTATAGCCAAGAATATTTGGACTTTGAAATAACGCGATTCCAAATAGCCGATTAATTTCCGTAAATCTAGCGTGGAGTTCCATCGACGAAGGAAAGAGTCGGAAGCGAGAAATTGGCTGCAAGTGCTGGGATAGCATCTGGTAGCCATCTGGTAACGAGCCAAGAGTGATATTTTTACGATGGTCGCCGATAAACTAATCTTCGGTGCGATCGGTCTCGTTAAAAAGTGTAGCAGGTGATGTCTCCTCTTGACGCGTCCACTGTTGTCGATGGCAATAAACTTCAATATGCTGGACTTCGATGTCGTTTATTTACGAGCGTCGATGGAAAAGCAGAAAGAAAGAAAAAGTGAAGCTTATTTTTGGTATTCGATTGAACATTTAATACGCATTGCTTTTCTTACCGTGACATCCTCTTTGCTCGAGTTTTTTCCTGGTAGGTCTCCTAAAAAGGATTGGAGATAATTATCGCGTTGAACGAAAGTGATAAAGTTCAGCGATATTTTAGTCCGATGAGAATAGAATTTATTGCTTTCTTATTGCCGTTTGGCCGACATTCACCCACGCGGGCATTATTTCTTCGAAGTGTACTGTGTTTCTGACTTATTTCTTTGTTCATTGATTTCTTATAAAATTTTCAAATGTTACATCGAAGACAAATGTTACACTTATTATAGCTTCTAGTATTAATTGTAATTCATGATAATTCTATCGAAGACAATTATTTTTTTTCACTGATTTTTCACAGACATAAATCTGATTTTCTCGCTCGTTTAGAACACTTAACATTAGATCTACGGCTGCTAAATCAGGTACATTTAAATATATTAAATAAGTACTTTATAAAAAGATGGATCAATCGATAAAAAATACGATCACTAAAGTAATTTGTATATTCTAACATACACTTGAAATTTGTACCGATATACACGGTGTTACTGCTTCTCTATAAACTTGGGAAAATTGTTAAAAAAAAACAGTCAATTTGACTGTTGCTGTAGATCTAGTTTTAAAAAGATATTTGCTTCTTCTATATGAAGTAAAAGGACATTTTGCAATTAAAAATTGCAATTTGTACATTTTCATCCCATAGATCGTAACATTTATCTCAAGCTCAGTTTCAAATCCGAAAGATCATTCTCGTGTCAAGGACAGAAATCACGCGGGTAAGATTTATTTGTTCCCTCGATTGAACGATACGACCCAGTTTCCGCGCACGGACGAAACGGAAGTGAGCACGCACGTCGAAACACTTTCAAATGTTTGCGAATGTCTGATAATCTATTCGCCGTTGGGCGCCAATCCGGCGAAGCGGAGGAACTGTCGTTCGAAGCCGCAGGACATATTGATTTCCTTGGTGGACTGGACACTGGCCATTATCGACCTGCTAAAAAGTTCAGGGCTGTCTCCTGCGTCTGTATATCCTTCGGAAAAGTAGCTCAGAAAGTCGTCACATCGTTAGGAAAATTTGCTTTTTCCACGCGATTACACGGAATCGTTTAAAATGAGTAAAACATGGATAGTAACATGTAATTCCGTTTTATTCTTATCGGTTAGTTTATTCACATCATTACGATGATATTTAAGCAGTGAACTCTTTGAATTGCGACTTACAATTATTAAAAATTAAAGTAGAAGATTAAACGGTAAATGGACTTGTAAATGGTACGAGCAGACGTGCGGTTGCTTTAAATTAATTTTATTAAAAGTTCATGAAATATATTCTAAACGAGTTTAGATGCGAATTAATGAGTAACGAGTAAAAGCTAAATTGGGGAACAGCCGGTTGAACGACGGGTTTCGGCGGGAGGGGTCACTAAATTGGTGAACGCTCGTGAGAGATGCTAGCCGGGGCGGTGGATTTTCGCACGTCTTTGGTTGCGTGAAAAAGAAAAAGAGAAAAAGAGCTAGAGACAGAGGCACTGCCGTGAACACACGTGTTACTTTCTTTTTCTTTCTTTAGGCCTGTGAATTTAGGTACTAACGTTGGTGTTAGGTAATCGTGTGCCGTGTGCCGAGAAGTATCTTTATATTCATGGAGTTACCTCTACATACACGTTTGTCGTTGGTTTGCTGTTGTTTTTTTGCCGACACATTAAGAAGTTTCTTTTTTTCTTGGATTTGTTGCGCATTTTTGTTACGCCTTATTTGATATCACAGTGAAAGCATCGTCACCGTTTTCACTATGCGTTGCTTTCCGTCCATCTTCCCGATTTTCCTTTTTCCCTCGCACACATACTCAAATGATACACAATACCTTACTTTCATCTCACACTTTACACGAAGTGTCTTTTTTCTTCAGAATTTCAGATTTATCGTTCTCCGCTCATAATAACGAATAGTTTTCAAAACAGTTTTCGATCGCACATCCGGTTAAAGACCTCTTTAATTTATTCTGCAATTTTATCGTTGCATGTTTTGATAGCAATTTACGTAATAACGAAAGTCCGTCGATGTTCTTGTAATACGAACCGCAATAAAGAGCGTTTGTTTTTCGCTCCACTTCCGACAGTTTTTTGGCACAGGTATGTTGCCAAGTATAACAAAGTACAATCAAAATCGCGCATATTCCTTTCGTTATGACAATTTCAAGTGCATATTCCACAGTATTATTTGTTAAAAAATAAACGGTTAAATGGTTTCTCGATAAGCTATCTATCTCAATCGAGAAACGAGCTAGGTAATTACAATTGCGACTTATATGCTTCAACAACGGGCATCATTTCACGCGAGGCACTCGTTGCACACGATATTCAATCAAATTCAATACCCCGTCTTTCATTCTCCATCCTCGTCTCCTTGACTATTTGCACAGGGAGGAATATAGGGTTGAAACTACCGAAGTCCATTACGTTTACCCTTCGTTAATCGCCTTGCATAAGGTAAGAAGTAACTCCTTAAGATTTGGAAACCTGATGGACTAACGGTTGTCTCAAGAAACAAGATCGTCTTTTAACATTCAGTGGTATTTAAAAACGTGTTCGTGTAACACACTTAATCTACAATCTTCTTTAACACTAGATCTACCAAGATGGTCAAAATAACTTGCCACGAATATTTTGAAAATGTCTACCTTTGACTACGTCTATCTTCGAGACTGTGAGCGATCGAATCGATTAAGTCTCCTGTTCTCTTCATTTATTTATTTCGAATATCGAACTATTCGTCTGTAGATCTAGTGTTACACATCATCATAATTCAATACCCTACATTACCAAAACACGTCCCTACAATAGAAACCATCTATCCAACTTTTAATCTATTAAAAACATACAAAATTCATACCTAAACACTTCAATTCCATAGTCCCACTGACGTTAATTCACGATCTTCGTTCAATGTCTGAGTGTCGCTAGATTCATCTCCACGATGATAAATCTCTGACCGATATATATTTTCATTTTTCAGGGTACCACCGGGTTACGTGTATCAGTCGCCATACTTGGCGGCCGCAGCGCCAGGTGGTTTGGTACCACTTCCGGCGACGCAGTTGACCCACGCCGCGGCAATGGCAGCGGCGTCTCAGTTTTACGAGTATCAAAATGTAGCAGCAGCAGCGGCGACTTATCCGGGCACATCGTACAACTTCGCCGAGGCGTATCCTTATACCAGCGCTGCCGCGGCTGGTATGTGTTTGAAAAGTGTCCAGAGCAAGGGCAGCAACGGGCTGATACACCACCACCAGCAGCACACCGGTAGCAGTCCTGCGGTGCTGGCACGCCAACGATTGGAGAAAGCTCTCCTGCCGCCCTTTCTGCCGTCCGTGCTACGTAGCAACGGTAGAAATTTATTCGAGAAAGGAGAACGGAAAAAGCTAGAGCTGGAAGACGAGAATGTCGTTTTCCTTTCCGTAGTGGAGTAGCTGTGCTTGCAAGATCGATCTCTTCGAGGTTCCCACCTTATTTTCTTTTCTTTGTTCTTGATCATTCGGAGTATTACTTTAACCCTCTATGGTACAAACTTTTTGGTGGTATCCGAAGATCATTTTCACGATGAGACAATTAGGAAAAGATAAAAATACTATTTTACATAATGGATTAACCCCTTAACGTGCACGCTGGAGTTAATGCGTGCGTGCTAAACTGGCCAAACTGTGCACACTCGAGACAATTGGAGCGGTGTTGTATTTAAAATTAAAGTAAAAATTTTGGTTAATTTTGTGTTATTTTGCCAAGACAATGTTCTAAAGTGTGTTTCTTTACATAAAAAAAAATTGATTTTTTCGGCCGTATAAAAAAAAACTGCGTGAAGGGGTTAAAACTTGAATTTTAACACGTTGAACGCCGCCGATATTTTGCTTGTTTCGTAATTTCTACTAAAGTGAAATTTTTTCGATTTATTTATGAAGAAGAAACTTTAAAGACACTGATAGATTCTTAACGCCAATATTTAAATATTCAATATGTTAGAAAATTCATAAACATTGCAATTTAAACAGAACATAAAATTTCATTGAATTTAATAGCGCCGGTTACCGGTGACCCCCATGGCAGTCAACATGTTAAATATTGAATTGTAAAGAATTTCATATTTTTCACGAGATAGTTTACAATATTTTGTAAAGTTCAAACTTGAGTTTGAAGAATAGAAGCTTGGATGTGTCAAGCGTTACCCCTAAATCACAGGGGGCCATAGAGGGTTAATGATTGATGATATTTTAGACAAATTAAGTAATGGTTCACTGTAAGTGAATTTGTTGAATATTGTTTTATCGAGGATGTTTATTTGATTGATAAGGTTGAATGATATGGCAGTTATTGTTTATTGTATTTTTATCATTCTGTTTGCATTTTTCAATTATCTCTTCACGAGCAAAATTTCCAGTTGATATCAGTATTAATTTGCATCAATTTTTGTATTGAAATGATAATATTTATTTTACGTAAGACGTATTATTTCAGTGCTGTCTGTTAAAGACATAACGATAATAACTTTGAGAAATGGTTGAGAAGACGTGCTGCAGATTTGTATAGAAAATAATAATGAAATCGATTAAAAAGCCATCCTTCGATTTTATCAATTGAAAAAATGCACAAAAAAGCAGTGCAATATAAAGTTCATTTTTGTGGGAACCTCGTTAAGGATCTTTTGTGCTCGTCTTATCTATTGCTTGTTTAAAATTCAGTTATTGAATGTTCTGGCACATTGATCTGTTTACACTAAGGTACATTTTTTGTCCCGGGATAGAATCCCTTGCAAAAGGCAAAAATACCAGTCACATTATGTGCTCCTTCCTCAAAAGCATTCCACGGTTTACTTCTAACCGTAGTCACTTAAAATCTCTGACGATTTGGAATCGATTAAAAAGAGAAACTCAAAAGTGTTTGCTCTGCACTGGAAATCTGTAACCTTCGGTGTGCAGTCAGACCAGAGACAATCGAGAACTGAAAATTGCAATCTTGCACGCTGACGCTCGCTTCGCACTCTACACGATCAACGTGTGCTTGATGCTGTCGATGCTCTGATGTGCTGTCTACGGTGGTGGTGGGGAAATTATCACGGTGGATGATAGTAATAAGCTTTCGTTCTTCATATCGGTACTTCGTTGCGAAAAATCTCGAAGCTCGACGAGAAACTAGAAACTTAAAAAACCAATCGGCAAAAAGAGCGAGAGAGTAAAAAAAATAGTAAAGCACTATTCCACGATTGTTTCTCAGCGCAATTTTTACACGCGATACGTTATTGGAATTTATAATAAACACTATAATTTTAAGGTTTTGTATTTTTCCTTTTTTTTCTAGCTAATGCAGCGGCAGCGAGTTATGTGACACCATATACATACGCGACGTTACCAGGTGCAGCAGGATTACCAGCGGCGGCTGCTGCAGCTGCAACAGCGGCTGGTGCAGCTTTTCCAGGACTCCCGTATCAAACGACGCCTCAGGAAGCAAGATTGCAATAGAGCTCAAAATGCCATCGTCCATGGGACATCGGAGTCGATTGCGAATGATTCCAATGGTGTTTTAGAGAACTCGATCCTTGCCTGTCCTTTACGTCGATTCGTCATTTTTTGTTCATCGAGGATCAAGAAGATATTCTGGTGTCATTCGATTTTCTACTCCGTATTCTCGAGAGAGTTCTTTGAGAAAGGGAAACGTTTTGAGAGAATGAGAAAGAGAAAGAAAGAAAGAAAGTGAAGATGAAGAAAAACCTCGCTGTTAGAGGAATGTCTGTGGGATCGGCGATTCGCGGTTTCTTAATAAGTTAATCTTTTATCTTCCCCACCCTAATCTTCCTTTCCATGTTCTCCTTTAGGGCCAAAATTGGCGCGCTCGGCCAATCTACTTCGAGACTCTAAATATCATTAGTGTTACGATTATTTATAACTAACGAAGCACAACAACGACGAAGACTTGTACGTCGATGCGTGAAGATTCAGCCTGGTGAAATCGTATTTCTGTACATTGAAAACGTGCCGCGTGAAGATCGAACGGAAACGTTCCGTGAATTCGCGAAAGTTTGTGTTCGAAAGCAAGAGAGATCGCTCGGTGTCGAGAAATGTCGAGACACTTATTCAAAATGGATTTAGAATTTTACAGTATATTTTCCAATTGAAATTTGAACTTTTTGTTACTGAGACATTTTATTAATGTTTCAAGATCATTTTTGGCAATACATTATTTGTTCAGCACAAACATTCTGCCCGCGAAGTTACATTGTAAATTGTAACTTAATCATTTTCGCCAATGTCATTTCTGAATATAATTGGCGAAGATGCAAGAACATTTCGCGTGTCTAAACACGCACTTTAGACTATTTATTTAAGTTGAATTCGTTCGCCAGAAATTCAGGCGAGAAAATTTAGTCTCTGTTTGCTTTCTTCGAATCATCGCCGAATAAGAAATTCAGGATGAAATATTCGCGAAACCCATCTATATTTTATTCGAGATACAGCAAAAATCATTTTCTAAACTATCTAAATCACATTCAAAATTAATTTTTTTCACTTGAAAATTGCAGTAACAATTGGCTATTAAAAAATGACTAACATTTAAGAAAACACGATGAAACAAGAATATTCAATGCTTAAATTTGTTTCGCGATATTCTGATTTTCATGAAGACAACATAGCTCCCAATTACAAAGAACTAAAAAAGAATGATTCATTAGAAGAAAGCTGTAGAATTTCTTAGGTAAAGTAGAACGACTTCGATCGAAGTTCGCGATACAATGACCGATGTTGCCTTAGAATCGCGTAACAGCGAAATCACCACGTGTCTTAAAATCGTATGCCTTTCTCGCGCGAGTTCTACCAAACACTAACGATGCTGACAGTCATCAGCATTCACTGTAAAAAAATCAACGCAGATCTTTTTATCAATGGTTGAACGGATCAATCTTAAACTCCATTGTTTCGTTCATCGAACTTTCAACGCGCGAAAATGTAAAAGCACGAAAGAAAGAAACCAACGATCATCGTCCTTCGTGGATCTACGATACTTTTATCGATCCGAAAGTCTTTCGCGACTCGAAGAATTCGCTCGTCTACACTCACACGTGATCTGGTGCCTTAATTAGCACGATCGAATAGTCTTAATGGTTAGAAACTAGTCAGTGATTCGTTAGCGTGAAGCTGATACGCTAACGCGCGCGTTTAGAGACGAGGCTGAGGATGGGGCTGAAGTTTGGGAATGGGGGAATGTCGAGGAAAGAATAATAATAATAAAAAAAAAAACAACAACAACAAGAAATGTGAGAAATAGGAAACTACAAGGAAAGGCAGACGGAGGATCGGGCTATGAAGAATGAGGCTGTCTAGTCCTAAACCCTTCGAGACCTTAGACGAGGTAAACTCGGTTCGTTAGATTTTTAAGTAGAAGCTAATGCGCATAAAAAGGTAAAAAGAGAAAACCAAAAGTCTTGTAAAAAGTTAGTGAAAAGCGATGCTGTTAGGAGGGCTTAATGTTAAGTATTATTACATAATCGATCGAACTAAGGTAATAGGAAAATAAATTAATAATATTGATATTATTTTATTATTATTATTATCTATTATTATTTTATTACTATTATATTATTATTATTATTATTACTTATTATCTATTATTATTATTAATTATTATTATTGTCTTTATTGATTATTCATGATTGTTCATGTACTTAACGATGAAGCGGAGAGAATACGTGGTCGGACGAATTTATTAGGAAGCGCAGAACGAAAAAGGGTGATCTTCCGTCGTGAAGGAAGAGAAGAGTGTGAACGTTGAGGGATGAAACCGTGAGAAACACACGTAATCTCGTCACGGGTACTATTGTCCTTTTTGGATATATCCTATATTCTTAGGATTAACGGTTGTAATATATCGCCTGTTATTTTCAATAATATTAATATTATACACTCTATTGATAGGTTAAACGAGAAAAGAGGAAAAAAAAACAAATATATTGTCTCTAAGAGAAAAAGAAACGCGTCTGGTTTTTATGAATCGATCGCGATTCTTGTTGTCTGTTGCTCTTACCACGATTTTTCTCAAGACGAAACACGAACGTCTATGGAAAGAAATAAAATCTGAATTTTCACAACCATCCATCCTCTAATTGTGAGCGTTCGATTCTTATTTTGCATCGTCTGAAGATTTTCTGAAAGTTTTCTTCTTCGTTTCCTATAAAATGGTAAAGTCATTGCAAAGACCGTAAATTGATTTGCTAAGTTCCTGATTTAAATAGAAAACAAAAAATCTTGAAGCACACTGTTCTGAATTATTTGTTAATTACACTGCGATCAATGAGTTATCAGTATATATGAAACTTGCCGTCAATCATTAATTTCCAATTTAGTTACCAGATAAAATTTATGTTCAAAATTCTACTAGACTTCAAATATTTTTCATTTACATCTACTTCAACATCCCGTGATAAAACCGTAAAATAGTAATCAATGTCATGACTGTGCCATTTTTTAAGCCCAGGCATAAATCACAAGATCGTCACAACCCACACTTAAGAAAGAGAAGAATGTTTCCCCGTTTGCGTGCACGGCTTGCGTCTCATCTTCAATTTTCTTCTTATTTTGTGCCAGAGAGAAGTGACTGCCTCCTGTTCCGATGGAACTTGAGCTTGTTGTTTTTCACTGCTAAAGATAATCCTAATGGTCCAGCGGGATTGGACGCCGGGCGTCGCGGCGTGTCGCAAAAACGAGCAAAAGGAAAATCGTTCTCGTCTAGCTCACGACGACGAAGCAAAAATAACCAGCCGTCCCTTCTGGCGAAATATCTCGACGAAGTCATTTCCTTCGCACTATTCCGTGGATTTGTCGTGCTTGCCGGATACAGTGTAAATTTACAGATCGTGGAGGAATCGTGGAACATGGATTTTTGAAGTTAGGAAACTTAAGTTCCTAAATTGCATTTTTTATTTATTTCATGTATAGCTGAAATTCTTCGCGAGTTTGTATATAACAAAAAAATACATACATATATGGGATACTTATATATATACCGGGTCTACAATCGGTATGAAGTCAAAGTCTTGGAATATTAACCCTTTGCGGACGACGGGCGGATATATCCGCCCTGAGAAAAAAATTGGTTATAGTTTGTCGGTGCATATATAAACGGTTAGAGTTGAAAAATTAAAATATAATCGTTGAAATATTATTTTACAAAGAGTAAATTTCAACTTGTATACATTAACAGACTGTCTTTCCGATGAAAAAGTGGTTTTTCATCGCTAAATAATTGATTGTTTCTCGATATTCAAAAATGCCTCCGTCCGCAAAGGGTTAATAATAAAGGGACTTAAATAAAATGATTATAACAGTTCAAATCCAAATTACAAGAAAGGAATATGAGAGATGGATGACACTGTCAAGATGGACGGCTGTGGAGTTTAACGGCCGCAAAAGAAAGTATCAACACAAAATTTCTTTTTCATTCATTTAATCGGTAATAATTTATTACTAATAAATCACAGCATAACAAAAGTCTAAATATCTCGAAATATAAAATAAATGACTTAGTCTCATAATTATCGGCCCAAGTATAATTTCTTCCCTACTTAAAGAATCGATAAATAATCAAAAATCGGATTAGCGCTATCAACAATCAGCGTGATACTTAAATTTGAATCAAGCTTTCAAGCTATCAAAATCACGATAATAATAATTCATTGATTGTTCTCTTTTTTGGATTTAGAAGTAGTCGACACATTTAGTAGAGACGAGAACCGAGTATAAACGCACGATACCCTTTGAATGCATTCGCTGGAGCAACGTGGACAGAGTTGATAAGATGTCAGCACCGATGCTTCGTTGACAGTGCCCTTTGAATGACGTACCGCTTATCATTCGATTTGATAGAGAAATAGTAGGGGACTATTGCCATTGACAGTAGAGCGAGTCTCAGTTATCCCGCGTTTATTCGCGCAAACTGGAGCGCTCATAGCGCTCAGTGATTTTTGAACTTCTCGGTGAACGAGTCCGGTCACGAGCGTGGAAAGACTCAAAGGATCGCGATCCAAAAGGACTCGCGACCTGGAAGTCCTTCCTGTGTCCATGCGGAAGCACGTGGCCTAAAGGTCAAGGTGAGACCAATCTCCATTCTCACGTGTCTTCGCTTCCTCCGGCGCATTTTCTAATTGTTACTATGAACCATTAACATTTTTGCGTGGGGTGTTGATGAATTTCTTTTTTTTTTTTATTAGTAAAATTGAGATTTCAAATTGTGTATTTGTAATTAATCATTCTCATATGAACGTAGTTATAATGATTTTCATATAGTGGTAACGTTTAGTTTTATTTCTATTAAATGAATACTTGACACGGTGCGTCAAGTTGTAATGAGATTTAAATAGAAATTTGCGCTCGTTGTGAACGGATGGTTTTAGTGGTAGAAGAATTTTTAAATACAGTATGACAGTAACGTAATATCGTGCAGCACGAATCGCTGCTACTGTCATTAGTACTAATAGTACAGTTAGAGAAGGTTTCTCATGTTCGTTGGTACTCCTTGACGTTTCTCACGTGGCAGATGTTTTTCTATGCACGTGTATTGCATGAACGAAAAGAAGCATGAAAAAGTTACGAATATGTTTTATTTTTGCGATTAAAACACTTTCAATGGATAATTATTTTACAATAAGGGTTGAAAATCACGATCGGATTTTCCGTCGTACAAATGACAGTATTTTAAAGAAGGTATCAATATAAAGCACAATTGTTTCTATTAACGATTATAATCGACATAATAGTTTGTCATTTGAATATTTCTTTTTGTGAGCAATCAACATTATTTCGGTATTAAATAATGGTTATGATCTTATATATTTTATACTTTGTTGACACTGAGAAAGAAATTTTCCAAATTTTCTTAATTTCATAGTGAAAATTGTCGACCTTTTTTACCGCGACAGGATTCGCGGCCGTAGCAATTGCGGATTTCTTCATTCCTCACGAATTCTTCCGCGGAATTCACTCGATTTCCTTGCGGCTATTCATACCGCACAACGAAGCGGAAGTAACAATCGGCTGAAATTTCGAATTAATGCAGTCTCCGAGAGCAAGAATGAAATCTATACTTTGCTGAATTGCAATTGCGTAAGTTCCCAACTCAGGTACTCGCGCTGCGTACGACAATCGCGAAGAAAAGCAAATAAATCCGAAGCTGCAATAAAAGCGTCATAATCTTTCGTCCGTGCACTGATACGAATGTTATACTTTTTTCTTCGCCTTGTAAGCGTACAAGAATTACCTCCTACTACACTGATAACTTTGTATTTATTAATTCATAGTGCGCAAAAGACAGTTAACACTTATCAGACTTACTCAGCAAACAGATTGCCAATTAATCTAAATGTTTCCGTAATTTAATTGTAAAAAATGCATATATGCATCGATCAAAATGATCTATATGCATTTATCTCTGTACAATTTTAAGGTCATAATCTTTCCCGAGTCGAAATATTGAACCTCATTTGAACCTTTTACTACCCAACATTTAAGAATTAAAAGTACAAAAATAGGCCTAAATTCAATGTAAAATAAGATCCTATTTAGCGCCTAAAAATGGCACAAAGTTCCCTTTATGCCATCTTAAGGCGTAAAATACAACGTCAATTTCAACCTCCGTTGAGGATTTACATTCTATCCAGTCCCGAGTCGAAATATTGAACCTCATGTGAACCTTTTACTACCCAACATTTAGGAATTAAAAGTGCAAAAATAGGAGTATCATTTTATTGAGAAGGAGTTACTGGTTTTAATTAGGAGTTTTAGTATTGAAAAGTATCATATTAGGTTCAAATAGGAGTAAATACCATGAAAATAGGTTCAATATTTCGACTCGGGTTTTCATTCTTTGCAAGTCTTAATACTATAATCTAATTTTTTCATGAATTAGTCTCATGCTATACTTAGTGTTATCAGAATTGCATAATTCCAAAATTCGTCTTCTTCTATTACTGTTATCAACTTAAATCTACGCGGCTAATGATAAACAGGTTAATTATTGCAATTACTTTGTTTCACGTTCAGCGACACGGTGTAACACTTATCGACGTTGATAAGAAACATTGAGAGACAAAGGCATTGTGGGTGAACCGGGAGATTACGCGGGTGGAAGAAACTTAAATCCAATTACCATGATCGCGGCCTTCTAATCTACTTCCTTCGATATTGGACAGTCGATCTTTCCACGCGCTTTAGTATTATTGAACTTTCAAGATATTGTCGTCGGCTGGTTTATCATTACAATAGCACTCTTGTTTTTCTCGAGTCATGAGATAAATCGAAAAATGTCAATCTTTGCTGTCATTGAGAAACGAGATGTAAAAACCACCGAGGGATTAATTGATAGAAGAAATATACTCAATTATGCCTGGCTCTTACTTAGAGATAAACTCTTTATTTACGCCGATAGCCGATGCTTCGCAATGTCAAGAATATATTCAATTTTATTGTGTAATAGTAACACTTAAATACGTACCATTTGTTGGAAAGAAATTTCATATGAGTTATAAAGGATTATGTGGCGATGTATAAAAGTATATACATTTTAGCGCAGCTGGAGGGATGAGCAAAGGTTGTGGAATTTTTGGGATTTATCCCAAGTGGCTGCAACACCGAGCCACCCCTAGAAACTTCATCGCGGTCTATGGCCTCCTTGGAACCGTACAGGCGATGGCTTTCATCTACATCGTCGTCACTCTAACGACTTTGGAGAAGAGGTTTAAGATACCGAGTCGTACAACCGGTAAATTTCATTCGTGTCAATTCTAATCATCGATTGTCTCATCCATCAAACTTCACCCAAATCATCTGCTTCGTCAATCAATTTATTAAACGTTAGAACAAAGAATTACTCTCTAATTTGTTCAATCGTAAGAAATAACTGTTTCAATCAGACATTGAAATATTTTCATCACCAAAGACAATCATCTTGACATTAATACTAGATCTACCGATGATTAATTTAATATATTTAAAATTACCATATAAACATCTCTGAATCAAATCAATAAAGTGGCAAGAAACTTGATCGATTCAATGGCTCACAGTTTTCAAGATAGACGTTGAAAATTTAAAAAGTGGCAGAGATAGAAACTTCAGGAACGTTGTCAAAAAATTCAAGGCAAGTCGTTTTGACCACCTTGATAGATCTACCCGAGTCGAAAAGTCCAGCCTAAAAAGAAACTTCAAATAGATTCTTTTGATCTCTCATTTGCCGCTTAATTATGTATACCATTTTGAACCTCAAAATCCTCAACTAGTGTGTCTACACGCCTCAAAGTCCTGTAAATATGATTTTTAGGAGTTATATGGACTGATCAGGTAAAATTTTTATTCCAATTTAATCTGACATCCCCTAAAAATATTTCAGAAGTTCCAAGTCTGTCGACTCATATTCTAAAAATAGGGCTTTCAGAAGCAAATTGGAATTAAATTATCATTTTATTCCATATAAATTCTAAATCTCCTAAACCAAATTAATTTTTAGTATATCGAGAATTTTTTTGGACCTCGATCATTTCACTCCAATTCCAATCCAATCCTAAAGCTCCTCATTATAGAATGCTGAGGATTATTTTGGGCTGTATGAAGCCTAAATTGCTCCTAAACTAGGTAAAAGTGGCAAAAAGTAACAGGTGTAGGGCGATTGTGGAATTAAAATTTGCATTCTTTTATATGTAACATATTTTTCCATATTCAGCCTAAATATCCTAAGATATTTGGTAATTTAGGAGGATTTTGGGCTGCAATTTTCGACTCGGGTAATGTTGAAACTTCTTCCAGAATATTTTGACACGCTACACATTTATTGCAGCCTCACCTAACTCACCTAAAGTCCTAGTTCCTTATCAAGATACTGCAATAAACTGCATCAAAACTAGAAAAAACGTTCAAGCTTTTTCCAAAGAACACTGGTTGATAATCTTCCCTCAAAAGAATCAACCCCTACAATCGTGCAAATATTTCAAGCTTTTTATTTCTGATCTTCCTTCGTCGTCAAAGCACGATGGTCAAGTGTCGTGAGTATACCCGTATTTAAGTACTCATACTTGTATTCATTCTGATATTTGCACACGCACTCGCGATTCACGTCGAAAGATAAACCGTCTCGTTGGTGTGCGTATGTCTAGTAGGTAAGTAGTGTGTCGCAATCATAGAAGTGAGAAATCTGTCGTTAGAGCAACGAGTGCTGGTCGCGCATTGCGAAGATACGCGGATGTACATTATACGAGTTTATTGTTAGTCACAATATACTCCAAGGGTACGAAGAAGCTCGGATGGAAAATTGCGAATGGTCCACCATTCTTGACGCATCTTCGGGCCTGTCGATCGAACGGTTGGATTTTTCTAGAATACTTTGTCATGGAATTAGTGTAGTAATGAATTTTGATGTCTATGTGACTTTTATACAGGGTTAAGTAAATATTTAAAGTTAATGCATAGAGTTTTACGTAATGCTATTACACAACCGTAGAATTTTATGTCTCATTGGAATACATCGTGATTTGCGAAACAATGATCGATGCAGAAACGTCTGGATGATAACACTAATTAAAGAATATAAGAGTTATCGCATGTTAAATAGAGAAAAGCGTTATGTGTCTTGTAAATTTTTTTGCAAGGTCTGCAAATTGCGTGATGAAATATGTGTCTTTAGAGATATGAATTTTAAGAGTCCGGAGAACGCTTTGGTTTGGAGAATGAGTTATTGACTTGGAGAGATGGTAGAAACGATGGAGTACAATTAATAATTAGCTTATAATGTATAATATTAGGAATGATTTATATATTTTGTAAAGATCTTGGTTTTTTTAATGAGTCCGCAGAAATGGTGGCGTAAGAAATCGATGCAACTTGAACCGTTGCTCATTCCAGTTTGTGGTTTTTCGAGGTCGTTGTTGTTAAACCATTTGATCGATCGATACGTGCATTCGCTGAAATATGATATCGGAATGAGTTTTTCCGAATGTGATGGAATTTAATCGCAATATTACGATCACTGACGAATACCATTTTATTTATCTGATCGTTGCAAAGCACTCGCGGTTTATATTCCAGATATGATTAAACGTAAAATTCAAATGTTTCCTGAAACAGGTCAAAGATCTTGTGCGCGGTGCAGAAATTCAGAAGTTTCATAATGATTTGACAAACTGAATTGAAGACAGTGAGTCAGAATTAGTTTCATAATTTTCCAGAGGATAATAATCTTTTTCTAAAATTTGAATCTGTTAATGTTAGGTAGTTTCACCCTTTTTCTTTCATATAACAAGATCTCCTAAATTTTCTCCCTGACATTGGTCAAAAACTACAAATATTCGGAGATTAAATCAATTATTACACCGTCCCGCTATTACTCTTTCGTCGAGTATTTCTGCGCAACCTGATATCTTAAATTCCCTATGATTTTTACCAAACACTATCAAGGTCTTCGTATTCAATCTATTAAGACTGCACCTTTTCGCTGATTCGCCTTCTATGAGCAATTATTTCCAGTAATCACATCTCCAAAATTCTTTCCTTAACCCCTAGGTGTGAATGACGAGTGACACTCGTCGGAAAACCTATGAAATTGAAAATATCAGTGAGACCTGACACGATAAACTTACTTCTCCAATATTAATGTTACCTTAAATTATATAATGTGTCAAGAATCAATAATTAATTTTCATTTTATGAACTTAATTCTGGATTAATGCATAGGCTGCCAAAGAAATCTTGCGGCAAGGGATTCGTAAAAAATTATCAATAATTTTGCATTAAGTTCATCAAGATTCACTGCTCTGTCATCTGCTAGGAATAATTCTCTCCCAAATACTCTTATTGATATACCTCAAAAACTATCAAAGCCTTCAAATGCTCCCATTGATACACTCCAAAAACTATCAATGCCCCTAAATCAGTTCAATTAACTATACCATCCTAATGTTTCGTTTCCTACGAGTGTCTCTCCAGCAACCTGATCTTCCACACCTTTTGCTTCATATTCCTTAAAATCTATCAATGCCCTTACATTAAATCAATCCAGCCTGCACCACTAGGGTATTTCATCTTCCAGGAATTATACTCTCCGGCAACGAGATCTCCGAAATACTTTTATTGATACACCTTAAAAACTATTAATGTCCTTAAATCAATTCAATTAATTATACCATCCTAACGTTTCATTTCCTACGAGTGTCTCTGCAGCAATCTAATCTTCCACACCTTTTGCTTCATATTCCTTAAAACCTATCAATGCCCTTACATTAAATCAATCCAGCCTGCACCACCAGGGTATTTCATCTTCCAGGAATAATTCTCTCCGGCAACGAGATCTCTGAAATACTTTTATCGATACACCTTAAAAGCTATCAATGTCCTTGAATCAATTTAATTTACGACATCATCCTGGTGTTTCATTTCCTACGAGTGTCTCTGCAGCAATCTAATCTTCCACACCTTTTGCTTCATATTCCTTAAAACCTATCAATGCCCTTACATTAAATCAATCCAGCCTGCACCACCAGGGTATTTCATCTTCCAGGAATAATTCTCTCCGGCAACGAGATCTCTGAAATACTTTTATCGATACACCTTAAAAGCTATCAATGTCCTTGAATCAATTTAATTTACGACACCATCCTGGTGTTTCGTTTCCTACGAGTGTCTCTGCAGCAATCTAATCTTCCACACCTTTTGCTTCATATTCCTTAAAACCTATCAATGCCCTTACATTAAATCAATCCAGCCTGCACCACCAGGGTATTTCATCTTCCAGGAATAATTCTCTCCGGCAACGAGATCTCTGAAATACTTTTATCGATACACCTTAAAAGCTATCAATGTCCTTGAATCAATTTAATTTATGACACCATCCTGGTGTTTCGTTTCCTACGACAGTCTCTGCAGCAACCTAGTCTCCTAACTTTCTTCGTTCACATTCCTCAAAAACTATCAGTGCCCTTACATTAAATCAATCCAGCCTGCACCACCAAGGTATTTCATCTTCCAGGAATAATTCTCTCCGGCAACGAGATCTCCCAAATTCTCTCGTTGATATTAACTTACTACGGAGGATCCGGTCATCGTCCCAGGTGGATCGCGGTTGGAGTCGGGCTCAGTGCTCTCTCCTGTATGGTCCTCGCTCTTCCGCACTTCTTGTACGGCCCTGGAAGAGACGCACTGGCCTTGACGAAGGAATACCTCGATCAAACTCTGCTGAATGCCACCACGGTCCCCGAAGACCTGGCGATTTGTCCGCGCATCGTCAAGCCGGAACGCTGCGACGAAGATACGTTGCTTGACGTCAGCCTTCTTCCACGGCTTCTGGTCTTTCTTTCTCAATTTATCCTGGGTATCGGCACCACCCTCTATTACGGTCTCGGTCAGACGTATTTAGACGACAATACGAAGAAGAAAAATACGCCGATGCTTTTAGGTGAGTAATTGGCTGCAATTTCATTTTCGAAGAATTTCTTTTCCAGATTCCTCGGAAAACTTTTAATAATGAGGAATGTGTGGAAGGTTTTAGCTTGATTCTTTGGCTCTAAAAGATAATTTATATTTGGGAAGAAGTGAGTGAAACTTTTTATTTATTTGTATTACGATCCTTGTAGCTTTGAGTACCCGCTGATGATGATATCCTGTTGATGTTCAAAAGGAAGAATTATTACAAACATAACAAATATTTGAATTATTTAATTACAGGTTATTGTTATACAATAGTATATGTACTAAAGGGTGCAGTACTTATAAATTCGTATTAATTTATAGGCTCCATATTTTAATTGTGGTACCATAGAGTCATTTATTTGCTCCGAAATGTTGATCCTTTTTCTTAAGTTATCAATTATACTGACGTAGCTTAAAAAGACGTTGATACTCGTGTCAATTTATTTAAGTCATGAAAAGAAAATACACCGTGAAGTGTCAATGACTGAAGCTTTCTTATCGACACTGATAAATGATAGATAGAGAGCCTGATACGTTTGTCAAGCGCATTAAAACACATAGAATCATCAGTGCTCCACGTCGATAAAGGTTTATATTATATTTGAGCAAGTAGCTTCGTTTATTTACTACTCTCAACAATGTATAAATATTGTTTAACGCACGTGATTAGCACATCTTTAAACAAAAAATATCTTTCATCACTTCTTTTCGTTCTTTACTATTGAATTAAATATATTCAATAACCGTTCTTTGTCGAACATTATCAAACGCGAGATGATAATTATACACCTACACGGAAATTCAAAGTATTTCGTATAACAACAATAAACGGAAATTTCGTTTTAAAATTTGTACAAAATAATACCAATTACGTATCAGTATGATATGTTGAAAATGTAAGAGCGTTCAACTCCATCGAACACGGAAAAGATAAGTAATACTTTCTTATCGATAACAAACAATTTCTGTTTTCTGTTAGGATTCACTTTCGCTCTGAGAACAGTTGGACCAGCAATTGGATTTTTATTGGGTTACGGTTGCCTCAGTTTGTACATCGATCCAAGCTTGCATCCTGTTATCACGAAAAAGGATCCACGATGGTTGGGTGCATGGTGGCTTGGATGGATTATTTTGGGCGTCACGATGGCCATGTTTGCAGTTCTAATAGCCATGTTTCCACGAGATCTCCCGACCGCGAAAGAGTCGACAAATGAACCCGCCAGAAAGGTATCCTTTCCTCAGTATGCAACGTTGGAGCTTTTCGTAATGAAGGCGCTTAACATGATGCAGATAGCGATGTAACCAGCCGAGAAATTATTTCGATAATTTGAAGATTTTTAAGTTAATTAATGTTAACGTTAAATGTTTGATTTTTTTGAATAATTTCCTGGTTAATTTAAATTTATCTTATTCCATGATTGTTGAACTTTCTTCATGGAAAAATTACTGTAAAGCGGTATTAAGGTCTTTTGTTTCCTTTGTTGAATAGTTCGATGTTTCGTTGAATGTAATTTGAATATTTCCATTGTTGTTTAAGTCGCAGTATTAAAGATTTATGTAATTGGACTGTATCGTTGAATTGGAATTCAGTAAATATTTAGAAGCATGCTTTTTATCCTTCTCCATCGATGAGTCGAACGAATGAAGAATGAAAGATAAATATAAAACAAATATCTCTCTTAAATAAGACGTAACGATTGATACGGTTAATCGAAAAACTGTTTTATTCGCAATAATCGTAGCTTTCATTGACGTTTTCAGGATGGAAGAACACCGTTGAAGTTAGATCTGACGTTACAAGAAAAATGCGAAAAACCTCGACAGCCGAGAAAATCACTTGAAAGTGAATACATACCAACGATGAAGGAATTTCCAAAAGCAATGAAACGATTACTTACGAATTGGTTACTCACCTGCAATAATTTAAGTGGAGTATTTTATGTATTAGGTGCTTCTGCTTATATAACGTTTCTTGCGAAGTATCTCGAAGTGCAGTACAGTACTTCGGCAGCTGGCGGTACAGTAATTGCAGGTATTATTATAACCATTATTATTCTTAATAGTATTACCAGTCTTTATTTAGTTTCACAATACAATATTTACAATACAATATAAGATAATAGAAGAGCACCTGGTAGATAGCTTGTAATATAAATATAGTAAAGTAGAACCCCTCTTTTACACTTTTCAAGGAAGCACAAAAAAAAATGGTGTAAATCGCGGGAAAGTGTAAACGGAGGGAAAAACCCTCTGAACGTGTAATAAAATACTGAATATTTACAATCCACTTTTATGAAATATTTAAATATTAAATAATATATATTACATAAAAATACAAATATTCTACTGTTTTTTAAAAAAGTCTAATATGGATGACTGTTTTGCCTTCTTCTGGTGAATTCTTTCAACTTGCTTTTCAAGTTCATACACATGGTCAAAACTATTAACATCTATCAGTAGGCACACTACTATCGCCATCATTGTCATCATCCTCAAAATCACCATCTCTGTCACTTTCTTCCTGAACTGAATTGATCAAACTTTCTACTGACACTGTTTGCACAGTTGCAAGTTCATCGTTCAAATGGAAGAAGTGTTAAACTTCATAATCTATTTTCAACTTCTTCCATGCAGAAATAAGATCACTATTCTTCTTCTTCTTTACTTACCTCTTCCTCATGGGTTTAGAAAAAGCCAGCTTTTCTGAAGCTGTTGTTTATGGTGGATTGACTCACGTCCTTCCATGCATTCGCAATATAATGCAGTGCATTCACAATGCTGACGAGATAAATCTTGTTGCAAGAGAGAACATTGTGAGAGAAAGCAAAAATATCATGAAAAAAATGGCGTTCACAGATCCGTGACGGCTTCAAAAACTGTAAACGGCGGGAAAACTTGAATTTCGCAAGTGTAAAAGCGGGGATAATTTAACATTGTGAACATAGGAAAATTGAAGGGATCGGAAAAAAGTCGGTGTAAATTGCGGGAAAACGTAAAATCCGTGAACGTAAAAGCGGGGTTCTACAATATTAATTATGATGTAAGAAGATACAAAAATATGATTTTTTCCATTAGGACCTGTTTCTCTCGTGGGTATGGTCCTAGGATTTTTACTCTCAGGACTAGTGATCAGTAAATTCAAACCTGGTCCTAGACCACTACTAGCATGGAATGTGCTCGTAGGTGTTTGTTTCGTTGTCGGTCAAATATCCTTCATTTTCCTCGGCTGTTCCGACTCTGGCATCCAAGGGCTCGATTTACAGACTATGCAGTGAGTACGTTTTCTTTTATTCCACACATTCACCCCAAATTTACCCCTATATACGAAACACAAAACGAAACCCAACAATAATTCCCTATTAACCCCTACGAGCCAAAAATATAGGATTACGATTAATATCATTTCACTCCAGCAATTGTTATTTCTTCCAGAATGAATTTAGCGTTCAACTGCAACGCAGGTTGTAATTGCGACACCGTTAAATATTCACCTGTTTGTCATGAGGCATCGAAGACCACTTTCTTCTCTGCTTGCCACGCGGGATGTCGAACGATCATCGATGATAAGGAATTTGGAAACTGCAGTTGTCTTCCATTCAATGATCCAATGAAATTCGAAGATCACATGGGCTATACAGTAAACGGGAAATCAATTTTAGGAGAACAATCAACTCGTCCGAACGATGTTCATGTTCGTTACTTCGACAAAGTTCGAGCCGGACCATGCACGTCTGATTGCAGTCGTCCTTATCTACTTTTCACGATTCTCTCCTGCATCATTCAAACATTAGCGTGCTCCGGAAAAATCGGGAATGTCCTTGTGAATTATCGAAGCGTCGAGAAGAGGGACAAGAGTTTCGCACAGGGTGTAACGTTAATGATAATTTCCTTGTTTGCATTGATACCGGGACCGATTATCTATGGTGCTATTATCGACTCGACTTGCCTCATTTGGGAGGAGTCCTGCGGGACAAGGGGAAATTGCTGGTTCCATCACAGGGAGAATTTTCGATATTTGGTAAACATCACATCGGCGGGTGAGCTTTATTTTTATTGTTAGTTTGTTACTTCTCAAAGAGCAACTTTGTTATTTCTTTTTTTTGTGTACGAGAAACTTGATAATGCGACTTGTGATTAGACTTAAAGGACAATTTTATCAATGTTTCATCTATATGAGTATCGAGTAATAGTGCAAATGGTGAAAGATTAGACTAATACAACATTTGTGATAAAATCTTTAATGTAATTCACTTTTTTTATAATCTACGGTTCTGATAATTCGAATCTAATTCGGTCGTACTTATCACTGATTTAAGAGATTGCTGCGTAGTATCAAAAATGTTATTTTTAATGGAGGCAGACTGAAGTAAGATATTATTTTAATATCTATAAAAATTGAAAACTAAATGGTAGTTGTCTTGACGTTTGGTAAATCTGGCCGTGCAATGACTCAAAATTAAATCCTGAAATCAAAAGTTCTCACTGATTTACAATATCTCGTATAAGCGAAAGTCATATTATTAATATAGACATAATGAGACCATTCCGCGACCGGCTAATATTTTCAATTTAATCCCTTTTCTTATAATAACGTATGGCACACGTGACGCGGTAAATTGAAATAGAAAACTTTTAAGATTTCCAAAAATTATTAAATTAAAAAAATCAGTAGGTCAGGAGAGGTTGAAATTAGTTCTATGCTATTAATGTTGCATTAATTTATATTGGCTTTTCGGAAATCAGTGATAGATTATTATTCCAACAAATTAATTCTGAGTTATTACGCGTTCAGCCATAAAAGAAATCGTAACGCAAGAGGTTAACAGTTTACAATTTTCTATTCCATTTTCCGCACCATGAGTGCTACACGTTGTTGCAGGTTAAGGGGTTAGCAATTACCTTCAAGGATGACAAGTTAGACACTTTATTTTATTTTCTGTTTGAAAATTGAAAATCTTTTTCAGGATTCTCCGTAATAGGAGTGCTGTTCGATGCCGCGGTTTGCTATCTCGGTAAAAACTTGGATCTCTATGGTGCCGAAGAGACAGACAGACGTCGTGAGTTTATTAAGGACGAACCGGTACAGTTGGTGGCCGATGATGAGAAGAAGAAAGAAGTCAATGGAAATGTGAATCAGAGGATAGAGCACAGCCGTTTGTAGCTGTTGACTAATTAATTAAGTAACTTGAAATTTAGGGATTTTTAATTATAGACGAAACCATGGTTCAAATTGAATTGATAGGTACCTGAATCCTGGAATCTTCAATGGCCAGTGTGGAATGCAAAAAGTATTTCGAAGATTCCTTTTTGCTGAATTTTAAATATATCGAACAATATTACTAACATTACATTCCGTATACTCAAGACGACGTTTATTTTTTTAGTTGAAAAAAAAAATGAGAAAGAAACTATCAACGTGAAATTGTAGAATCTTTGAGCAACGTCCTTCCGTGTACGTTGCAGGCTGTCGAGACACGTGCACGATTGTACAGTGTCGTTTCTATTTGTAAATAAAATATGGAAGTTTTTATTAAATCCAGTTACGGTGTGATTTATCTTGTAACCATCGAATGGTAACCATTGACACGAAGCAGAAATTCCGAAGACTTCTTGAAATCCGAATGGCGAAAGGTCTACATTGGCGAATCTTTTGCGCTTCCACCCCTAAATCCATAATAAACAGACCATAATACTTCGAAGGACAAGACTGTCCGACCTTGCTGTATAAAAAGGGACGACTATTTTTGCCCGTGTTTTTCCATTCTACAATAATTATTCAATGATCGACCTCTTTTCTTATTATACGAACAATCTGCGTACACATTAACAAACAAATCATCCTCGTAATCGACAATTGGCATCAAGTAAAAAAATCTTTGCATCATGTTTTTCAACATTAATTTCTATATATCACGGCCACTACATTCTACTTTGAAATGTATCGAATGAAAAATTGGACCTCGACGATCTGCACCCCCTTCTCAATTTTACAAAGCAGGATCACTTTGATAAATTTCCTATATGGCAAAATTCTCTATATGACTCAATTTTATATGGCAAAAAAAAAATATAATATTACTATTCGTTCGAATTTAAAAACAATATTAACAATACCATCTCTTGGTATCGACAGAAAAATAATCAACTCTAAAACAACCTCTACCCGATACAAGACGACGTCCTACCCTCGAAGACATCCGATACACCCCCGATTCTGTTAAATCCCCCGCAAATAGACCGTAATGCACAGAGGAGAAAGAAAGAAAGGGTTTTTCCCGTTGCCTCGAGAAAAAGTATACTTAAATCAGCCGATCGTCCGTTCTGGTTGGTTCGACGTGAATCCGTGGGGGTGGGAAAGCCCGGGAAAGGGGGTAAGGTCTTAAGGCTTGTTTTCAGGCCTCCATCCCGAATTCTGGGGGTCGTCACCGTTGCGGAGACCTCCGGCAGCGAAGGGATTACAAACCCGCGAGCCCGAAAGTAAAAAGGGAGTTTTTGTTTGAGAGCCTTTTAATTTTTAAGCCCACCCAGCCGAGAGAGGAGGCCCCGCCGCGTAATGAATTCCACGACGTCCTCGTGACGTCAGGACGTCTCTATCGATCGTATCCTTAGACTCGCTCCTGGAGGATGCGCTTTGGCATTACCGGGAGGATTAAGTGCCCTGCCTTATTCCTCCGTAAATAAAGAAAAATCACGGTTGCGCTGGTGCCATCGTCGCTCCTCTATTTCACCCTGAGAGGATAGCTTCTGCGATGCTAGTGGGAGAGAGCTCAATTTCTTGCTCGAGTATTCTCCTACATTGTACACGTATATATCGAGGAAAGAGACAATTGCCGGGCCTGCAGACAATTTAAATTCGTGAAAGGAAATGACAAAATTAAGAGGTGGATAGAAAGAGAGAGAGACAGAGAGAAAAAGAAAGATACAGCGGTCTGGTAAAAAAGTATAATGCTATATGTACAAGCAAATATATAATATATTATCTATTTACATGTTTTATGACCAACAGGAATAAAGCCTGCTCTGTTTTATATAACTTCATTTCTTATCTGTATGAATTATTGCTTAAAAAGCAACTTCAAATATTTATAAGAGAAAGAAGGTGTAGGGATATTGAAAATTATTTAAGTTACAGGACTCTAAATTGCAATCGATGAAATAAGTGTTCTTCTAATTTGGAATTTTAGTATTAAATATTTAATGTTATGAGTTTGTTCTTAGCTGAAGTAATTGGTGTATATTGGATGGGTTTTTTTGGGGAATCGTAAGAATTCATAGACATAGAAAAGACGCAAGTGTGTCTCATAACAGCACAGGTCAGCTTCGTGTCGGGAAGTTTTGCAGTTGTGTGTACACGTCGCATTGTGCATGACCCTGACCCATCTTTCATATAGACCTCATCAACGTCTTCTAAATCGAGGTACAGTCTAATCTAGAGTAACGTCGACGAAACGAGTCGGGAAAGGACGGAGCTAGGCGTTGCAGACGACCGGAAGCGACCGGTTCACCCTCGTTTTTACCACCTCAGTATATTCGTTCCCATTTGTACGTCGATCATCTCTGTTTTTCGTTGTAAATAAATTGAGCTATTTTGGACACTATATTTTTCAAATACAAACTGTCTGAGATATTGTTATTGTAACGACACAGACCTGAAGAAACAATGAATATCGATACTCTGATAACGGGATAAACGAACGGATACATTGGTAGAACTTTACAATCTTTTAAATATATATGAAATATTTATTTACACCAAAGGAAACATAATACACTTGAAAATATAAATGTTAAAGAAATTTGTGCTACATGTAATTCGAGCTACAAAAGTTTCTTCAATGATCACAGGAAATAAGATATTAAATATATTTAATTCAGCAACAGTTTAATTCATAACATCTTATTTCTCATTCAGATGAGACTAATTCATTGTATAAACATTTGAAATATTCGTTTAAATAATATCTGTTTGTGTGTTGTATTTGTTGGCAGAACGAAAATAGTATTGACATGCAAGGTAGAAAATAAAACAGACCCATTGAGTTTCACGATGTTCCTTAAATTACCGCGTACAACGTCGCATGTGATACTCGAAGAGAAGAATCTTAGCTCGGAAGAAACTCTTGAATTACACATACAGAATTGCATTCAACACGAATCCAAGGACTTACAATGTAATGCTTTGCAAATGAAAATGAAGAACACGAACATGTTATTATGGATTCTCGTATGCAAAATTGATCATAGAGTCCGAAAAAACAAAGATACAAAGCTTCGAACGTGTACTATGTTGGAAAGAAGAAAATCGAAGAATATATGCAAGAAGAGAATCTCATTTGTATCGAAATTCTCAAAATCAGCGACATTTTGCATGGATGAAAGAACACCATGAATAAAAGGCCATTCGCCCTCGAGAAAAACGGCGATTAGGCATTAACTGTGAGTAATAATAATGATTCTAATGTACTTCGTCCGGCCTTGCTTCTTCTATTCTGCGAATGCTGCGTAATTTAGCGTTACAAGTGGGTTGTAGCGTTCAGCGCGCCTAACGAAATTTGTCAACCTATTAGTGTGACTCTCTGGACCCTTATCTCTAATTTACCGGAAGACTCATCTAGTACGGGTGACTTTGTTACAGAGCGAACGCAGAATGATCAGCGCAATTTTTTGCAAACACCTTAACACGTTGGGAGCAAATTTCAAACAAACCTTTAAATGATCTTACAATTAGTAACTTCTTCACTAAGGATGATTCTGTGTTTTGCCAATTTTTGTCTTTGGCTTGAATAACTGCATCACATTGCGATTAAACGTCAGTCAGTGTTCGTTGGGTACAAATATTAGGTGTTGTCGAGATATTGTATCCCGCTAGATTTTAACATTATGAGATTGTTACTATTGTAGTGTTCGTTTTTTTGACAATTCTTTAATAATTCTAACATAGAAATAAACTATAATACGACATACAGATCCTAATATTGCATATATAATAATCAGCAAGGTGTTAAAAAATAGGATTGGATTGACATTGCTGTATCTAAAATTGAATAATGCAAAATTAATATCTTCAGGTAGCCTTCTTAAAACATGGCATCCTGTAACAGTTTCTCTATCACGATAAGAGAATTGCGAAAACCTTTGTACAACGTTATATATCTACAGTACTGAGCAACATGATTTTTGTTTAATATATTAAAAACCTGATTTACCTTAACACGTTGAACGCCACCGGTATTTCGCTAACTTCATCATTTTTATTGAAGTGACATTTTTTAAAATAAAATCACATCTTTACAAAGCAGAAACTTTAAAGACACTGATAGATAAATATTCGGCGGTCCTTTATCCTTTTAATGCCAATATTTAAATATTAAATATTTTAGAAAATTCATAAATAATGCAATTTGGCAGTCCACGTGTTAAAATAATGACGGCAAGGAATATATATGAAAATATATAAGTAAATTATAATTTACTCATTGTCAGTTATAACTTATTTCGACGTTACAGCAGAAAATGTCATGTGAATTTTACGCGCCATCCGCGGCAAGACTTGCCACCTCCGAGATATGAAATTTTAAAAAATGTATGTTTTTTATTAAGTTTTCGGAAAGTAACTCCTTTTTTTGTACTGACAGTGAGACTCATATAACGCAGTTTCACACAGCACGGCATTAATTAAATATTAATCCATTTACCATGTTGCAAGGGGGTTACCTGTATTTAAATCCTCCAACTGGTACTTCAATTGAAGTAAATCAGAGTATATTCGACTCCTTAAATATTTAAAATTATTGTAACACATTTACAAGCACATTGATCGCACGATAGTTACCCAGAAAAGATTTGTTTACAAATGCAATTTAATATAGAAGAAAAATCTCGATTATCGAAATCGTCGTAAGTGAAAATCGAGCATCGGTTTACATTTTTCGAGATTGCACTTTCCTGCAAATAACGCGCGAAGAGGTTACACCGATACAATTAAAAGTCGAAGTGGCTGGCGATTGTACTATTTGTCCTACCGATGAGAGAACTCGGTAGGTTTTACCTGTACGGTACGCTTTGCAAATAATCGAGCGTCTCTCAATGTTAGCCGAGTAAACAGAAGTGTACGGCGAACTAGTTCGTAAATCAAGATGGATTTTGGATTTTTCTCCTCCCGTTAACGAAGACGCCTGACGAATTTTATGCATGGCCATATTCGTCTACGTGTCGTAAATCTGACGGATATGCGGAAACTTCATCAAGTGCAAGGAACTTCCTAGGCGAAGGTTAAACCGTCATTCATTTAATTTACAGTCACTTTCATTGACTAATTAAATTTGTATTATTTCATATTAATTTTAAATTTTGCTTAAAAAAAGTACCGTAATGTGAAAAAAAGTAGAGTAATAAGAATTTGTAAAGTAATAATGTAAAAAATGATAGTTTTATTGTATAGTTTGTGAGAATGAAATTTATTCAGCTAGAACTCTTTTCCTCTTCGAATTCATTGAAAGATTGTCATTGTTTTACGAATTTATGATTTCTCGTGTGCTTGATCAGTGGTAGACAGAGGGATTGAAAAATTTCGCTCGAGAAGCGACAGAACGAGATTGGAAATTAAATTACAGCTGTCTTATCTTAGATGTAAATTTTCGTTTGTCGCGTTCTGTTTGCCAACAGACAAACATTGTGATGGTGGCATTTGTTGCAAATCATGCTTGGAAATTATTAGTAGTATTTGAATGCTCCGTGTATGTTTTTTTCAAAAGTCATCGTTATTGGTTCAAAAAAAGAAGATACACGTGCGACGGCGATTAAAAAATGTGGGAAAATCCGATGGAAATGATTCCGTGACAGTGGAATTGGAAGGACGTTTCCCCTTTCATTTTCCTGGTTTGATTAGAACACGTGGAGGAAAGGTGCATTGCTGCAGACGCAATGCGGGGGCGCATAATAATAGCAGTTAATTATAACAGTGACTATAAAGTCAACCTTGATAAGGTGATCTTAATCAATTTCAAAATGTCTTCTTTTTTTCCATTCACATCAAGGTGACCTAATGCTGTTTGTTTAAGTCAAACACCGATTATTCTCGGCAAATTCAGTATATTAAAAAAGTATTCTTATATTATAACGTGTATATTCAGATAGAAGACAACATAAAGTGGAGATAATTTCATTTTTAACAAAAAGACAATCTTGTTAAGAAACTTTTGCAAATTTCTTTCGTTAGAATTCTCTACAAAATAGTCAACTACTAACATAAATATATCTCATAAAAATTAGAGTATAAATCGCCCAATTTAAAATTTTTTACACTCTACTATATGTCTCTTGGCATGAATATCCTACCAAAATTCAAAATCACTACATGATCGCCCAATTTGAAATTTTTTACACTCTCCTACATGTTTCTTGGCATGAATATTTTACAAAAATTCAAAATTATAACGTGAGCGCTCAATTAAAAATTTTACACACTCTACTACATGTCTTCTGGCATGAATATTTTACAAAAATTCAAAATCACAACATGATCGCCCAATTTGAAATTTTTCACACTCTACTACATGTCTCCTGACATGAATATTTTACAAAAAGTCCAAATTATAAGATGATCATCAGATTTGAAATTTTTCACACCCTCCTGCATGTCTCCTGGCACAAATATTTTGCAAAAATTCAACAGTATAATATAATTGATATCAAAAGTCCCTCAATACTTTTTACAGTTCGTATTTAAATTTGTCACTGATTCTCCCCCTTAAGAAGACTGCTTTTTTAAAGAGTACCGTCAAAAGAGTAATCTCTATTCTCCGCAGGAAAAAAATGAAAAGTTGCAAAAAGACATTGACGTCTTGGCGAAAAATGCAACCGATCACGCCATCATTGAACGGCATAACAAGGCAGCCACGAGTCGCTTACGCAGGCCGATCTGTTCTTCGGTCGAAAATTAAATTCCAGCAATTAACCACGTGCTATTAGCGGTATGGCTGTTTGGTGTGTGCCATTAGCAATGCGCGGGAATAGACGGAAGAGTTTACCAGGCGTGTTGGTGTGCGAGTGTGTGTACATCACGTCGGCTCTATTAAATCATAATGGGTTCACAATGTGAGCCTCTGCTCCGGGAGGCTGACTAGAAACGAGCTTAGACACCATATCCAAAGCCGAGACCACGGTTTATCTCGTTGCGAACTTGTATTTTTCGACCGTTTCCACATTAAGGTGTCTTCTTCTTCCTCAAGTAGAATATCCTCTTAAAACCAGCCCTCGCTGTCTTTCATTCCTATTATCATTGCAAATGTTTCTTCAATAACGACTCGAATAATGATGGATTAAAGTACAATTTAACATGTATTAAAACGTTCAATTTACAAATATAACTACACATCGAATGCATCTTTTCATAATCCTCGATTATAAATTCATTAAAAGCCACACCCCTAAAGATACGACAGCTCAATGACTACTAAATTTTTGGTAACTAAAAATCACGATGAACTCAATGTTACACATTTAGAGTCAACAGCTTCCTCGGTTGGTGTTACTTTAAATCTGTCCGAACAAACAGAGAAAATCGGAGGCGTTAGTAAACATTCGGAAAAATAGGCCGATAAACATTTCGCAGTCTGTGTAAACGATTGTAAGCAACCCGAATTACTCGACTCACCGTCTGAGCTCTCTTTTAGCGATTGTCTTGCTCGCTTTTTTTACTCTTGTTATTCCTTTTCTCGATAAACAATCCCTACTCCATCGGATGTACTATCGGTATTTCTCCAGGTACGGATTATCAAACGGAGTACGTGAATCGTAAAGAACGAAGTCGAAGAAGGAAAACGAACAGAGTGCTCCTGTGGAACGGCGAGAGACAGGGGAAGAAAAGATAGAGATAAAGAAGTTCAGCAGTGGGAGCAAGGTAAAGAGCAAGGAGGGAGATGATCGGTGCGAAAGAGACAGAGATGAAAAGGGAAGAGGACGTCCAGTGATCGTGAGAGAGGCAGAAAATGTGCTCACTTGATAACAGCAACGCGGACCGCGGTACCATAGGTACACCGCGGTTCTCCACGACGTGGTCCTCTCTCATCTGATTCTTCAGGAACGAAAGTGGGGATCCGCAGGAGACTTCGAAGACGATCCGATCACTCTCGCGTTTAAGAGATGTCTCAGTTCGAAAAGAATATTGCTCGTTTTCGGACGCGAAATCACCATTTAACGGGAAACGGTGGCGCGTCTTTGGAACGAGTTCGCATTGGTGAATCGCGAAGATCGGATAGCCCGGTGAACTCTTTGGAATCGTGATTATTTATCATTTATTTCCCGTTCGTAATATTGGTCCGATTCCTTATTACGGTAGGTGTGATTACGTGATTTTTCTTCTTTTATTTATTTTTTTTTAACATTAGTTACAATTCAAATGTTAGATACGACAATGATTTTAATTAAACACCAATTTTCGTATTTGATACCCCTCTGATTAACACTCAAAACTAACATATTCTACAAAACAATGGTAATTTACATCACCATTAAAAATACAATATTCTGTATTTTCCACTGAATAGAAAAATCGAGATTTATTGACTTCAACCTAACAATCATATCTCGTCCAGACTTGAAATGAAAATAAAAAGAAATCGGTCAATGATCCACAAGATCATTCTTATGTAGTCAAACGCTTTAGTCCCATTTTACTGTCTTTCAAAGTTTCTACGAATTCAAATATTACGTACCCCCGGTTCCCTACCCCGCAGGCCAGATTTTTCATAGTTCATTTCCATGTCGTGTTTCAACACGTGGCGCAATTTTATAAGCTCCCACCACAGAATTTTAGAGCGTGCCCCGTATTGATGCTTCCCGCGTTCTCCAAATAATCCATCATCATCGCCTTGGATTTTGTTCGCCGTAGACGGAAACAACCCGGGAGACGAGCGATCGACTTCAATCACGCACCATCGAAACATGGAGAACACGTGACCACAGAAAACGTGAACGGAAGTCGTGAGTGCGGTAGAAACGCGAAAGAGATCTCTCGTCGAAGGGAAAGAAAAGCGATGCCAAGGGCCGCGAGAACAAGGGCGGAGATACATCGAAAACGTGGTGCTATCAGTGATTGAGGTCAGACGGATCTCGTAGCTGCGGAGAATTTGGTGTTGAACGTTAAAGCAGTCCAAGGCGCCGTTGAAGAAGATGAAGAACAACACGAAGAATAACGTGAGTAATCATGAGAAGAACGGCCCGGAGAGTTTGAAGCTCCTTAAAGTGCCGTCGACACCCCCGACTACCCCTACGACACCGACGACGCCGGGTTCAAGAGGGTTGGAGGAAGTCTTCAAGGAATTACCTATCACCGACGACACCTCCTGCGGCATTTGGTGCATACGCGGTCCAAATTTGCAACGGTTCGCGAATAAGAAGGCTTACGTCTTTCTATATGGTGTATTGGGTTGCATATTCTCGGCGAGTTATGCCTATTTCAATGGCACCATCACCACAATCGAGAAAAGATTCAAGATTCCCTCAAAAACGACAGGTTAGTGTTATAATTAAATTCAGACCTGGAATCTACGTTGATTTCGAGAAGACTAGTGTGAAAAGTAGACTGAAGAATTGTGCGGTAAAATAGATAGATAAAAAAAGGAAGTAGACATTCGCAGTTGTCCAAAATTCTTCTATCTTTGATATCGCGTTAATGTCAACATATTTTTTCGTTTAATTCAAGCTAACATTTGACGTAATTGAATCGTGTTCATTCGATTTTTCCTCGTATCGAGAATTAATCGTACTATTTAACGTGTGCCGTTCTTTCGCAGGTCTTATCACGGTAGGTAACGATATCTCGCAGCTATTCGTATCGGTCGTCCTGTCTTATTACGCAGGAAGGGGTCACAGGCCTCGATGGATCGCCTTCGGCATTTATACCGTAAGTTTTCGCGCTTAAAGAGACTCCTAACCCAGACCTAACCCAGACTCCATTTCTTACCCCTGACATTTTGAATTATCATCGATATTTTCGAGCCATTTTTTCTCTCTCCTACCCTTCGACTGCTCTTAATCGATCATTCGAAGATCGAAGAAGATACGGAGAAAAGTATCAGCTGTCGGCACACGCCCCGAAGAACGAGCAAGGAGACGTCATAACTCACCGGTTGGTCGGTTCTTAATTAAATTAGGAAGCGTTGAAATCGTAGCTCTACACTCATTCACGCCTCATACCGTACTCTCGCCACCTTATGCTTAGCTAAGCGCTCCATTCATTCAACAGTGAAAAGGCGCATGTGTTGTGCTAGTACAACACACGCTCATGTTTTTCACGCGATTGTGAGGAAGACAATCGATGGGATTGGGATTAGCCATACAGGCAGTTAATTAATATGATTAGACTAGATAAGGCATGGTTAAAGTTCTGCTCTTCATCAAGTAAAGCAATCTTTTTGAGTTTTGGTTTGTTTGCATTCAGACTTCGGTATACAAATATAAAGTAGGAATTTCGAGCACGATGACGCGGTGAATTTGAATTTTATGGTATAAGTTCATCCGTGGAATTTTTAAGGATTCTGTTATCTAGGATATGAAATTTTGTGTATCATGAATTGAGAATCGAGACTAGTTAACAATAATTTTAAAGATATCTTTCAAGTCTATACTTTTTGTTTTGGGGACAATATTAGGGAAAATTCTAATTTTTACTAATATTTGAGAAGTATTACAAAATTAATTTCGAGGAATGGTAGAATTTCACACTAGAAGTAGACCTCTTGTTAAATTATTTAGTGCATTTAAAGATACAAAATAAGTATTAGGGGGACCGGAATGTAACGTCGTTTCTTCAGATATTTTGCTCAACAATCAATTAATTTTTATCGATCCGACATTGAAAATTTGCAAACTAAGTGGAAGAAGGTTATTGTTAACGAGGTCATGACATCGTTCTTTAAGAACCAAAACTTCCTACTTTATTTGTTTCGATTTACTGTAAAAAACGACATTACTTTCCGGCCCCCCTAATAATTTCGAAAAAGAAAAATGAAAAGGATGATTAGTTAAATAATTTAAATTTTATAAGATAAAAGTGAAATATGTAATGTATGGCTCCCCTATAATTTTGGGAAAATCTTGGAAAAAATAGTGTACTTGTTACTTTGGTCGCATTGGCAGTTTTACTATTAATATTGATAGAGTCGCTGAAGAAACATCTGATTTTTCAAATTCATGGATATTATAGTGAATAATTACAGGTGGTTTATCTCGCGCAAGACAGTTGAATGCTCGATGAATTATTGTCGGAGTAATAGTCTGAGATAGCGTCGTGGTAAAAATTACTTCCAGGCAAACGTGTCTAATGTTCGTTACAATCTTGGACGTATAGGTATCGAGAAATGCAAGGCTTTTTCCAACAGAGATTTTTGTTTATTCAGGTGAATGTAAATATCTGGAAATGTAGCTTTACTATCAGCACGATATCATTCACGTAACATAGTAAATAGTGATTATTAAAAGATTAATAATGGCTTCTCATGTATACTTGTAATGTCGGGAATTTATCGTGTCTACATTTTCCATCCACTATCTACGAATTGTGTCTTTCGAAGATCACCAACGATTCTCATGCTTTCCTTCGAACTCGCAATTCTTTGCGTCTCACAAAATTAATTGTCAATTTTGTCCCATGATTTTGCACATTTTTATATCTTCGAACAAAGAAGCATACGTCACATATTTACTAATTATTAAACGAATTACTGATATCATGTTACACGGTGCATCTCATTGCGAAACGTCCTTCAAACTGAATTTGTGTTTGCAAACCAAACACAAGATATGATCTGAAATGGAAACAAATTTTTGAAAAATAATGATCAATCTAGTTCTATGACCTTTTTATTCTGAATTTTTCTGAAAACTCTCTCTTGAATCTTTCAATTGATATTAAAAAGACCATATAAAAATAAAGTAAGCTTAACGTGCGCTCTAACCTGAGATCTATTAATCCACGTCAAAATATTTAACACTACATGGAAACCGTTAATTTGACGGATTCTCAATTTTTTTTAAACGATTTGCAAATTTGTAGGGACGCAGTGCAGTAGATATTTTATACGTACTTGATAATACATAAATTACTTAACTGTTCATCTAATTTTTGAGTTGATCCCTCTTTTTTAAAGTACTTATTTAATATATTGAAGTATAACAGATTTATCTCCCGTAACTCTAGTGTTAACGACGGAATGCTGAAAAAATTACTCAAACATCCCTGTTTGTTCCTCAGGTTGTTCTCTTCTGTTGTCTAACAATGTTGCCGCATTTCTTGTACGGCCCGGGAGAAGACGCTCTATTGCTGACAAAAGAACACGGTGCGAAACCGCAAGCAACAACAAATACAAGTTACGTGCCCAACAAATACCGAAAGTTCCTCTGTCTCGGCAAAGAATCCCATGGGAGTAATTGCGAGGACGCGGATGGAAATTTCGCGCCTCAAGTACTGCTTTTCATAGCACAGTTGGTCTCAGGTGTCGGTGGATCGCTTTATTACACGTTAGGAGTGTCTTACATGGATGATAATATTCAAAAATCGAAGACACCCGCTTTAATCAGTTTTTCATACTTCTTGAGAATGCTGGGACCTGCCATTGGTTATGGATTAGCGTCGTTTGCTCTTAAGTTTTATATCAGCCCAACTTTAACACCTACAATCACGACGCAAGATCCAAGGTATAAAATGGAATCTTATAAAAAAAGTAATGATCATTTATAACCCATTCCTGTAGAAGTTACATTTCAATCTTACGCTCGACGATTTCATTTTAACATTTATATAATTCTTTGAAAGCATTGAAGTACTATAAACGAAATATTAGGTGTACAAATTAATTCTCGGCCCCCAGATTTCATCGACCACAAAACCTATTCCGATTAGAATTTTTCCAAATTTGAATAGTCATTCTAAAGCGCCATTTGTTAGCTTTAAAATAAGATATATCGCATGACTCTACTCCAGACATAACGTGAAAAATCATGTGTAGAAGCGGTGTCGTTCGATAAGCAACATTTAAGGCACTGTCTTCTTTTCGCGTTTCAACTAAAAAAAAAGAAACGCTATATCGTGCAGCACTTGTAAAAAATGGTTTCAACAGTTTCGAATATTCTCCAGACTTAGCCCCTTCAAATAACCACCTATTTCGATCCCTACAACACCACCTAACTGATTTTCAATTCAAGTAAGTTGAACATGTCTATAAATGCCTCAATGATTTCATTGATCTGAACCACTATCATTTTTCCGATCTGGAATCCGACAATTACCAGAGAGATGGCAAAAACGTATAGAAAATGAAGAAGATTATGTTTAATATTGAATTTATATCAACATTGTTATAAATAAATGTCAAAATTAGTCAAAAAAGGCCGAGAATTAATTTGTACACCTAATAATTATCATAGTCAATTGAGAATTACTTAGAATCTGTGTAAAGTATTTAGTAGCATTATCTAGATTTGTATTCAAAAAGCTACGGTCAACACGACTCGGATTATTGGTATCCAAACTCCGAACGTGTTTCGCGGAATCCCCTCTAAGCCGCTTAATTAATTAAGCGCACGGACTAATCCACCTAAATGTGAACAGGTGGTTAGGAGCTTGGTGGCTTGGTTGGATCATCCTGGCGTTTCTCCTCTTCATTTTCGCAAGTGTTATCGCCCTCTTCCCCAAGACGTTACCTAGAGCAGCTGCCCGAAAGGTGTTAGCCTTCGAGCGAAACAAATCAGCGACCACCATTAAAGAAGATCAAGAACCAGAATTACCAGCATCAATTTCCGATATGCTGAGAACTTTTAAACGATTGCTTACCAATACCACCTTAATGTGCAACAATCTTGCGACAGTTTTTTATTTTATGGGATACATGCCATATTGGATCTTCATGCCGAAGTATATCGAGACCCAATACAAACAATCAGCATCGGTTTCGTCATTGATTACTGGCACAGTTGGTTTGGTCTTCAGTGCTTTCGGAATACTTCTCTCAGGGTTGATAATTTCGAAGTACAAACCTAAAGCACGATACTTGGCAGCTTGGAACGTTATGGTTGGTGCTATATCGGTTATGGGAATGATATCTTACGCTTTTCTGGGATGTTCAGCTAATGACAATCAAATCGCTGTGCAACCGGATGGAGCTTTGAAGACTCAACTTCCGTGTAACGAAGAGTGTGCTTGCGATTACGTGACTTACAATCCAGTCTGCTCGGAGTATGGACAAACTTTCATTTCAGCTTGCCATGCTGGGTGTCGTAGTATGAAGGTTCGATTTGATTTTAACGTTATCTTATGGTTTTCATTGATAGTACTTATATTAGGTGTACCGAAAAGTAAACAAAATTTTTTCTTGCTGGCGAGAAACATTTATTTATTAAAGAAATGTTAAATACTAATAAGCAAAATAATTTCCATCATTTTCTAACACTTTTTGCCAGCGTAATGTTATTTGTTCGATTTCCTTTTTAAAATTGTCCTTCGATATTTTGTTGAAAAACGTTTCCAATTACGTGTTCACTTATCCAGTTTTCATTACATTCCGGTACCCCTAATATTAAGTTCTTTTTATTTATAATATTTTTTATTAATGTCTTATCGAAAGTTTGCTGGAATTATGGAATAATCAATCCCTTGCCATACAATAATGATACTTGTGTCGCAGAAAATATGAAAAAAGTACTTGAGGTTGAGAGAAATGAAAAAAGAAACCGTGGGGTGAAGGGGTTAATCTGTCGAATTTCAAGGGATAGTTAATCATTAAAAAGATAGGAATGGAATTTGACAATTGTTTATTTAATAATTTCAGATTCGCGATAATGGTAGCAAAATGTACACGGAATGCAGCTGCGTGAAACCGAAGTTCGCACGTTCTTTAGAACATTTGTTCAGTAGCAACATGTCGATCTACACGACGGAACTTCCTTTCGGGACGAACCCGCCTGACTCGTTGCCAACTTTGGGCACAGCCACACCGGGGGCCTGTCCTGTCGATTGTATGCACAAGTTCTATGTCTTTCTGGCGGTAGTTTGTCTCCTCAAGTTCAGCGGCGCCACCGGAAGGGCGTCCAACTTTTTGGTCTCCGTCAGATGCGTCGACGAGAAAGATAAGACGGTTGCAATGGGCTTTGGATTGATGATTATGAGCCTGTTCGCGTTCATACCCTCACCAATTCTATTTGGATTCATTTTGGGTAAAGAGATTTTTTTTCAACTTGATACTCATATTGAAATCAATGTAGAAATAATCTAATTTTTGAATGAAACGTATTACTTCCTGGTAGAATTACTACCACAGTTTAAATTGATAAAGGAATTATAATAATATAATTGACACATCGAAGTTAATTTTTTCTATGCGTAATCTCGTTTAGGTATACGTTCCTTGCAGTTATTTTTAATCCACAAAAGAAATTGAAAAACAGCAGCGTTAATACTAGAACTACCAAGCAAGTCAAAATGACTTCTTCTTAATTTTTGTCAAATATTCTCCAGGCTTACAGGAGAATCATAGATCAAACATTTTACATTAATTTTATGAAATACAAATTATGACGTTGGTCATCTTTTCCATCTCTTATATTTCTCTTTTTCCAAAGCACTTATTTAATATATTGAAATATAATAAATTAAACTCCGGTAGTTTTAGCGTTAAGATTACAATAGCTACTTAACCTCTGAGGTGCACAATGTAAGTGCTATTAATTAATACTTGTTTTCTCCACAGACAAAACTTGTCTCGTATGGGGTAAAACATGTTCAGGTACAGGAAACTGTTGGCTCTATAACGGCGAGACATTAAGATACTTGCTGAACTTCACTGCAGCCAGTGAGTATTTATTAAAAAAACCTAAATGTAACTGCATCGACGAGAATGTTTTCTGAAACTTTTCTATCACAGACAATTAAAAAACAGTTATTAACAAATTCAAATATTTTTAGGTTTCGTAACAGTCGGTACACTATTCGACGTGGGTGTCTGGTATTACGTGAAAGATGTGAAGATCTTCGACGAGGAAATAGAGTTGAAAGACATAGCCGAGGAACCCGGTGAAACGCATTGAGATCGAAATGATGGATGATCCAATGACGATCGTTTCATTCCGAGGTAAGATGAAGGGACGATTTCGAGGCTGGACGACAATGAAAAAGATGAAGAAAGGAAAACAAGAAAGACGGCCGACCGAATAAAGACTTTCCAAGTACCTTAAGCATTCCCTTAGATATTTAAAACTCGTAGTACCTTAGATTGAAGTTATACTAGTTCGAGGGAGACTCAAGAAGGTGGAGCTGAATTTTTTACTGTCTTCGATTCATTCGTCAACCAATGATTGCCGTTCATCGTTTACGAGAATCCCGAGGGTCTTCTTCCGACAAAATCCGAGTGCAAGATCGAAAGCGAGGGATTACGAGTGTAGTTTGTGATATGATGTATTGTGATCGAACGTAATGAATCGTGTATATTGAGTGTAATACGAAGAGAAGACTTGTATTGACTGGTAAAAATAGTTTTCGGAATTGAAGAAACAGAACTCGTTGCGCAGGCTAATCGCGAGAATAAAAAAGAAAGACTCCTTCCGTTCGATTTAAGAAATTAGCGATCGTTCGATGACGAACGGGACTTCGTTGTGTGCTTCTAATTCCGATGAACTCCATTTCCTTTGATCCTCATTTTAGGTACATTACGTGAAAGGATGAAAGTGAGATGATAAGAGTAATAAAGCGTTACATAAAATATGCGAGTAACGAAGGAATGAAAGAAACAGCACAGAATTACGATATAATAAACTTTAATCAATAAATATAAAAAAGAAAACGATTACAATGGACGCCATGTTATACAGTGCTCTTATTTTGTACAAAATGAAATATCTGAAAAGCCGAAGGCCCAAGTCGACGAGATAGCTGCGATTATCTTTTCCATTCCGAGATCGACACCTTTCCTTTCCGGCAATTCACGCTTATCGAGTTTGATATCTTCTAACATCGTCTGACCACGTTATCAATTAGTCATTCAGATAATTAGCAAAATTAATAATTTACAAATCCGTGTGCAACGTCCCTTTACTACCTTTATGAGAACCTTTAGAGTTGTTGCTTCCTCTCGAATCAGACCGAGCATCCGGTACTCTATCTTCCTGCGAGCTACCAAATCCTGAAGATGATTGTCCACGAGAAGAAGGTCGTTTTGGTACCATGGCTACTAAAGGAATTCCCGAAACCATCTTGCTATCCGTTCTAATCCCACTTTCCTCCGATGACTTCACCGAAGCTACATCTTCATCTCCTTCTTGATGAGCGTTTTTTTCATACCGATTAATAAGCGATTTAACGTCCTTCAGAAAACGCGAATCGGGAGCTGCTGAATCATGAGGTCCTGGTGGATCTATTACCGGTATACCGACTTCATTAAAGTCTCCCTTCTTGGGCAGATTGTCGTGTCTATTCTTTGAAAACTCGAAACTGTTGGTTTTAGAGGAACCGTCGAGAAAGCCATTTTGATTTCTGAGTCTTGGATCTCTGGTTAGCCGTGGATCCTCGTAATCATCAGGATTTGGGAATTGTCGTTTGGGTAATGAACTTCTCGTCGAGGATCCTTGATCGCTCGAAGCGGTGTAAGGAGCATCGTAATCCTTACTGACGATGCGTTTCCTGGATCTTGGTTCGATGCTGCTGAGGTCACTTTCCACGTCGGAATCGAGTTCCAGGGGTCTGTAGGCTATTCTTGGACTGGAGTTTTTCGTGCCGTCGTCGTCGCTGGAACTTAATTCATCCTCGGAGTCTAAGTTTCGTATATTTGGCTGTCGCAATTGTATGGTCTCGTCGGGCGATGGTTTTGGATCTGTTCGACGATCTCCTGGACCTACTGGACCGTATTTTAAGGGAGCTCCGCGGTTTTGTTTCTGTTCTTCTTCTTTTGGAGGTGCTTCCTCTTGGACTGTTGTGGTAGTTACTGCTTGAGGTTGGGGATTATTGACTTCTACTTGTGTCTCTTGGTTGTCTGCAAATGAAGTGGTGGTTATTGTGATAGAAAAAATATGTAAATTTTAAGAGGTAGTGTTATGTCCTTTAGAGAATGCTTGGATGCATGCAAAATTATGAAATGGATGATGACGTGTAATTTATTTTTGACGTTGTTTCATTTTCTTTCTAAAATTAATTATCAGAATTTATAAACTCGAAATTATGATGCTATTGTGAAAGAATTCCGATATTGGTTTACTCCGAATATTATTAAAAAAGGAACCAGCCCCTTTTTGAATAATTATGAATACAAATAAATCACGATGCTAAATAGCTCTTCTTCACGTAATGTGATGCAGCAATTAATAAATTAATGAGAGAGAATTTATTTAATAAATTACTGTTATTATTGGTAGATTCTTCGTTCTGTTGTCTTCTCGTAGCCGACTGATCTATCAATTCTTGCATTTCTGCCCCTCGTTGTCTCTGCTCTTCAGGCTGAACGTAAAACTTTAAGTTTTTGCAGAAGAACCACATAAGAACCTTGATCAAACAGCACAGAATCAAAAGCGAACCCGTCACGTAACACAAATAATCTCCAAGTTTCAATCCATCGTGCAAATGGCACATCGATCTTTCATTTCCCCAAAATCGACACGTTAATTTTGCAATTGTCTCATAAAGTATCTTTCCAGGTACATTCACAATGAGTGCTGACCATGTCATCCAAAAAGCAATGCCAACAGCTTTATCTTGCGCGTAAACTGATCGTAAAGCGATCAATAGATCGCCAATAAACGTCGAAGCAACCAAGGCATACGCCAGCATAGTGCCAAACTGAAAAAAGAAATGAAAATTCCATCGATAGGTCTATCATTCTTGATTTATCTCTTATTTTTCATAATATTATAATTAAAATTAATTTATTGTTCAGGTTGGTCAAAATGTCGTTTAAAAGTCTTTCAATAAAATAGGACAATTATCATTATTAGTCTGAGTAATAAGTACCGTTGAGTTTTCACGTGATGTTTCATTATTTTGGCAAAGTATTCTCTTTCTGCTCTTCGAAATTTATAATAAAGATAAATGTAATTGAATAGCATATTAACGCAATTAGTAAATTAATATTTTGCATAAACCGTCTTCTCATTTAATGGACAATAGATGAACATTATTTGCGACTCTATATTTAAAATCGTCAGTGGAATACCCACTTCGAAAATCAGCCAGCCAGCCTGACAAACGCTCGAACCGCATGGACCTTCTTTGGCGTCTGTATTTCCCTTTCCAGTCATTTCCTCGACGCAACTGCATCCACTATAAGTAGTAATACCGTTTCTCGTGGCGGACGAGGTGCATCCTGCGTGACAAGGACTATAAAACGTGAACATGTTGTTGTTGTCGCAAACTGGTCGAAAATCGGCGTTGTTCGAACATCCACAGTCCTTGTTGCAATATCGTGGTAGGAAAATTCTAATAAAAAGTTTCATGTAAAAATACATCATTTAGTTTGAACAGAAAACAAATTGAACTTAATACTAGCTTTACGGCAGTCGCTAAATTGACAGACGACTACTTTTTTAATATTAGATCTGCCAAGACGGTCAAAATGTCTTGTGTTGATTTTTTTTTGGAATATTCTTGAAATTTATCACGCTGCTTCTTTTTCAATTATCTACATTTTTCTTGTCGGCTAAAAGCGATTAAATCGATCAAGTTTCTAACGTATCCATTTATTATTTTTAAATATGTTAGATTCATCGTCGGTAGATCTAGTGTTAAAAATATTTCTCACATTTCTAGAGAAGCAGTACAATAGATTTTTCACGCCGTACTTATCAAAGTATTTTTTAGAAATACTTATTTAACCATTTGACTGCTGAGGAACGCTATAGCGCTCTTCTTATGTTGAGCCAAAAATGCGAAGGGCGCGATAGCGCTCCTGTTTTACATTTTTTCCCATACACCCACAATTAGTGCCGCAGTTTTGGCATAAGTCCGAAAAAATACGTCAGCAGCCAAACGGTTAATAGATTAAAATATATCAGATTTAGTGGCCGTAAATCTAGTGTTAATATTATATAATTATCTATATACGTACGATCCTTTCGAATCTGTTCCAATGATATCTTTCCTTTCGCAGGATGTGGCAGTTAAAGAGAATATAATAGCTGCACTTAAAACCACAGCGATGATATTGTACAGGACAATACATCTGGCACTTGGCTTGCCCTTGGCTATCACTAGCCCTGATATTATTACGATCAAACCAATCAGAATGGGTTTCAAAAGATCTAGAACAAAGATTAATGAATCTCATTTCAGAAGTGTATGAAATATTTTCATATTTTTAGGCACAAGTATTTAATGATCTTACTTGATATTAATCTTGAAGACCAAGGATCACCGAAACCTAGCAACATCCCCGTTGGTCTTGGCACGTGAAATCTCGACTCCAGAATAATATTTTCATAAGTCATAAAATTCACAATAGCCGTCGCGTAAAGAACAGATGCCAGAATGTTGCAAAGTAAGATTTTGTTGGTAAATAATCTTCCCAAAGTTGCACAGAAATTAGGACTACCGACTTTTAGGCTGTTGTATCGTCGCGTTACTCGGTTGTATCTGCCAGCGCTGCTCAACAACGAGGCTGCAGCTTGTTCGACGACCTGTTAAATTCATTGAAAAATTATTTTGTTGTTTTCGATGATCTTAACGTAGATAATTTACCTCGGAAGGTAACATTCTTGGAAACCATGACATCAGTAGACCTGGAACTATTAGTAATACCGAGAGGATTGGAAATCCCAACCACCATGCACCGATTTGTTCTCTGTAGGAACCTACGGGGTTTAGGGTTTCCGCGTCTATCCTAAGTAGAGAGAAATTATACAAAGTATTATAAAATATTTTCAGAGATATTATTTTCATTGACGCATGTCAGAGACAGAGATACAGAATTTCATAAATTACTATTTTGTTAATCATTCTGATGGCTCTGATGTTTAGATTAATTAGTCTCTTGTAGACTAATTCATCAGAATTTTATTATAAATGTATACTTATTTTTACTATTATATACCTTTATTTATTATTTTATTGTGGTTTGTATCTAAATGTATGTTTACAATTAAATTCTGATGTATGAGTTAACTCTCTGAGGCACAGGAATTCGGAAAATAAAATGATCCATGTTGCACATACATTTCTTTTTGGTTTTAATTGAATAAAGTTGGTTTATATTTATTAACAAAGTTATGTAATCATACGAATTTTCGAGGTGGGACAAAAAATGTCCCACCATGCATCTTCAAGCATCAAGGAGGTGGAACACTTTTAATCCCGCTGTGCCTCAAAGAGTTAAAACGCTGTACTGATAATCATAATGATTTTAGGTACTCACCTGAGGCAGCCCCATGCCAAAACGTATCCTAGTAATACACCGATTATTTTAACGGCAACGATGACACCGATAAAAGCAGCTACATGTCGTTTCTTCGTATTGTCATCGAGGTAAGAAATTCCCAATGCATAATATGCAATGTTTGCTACTCCAGTCATAATCTGCACTGCAACGAGTACACCGAGGGTGAAAAAACATGGTTCATTCTCTTCTGTAATGATTTTAGATGTAGTTGCTGAACACAGCTCTCGACTGTCGTCTGAAAAAAAAATTAAGATATGTACAAAATTAGTTTTCATATAATGTCCTCAGATACAAGTTTTACTAATATTAATTCTTCTTTGAAGAGAAACTTTTATATTTTTATTTTAATTAAAAATATAATTTTAAATATGTTTTGTTTTAAATAGAAATTACATATTACCAGAGTACAATGACATGTGTGTGACATTATGAGTTTCTTCGACGACTCGAGTATGATGCGTGAGGTGTGGAATAATTAAAATGAAGTATGAAACACTCTGCAACAGCACCGAACCGCCTACCCACGCTGCTCGATGGATCTTGTCACCCCAATAGGCCACGATTAAACCAAGTAAAAACGGCGTCAGTTCGGACAGAGCCAGAACCCAGTCTGTCAAGGTATACCGAATTTTTAATTATAAAAATGAATTAAAAACGTTTGTACCAACACTAAACGTACCGAAAGGGTCAAATCACCCCTTTCAAAATTTACTTTAAAATCGTGCATTCATTATTATTCTTTTCAATCGTCTGACTTTCTGTAAATTCTCATACTATCGGATTATTAAATTTCTGGCTTTTCATTTTTGCCTTAGCTTATTTTTTATCGATAAAAATTCTTTGAATATTTGACGTACTACGAGTGATCGTTTTACCCCTTATGGTAAGAATAGATATATGCAAAGTGTTGGTACGTTTAGTGTTAAAGAATTATAAATATAATTTCAAATACAATATTATTGGTAATGTTACATAATAACAAATTTAACTGTAACAGAATTAATCACATAAAATTAATTCACCATAGTATTATTCCACTTGGATCAATGAAATTACAATTTTTAGTGTTTTGCAATAATATTTAATTCTAGTTGCAGTCTACAGCGTGACCCATAAATTCTTAGACAATTTATAACTAAATAGCCTTTCAGAATCGCTCAGGAACATATGGGCTACCCTGTACGAATAGCAGTTTTTTTGTTTTTTAATTAAATAGTGAATAGGTGAATAATAAATTGTTAATAAATACATGCCCATTACGTAAGGATCGAATCGAAACCTCCTCGCAATTGTTGGTCCTACCACGTAAAAGTAAGCGTATGCTGCAGCTTGTAGCAAACCAACACATGACAATAAACCCACAAAGAGTCTTCGAGTTGCGAATCTCGCCAATTTCGGACATGGTAATTGTCCACAGCCACAGTCTATAGACTGACTCGGTATGGGGTTTGCAGGTCCTGATAAACCACCCTCCACGTCTGACCTTACGACCTCTTCAAGGCGTATCGTCATTCTTAAAAGGAAATTTGAGAAATTTAAATAATCGAAATTTATTTCAATCTAGACCACTAGGAGTATATTTCATGCAATCATTAATATTCAAATTCTAGAAAATTAATTAAACATATTACGACGTAAATAGAAAGCGAAATTCTACCAAGATACTGCCAGCTTTTTCATAAATTGTTGCTTTCTAATTATAAAGAGGAATGACTATAAAGAAGTGACATACAAGTTAGTTCGATATCGCGCGAACGTCAAATTTGAATGACAGTTTAATCATTTTGATGCATGTGCAATAAATTGTCTCTAATTTTTACAAACTTCACCAATTATGATTTTGCCACATATTTGATGTCTTTTGAACAAACCATTTAGAATATCTAGCATTATATAATAATGATATTAGAAATTTGAAAACTTCAAATTAAGTTTTTGTCTGCAAGATTATTGCTTTCTTTTCAAAATTAACTTAAATCTGCCCAGTCACAGTAAAACCTCTTCCGTTAAATAGAGAAATATCTATCTATAAAAATCTCTATAAAAACAGAGAACGATCATAAGATAAAATCAACAATTAGAAATCTCGCACCATCCGAAATTAACATTCTTATAAGACAATTGTTTCAACAAGCACACGTGTCTCATACTACGACGTTTACGTGTCATCGTGAATCACTCGATGACGTTTTCGCAGAAAGACACTCAAATCCGTTGATCCATTCTCTCGCCTGTAATCCGCCAATTCAAATTAACGTTTCACCGCACAAATTTAGATACCGCCGTTACATTATTTCATAGGCATTGAATCCACCTACAAATCGATCACCGCACATCGAACATTTTTTTATCATACTCGACTCACTCTTCTGAGAAACCGATCGATTTCCACTCGCCGTGTTTCTTCTCTCTCACCGATCAACGCACCCGTTCCTTTTCCTCCAGTGCAACCGCATGAAATTCGTAAACGTAATCACATGATGATTCCGACAGGTGACATTGATTTTTTTTTTCTGTTGCAATTAATTCACCGTTTCACACGATTCTTTGCCTTCGTTTCGAACGCGGGCGAGGAACGCGGCGCTACCAACGTGTGACGAGAGGCGCGGCACTTTCAGTCAACGGGCACGCACGTTATCTTATTACAGATACGCCGTTGAGATATCTTCCGATAAAGTTAGAATGTAATACACGCATGTGCTACGATAGGGACGGTATTACTCGCGTTTTGCCTCCAACGAATGGAAAATATATCTTACGAATTGTTTCGCGGATTACCAGGTACTCGATAACCCATGAAGATTAGTGTAGGTATAAGTATTAATATTGCTGAAGTATAACAATTGAATATTTTAATAGTGGATTTACTATATAGATTCTTTATCGGGTGTATGAGAAATTTTCTATTATATTCTTTGATGACTTTTGTAGGTTTTTTGTAAACTTATCTATCTACCTATCGTTTCTCGATACTCGTATTAGAGTATAAGTGTTTCTGTGAAGATATTGGACGTTTTGATAAAGATAGATTTCTATTAAATGAGCAATTTCATGATTGATCGTTTATACTTTGGTATGTATTGAGCAACTAAAAGTAACTTTAAGAATTTTTGCGACTTGTTTCATTCATAATTTTAAATAGTTACAATGGTGTAGATTCATAGTTAACTTTTCATAGTTAGCACCAGATCTAGTGACGTATTCAAAGTTGCAAGTTCTTAATTTTTTTTTTTTTTTTAATTTCTCAAGTGTCGGTAATATTTTATACCTACCTTGCAAATTATATTTATCATAATATTATTCGAACGTTAAACTCATGGAAATCAAGTAACTGCAATGTAGAGGAACTCAATGGGAACACATCTAATCACGTTTTTTCTTTTCCAGGATTTTCTCGGAAGGCACGAGAAATCCAGGGCAAAAAATCCATCGAATTTCGTATTCCACGACAGGTGAGAAATTCCCGCGCAACGGGACGAAATCCAGAACCGTCCAATTTCGAAGATGGTGATGCCACTCTCACTGTTTCTCCTCACTCCCTCTCTCTCTTTCTTGGAGAACGGACGAGATTCTAACGCCAAGGAAGGAGTTAGCAGGCTTAAGCACACTTAAGTCGTCGCCATAAGAAAATGACGAATGCCAATTAGCATATGAAAAGCTTCCCCCGTCCGCCGGCTCGCTCGGACGACCGTGGCTCGGCTCTTTCGGGGGCAGCTCCTTCCTTCGGGACGCTTGGCAGGGCGATCACGTTTTTGAATATTAAGGGCGGGATTACACCGTGGGCTTAACGCGCGAAATTTAGTCCGACGGAGCCAGGAACGAGAAAAGAAATCACCCTTAAGACCCTGACGTAACGGTGGAGAGAAGACGCTTAGAAATCGACGGGATGAAGGAGAGGGAGGAACTGTGAGGCCTCCTTTTGGAGTTTTCTTGGTGCTTCGAGTCTCATTTGGAGCATGCATCATGATCTTAAACGACGAGGATGGTTTCCAGTGATAAATGAATAAGCGTGCCTGTGGTTTGAGAATCGGATCAACCGGGTACGTCGTGGAGAAAAATGAACTGGAGGATTCGCGGTAATTCGACGTTCTCCAATGTGCAAAAGTGAGGGGTGGTGAAGATCTTGGACGAATGTTGGTATTCTTTTATGATTCTCATTCTTTTCAACTGAATGTTAACACTTCACCGACTGGTAACCTATTAATAGACTTTTCAGAACCAACGTTTTAACCCTTTCAGGCTTAGTGATATAGCATAACTACCACATTTTCTCATATATGTTTTATACCTGCTTCGTGGTATATGGTGCATACCATGGTAATAATAGTGCATAGCAGTTATGGCGAAATTTGTTACATGCAATATATACTAAATTTTGCGGTAATTTTTCTTAGCATCTATTATCGAGTATGCTGTTAGAGTTTACACCCACATTCAGTGATTGTCCGGAAAGGGTTAACTTATTAATCAGTTTCCACGGCAATTAATAAATTGTTATTTATCTTTGCGGTTTACTGTGCCAAGGACTTATTGACGGGAATTTGTAACTTGTGTAGCTTGGTAGAATGTTAAAAAATAACGGTTGGTAAAGTCTTAATATGTGTTCATGTTCAGTATACGAATATTCTATCGATATTTAAAATCGAAGGTTTATGAAACAGGGTTTATACTTCTGATGTTTTGGAAAAGATTGTTAAATCGGGTTATATGTACCCTTTACTGAGGAAATTGAAATATTCCGCGAGTATCCTTAGAGGATTGTTTTACACAGCGGAAGAATGGAGACACGAGGGTTTTTGATAGTTCTGTAAGGGGCTACCGATGAAATTATTGCACGGTACTCTAATTACGTGAAGCAAAGCATATAGAAATGTATCTATATATACACATATAAGTATATCTATAGATATCTGACGTTGGAGGATGCAGGCTTTCCATTAGCAGAGTAAGTGACCACCGCTCGCATTTTCTTTGATGTCAGTTAATTTACTAATAACATCGTTCCAACGGCTACTCTCCGTCCACCCTCTAAATATTTGTATCGCCAACATATCGACTTGGTCTCGTGTAATTAAGCTTCATTATTATTTGAGTGGAAACGCCAGGGAAAAAGGTCCATCCTCGTTCGACGCGAACTCCTCTCAAAATGAAATTTCCGTCAGCTACGCCGCGAAACTTTTCGAGATAACTTCCTACCTGATAGTTGCCACGGAGGATGAAAGTACGATGGTGGATGGATGTATTCACCATGATTATTCCATGCTGTGGAAAGTGGTGCACATTTAAACAGAAAGGAATACACGTTATTCCATAATAATGTCATTACAATTAATATCGTCTGAATATTAACATATAAAGCCTTTAAATATCAACACTAATTTTTCTCTAAAACCGTTTTGTGAATAATGAAATATTCATTTAATACCTGACACATATCACAATTCTAAAGGTATTTCAATAGTATTGGATTCTCAGCTTTCTATTTTCATAAGCAGAAATCGGATGATTAACCCTTTGCGGTCCCATCTCGACACAGCTTTAAACACGATTTTATTTTCTGACAATTTAACACTAGAACTACCGACGTTAAATCTGTTATATTTCAATATATTAAATAAGTACTTTGAAAAAGGAGGAAACGAGTGGCGGAGAGGATAACCAATTTGGTGATTTATGACTTTTGTGATGGACGTAAAATTTTCCTTCTATGGCTCTTCTATGAACTTGGAGAATTTTTGGAAAAAATTGTGCACCAGTCATTTTGACTGGTTTGGTAGTTCTAGTGTTAATATCGACTTTCCAATTTTATAATGATCTTGTACCATCACCTAAATATCCATCAGTACCTATATTTATTGATATCATTTTAAAAAAATGAATAACCAATGATAGAAAATACTGTGAAATTAATTTTATTTAGCTTACCACGATGTTAACAAAGTAATTCGGAACGCAAAGGGCTATCGTCGATAAATATATTCCACACGTTGTACCATAAAAAATGTATAAATTATGAGAACAAATGAAATCAACTAACCGTGAAAAAAGATCGTAAGAGGATCTCAACGGAAATCAGGACGAGTACGATCCCCGACGATTACAAAGCAGCATTTCAGCAGGCTTTTTTCTCTTTACAATATTCTTACGTGCATCTAACCGTGGAGAACTTTTTGAAAGCATAATCTCGAACGATTAGCGTGAGATAAAAAAAAGAATCCTAGTACAGAGGGTTGAAAATCACGGACGACCTTCTCGCGGGAGGGGCGCGTAGGAAGGATCGTTTCGGCGATCTTAGCGAAGGATTACGTAGAATTAAGTCCTGGACGGGGGCGTGCCCCCGTAACACTTAATTTTTCCCCCGATTTTTTAATCTCCCAGTAAATATCGTCCTACCCTTCCCTTCCCGTTCTATCGTACCCATCGTCCGCGTCTTTCCTGCTTCTTCTCTTTCTCTTACCAGCGTCAAACGAGAACCCATTTAAAAACCTCATCAATGCTTAAGCCCCCACGCTACCATAGGAACTAATCCCTCCTATTTTAACGCAGAACGAAGGTGAGAGAGGAAGCCAAGAGAGGGGATAGAGAAAGAAGAGGAAAAGAGAGAAAGAGTGATACGCGCTTTTAAAAGTAAGACTCCGCCTTTATTAGTAGATACAACAATTTTATTTCCACCGAAAAAAAGGCGAAGGAAAGAGAAAAGAGAGAAGGGTGTCTTGCGCCGGCTTCAGATCGTCCTCCGTTCCTCCTCTTTCATCTCCTTTCTACCGTTCTTAACTCGGACGTGGCGTCTTCGTCCTCCACCAACGAGCTTACACGGTGCTTCGACCTTTGAGATACACCTAATTGGCCGCATTTACCAATTGCTGAAAGTGGTAATACGATACCTTCGAATATTTGCTGATCGAACTTCATTCAAGGCCTGATCGCAATACAATCTCTCCTTTAAGTGGCTGGAAGAAACATTTCAGGTTACGAATTTTTATAGAAACTTAAAATGTTAAAAAATCCTTGTTTAACAATTCTTCTTAGCCAACTCATAGGGATTTATTTTTCAATTAACATTAACTATGCAGAATCAGATTCAACGGAATAAAAATATATAATCTTTAGTACCCTTAACACTTTGCGTGCCGCGTGTGGCGTATACGACCCACACTAAACTTTCCGTTCAGTTTTCTTGCATTTCTCATTGCGAAACAAAGAATTTTATTGTGAAAAATATATTGTAAAGTTAAATATAAGCATCTTAATATCATGTATACTGCAAAGAAATTTATTTAATCGTAAAAGTGTGGATCGTACACGCCTCACGCGACCTGAACAGGAAATCTTAAAAAATGATCCGTTACGGAACGTGTTAACCACAGCCATTTTTTGCATTGCCTCCTATATTACATTTTCTATCTTCTGCATTTCATTTGAAAATAAACGATCTTAGGTGCACGTAAAGTGTCAGTACTGTTAGTGTAAAGGTAAAGATAAGTCTTGAAATAAATGAATCTTTAATTGCAGACCCCTTTTCTTACCTCGTGAATTTGAATAACCCATAAAGAAAATTGAAGTTACAAACTTTCGAATCGATTCTTTTGAAAAAACAAATCGTCGAATGTCAGTGATTGTGAGACAGATGATTTGAAATTGTCAATAGTCGTACCGAGGGGACACTTTTCATAGTCATCGAGTTACGGTTGGGTTCATCGTGCACGCGAAACAAGCCCGCGTCGCGACTGTAATACGCTTTAAACTGTTAATAGAGTACGTCAAGGGTGTTTGGCTGCGGTTGAATCTCGAGTGTTGGGCTAACATTCATGATGAAATTAATCTGGAGCGGACGATCGGGGTGGCGTACCCGTCGGTTAAAAAGCTCTCGGCTTTCGCGTGGACCGTCCGTCTCGTAGGTTTGTCCCCTTCTCGTTGACCTCGACCCTTTCGTAACTACCATTCGAATATGGACGTTGGTCAAGTGTATAGATACGTATGTGTACGTGTGTGTAAATGTCCTCCTGAAATTTCGACTCCGAAAGTCCCCACTTGTAAGCTGATCGAAAATCATCCGTGTGGCTGATGTTTCGCGAAAGTGAATACGAGAGAGATATTACGGGGCGGAGATACGTAGACTCAAAGGAAAGGGTATATTCTAGGGTGGTTTCTGGAAATGGTCACGGGGATTTGGATTTGGTGCTGTACAAAGACATTGTTTAATTATATAGGTATGATTTCATCGAATAAGATTTTCTTTCTCGGGTATAGAAGATTAGTGTAAAATGTAATTTAATAATTTGCAGGAGAAAACTTGATGGGTTGATATTGTTAATATTGGTTGATATTTGTATACTTGCGGGGGATGGGGGAGGGGTGATTAATAATTACTTTTCATATAGAAAAAACGTAAACCTTTAATATTAACAACACTTCTTATGGCGGTCAGCGAAGAACTGACTATTTCTCATTTTTTTAAAAACAACCGTCGCCAGGGCGATCGCTGAAACGCGTATTTATTCATAAAATAGCGCGCGAAATACATATGTACATATTGGAGTATTTGGAATTTTTGGAATTCTATTGTTGCGAGTTACCAATGTTGAATAAATTGACGGGAGATCTGTAATGTAGCATGAGAAATATATTCTAGGGTATATACTAGGGTGGTTTTTGGAAATGGTCATGGGGATTTGGATTTGGTGCTGTACAGAGACAATGTATAATTATATAAGTGTGGTTTTATCGAATAAGATTTTTTACTCGAGTATGAAAAGTTAGTGTAAAATGTAGTTTAATAATTTACAGGAAAAAAGTTGATGGGGTTTTGATTTAATAGTGGTTGATATCTGTACATTAGAGTATTTAGAATTTTTGGATTTCTATCGTTATGAATTACCAATGTTGAATGAACTGACTGCAGATTGTACAATTATAAAGGTATGGTTTTATCGAATAAGATTTTTTCCTCGAGTATGAAAGATTAGTGTAAAATGTGGTTTAATAATTTACAGGAGAAAAGTTGATTGGGTTTTGATTTTATAGTGGTTGGATATTTGTCTATTGGAGTATTTAGAATTTTTCTAATTCTATCATTACCTATAGGTTAACAATGTTTGACAAATTGAACGGAGGTTTGGCAATGTTGGATGAAAAATATATTTTTGTTTCAGTTTATCAACTATAACGTTGATAAATCGTTTCAATTAGTTTAATATTAATGTGAAAGTATACGTAACTAAATTGAAAGAAGAATAAGAGATTCTCTGCGATAACAACCCTATGATAATAATTAATACAGCAATGCTTGAGTTATAATACCGGCAGCTTCTCCGTTTCTTCGTTCATTGTTTTAGTTCTTCTTTTAAGGAAAATGCGAAATAAGGTTTCGCATAAAAGCACGAACGAGATAACAGGCTTCTAACGAAACCGCAAGGAGGGTGAAAGGCGAGCGCTTAACATGACAATGGCCACTCGGGGAAACTCTCATACCCCCGTCGATTCGCCGTGCCCCCATGGAGTCGATGGAGAGCAGAAGCGCGACTAAGAATTAGAAGTCTTTTATGAATCGCAAATCTTGATGAATCGTTCTTCCGCCCCATCAGCTTCCTGCTCGTCTCTGTCATTTTTCCTGCTTCACGAACAAATCCGATCTGTCTCTGCTTACGTTTTATCATCGATATTATAACTTTACATTTAATCTCTTCGTTATATTTTACAATCTTAACTACTACTCCAGTAAATAATCACTAAATAATTATTAACATATTACGGGCAAAATGAAAGAAGAATTAAAATCATAATCTTTACAGCGTGAAGATTTACGCGAAAGTATGAAATTATAAAAGAAGAAATGAAAGGAAAATCGAAAAGAAACTTTTCATCCCCTCAGACATCGTACCTTTATATAAAGGGAGGATGTACCATGCTGGAATGACGCTTTACCAAAGTCTGAAACCGCCGCAAACAGAGTTCTTTTTCCAAACAGAAATAAGAGTTGGAAGAATCAACATACGCAGATCAAAAGGCGTGCTTCTAATAATTGGCAGAAATCTTTTCCAGTCCCTTTCACCCTCAGCAAAAAAAAGAGCCGCGCCATCGTCGTCGTCGCGATCGTGCTCGTTTGAAGATTATGCACATTTCACGGTGGCTGCGATGGAAAAACATGGCATATTTATTTTCTGCCGTCGATACTCCGAGCAGTCAGTGGTGTAAGGGTGCTTCCGATAGGGGTTGGAGACGAAAGAGGCGTCCTGGATGCAGCACACCGGTATCGACGAGATCGGGTGAACAGGGGGTGGTCCCCACTCCTGTATTTTTACCGAGGGACGACGACTCTGCCGGATGTCCTTGCTTTACGCTTTACTTTTATTTATCTCCATGAAAGACTGAATTCATGGCGGCGCGGTGCTACGGTCGTAGACTTTCCACGAGAGAGGAAAAAAGCGGCGGGTGCTTGCCCACCCGCGCTCCAGCTAAATGATACTCCGTAATTTCTTGAGTGGAATCGCCGCCTCTTTCCGTTTATCATTTACCTCTGCCTCGGAGGTTTCTCTATTATGAATACCTCCAAGGGGGTAATACGGAGTACATTAAGAATTTCGCTTCGCTAATAATTACTCGTAACTCGTTATTGTTTCTCGATGACGATGGAATGTTAAATGTCACTGGTACAACGTTAATGAAATTTTCGTCAGGTTGGTTTCATAATCATGCTCATTTTATGGCAAGTACAATGATGATATAGAATGAGACGATGGTCTGATCTATGTATCGTAGGACTCTTTATATAGCCTATCGGAGTGTTTCGAAAGGGGTTGAAAGCCTCCTTAATTTTGGGTACGTAGATTCGAAAGAAAAGAAGGAACGAACGGACGAAGGAAGGGGTTAACTTCTAATTGTTTTGTTAAATGACGCGCGAGTAAGAATCCCTCGGAGGACTTAAGCCCCAAAGCGAGCGCCAGCGGTGGTTTCAGTTCGTTCCGTCTTCTCTCGCTCTTTCCTTCTTCTTTCTTCTTCCTCTTACCCTTCTCCTCTTCTTTCCTCTCCGGCGAGCCTCTCTGCCGCCTTAATTCTTAGCTTTATTCTCTTCTAAGACTCTCTCTTAATTTCTTATTTCTCCCCCCACCGATCCCACCCCCGCGCGTACTATCCTACCTTTCGCAATTTATACTCGTGGAGAAAGAGTGAGAGGGAGTCAGGGAGAGGCCACTGAATGCCAGGCTTAAGCAGACAATACTTCGCTTTCAAACGGCGGCTTCGAAGACCTTTCTTTCGCATTAGATACTTTAATTCTTTAAACGTGTCCTTCCGCCAAGCGAAGGATACCGTTCCTCCTTCTACTGGCTCCTTCGCAACTTCTTAGATCGATAGGGGTAAGATTAATTTTATGGAATAATACTTTACGAATGATGCTTTAGAAAATCTGCATTTTTTTAATGCACTTGATACGACGATATGTATATTTTGATGTAAAACAATCGAGGTTATCAATTTCACTGAAGTAATAGGAAGAAATAGGATTATTCGATTTTAACACTAGATCTACCGACGATTAATTCTATATATTTAAAAATGGCAAATAAATATTTCCGATTGCAAGAAATGACGGGAGCTACAAACTTGATCGATTCAATCGCTTAGAACCTCCAAAATTGACGTTGAAAATTGAAACAGAAACAGCGATAGAAATTTCAGGAACATTTTTTAAAAAATTCAGAGCGAATCATTTTAACCACCTTGGTAGATCTAGTGTTAATTTTGACGTAGATAAACGTAGTTAACCCCTTGCCGTACAACAACGAGTGCTACTCGTGACGCGATAAATGGAATAATCAATTTTAAAGTGCTCCAAAAATTATTTGATTACAAATATCAGTGAGTCCTGATAAAATATGATTAATTCTACGCTAATTAATATTACATTAAGTCATTTACTACATCCGAAATTAGGGGCTAGATTGTTATTTTAGTAATTAATTCAGAGTCATTGCACATTTAATCACAAAAGAAATGGTACGGCAAGGGGTTAACGGTTGAATAAAAGAGCAGAAGATATTGCAGAATTATTTCGTTGGATGTTACAGGATCACTGACACGTCGAAGCGTCATTGAAAGGACTTAAGGCGGCAAGTATCGAGTAACTGTCGAACGTTGCTACACGGGCTAACAATACGTTGTCTAACCCTTCCAAAGCGTTGACACGCTTTGACCTAAACCTCCCATCAGATATGAAACTAACGCCGTTCCTTCGACATTTTCCATCTGTTCGTTCGTAGTAATTGCTCCGCGAATATTCTCTATAAGCTATAAATTTAATTACAGAATCCTTCGTATAGCAAACCAGAACTTAAATGTAATTTACCAGATTATTTCCGAAGACAAGAAAGGTCAGTTTCGCGAATCAAATAATTTAACTTCAATTCCGTTTGCATCTTGGCAAACAAACTTATTCCTGTTTCATGAAGACGCTGTTTCGTAGTAACAGCCACCGACATAAACCGCCATAATTATTCGGTTCCTCTTGACACACCTAATTGGACAACTTGCCCTGTAAATGGTACCGGAAGAGGGCACGATCGAAGAGGAGAGGAAGAAGTAAACGATGATGGGGGTGGTAGGCGGAGGAGTTGGAAGAGAGAAGAGTCGATACTGACCGTCGATTTCTACCGACCATCCATGGACCAACCATTGGCTCGTAATGGCCACTTTGAGGGCCCACCATAAGCTTTCCCAAAGAGACGAACCCTTGCCCTAAGTGGTCTTACGCCGACGTTTCGACGAGGTAGATACTTACTTTGCCTATCCGCAATATGACCTAGCCTTTTGCCCCACCCGTCCATCCCTCTCTATAAGTCTACTTGTCCCTCTCTCGCGTCTACCTTCCACCTCGTTTCTCTTGCCCTCTCTGCCAGCTCTGCCTCTAATTGAGCGGATATCAATTGCTGGCCCTTCAGACGTTTTCAAGCTCGATACACGAATCTCAATGGTACCGTATCAACGTTGAAAAACTGCCGATCCCTCGAGCAAACAGTTATTAATTACTACTCTGATTTAGTAATTCATTGTACCTCGACAATTCATGTTGGTATGTTCAAAAATTAACTCGTATTTAATCACCATGTTACGATATAATCTCAGACTAAAAAGGAAGTAGATTTATAAGATTCCTTTCTTTTAGTAAAAATACCTAATAGAAAATATTGATAGTTCTTGTAATCTTTGTTATCGAGGATTATACGAAAAAAGGGTATACTTTTGGTATACCTACAGGGTGTATAAAAGGGTGGTCCCATGATTTTAATATCACGAGAGCGGTGGAAGTGTTAGAGGGGGTGGCTGAGAGGGGAGGAAGGGTGGAAAAGCAGAAGTACCGACGGATGGGTTTCAGAGGCTAAGTGGAGGCACGGCAGAAGCAAGGGTTAACTCAATAAAGCTCTAAGTGAATTACTTATCGCGTACACCCAGTATACAGGCTAGATGCGTTTAGCTATAGCCTATAGGTAGCGGATACTCAGGGACGACCCTAAATTTCATCGATGAGAATAAACACGCGCATAGCTTTTTTTCACTGTATGAGATTTTAGAAGAAGTTTCCGTTTTCATCGGGTAAGCTAACGTTAATCCGATTACCATAGATAATTGTATTATTTTCCTGTACTTTGATGTCGAGGTTTTTCTTCCCCTGTGAAAAAGTAAATTGAAACTTTCGCGGATGTGAAAGACTGTAGAATTCAGTTGGTACCAATATTCGATGTTGTTTCAAAAGCTCATTCTGTACGTTCAATTGTTCATTAAAAAAGTAATATATTAATGTCTTTGGAATATATAAAACTAAATACTTTTTAATAGTTTGGAATCAAAAGTTAATCCCTACATATAATTCTGTGGTATTCTATCACTTTCGGGATCATTTTGTTTATGTGTTAGATACATTTATTTATATTACAAATTTAATTAGTTACAATGTTAGGAAACCTATATTTATCATTTTTATTTATAAATAGAAGTTTAATTTTATTGATAAATACTATTTAAGATTAGCGAAACGATTTTACGAGTTAATTGAACTCCCATGTTGCTTATAATTTTTAAATATTAATCGCTACAATAATCGAAGTAAAAATTATGAATTGTAGCGTTGGAAAAATTATGGTTGCGATTTTCAGACAAAAATTTTTATCAGTAAGTTTTTTTTTATGAACGAAAGGGTTCAAGCGGGTTATAGAATACCGGTTGTGCCCTTGGAAAACCCTTCAAGAGACCGAACACCGGGATCTTTGATGGACGCCTGGTTGCTCAAGAAAATTCAGTTAGTCCGCAGCTTTGTGTCCTGTCGCGGTGCTCAAGTAAGAGAGGGAGATAGTGCTCGGACGGATGTCTCCGGTTCGAACTTAATTAGCCGTCGCAGCCTTAATTGCCGCCTGATATTGCTCCGGGACAATTAACGCAATTAACCGGAGAAAGTGTTGCGCAACGTCTTTTCTTTCGAACTTCCGCGTCTTCGACCTCTTCTAACTTTGCCTGCGATTCATTATGAAGTGAAGTACACTAACAAAAATTAGAATTTGATAATTTAAGATTACAATTCATATTGTTCCTATCCATACAACAATTTTTCTTCCCACACGTACGTTCTCCCTTTTAAAAAAATTACAAAATAATATTTTTCTTTCTTTAAGAAGATACTAATTGGATAATTTTAAAGATAGAAAAACTTGCATCCAACTTAAAATCAATCATAAAATATTAAACTAATTTAATGTCAACCCTCAAAAGCCAATTTAATCAATACAGATCATTTAAAAATAATAAATCATTGAAATAAAACCGCAAATATAAATCAATTAAAAAAAGTATAAGAAATCTAATACAATATATAGCAATATCCATAACGCATACCTGAAATAATTTCTCGATAACCTCGCGCCCAATTTATTCTCCGAGGTGCGTCGTCCCCTCACCGATTCCAATGCGCAAATTATATCGGAGATTAATTGCAAAGTGCAATTGCCGAGGATAGGTGAACGCTACATAACTGCAACTTGCCGTGTACAGTGTAAAATTCAGCGAGAACAGGCTGAACGAGAAAACGGAAGTAGGATGAAGGGGGTCGAAGAGTAAGACGCGCGGAAAGGCTGCGAAAGGGGTGAGAAGCAGCTCGCATAATATACTCGTCACGGCATAATAATTCAGAAATTTGCATGTACGCGGGCTAACTCCTCAAGTAGGTTATCTATGCTGGAAGTTTTCTTCGTGATATATAACGCATCCACGGTCGAGTAGCGCGCAAGGACCCGCGACTACATCACCTTACGTCCATGGTGGCGCCTGTGGTGCCTCTGAAACAGGGTCTAGGGGTGCGGTTTCAGAAGAGAACTTGCGTAACTATGCGCAGCTACCGTCGAGTATACGTTGTACCGTCGAGACATTATCTTTTCGAATTTGAATTAGAGGGAGAGAAGCACCTTCCTTTGGTTAAAGCTACCCCTCCGAGGAATTTATGTATGAGATATGTTTGCGCGACAGAGCCGATCATTGAGGAGGAACTATTAAAGATACCTTCGTAGGTCTTGCATTTTGGGTACATTATAAAGTTCAAAGAAAGTTAAGAAGATAGACTGCAGTTATTCAATGCAATCAATTTCTTTTTAGGTTGTTTAACAAATAGGGTTACTTAAGGAATATTGCTTTTATCGTTGATATTTTAAATCATCAATACTATAGTGTGGTGTTTCAAAAGTAGTTGTTATGGTTTTCAGGGGTTGTTCTACATCCTTGGAGAGATGGCGAGTTGTGAAAAGAAGACTCCGCAAAATTCGCGGAAGGGTGGAAAATTTTTTCTATTGGCTCATTGCATGGCAGAAACGTATCGTTCTCACGCAAATTAGTTTTTAACTGTGTCTTCGCGATTGAATTTTAGATGAATAAGTCGGGCTTCCAGTCCTCCGATCTTTTGGAAAGAAACATACGAGATATCCTTACAAGAGCTACACAAAATTAGAAAATGGTGGATTGGGCCACTGAACTAATAACTGAAATCTATCTACATATAGAACTTTTCGGAGGCTGCGAAGAATCAATAATCTACGTTCGATGTTAGGTTCGTTGAAGTGCCCTCCTAGGGAAAAGAACATAAACACTTGCACTTTTTTTAGTAGTTTGGTGACCCAGTCCTCTATTTTCTAATTTCGTGTAGCATTAGTAAGGATATCTCGTGTATTTCTTTCTGAAAGATTGGAGACCTGGAAGCTATTAGAAGAAATATTGTCTTATTAAACACAGTTCTTATTTAACTCTTAGGAAAATCTTCATTGAAAAGGTGACCGACCATGTGCCATGTGTGCATTTTCGGAGACGCGCCTAGCACAACGGGTACGAGTTGACAAGTGTTAAACTCGGTCCCAATAATTTAGCAAATAAGCATTTAATTTCATTCTTATCATTAAGTAATACAGATTTTTATTTATCGTAATCTATCAATACACAATAACTACGTAGGCATCACTGGAGTAATGTAATTAGCACTCGACAATTTCTACATACTGTATCAAATTACAATTCCAATTTTTATCAACTAAACGCGAAAAGAACCTCATAAACGGAGAAGATTTAAGCTACTCGGGGACACGTGACCCCGACTCCCTCCCGATTATGGTATTTCCCGAACTCCAGCGACGCGATTAGTCCGCAGTTAACTGTGAAACCGGGCAGTTTCCGCAAATGATCCCCAAACCACGATGATCGCATAAGCGGCTTGACGTCGTACACCACATGAGCCAGCCCTATTCACGTGACTTGCGCTCTGAAGTATCACTCGCAGTTGAATCACCGACGACAGGGAAAGGACATCGGTAATGTCCTCTCGAAACTGTACTTGTGCTTCATCCCATTGATCCCATACGATTCTAATCCAAAATTCAAAACCTTGAGTTTCCTTTGAGGCGGTCATTCGTGCAGTTGAACATCTTCGTAAATGCTCTCTTGGTGTTTCTAAAATAAAGAGCCCTCATTTTCTCTGTTCTTCTACCACTAAAACTACCAAGCAAGGGAAAATGACTCATTCTTAATCTTTTCCAAAAGTTATCCAAGTTTATAGAACACTCACTTAGCAAATATTCTAAGTCGAGCTTATAAAATACAGATTACCGAATCGGTCATATTTTTCATCCCTTGAAATCTCTTTTTCCAAACTACATATTGAATATACTAAAGTATAGTAGATTTGACACCGGTAGTTCTAGTTTTAAATTATCACTCATATTTCACATCATAATTGTAATTTACAAGAATTAAGTCTTTGAAGCGATCTACCATTCAATGGAATGTTATTAAACGTTTCGATGATTGTGCTCGTTATATCTTTTATGTATTAGGGGTTTATGAATTAGGGGTACTAATCGACCAAATAAATTCCGTAATTTTCAAACAATTTTTGCTAACGTAAAGCTACTTGTTCGATTCCCTTTTTAAAAACGAACTTCGATTTTTTGTTGAAAAACGATTCCAATTACGTTTTCACTTATCCAATTTTGATTACATTTCGGTACCCCTAATAAAAATACTATCTTCTTCATCCCTTTACATACTCTCATGTAACGAGAGAGGAACCTTCTCTTTCCTATTACGATATATCATATTATACCTACAGATTTTCAGGAGACGACATCAGTACCGATAGCTTTACCCTATCTCTTCCACTTTCCGTCTGCGTTCCCGGTAATGTTTTCACCCTCAAAGGATCCGTTCGACGTAGTCAGGGGATTACGGCGTACAACTCCTACTTCGAGTTAGAATTTAGTGACACGGAGCCCGCGCACGTATATGAGACTTTATTGAACGAAGCTGTATTAAATTCTGTATCGTTCCTGCTCGACCGGAACCCAGGAAGGGCGGTAAGGGAAAGAGCCGAAAGACGAGAAAGGCGAAAGCTGATTGCGGGGCGATCAGCTTTTCCTGGGACGTCTGGAAAATATTGGGACCTTGGAAGAAAATCAGCAATGTTGAATTCCAAAATTTATATGAAGGAATTTGTTTGAAGTCCTTATACTAATCAAAATCGGTTATACATGCAAAATATTTCTATTCAACCGTCTGAGATTCTACGTCATTAAATAATAATATTTAAAAATATTTAAATTCTTCGATGTTATTGGAAAATTTTTCCTAAATTATCATTTAATTGTTATGGTGTGCCTCTCAAGGGCCACCGATGTGCGGCGTTCTACTCCAAGTGTGCTTTTCAGGGGCCTCTGATTTGAAGCGTGTTTCAAATATTGTTTGGATTGTTATCGGTAATTGTTTATAGATAAAAAATAATACTCCTCAGTCAATTACAAGCGATCAGTAAAGACAGCCAGATCTCAATCTGTCTTACCTGTCAACCCTCTATTGCAAACACATCTATCTTTCAACGATGTCGAGAAGACAAATAAATTATCCTTGTGAAGAAAATGTCGATAGTGATAATGACAATTTTTATTTTCGCATCTATAATGATGTGGCTGTTAACTAACCAAATGAAAGTAATGCAGTAAAAAAACAAACAGATTTCTACTGTGAGACCTGTGAATGCTAACCCGGTTTAAATCCCAATGAGTGTCTTAAAAAAAATCACATATTAATCAATTATAATGAATAATATCGATACTCTTATTATTATTATTTACACGTCATTGTAGCATTTAAAGTCGGTCACTTAAAAACTTGCAAGTCAAAATATGACAAGAATAAGTTAGAGTTGCCGGTCGATATTCACACTTAAAGGTTAGAGTGTTAAGGGTTAATATATTACATCCTCGACATTTTAGATATCTGAAACAGTGCACCTCAAAGACAAAGTGATCATAGCAGTTAAATCCGAAAAAATGCAGAAAAAAAATTAGTCTTACCATAACAAATAAATATTTCTAATCATCGCAAGTCATACTTATTGCCCGTATCGCAACCCTTGCCATAATCGCCCCACAATGATACTCCAAGCTGCATCGTTTCGTTCCATCTCCCTCGCTCTCCTCACATTCATACGAACGATCGCAAACGCGTTAGTTTCGATTGAAGGAACCTTTTTACATTTCCGGCGCGAATACAGTCACGTATGCCAGTGGCGCTTCTGCTCGATCGAGCGATAAAAAGATCCTTGCCGATGACACGAAATATTTTCCGCAAGTTCTCCCACGGTCGTTCGATGTCGAGCGGAGGAGAGTAGACGGAAAGAGGATCCTTTTTACACGCGCCCGTAGACGCCGCTCGCTTTTATGTGAGTTAAAGCACCGACGCTCGTAGATCCATAACGTAACCCCAGCGAGCCTCGTAAACCTGAATTTATTAACACTTCGAACGACGGGGGAGATTTGCTAAATGGTTTTCAATTTGTACCTTAACGCTTTCAGACCACATGCTCGACAGATTTCTTCGGCGTATCGCGTATGTGGGTGGGAAAAGAAATCGGCGTATAATTCATATGTATGTTATTTTCTGCTTTATACGAGGCAGTTCTTCTTTATCGTAAACGCGATTCGATAGACGGTCGGTGAATTTCAAATTCAGGTCGTAGGTCTTATTTTACTGGTAGTTCTGGTAATTGAGGGAGGGAGAAAGTAAATCGACGATCGGTTACCTTAGGATGTTTAAGGTACTTCGATTTTGTAGTATAGATTTGGAACATGTTCTTCGGATATTTTTTTAGGAATAGGGTAGCATTTTTTAAAAATAGGTTTTTCAAAAATAAGTTATTTATTTACTTTAATTAATTGATTGTTTAATATTTATAGTGACTACAATATATAAAGAAGTAAAATAATATGATATGAAATTTGATAAGATAATGTCGAATACAGTCATAATTATCAATATTTTAAACATCTCTCTTCAAGAGTCTGTAGTTAGAGGGACGGTGCAGCAACGTCAAGTCGGTTGCATATACACAGGCATCATGGTAAGGCCATTCCTCTGATTGCACACCATAACTAATTTTTGTTCTTTACTGCCTTTTTGATAGGTAGTACATAAAATTTACACTAAGTTTAATTCAACGTTAAGAGTACCTAAATTTTCTATAAAAAAGTCTCTTAATTAAATACATCAAATTCGAACACAAGCGATTAATGAATTTCAACATTTAATTCAGAGCTGAATAAATTTTCACGTCCAAAAAATTGCACAATCGAGTGTCAAAAATTGCAGCTTTCAGAGACCTCGTCTACCTGACAAGGATATTCCGATGCATCGAGCAAGGCGCTCGTAATTTCTCCGGTAAGCTCCAGCAAATTAGCTCGGGGCATACGTTACCCTCGCCTCTGAATTGTCCTTTCCCGTTAAGTTACCCCAGCCCTGACACTTTCCGTCTCTCCTACTCCGAAAAACTGCGATTTCGCAGGAGCGATCCTTCCACCTCCAGGTTTTCCCGACGATAGAACGGACGTGCATCCAAACGTTACCGTACAAACGTATACATCCCTTCAGGAACACGGATACATTCACGTGAGAGGGAGAGCATCGAAGGAACGTAGTGGTAAGGGGTAGCTGAACCACCTTGGAAAAGCTCCAGGAGAAAAGAGTGTCGCGCACCAGGGGTGGCTTGCAGTAGGAACTACCCTCCTCGCGGAGGGTAGTTTGGAGGGACGAGAGACGCCTTCCTGGTTCGATAGCAAAAGCTATCCCCTCGTGGAAGGCGTGAATCGCGAAAGCTCCGCCTGCAAGCTCCCTCGAACACGCCCAGGGAGCGCAGGTTTGCCACCCACTGTGGCGATTCTGGAAAACAGTCCGACCGACGGAGTCACCCCCCGGAACTTGGAACGGTAACCCCTCCATGCTTAAACGGGTACCGTAGTCCTTCCATCCGTGATCCATCCCCTACCTCGTCTACCCTTTTCCAATCTCTCTCTTTCCCTTAACTCATCCTCTCTTCGTCTTTTCCTCTTTCTCTTTCTCACCCTCACCCTTTGCCTCTCCTATGGCCTCCTCGCTAGGAGTTTCAGCTTCGGCCCGCTTTGCACACAGATTGCATCCGTGGCATCCGCGGATGCAATCGTTACCCCGCTGTCGCGCTACCACCCCCTTTAGCTTCGAGGAAAGATGCTGAATTTGTGTGAGTCGAGAGACCGAGCTTGAGGGTGTACGTGTTTCTAGATTCTGTCTCTGTGGTTGTACTTGCAAGCGTGTCTGTCGTTTACGCGGGGATGGCTGGTCGGAAGAGTGCATCGTTCAGACAGGGGTTGGGGAAGTTTGAGGTAAAGCCTCGTAGATGCTTTATTGGCTTCAGTGTTGCGATAAGGAACGGCGGGTTACCATGGGAAATAGTAATATGGGGAAGAACGTTGGAAAACTGGATTCGGAATTGACGCGGCGGTGAGAATTTCTTTTTTCTTAGGGGCTGTTGCGCCAAGTTTTACGCGCTGGGGATGATAGTTGGTAGAAGGTGGCAAGGTGCTCTTTGTGGAGTTTTTGCAATGTATTTTTTTTTGTTTATAAAATTGTGGTAATTTTAATATATTAGTTTAATCCGCCGTAAGCTTGTGTAATGTATAAAATATATTAGGTATAATAATGGGGAGATCTTTTCTAGTATAATTCGCTTAGTATCACATAAAACTAACAATAGAGTAATTTCAAAATATTGGGTTGGTAATTTCCTTGGATGTATTAACACGTTAAGCGCCACGTTCGTTCTTAAAGCACTTTCTGTTTAGACCCTTTATTAGAAAAGATATCTTTCTATTTGTTTTAACATACTACATTCATTTTTGATAAAATGTTCTATTTTATACTTAACTCCACTTATTATGGCTCGGTTAGGCGCAACAACGTAGCTTAGGTAAAAAACTAATTGTTCATTTTCATTGATCAGCGTCAGCATGAACGAAAAGTCAACGCCCGGTCCCTAGGGACCGGTATGGTGCTTAACGTGTTAACCTTGCACATTGAAATGTGGTATGGGTGATGCGATAAATGGGATAGCAAATTTTGAAGTTTTCCAAAAACTGTTGAATTGAAAATATCAGTAGGTCAGGGGACGTTGAAATTAGTTCTATGCTGTTAATGTTGTGTTAACGTATACCGGTATATCGGAAATCAGAGAATAGAATGGAGAATAGATGGATATTCTTCCATCAATTAGTTCTAAATTACTGCACGTTCGATGACAAAAGAAATTGTAAGGCAAGGTGTTGATTCATTTGGATAACAGTATTTTTTTACCCGTATTTTCCCTCAACACTATAAAGCCTATGATTTATTGAAAAACAGTAGACAGCAAAGATTAAAAACACAGTATCATACAACAAAGAGGCTTTTAGAGCATCCGATCAGCGTGAGCCACCGCCACAATAATGCGATCGGATTTGAAAAGTGTAAAGTGTTGTATCAGCGAACGAAATCTCACGGGTTTCCCAGTCTGTCAAACGAAATTTGCGAGACTTCCGGGAGTCTCTCACCGATATGTGCTGGGATATAATAATGTCGCGCCCATTTACGTCAACAAGTAACTCGCATCTATCCATTATCTCTTTCCACGTAACAAGAAAATCCTACAAAACCCCTAGGAAGGGAGAAAAATAAAACGAACGGTGTTAAAATTTCATTCGAGACTGGTTCTTCAAACTAGGTTACTTTTCTTCGTCGTTTACGCAAGATTTAAAGTTAATAAAAATTGAACGATCACAGGTCATAGCTTCATTTGCGTAAAACCTTTGCCAATAACAGCCAACGAACGCAAAAAGAAAATAACTGAACGAACGAGAAAACAAAAAAAAAGACAAAGGTGAACGTAAAAGCACCGCTGCCATGAAATAGAACGTTGAATGGCAGATGTCACGTGAATAAAGGATTAACCAGCGAGCACTCTGTTCAATCCGAGGATTATCTAGTCTAATACCCTGGCGCTATCGGAGCTCTGCTGAGATTAAGCCGAGCGATTTGACTGATCAGCTTTTTTTTCATTTACGTTAACCGATATCAATAACGTCAGAACGAATTCGACCCGAGGTGTCTTCGCTGCGTCTTAGAATATTTTGCCGAAAAATAGACCTCGATGTGAACGCGCTTTACGCGTCGTTTAATGCGTGACACGATTCTACAAAAGGAAACGGAGAAGAGATGATTGCATTGAGTGGTATGGGATAATATATACCGTTGAAATACATTGACAGTTTAATCGCTTAGGTCTATATAACGGAAACCGGAAATGATATGAAATGTCAGGGCCGTTGTCGTTGATCACTTGTAACGTGAAATCCATCCCGAATGTAGAGCAAGTCGAGGATTTTCAGAAATTTCTGTCTGTCGAGCTTCGGTCGGCTTTGGAAGTCGTTAGTTAGATAATTTCTGCCAATAAATGAAAAATTTATTCACGTCAAATATGAATACAATTGGTTAGTTGGATAACAGAATTTTTATTTAATCCCTTGCCTTACAATAAAGAGAGACACTCGTGATCAGGTAAATGGGATAAGAAATTTTTAAGTTCTCGAAAACCTATTAAATCGGAAATATTAATGAGACGCGACGCGATAATATTATTTGTCTAATATTAATATTATGTTAAATTCTACGGCACATCAAGAATCACTGATCAATTTTTATTTTAGCAATTAAATTCTGAATTATAACGGAGAGAGTCACGAAAAAAATTGTAGTGCAAAGGGATAATTAAGTTTTATTTAATTTACGAGTCTAAAGAGCAACGAAGTTCAAGATCTCTGAAAATATAAAACGTCTAAGATGTTGCAATTTAATATAATAAATAATCGTTATATAAAATCTTTGGCTATATTAACATATTCTCACGTTCGAAAGTTGTAGTTAACCATGGGAAAATATTTTCTCTTCGTATCGAATTACCTGCATTTTTATTCTTGATGGTCAAGCAGATTAATTCGAAAGTTGGGCGATTTCGATGGACTCGGAGTCGGTAACAATAGTTACGGATCGCGTAACTGACGAGAATACCTATTCTCTATATCTACAGGAGAAACCATACGATCGCTTATGAATGTACACGTACACATGTAAAACGGTATACTAAATGTCTACTGCTGCACGCAGAGAAGAGTACCAACGAGAGAAGCACCGAAATTTCACGGATATACCAACAACAAGTAACGCTATTACTTATTCGTCATTGCCTATGCTGCTGGAAATTAATTCCCTCGAATCATGTAATCCGAAGCCAACATTTTCGAAACAGTGGTCCATAATGCACATTAGGCTCTTTGATCTGGCATTATCTTTGCTTCGTTAAGCAAGCGTGTTTGGATAGCGTTTAGAACTTCATTCGCGTAGTTCGGATAGTCGTATACATTGTTTTTGATCCTTATAAACATTTTTCACGAAAAACATAATTATTAAGGGAAAAAGAAAAACTTTCTTCGAAGAATTCTCCTTTGAAGCAAGAAACGTCGAAAGATTATGAGATGTTGGAAAAGAGGTATTAAAGTGAGAAATTAAATTGATTAAATTATTAACCCCTTGGATTAAAATTATGGGCGACACACGTAACGGAATAAATGGAATAGGAAATTTTCAAGATTTCTAGTAACTATTAATTTGAAAATATCAATCGATCACGCCACGAACCAATTATTTCTATAATATCAATATTACAGTCGATTATACAAAATGTTAAAAATCTGAGAGAAATTTCTATTTATGGAATTAATTTAGAGTTATTATGCATGCTGGAAAAATATTAATCGTAAGGCAAGAGGTTAATAACAGTTTATTTCAAAAAGGTGTAGCCATTGTGTAAAAAATTGTAAAATGTGGCAATGTTAATAATTTAGAAGATTATTGGTAAAATTCTGGAAGTATCAATTCCAATAGTAATTTGATATTATTCGATCCAGGATTTAAAAAAATATGTCACTTCCACTCTCGGCTATTTATAGCCATGTAAGCATTCTTAAACTCCGTTGCACAAATCAGCAATTAATCGTCCGTAACGAAAATTCCTGCATCGCACTTTCATCGAACAACGCACACTGACTTTTAGTCGTCAAAGCCCGCCAAAGAGACCATTCATAACAGGTAGCTCGAATGTTTTCGAAAAACGCCCCAAAGTGGCAAACCCATGACAAAGGAAATTGTTCGCCAATTTCACTTACCAAGGCCACGAGCCGAAAAAGCTCAGTGGAAGTGACGACAGCACGAAACAACGATACTAACGAATCGTCAAACGCTAAACAAAAGGTAAATAAAAAATACTGTTACAATTTTTAAGAACCACCTGCTTTACTGAGACAGAATCACCATGGTAAGTCTAACCGCGATCGAAATCCCCAAGGGATATTAACTTTTCCTTGGATACTTGTACATAAAAGGATTTTCTTTACTATAATTGATTGTTAATCCATCAACTTTGACCGCCCGATACACACAACATTAAAAACTGGAAACCTAGTTAAAAATATCAATATAGTATATATACGATTTCAAATATCTGTCGGCACAACTCTACAAAATTTTTATTATCATCACACTTACTGTGCGACTATGACACAATTTGATAAAGATCCTACAACTAAGGCGCTCCGAAACTTGAACACCACAATACTCAAATACTTAAATACCTATTAAAATAATGATCAAACATTTACAATCAACTTCTCCAATAACGTAACGACAGTTCTCTTCTTTGCTCCCATCATATTCCAAGAATCAAAGAAAAAAAAATGAAGTTTCTCCCTCAAAACTTAAATAATTTGTCCCTGAAGATGTAATTTCTCCTGGCAGCCCCTAGCTTCGGATAGCCGCGTCTCGGAGCATGGAGAAGCGTGTTGCAGGTGCACAGGTGCAACGGTGTACGTGTATCTTATCTCTAGACACACCCCCGGGACGAGAGGGGAGGAAGGAGAGCAACGGCTGCTGTCGCGGGTAGAAGTGGGAGTCGAGTCACCGCCAGAAGAAGATGGAGAACATGGAGAACGCTGGTACCAAGCAAGAAGACGAGATGCACCGTGGATGAAGGGGTGGATAAGACAAGAACTGCAGACAGGGGGAGGAAACTGTGGAAGAGAGAACGAAGCAAAATTTCGACGAAGAGAAGATATTCGCCGAAAGAGAAAACAGAGAGAGAGAGAGAGACAAACGAAATCGGTATGGTATTATGAGAGAAACAAAGAGGGTAGAGATAAGGAGAGGATAAGAGGAAAGAAGAGAGAATCCGTGGAAGAGAAACGGAGATATAGATGACGAGGCAGTCGAAGAGGGCTGAGGGTGAACCATCCGAGCGAGGACCATTCTGGTCCTCCGGCGTGTGCGATGGTGGCCGCCGAAGTAGTGGGGTGACGCCGACGGCGGGTAGGGCGTCGTAGGGGCAGAACCAGCGCCGCGACGCCTCGGCACGCACAGTCGCGGCTCGAACGCCGTCCTCTGCGAACGTGTTGACTTCGCGGCCCGCGGATTCTCCTCGGTGTTCGCGAATTTACTCGACACTTCGCGAACATCGTTGAAAAAAGAGAAAGATAGAGTCGATCCTTACGAAGAATCTTCAATGACGACGAAGCCACGACGGGATTCCCGGAAGATCGAGGAAGAGAGCGAAGATTATGATTATGCTTCTGGAAATCCTCGTCTGTTTATTGGTGTGATCACTTGTAATTGACAGTCTGTCGTGTGACATCGTTGCGTGTCGGTACTGATCTTCGATATCGATCTGTCGAGGTGAAAAACGCGCGATCGGGAATTTGGAATTTTGTACGATCGGCGGTGAGAAAGTCGACGAGTATTGGCCGCGAATTTTGAAGTTAGAAATTTTGTGCGAACGGTTAAAACGTACGAGTGATCGAAAGAAAGACACTCTGGAGTGAAAATTGATAGAATTGACAGTTCGTCAGAATTGAACGATTATTTATTCGAAGATCCAAACGATAGATCGATTATTTTATAGTGAAAATGTCAATGTAATGTAACAGTGCTCCGATTGAAATTTCAGTATAGAATATTACGAGTTAGTTCATGTAATTCTTTCAACGAAGAACAATATAGTAATCGTATGAAATTTGGCATGAAATTCAGCATGTTTAGGAAGGAATCGTGTACGAAGCGTGTCATTTCCATTCATCGTTTCGCGATATTGTCACACAGCTACGCGAACACGTGTGTGCAAAAGCGACACTTACCGATCTCCTCGTGTGTGCCGGCTACTCGTTATTGATCCGATGATCTAACTACTTCTTAACATCCAACTGTATTAATTTAATTCGTTCCTAATGAGCACCAGCAACGTCGCAACGACAAGAGACTTCGAACGATAACTTCTGTCACGATATTCCGTTTAACGCGTACAGGGGTAATTAAAATCTAAGACCAAAGTGTATCTTTCGCTTCGTATCGATTACGTTCGCAATAATAGACAAAAAAAGTATGGATCTAATCGGCTGTGGCTTTAGAATCGCGGTGAATTTCCATTGATATTGTGCACCGTCTTCGAAATCGTCAATGCGATGTTGCGTTGAAAAAGTGTAACGGGCGAGAACGAAGCCTAAGGAAAGGTCACAGCGGACGTTCGAGGGAACTGATAAAAGGTTTAGGAAAACTCTTTGAGTATAAGGTGATAGTGTGACGTTAAAGATGGCGGCGACTTCCGGGTCCCAGGACAATTATTGAAGGATCGTCTAAGAGGGAATGGATTTTCAGAGCGCTATGGACACGTTTGTAGAGGCATGGATGGCTGCTAACACGAAGACAGATCAAGTACAGGTATGACGAATAGTTTTGATATTTCATGATTGCAGATGATCTTGTAGATCTTGAAGAGTATGATCGTTGATTTTAAGTGTACTTCGTTCTACTCCATAATTTATGGGAATAATGCGATTGGGGCTGTGCAGTAGCAACCCCTTCTGATATTACACAGCCAATTGGCCACCCTACCTATTCTTGCCCCCTCTTTCAGTGACTTTGGTTCAACGTCTAATTAATTCTTAAATATCAATTTGTGACACTAAGTAATAGAATTCTTTTATTATTCTCTACAATTTTATATTTATGCAGCTGTATTTTATATAATTCTTTGTAACCCAACGTTGTACTATACTCTACATAGCTTTCTGTCATTATTAATATTCTATCAATTTAACTTTTTTCCATTTTCACCCAAAAGTTCTTCGCTATTCATAGCCCTTAGTATCTTTCGATAAAAATATAAATAATTCCACAGACTTTCGATGTAAATTTGGAAAAATAATTCCTAGTTTAAATTATTAAGTTTAAAACTTCGATTACATCTTGCTATTTCGATTACCCTCTATAACAATACTATACAACAATTTCAACTGAAATGATTTAGAATGACGGAAATATTAACGCAAAAGAAGAGTACTCAATACGTTCTCAAGCTGTCGTTCAACCGACAAGGATTTTACAAAAGGCAATTCTTTAACGGAATCCGTCGAGGTAGAAAGTCAAGACCATAGAGCGTGGAGGTTCGACGGTCTAAAATTTCCGTGCGCAAAACCAGGGCGGTTGGTGGAGGAGAGAGGGTTGAGAGATAATCCTTGGTAAAGCCCATGAGGATCGTGTGTGTTGCGTGGATGAGCATACGTACCTTTTACACGTGTACGTACGGGGGGTCACGGGTTCTGACCACGATACGGATGTGCCCCTGCCTTCTTCCTGTGCCGCGACCACGTTCACGTTCTGGCATTCAGTGCAATAAAACCGCATCTCCATTGACCAGTCGATCTCTCGATCGTTGGAGTTTCGACTTCCATTTTTCACCTGCATTTTCGTAGCGTAGCCTTTGCCAAACCGTGGGAACGTGTTTCGTTTAAATGCTCTTTCAGCTCTCCTTTTATTTTGATGGTGGTCTTGTTAAAGAGAAATAAATATCGGATATACACCGATATTCCTTTAGTAGATGAAACGTAAAATGAAGGATTAAATGCGAAATATTTATTCATGTTCTGATGTTACAGTTTGTAGTTTCATCAAGAGGAATATTATTGTTTGTTTGATTTTTTTTTTTTTAGGGAAAATGGAAAAGATATTTTAGCAGAGTAAATAGTTTGATATTTATACAGGTATTTTGATCGTTTTTATTGTTATATCGCTATTTGTAATTTTATTGTGAAATAACGAATCGCAGAAAGTAGAAATAGAATTTTGAGTTGAATATTAATTATCGTTAGTTCAAGGGATTCATGAATGACGATCAATTCGTGGAATTTTCGCGTATAATTTCGAAATTGTTTACAACGTAGCTGTGATAGCAATAATAAAGCAATACTTTGAGGCACTAGTGATGAACGTAGAGGGCAAACATTGCCTTGTGATTCGCGCTCGAAAAACAAAATACGCAAACCGGGAGGAGCAGTTATTGACGGTGATTAAAGTCTTAACTTGACTTACATTCACGTTAAACTCTAAATTTACATATGATCGTAGTCAATCAATTGTATCAAATCTTTTCATGAGCTAAATTCGAACTGAGACGTTGACACTTATTATCCAACATCAGGAGGAATTGAGTAAGAACCATAAATTCTTATTGATAATATTCATACATAATAAGACATCAGAAATATTGCGCACACGGTTATACACCATATGCAAGGTTACATAACAGTGGTTTACAAAATAAATGATAAAGTACCATTGTAATACTTGTTTAAAAAATCACAAATATTAAACAAGTTTTCCTCCATCTCTTATTGCACTTTTCTGCTCTAACTTCTACACTCATGCCGCCTAGGACTCACAGTTTTAAATGATTTCAAAGCCACCGAGGGCTATAATAAGGATTTTTTTATAAAATATGAAAGAAGATTCGCAGACCATAGAAACATTGCTCCTATTTGCATGAAATTAGAGAGACAATGTAGTTCGTCTAGACATTTTGCTCAAAAACCAATTAATTTTTATTGAACCAGTATTAAAAATTTACACATTAGAAGGAAAATGGTTGTTGATAATGTAAAAACAGCATTACTTACCGGTCTCCCTAATATAATATCAACAAGAAAAGAAAAAATGGAAAAGTGCAATAAAGCAACTCCTTAACGCCATTAAACCCTCATAAATGTCAAATAAACGAAAAGCCCAAAAAGAATTATGAATCCAGCTGGAAATCTTAACGTTATGCGCGACGGTGGATTACGATGTTAAATAGCGCAGAAAAATCACGACAGCTGGTAGAAGATCCCTCGTTTGTCCGTCTATTTTTCGCGCGGTGTAACACGCGCAAGTTTAAAAAACGGCTGTTAACCCAGCCGTGCAGGTGACGATAGGAAAAAAGCGCCAAAGTCGAAAGTAATCCCATAATGTCGTTCCTTGGGTTTGTCGGCGAGTCGTGAGATTATTTTCCCTTCAGGATCATCGGTCTTCGCGAAGATTAGGAGGAATGTAGTAGAAACGTCTTCCTTAACAAATATTGCGGACAATGTTCTGCCGACGATACAATGGTATTACTAGATGTTTGCCGAAAGTTTGATTCGACCTTACCTTTCACGATTTACAGAGGCAGGCACTACTGAAACTCGAGGGGAAATCCAGGGATTGGATCCTGAATTTTGGAAATCCAGGTCTCATACGTATCACTGTATCTTATAAAAAAAAAGAATTAATTTAACGATCAATTGAAATCAATTTTATAGTTACCAAGAATTAAAGAAATAAAGTGATGCTCAATATCAAGACAGTCATCTACAGAAATTCCTCTGCATTGACATTTAAATTATTTTACAAATTGCGAAGACCAAATTTGCTATTCCTACATTTTTTCATTTCCAAACACACTTAAGTTATAATAACCAATAAAATGCGGCTTATAATACGGTGAAAACATTTTCTCAAAATTAAAAAAAAAAAGTTAAATCACTTCATATTTATAGACCGCACTCATCGCCCGTCAAATTGCTCTCATTTACAGCCGTTTCAGTAATACAGTCGCTCGATGCACCCCTGCTCGCGTAACAGAAACATTCCCAAGCGGTTTCTAATCAGCTCACAACCCTAACGGGGCCGGAGATTCTGCGATAGCACATATACACCTTCGATGTCTCAAAATTCCAACGTCCCTCGGCGCATTCCCCTCTATGCGTACACCCGAGAAGAGTCGTCCTTGCACCGCTGCACGCGGCAGGAGTGCAACAAGATTTACTATAGTAGCACACATCGTGTACGCAGCAAAGTCCACGTGTGTGCTTGAAAGTGCGTATGTAGCTACGTGCAGGTACGAGGATAGGTTTGAGGCACGCATGGTCACGGTATTTGACCACCCCAGCTCCCGGAATGATTGTAATCCATCTATCCGGCTACGGAAGCCGATACATCAAATGCAGGTAGACTCTCTCTTGCTCTTTGTCCCTCTCTTTCTCCTTCTCTCTGTTCCAGGGACGTTTTCTTGTCTCCTTTCCCGACACTTTTTATTATCTTAGCATAGCCCAGAACGCATTTTTAGCCTATTAATATTTATGATCACCTTGACATTTGGATGCAAATTATACTTAACTGTTTTATTAAGGGTGTCGCGCTGTGACGACTCTATTTGGGAGATGGGAACAATTTAAGGCGATGGGGTTGGAAGATGTGCAGATTTGGGAGATAGGACATGTTTGGAAGAGAACAGATAATTCAGGGTGCAATGAGGTAATTGTTGCAGATTATGAGGTGAGAAGTGGCTCGGTAATATGGTATATTACATGAATTTATATAGATGAACAGGGCCATGAGGGTAGGTGCCTCTTTTGGGGTAGACAATTGCTTGTGTGATGTAGAAAATTAATTTTAACATTTAAAGAACACTTCTACAATCAAGTATGTTTTTCTTAGTTGCTTACCGTTGTTAAAGCAAAAATTCAAGGATCATCTTGTAACTAAATTTGACTTTACTCCTTTACATTATTTCGAATGTTAACCCTCTATGGACCCTTGTAGCTTTGCAATAGCACCAAACAAATCTAAGCTTTTATACCATGAAGTAAATTTTTTAGCTTTTTCACATATTACAATTTAGCTCTTAAACATCATTAAATTCTCCACAATCTAATATTTCAAAATCAAAATAAATCTGTTATTTATAATAGTAGTTCTATCATTTTCTAATGTGATATCATGCAAGTGATCTTCAGATAGCGGAAAAAAATTGAAACTATAGAGGGTTAAATATTTTTCCCAATGTCGTTACGAATCGATGAGGAAGTCGATAAAGAAAGATCATTCACGTCCTGAGCATTTTGTCATCGAGGAATTTGCTGGAATGAATTTTACACGATTATCGTTGTGCGCTTTTACATACTATTGTTGTTATTTGATAGATCTTTCCACGAGATCATATTAAAAACGAAGATCGTAGATGTCTGAGGGAACAACGGCCGATTTACGTAACTTGATTGTGGAAGCATCAATCCGTGGATTATCTTCCGTGGGAGGGAAGGCCCAATTATCGTGAGTGGATATCAGCTGTCTGATATTACGATAAGTCTGATTAGAATGTTACACGATTAACGTGAAGCACAACGGTATTTTATTCCGCTTTTTTCGATGCCCCATCGAGCGAAATGTCGTTGAGTAATAATTCACGGAAGGAACGCGTGAACCACAGATTTTGAATCCTGAAGTATAACATGATTATTTGACGAGTAATAATTATTACAAAATTTAAATATAGGTTCACTGACCCTTACTTTATTATTCGAAAAAAATTGTTTATTATTGAAATTTGTATTATTCGATTCCTGAAATAATTGAACCTTGTCTCTTATATTAATATTCGACTTACAAAGATAATGAAATAATAAAAGTTGATAATTTCTTAGAAAGATAGTTTAAATTTCCAAGTAAATCTCAAAAGAAACTGTTAGATTACCACTTCTGCAACATACCTGGTAACTTATTTATTCTGTATTTCGAAATCCACAGAAAATAGATGGAAGTTTGTATTAAAACTCATTCATCGGGGTTTTGTAGGATAATACTGAACACGGTCGTCAGAAAGGATCGCAATTTCGACGTCAAATTAATTTCAAACAAAGAAGACCAACAATCGTGTAAATATTGGATCTTCGACTGCAGTGTACACTTTGACGATTCCACATATGCATGCTTTCCAACAGAACCACGTTTCTGTCCTCAATAATAAAATAAAATTCATAAAGAACGTCCCTGATTTAAATTAAAAGGATTCCCCTTTACTCCAGAACTTTCAAGAACAAAAAATACCACACTCTCTCTTAAAATTAAGCTCTTTTAAAATTATTAAGTAGAACTAACTACTACAAATTTCTCAAGAATTTCTTCATCTTACGTTAATTGAAGAAACAATAAAAAACACAATACAAATTGAAAAATAAAACAAAGAATTGTTCATTGAAACTCAATGTTGTAAGAAATCAGATAGCCAGTCCTTCCAGAAATCATACAAATAAGGGTCCGATCCTGTTAGCGTAAAATTACGATATTAAGAGTCCCAGATTAACGTGGAATTCGAAGAAATGATGAAGACGTTTCATCTCGGATACTCAGTAATTTACGTTCTTCTCATACGTCGAAACGACGCGGAACGACGAAATCTCACTTATGAATCGCGCTCGCGAAATTTCTGATGGGATGAATTAGTAATTTAGAACGTCGCTTGCCGATGCTGACGTAAGTTAGTTGGACGCACCGACAACGGTCCTACGTTCAATTGCCAAACATCGTAGCTCGACACTGTCTCGTTTCGATCTTACGTAATCTCGTTAGAGAAAGAAGAAAGGATCACGAATTTGTCTGGAAAGAAATTCATGGAATTCTCGATGATCTTCTCGGTCGCGCAGGATCGCACAGTTTCTATATTGGTCGCCAATTAAGGTTATTGCTGTAACGAGAAACAGCAGCCGAGCAGGAAACGTCGTCGCTGCGTATCTCCGTTACACCCGGTAGATAAGCTGATCCGCTGATAAACGATGTCGAACCCGTCGTTCGTGATGTTGCCGGTAATTCGTGTCAATTCGTTGTCCCTGCACGATGGCTGCTAATTATTCTTTTTTTTTTCATTTCATTGTACCTTTCTGATACGGCACTTTAGCGAGAAGATCTGAACTGTTTCTGCTTGTTGATTATCATACATCGCGAGATAATATAGGAATGCGGAAATTTTTATTTCTGCATGGAGAAATGAAATTAATAGAATTTAATATCTACAAAGGTGTTTATTAATTTCGTTGAAAGGATTTGAATGGAGGAGCATATTTATCCGATAGCGAGAATAACGTTGATTAGTTTTCCCTTCCTGCTGTTGAATTCTATTTTCTTGTTTAATTCACACACGACTTAACATCCCATTGAATGAACGTTAAATAAATTAGGAAAAATCGCTTGTACGATGCTTCTGGAATGGCACTATCCGTGATATTATTTGAATTTACGGAAACGAAAACCAGTAATTTCTTAGCTCTCGTTAATACGATCTTGATCGTAATCAATATCAACTTCCACTTTCCTAATGCAGTATCCTTAATGTATATACATTCGAAGCAATATCAAATAAATCTTTCTTCAATTACTTGCGGATAGAGATACTTTCGTATATTGAGAAGTAATTATTTATTTGGCGAACCAAAACCAGATTTTTCACACAAAGTTCTACTACGATAATAATTATGTATATAATTATATTGTGACTGCTATATTTCAATTTTTCAATACCAACTCATTTAACGCCATGGAATCACCGGTGTTCGGCACTCTTAAATTCAATGAAATTTCAATCAACTTTTAAATTGGAATATTTATAAATTCTCGAATATACTGAATATTTACACAAAGGTCTGCTTATTATCTAACTATCAGTATTTTTAAAATTTCTACTTTATAGAGGTGTGATTTTAATATAAAAGTTTCGCTACAATAGAAATGACGACACTAGCGAAATACCGGTAGCGTTCAATGTACTAACCATGTGCACATACGACAATAAACTATAATTAACTCTTTTCTCAGACCACATATATGCATCGCTAGTCCTCAAAGGGTTAACCCTTTACGGTTCAAATTATTTTATCAATTTTCTAGTGAGCTAAATAAAATTAATTTCACAAGATTTTCTATCATCGGTTATACATTTTTTAAATGATACCACTAACTATAGGTGCCGATAGATATTCAGATAATATTACAAAATCATTATGAAATTAGAAAGTCGATATTAAATTGTCAGAAGATAAAATCAACTGAAAAGATACGTCGAGTACTGCTCGACATAGAACCCAAACGGTTAAGGATCTTTAACACTAGAACTACCAAGCAAGTCAAAATGACTTGTTCTCAATTTCCTCCAAAAGTTCTCAAAGTTTATAAAAGAGTCATAGAACAGATGTTCTACGTTGATCTTATAAAGCAAAGATTACCGAATCGATCATCACTTCAATTCTTTAATTCCTCTTTTTCCAAAGACCTTATTTAACACTTTATTGGCCGGTAGCCTATTAATAGGCTTTTCAGGCCCAACGCTTTTAGAGTTTTAATTAATTAATCGGTTACCATAGCGAATAATAAATTATTGTTTATCATTTCGATTAACTGTGTCAAGGATTTGTGATGAGAATTTATAATTTTCGAAGAGACATCGATATCAGGAAAGTATTTACGGCCAAGTGACCGGTCAGAAGTGAGTAGGATGTAAAAAAAATACCAGTCGACAAAGTGTTAATATATTGAAATATATTGGGTTGTTCGGAAAGTAATTTCGTATTTTTCGGTGAGAATGAAAGACGATTTTCTTGTAGACCATAAATATGTTATTGAATTATATATTCTCCATTTTGTTCTAATACCTCTTGTCATCTTTCTGACAGTAGTATGATTCGACACTCATAAAAGTTTTGATCTTTGCTGGCAAAAAAATCAAAGCCATTTTTGACGTCCTCATTCGAAGTAAAGGTGTTGCCGTTCAAAAAATTTTGCGAACCAGTTTTGGCACTGGCGTTCTGTTAATGCATCTTCTCCATACAGATCGAATAATTTTGTTCTTGCTTGAACAGCATTTTTACCTTTTCGAAAGTAAAAAAGTAAATATGACGAAAATGCTGCTTTCGACTTTTCATGTTTAATAGGGCACCAAACAAAAACTATTGTATAGAATCAAGCAATTTTTTTCACAAACAAGCGTTGTTATATCAACTGTCAAAATATATAATAGCAATGCGAATTAAGTATGAAGTTGGCTGTGAAAAATTATAATTATGTCCTCCGTTGGGAAAAAACGAAATTACTTTCCGAACAACCTAATAATAAATTTAACGCCGGTAGTTCTAGTGTTAATAATCATATTTAAAATCTGCTCTCTACTTCTTCATAATTATATTTCTCATACTCGAATTACAATATATCATATACATTCCACTAAAATACATACAAATCCGACAAAAAAAATCCAATAAAAAGTATTTCATCTTGGTAATATAATTGATCAAACGAAAATTCCACCGAATTCCCGTAAACGGTGAAGAAGCGGAGATCTTGCGACGAGGCCGACGCATCCCCTTACGCGCCAGGACGGAGTTACCGCGCGATATCACTTGGGGCGTTAGCCGGATAAGCCGCTAACCCCATCCACCTGTTGCCCCTTCTTACGCGTTCCCGCTCACAGGCTCGCATTCATCCTCATTCCTCGCGTAGAAACGAGCCAAGGACCCATCATCCTCTTCCAATCCACGATTACCTCAGGGCCCCGTCTTCCTCTCTTCTCCTCCTTCGTGCCACGGTGTCAGGCTCGCGTTCTTCTTCCTCTCTTCAACACCTACAGTCATCTTTGTCGGATCGACTTCTTCGTATCGTTCTCTTCCTTCTCCTCCTTCGCCACCTCCTCCCCCTACGTTCTCTTCGGGCCCTTTCTCGTTCCGGGCCCGGGTCTTCAGCGGTCTGACGTGTTTTTTGCGAGTGCATACCTCGAAGCAGCTCCCGAAACAGTAGCTGGTACCCCGGTACAGTCCGGACAAGTGAAAAAATCGCCTACCCGCGACGTTCTTCTCGGTGGCGATCAACCGATCGACTGTGCGCTCAATGTTTCGTTGGATGACGTTTTTCTTAGGCTTAATAGATCGAGATAGAATGATTTCATGATTTTTGAGGTTTGATATTTGGTATTGTAAGCGAGGTATTGAAGATTTGGATATTCAGGGTTTGGAGAGGTTTTATTGGGATGAAGAGAGTTAAGAGCGAATTGTCCTTATGGCGATGGATATTTGAGAATGGTGGAAGTTCAGATTTTGCGGTATTGCTTGTTTTACGGGGAGAATTTAGTTGTTTTTGATTGGGAGAAGAAGGTGCGAAGTTTTGACACCTTTGGAAACATTTGTATGAAGAAGTAAGTAATGAATCTGATCGATTTTTAAATTGAAGTTTTGTAAAATGAATGTTCCTTTGAAATATAACTCCGAATTTTGTACCTGAGGAAACATATCACTTCTGTATCAATACGCAAAATTGAAAATGAGTAATCTCTTATGTGAATCTTCCTGACTCTATTAACCGGTACTTCGCTAATTTCATCATTTCTACTGAAGTGAAACTTTCTCTATGAAAATCACATTTCCATAAAGCAGAAATTTAAAAAATATTGATAGATAGATTATAAGCGGGTTATAGATAGATTATGTATCTTTATATCACGCCAATATTTAAATATTTAATATATCGAAAAATGTATAGATATTCCAATTCAAAAGGTGCATCAAATTCCATTGAATCAAATAACGCCGGTTACCGATGACCCCTATGGCAGTCAACGTGTTAACGCTAGGTTTACAGATATTTCTTATACACCTAATTCTACAGACATGTATAAATTTGAGAGATAAGGAGTTTTAGAGAATTTCATAATTGGAAGACTTCGAAGGAAATTAATTTCAATGTATATTACCTCCTTAACCGAGTAAAACACAATACAAGCGATAGAAGAAACATGAAACATTTTCTGCCATTTTTCTCATAAAATTCTAAGCGCGTCAAAGTAACACATACCGTAAACCCGTTACTAAATTGTTAATAACTTTAGATGCACATTCACATAGCTACCCAACATTCAGAATTACCATTTGATCACCTGATCTGCCTAATTAAAATATGCTCCACATAATAAAATCTCCGGCAAAAAGGTAACTTAATTCCCAAGATGATATTCGAAATGAAAAGGAACCTAGATAGAGTTGCGAGAGGAGCACTCAGAAGGTTAAACGATTTCTCCGTCGATGCTGACGCTGGATTCCACGGAAGCGTCATCGACGATCCAGTTTTCAGACGGCGAAATCTACCGCGGTGCATTTCGCACTTGGGGCGGTGGTGTAGGATTGTCGCATTCTGGGCCCAGTTGACCCTCGTTGACACCGTGGACGGCTTAGCCGTTAGTGTTAAGTTCAGTTCACTCATACATAAATCTAAGTCCGCGCTTATGCCTTAGCAGGCCGCCTGTCGGAATTGAGCACGTGCTCAGATTTCATCGGCGACGACGCTTAGATCATCCGGCTCGTTCGGTGCGACCGAATCGTCGCAGATTCGACCACGCTTCGAGACTGCCGTCTCTTTGGAATTAATGAACAACGTATTACATTGTCCTTTTCGTATCCTCTAATAAATAGACGAAACGATCGCGATATATGGAGCTTTAGTCGCTCGATACTTGCACTTTGCAAGATCGGTATATTCGTTGACGCGCCAACTGTAGCTGGGCGTTGTTGGCTTGGTGCGTTGAGCGGATTTTCATAATGAAAATTAATTTGTTGTAAATTTGGGAAATATAATTTGGGTTTCTCTTTTAATATGAAAAGTATCAAAGTGGACGAAATGTGAAACTCGCAGTTTTTTTTTTAATTTTTCAGATTGGTGGAGGAGTCTTGAAGTGAATATTTTATTTTTATATTAAAGAACTTAAATTATGCAATTGATCATCTTTTTCACTTGTTGATTTTTCGTATTATAAAATACTTATTTAGTATATTTAGATATGATAGATATAGTGCTGGTAGTTTTGGTGATAATGAATTTTGGACGGGGGTATAGAGTAAGGTAATAGAAATTGCGATTTATAAAATTTGTGAAAAGAAGTGTAGGAATAGAATTTTGTATATTTGAAATTAATTGATTTGTTTAATCGGGGGAGCTTTATTTGCAATGCCATTTTTCATTTGTGGACAATACGATCTAGATGAGATATGGCTATTTTGCTATTTGTTTTAACATTTATTTTGTGGCATAACGTTTCTGGTTATTCAAAATTGCAAAATCCGAAGGAAGGATGCGGAATACTTCCTAACTCTCAAGAGTAAGATTAAGTCAGATTTTCAACAAAGATTAAGGGCACTGCTGGATTTGTATTATTTCTACGGTGATTACAGCTTATATATCTACATGAAACTTCCCGAAATTTGGCGGTGAAGAAGATCAAATGAACCTTTCTCAATTCTATTTTACAAATTACGGCTTTTCAGAATTTTTCAACGTTTCAACATTATTCCCAGAAAGATATCTTACTTTTTTATTGTCTTCCAAAAAACCTGAATAAGTAGATCTATTTCAAAACTACAATATTTTTCCAGCAGTAGTCTCTGTTTCAAAGATTTTTTCATAAAGAAGTTAATGCTGTATTTGATAAAAGTCTCATTTATTTTATAAAAGTGCTAACAATTATACTGTCACAATCACCATTATCACCATCAACTTACCGTAAAATCTGCAGTCTGATATTTTCACCGTTTCCTCGCGTTTGTTGCATTAACAAAATTCAGTGACTTGGCAAGTTATCGTTTAAAGTCTCCCACTTCGTCAACTTACACCAAGTCGTTCCTTAAATCAAGTTTTTATTAACTTCATCGTTTCTCTCGATTGCAGAGCCAAGCTTTGGCATTGACACACAAGGCCTCTCCACCTTCGAGGCCAAGCAGCGTGTCCTCGTTACCGAGGAGCCCTCAGTCTCATCAGTCCCAGCAGTCTCAGCCGCAGAATACTCCGCAACCCCCATCGGTACACCCTCATCAGTCGCAGACACCCCTCAGTGCCCCCCAAACACCGTTTTCAGCGCATAATCAGCAGCCCAAACAGGAAGTCAACGCGAGTCCAAAACAGGAGGGCTTTGATCTCAGCAAGTCTGCTTCTAGCACGGGTGAGTGTTTTTTTACATTTTTCTTATCTTTTAAAGTCTCTTGCTTGCTAATAGTTCATAATGAGAGATGAATTGACTTAAATATAATGCTTTATAATAGTACTCGTTATTTATAATTTGTGTTCGTTAATAATCTGTTAACACTAGAACTACCGACTATTAATTCAGTATACATAATTAAAGATGCTAGATAAATACTTTAGAAGAAAGAGAAAGAAATACACAAGAAACTAAATCGATTAAGTCTATAACGTTTTACAAGGTAGATATACAAAATTAAACATGATACAGTCCTCAAAATTTCAGCAACAAATTAAAAAATTCAGTATAAGTCATTTTTACCCCCTTGGTAGATCTAGTGTTAACTGGGTATGACGAAAAGTTTCGTCATATCAGGAAGACAATTCCAATGAGTATAAGGACTTTTCTCATCATGGAAATTTTTAAAGGCAATCTGTTGAACCTATTAGGTTTTACGTCGTCTTATCTATTAACCGTTTGAGTGCTAAGCAGCGATTTTGCGCTTCTTTTGTTCAGTACTGAAAAGTGCCAAGGTTATCGACCGATAGAATGAATGACACTTTTAGAATAAATAATACATATAGTTCAGAAGTATATACTGATTAGGACACAGCTACAACATAGACAATGTTTTTGACTAACAAATAGAACAAGAATATTTACCATTTGTTAGCAGAAAAACATTGAAATTTTACTTTGTTGCATTCCTCGATACAAAACGAAAGAAGCGCGATTTCGCTGCTTCGCACTTTTCAACCAGATTTTCGCAAAGAGCTCTCGCACTCAAACGGTTTAATCCTAAAGTGATACTTTAGACGTGATAATATTATTTCTTACTGGGAAAAACAAAGTCTCTATTGTGAAACAATGAACAAAAGTGAGTTCCCGGTTAACAGATTAAAGAGTTATTTAGATAGACAATTGATAAAATGTCCATACTTTTCCCGTGAACAAAGTGCATTATTTGTTTCTTAAAAATCGAACCAGTGGTATTATAAGAGAATACAGTTTCGGATAGATTTTGAATCATCGGCCATATATAATCATCGTATTTAAGTTCTACGTGACAGGAATTCGTAAAAGCTAGTGCCTAGGTACCCTTCGGCCAATATAACTCGGCCATTCGACTGTTTCCCCTCTGACCGACTACCTTCTTCCGTTTCCTTTCCGTTTTACCTGCAATTTCCGCGACAACGATGCACACCCCATTACCCCCGGGTTCCGTCCCGTTGGATGGTTCACGGGGTGTTCCCTCGCTCGTAAATCTTCGACGGCGAGCGAATTAAGTCACCTTTATGGTACAGAGCCGTGTGAAAACAGCTTTAGCGCGTTTACACCGTGAACGTCGGATTACCGAGGGCCGGTGTTAGCAGCGATAAAAAGATGCAGCGGTACGGCATGCTAATGCACTCTGGTAGACTGCAGATAGAATTTTTAGTCGAAGAGGTAAATAAGCCTTTTGATATCTTGGTAGATAGTTATCGATACGTGTCAGACGAAAACTCAGCTTTGAAGGGTTTTACGATTTTTACTGATTTGATTCTTTAATGTTTTCTGATATCTCGACCATATAGCATTTAAATGGTCGGTTAGTGTATTTAATATGTCATACGTGTAAAGTAGTACAGGCATGGGATATACATCAAATCTGAAGTTTAGGACAATAGAGCAATTGTTATTTTATAACCGCTTAACTGCTCAATTTACATATTTTAAAAAACTCTCACAAGATGCGGAATTGGAGTGAAGCAATGGCTTTTATACACGTCGAATGGAAGATAAATGCTTCTATTATAAACTGTACAAAAGAAGAAAAAACGTGGAAAGATTTCATTTTTATCTGATACATTTACAATTCACAATTGAACAGGTTAAGTCAATATAGCTTTGGATTCAGGAGTATATATGTCGAAGGCAGCTTACTGGCAAAGAAAATTAAATAATTTAAGAAGTCGAAGTCTTGGGAAATTCGAATTTATCCTTCTGAATTTTTATATATTGGAATTTACATACGCTTTTGTTATATTTGAAGAGATATTTCTAAGTGATCTAGAAAATAACCTTGTTGTGCAATTAAATGAAAACTCACGTTTTCAGGAGGGATTCGAAATGTGAAACAGTTGTTGAATTTGTTACTCCATCCTTCGATAGAAATTAAAGTAAAGCATTGACATTCTATTTACGATACATGTATTAAAGATTATAATATACAAGTCAAAGAACTTGGATATTATCCTCGCGAAGCAAGTTTCCGTTGAGAATGACGAAGACGCGTATGTATATATGGACGATGGAGGTCGCGCGGAGGGGTCGTTAAAGCTCGTAAACGAGATAGACTATCGGCGGAATTTCCTTGATCCTCGATAATACGGTGGAAACAATTTACACGCGTCCGTTTGCATGGGCAAGCGAAAATGAAATGGTTTACGTACGCCTTTCTAATGTTTCAATATCTTTCTAAGTTACCAACTAATTATTCCCAAATGGTAAAAAACTTTCTTACTCCAAACGATTGATCTAAACCAACCTCTCAAAGTAGAAATAAAATTAGATTAACCATTTTTTAATCATTTATAATAATGGAGTGTCTATGGAAATGGTTACATTTGTGAAAGGTATGTCATTATTCCTTTTATTTTTTCCGTCAATATTTATTATAAAATTTTGGTTATAACGCGTGGAAAGATATTTTAGAACACAAAATATGTTGAAGGTATATTAGAGCGAAGTGGTTTCACTGGAAAAGCGTCAAAGGAATTTCCGTGATCGAGACTCCGGGTAAGAAAACGAATAAGGCCGGAATGCAGGGAGCAAAGGTACATATTTGCCTTTCGAATTCTGAACGTCGAAGGGACAAAAGGTAGAGGGGAAAATAGGGGAGGAGATAGAAGCACGCACTTCCTAAATCTACGGATTTGGGGGATCCTCCTTAAATCTTCGGGCGTCAGGGCTAATCCTCACTCTTGAGCTCGCGGATCCTTTTCCCGCCTTTCGTCGCTCTTATCTCGGTCCTCCCTTGCGTCCTTCGTTTTCTTCTTTTTTTTCTTTTTTGAAATCCGCTGAAATTTCGCGAAACCTTCCAATCGACGGAAGAAATATAAAGTTTGCGTGTCCTTAACACTAGACCTATCAAGATAGTCAAGATGACTTGCCCTGATTTTTTAAAAATTGTTCCTGAAATTTTTAACACTGTTACTTCTTTCGTCTATCTGAAATACTATAAGCTATTGAATCGATCAATTTTCTTTCTCCTTCATTTTCTTGATTCGGACAGATTTATTTCACTATTTTAAATGTATTAAATTAATCATCAGTAGACATAGTGTTAACTCCTGAGAGAAGTTTTGAACTTTCCATAGAATTTTAATAATTCTTAATTTAAAAGTTAGCTAACGAATATTTCAGCTTCATTCGTAAATGACAATTTTATCAACACTTTCTTCTTTTAGCATCGAATAGAAGAATTACTAATAATTTATAGTCCTCTATAAAGTTGAATCACATTCTAATTGAAATTGATCCATCAATTCAACCAAGTACCGAAATCTATCAAAGAATAACCACGATAATATCGTAAGGATCGGCTTTGAAAAATTCAAAATTCCATCCAGCAACATAATCGCCCCGTTCGTCACCTCGAAAGCAGCTCGACAATTTCGACTTAGGATAATCGGTTGCGTGTACGTGTATCATGGATTTACCTGCACAAACGGTACATAGGTCGTTGTGCCTGTAAGGACAGAGTATCAAGAGGGGAGGATATTGTGACCCTTACGAACTAATCCGGATTAAATTCGAATCCCTGGCTATGCGGCTAGGCGATCTGCGAACATGTACTACGTCGTCTTGTACCATACGATTGGGCTCGTTACGACGTTTAACCCTTTCTCGTTCTCCATTTTGGAGGTTGGAAATCCAACTTTTGATCGTTTACGCTATTCATTGTCGCTTCAAAGGCTAAAAATGGCTTCCAAAATTTTATATCCACACGATCTTCATTTATGTGTAAATTGCACCACTTAAGACGTCTCTGCTTCATTACAAAATGTATCACTAATTCGTGAGCGTGTTTTTAAACATTTTTCCTAAGAATGTTTTTTATTCAGAGTTTTATAATATGCTGAATATTAAAACCAGAATCCGAAGCATTGCAATTTTTGCAAACGTAGGATTTTTACTTACTAATTATTGGTATTTCTTCGAATTGACATATATTAGTAACCCGTGGAACTAATTTAAAATGGTTAACTTTTTTTCAAATTCGCGGTATTGCCGTATTAACACTATTTTTACCGCGATTTTGCGTATACTCATTCCAACCGAATGTTTTTGTTGGCATCTTTACACTTGAATACAAATATTTTGCGAATAATTGATGAAAATTAATTTCTCTTTGAGATCTGCTATTTTATCAGAAAATGAATTCAACATTGTAACATTACTAGCTAAAAATTGCCGTCATCAAGGTGTCTTTTGATACCCACGGTAGAAATAGTGTTGATGACTTGATATGTAGAAAAATTTATAATCTTCAAATCAGGTATCACGGCTAATTCGTTCGTGCAAATGTTCATTCTTAATCCAATAGAGGAATGCAACAGCGCCAGATGGACGACAATATTTATCAACTATTCATAATTCAACAACTCCCTTACAGAACTGCCCTCGTATGCGTTCTAGCTTTCAACCTGACCGCACGGTAAGCCAAAGGCAAAATCGATATCATAACTCGCGCGGTGCAATCCCGAACCATATTGCGAATGCATATTTTCCACGTAGCCACGCGTTCATACGAACATGGGCACATTCTCGCGGCCTCTTTGCATCTAGATTTTCTGACGAATTATGCCGACAGAAAAGCACGATTAAAACGTGCGCAAATCGCAATTGCGGATGTTCTCTCGGATACACGCGAACAATCGCTTTCGAAGATTCTTTCGATCGCGTTTCCGATTCGCGGAATTACGCGATACATGAATTTCAACGACGAATATCCCAAACTTTAATCACCAGTAAATTTCACGATGAGAAAAATAGAAAGTGGAACAAATTTTATCGTTCGAAATTTGCGCACCAATTAAAAACGCAGGATGCAGTTAATGGAGAACGATACCGATGATCCTCTCATTCAAAATTCTCGAAAAAGACACTTACGACTGGTACATAGAGGATTTTTAACGTCATCAGTGCCACCACATACAACTCACGGAATTCGTTCGATACTTGTTTATCTATCCGCGAAGATCCCGAGCTTTCAGTAGAGACTTTGAAATCCTTCTTTCATCCCAAAGCTCAATATCGACTTTTACCCAAAGGTTTCTCAACTGAAAAACCTTTCTCTTTTTCAACATCTTCCAAATACTTTCCATCCCACTTTCATCCTTCATCCAATACGAAAAAAAACACGTTAACAATAATTCTCAAAACAGAAACCAAAATCAGACTTATCATCCCAAATACAAGACATCCCCACCAAAAGTACATCATCCCCCTACAAAATCCATCAATGTTCTCCCAAACGCCTATCCCCATTTCAATGTAAAACCGCCAAAGGATACGCTTACCAACCAAAAAGGAGCTCTCCTTTATCACACACTTCTGTGCCCACCCGTTAGATAATGCTCGGCACCGGCGTGCGGAGGACACAGGATATGCCAAGAGTGGAACACGGTGGGTGTGAGCGCGAGGAAGAGAGGATGGGGGGTTAGGATTATCTGAGTTGTGTGCGTTGGATTTCGGATTTGGACGGCGGGCGGCGCACACTCGACCAATAATCCCGGATTAATCCGGGGCTCGACTCTATACGTATACACGGGCACTGGTCCACGCACTTAGACGTGTGCGCATCGACGTATATCCTCGCACACCGGCTTGGCAACGAGGACTCACACGTAGTCCGGTCAAACCAAGCGGCCGAGGTATACGTCCTTCCACACGTGCTTGTGCACCTGCACTCCAAGGGCTCACCCACGTAAAACGTAGCGAAATACAGTCGTGCACCATGGTATCTACTTGGCGATAGGGGTGCGCGAGTGCACGAGCGTGTAGTCACAGGACACAGAGGAGAAAAGCAGGCCGAGCCGCTAAAGGATTTGGCTACACGCATACCAAGCCGCACACACGCGGACACACATCGACGCAACCCCCGAAGATAATCCTCACGAATACATAGCCCGGATAATCCCCGTGCAGGGCCGTATATATGCCTGGAATGAATCCGTGTACGTCTATACGTACGATCGCACAGTCACATTTCCTGGACGTGGATGATGCTCCATACAAAAGGGTAGCACGGAAAACGACGACGGGCGACGGCGTCGAGGGAGAGAGGACTATGGCAGAGCACACAAGGTTTAGAGGCTAAGCGGCTCATCCCCCAGGAAGCTTTACATCCCGGCCTGATACGACGGGAATTCTACGAACGATTCGAAAGATACCTTCTTCTCTGCTCGCGGTAAGAGCGAGCCGGAATCGCTTCGGGAGAGATACGCCGACGTTGGTAGCTGGAGAAGACGCGCAGAGGTGCTCGTTGTCGCGGATGCACTTGGTTTTTGCGGGCTTCGGTCGTTTGGTTGTTTGACGAGTCGTTTGACTTTTTGGAGGACCGGTGAGGCCTGTTACGGTCACTCGGAGAATATTCTGCGTTCTGTTTGGTGCAATTGTAAAGATAGCGGGTAAGAGATTGTTGAGATTGCAGGGGTTTTTTAGTGATGTGATAGCGCTTTTATAAGTTCCGGTCGTTTGATCGTTCGAGAAGCCGGTTGCCTTTTTAGTTGGTTGCCGAATTTGCCGCGGGATTGAAAGAGATTCGAGGAGGTAGGTAGCATTTTTGGGAAAGTGGAATGTATTAGATTTATTGGAAAGTTAGTTAGATTTTTTATTTAAAATTTAGCATAAGTTTTAAAGCTCTATTAAATGATAAATGGAATTATAGTAATGTTTGTTTGTTTTATATATGCATGGCAATAATAATATTAATTCATTTTAACATGTACTATTGAGGCGTTAAGGATGAGAAGAATATTTTATAATTGTTCGAAGGATATGCCATTTTTGTTTAGGAAAGAAAGGAAATTCTTTAGTCTGTAAAATCTGGATACGTTAGGTAATAAAGGGATCTGGGATATTTCATACGAGAAAATAATTACATCGAGAATTAAAACTCGAATATTTATTAGAGCTTACTCCTCTTTGGACCGATCTTCCTCAGGTGTGTTAATTCATGGTTACCGGGTCCCATATGGATTTTATCCGGCACGTTTCTCTCCTCGCGGAAGAAAAATGCGAGGACACACTCGCGAAGGCCCACCGCTCTGTGACCATAATCTTAATCCTGGATTAAATGATCTGGGGTTTGTATAATCCCGCCATTTTGTCCCTGAAACGAATCTTGGGATTAGAGAGTCTAAAACCTCGCGGCGTACTACGACGATAAATCCTTGGATTGTATGACCTCAAAGTACATATTCCTAAATACATACATAGTTACAAATGACACGTAAAAAGTGTACTGACTTTGGTACGTTAAAAGGTAACTTAACATTTTGCACGTTAAAACGAGATATTCGCAGTAAAGTTAGATAAACAACGATTTTGAAAGTACCAAGTATTTATCGTTGCTTTCCTGCCTTTTCGAGCTCTCCACTCGGATTTTGCGAGGTTCGTGTAAAACTGCGATTCCATTGATTCACAGTATCGCTTTACCTTGTAATTCGACGAACAATTTATCGTTGAAAGTATCAAGAACGTTGAAATCAATTTTAATACTTTCATTCTCATCTTCTTGTCACTACAGATAGTATTTTTAAAAATATCTCACACAATTGTTACACTTTTCTTGCAAAGATCTTCGCAAAATAAAGTGCAGTATTAGAAACAATTTAAATTTCAATTCTAAAGTAACCACAGGATTATGCCTATCGTTAAAATACTTGAAATTTGTGTAAAACTCGATTTGAGTCGGTATAAAATACGTAAGGATACCAATCGATATAGCAAAAACAGCGCAAGACCATTGTCAACAATAACAGCAAATAATAAATCAATAATACTTCGCAATATGAGATAGAATCTACATTTAACAGCGTCGCGACGCGCCATTCCTTATTTATATTCCTGCGGCAAGTTTGAAAACTTCTTGGCGGATTATCGCAGCGAGTTTCGCGTGTCAGGATAACAGAACGTAGACGAGGATTACGTTCTGGCGGAGATCCTTGAGGATATTCGGAGGAGCACGCTCAGCCTGTTGCATTCGACGAAAAAGGACAAGCACGCGGAGTTCAAGTTTTCGTCTACGAGGGAACCTGCGATTTGCAAGGAGACGATAGAACGAGTCTGTCCAACGAATTATACAGGTATTCGGGTTATCCTCTGGGCAAGGATTGGGATAAAGACCGGGCAATGCCATCAGGCTCGCAGGATGCACGAAAGTAGGTTCTAACAACGTCCTCGTTTGAGGATATGAAGGCCTGATCCTCGTGGATTTTCGGGCTTCTCGGCTTTCTGCCGCCTTGGAGGGAAGGTATTCTCGTCCTGGGCTTGCCTTTCTGTGATCCTGGTGCTCAAGGGTCATTCCCTACCCTTTTTTACCTTTCCAGGAATCTTCCTTGCTTGATGTGTAATTTATCCGATGGTAAGCGAACAAAGGAAGGGCTAAGGACTGATTGCTGGTAAAAGTCGTCTTTTAGTAGCAATATTATATTTCATGTCTCTCGAGAATTTCAAATTGAATGCAGGTATTGTTGCCAATGAATTTATTTTCTCACATGATCATATATAATAATTATATTATAATTATTTAATTCTGTATGTTGTTTTCTGTTTATTAGTTACTAATGCCAATTTCCGAAGTGATATTAACGCGTTTCAGAATGTTTTTTTTTAAATGCAGCTCTGTTATGTTACTGAATCGATGATTTGAACTGCTTTGCGTATACTGACGACAATTAGTAATTAAACGTGCATATTAAAAAGTCTAAGTTTCAGTGAAAAGTAGTATGCTGGGAATTTCTCTTGAAAATGTGGCTTATTATCTAATAATAAATTTCCCCGTCTCTTTCATTATTCAACAGTTCTTTTTTAATTCAAATTTTCCCAAAATTCCTTATGGTTTCTGGATACATTTGTGTCCGAATAGACAAGCTCTGGGAATCAGTGTAGCCTTGTGCATGACTGAAATGGCCCAGGAGACTCGCTCGTCGATCGATGCCTAATAATTTGAGCTCCGCGATTTTAGCACCTCATGTGCGGAATTTCGATTGACCAATTATACCATCTGAAAGGTCAGAAATTGGTCATAAAAGGTCAGTTGGTCTTATTAATTGGTCAGCGTTAGAAAATTTGTTATTAAGGGTTAAAGTTTCTCAACGTCATTGAGAAATTTTAGCACCTCATTCGCGAAAAAAATAAAAAATTCCACCTATGCGCGATCGAGAAGCATTCGCTGATAATTGATCAGCTTATATAAATATTTGGTCAGCTTAATTTAATATTAAAAAAAATTAAATAAGTTGTCATTGTCGTAACGCGCATGCTTTGGGCCGGGTAATTGTATCAGGGCAGTGAGCACTTACGCACAGCTCTTTACTATGAACCAAACGGAGTGGGGGAAATATTTTTTTATAATTTTTATTTGAGAAACAAAACAGACATGTACTATCAAATGTATATATATATATATATATATATATATATATATATATATATATATATATACTAGCAGATTCCCGCGACTTCGTCCGCGTAATGTGTAGAATAACGTTACCTAATAATAGATTGATCGAAAATGTTTTTGATAGTAATTTCATAGTTTGAATGAGCCAATTCAGAGACGCATTGTTTTGTAATAGTATGAAAAGAGAAGTAAAAAATACAAAAGCATTGATAATAAACGTAAAAAATGCGAATTCTATCGTAAGATTTAATTTCTGCGCCTTTACAACGATTAAATTGTTAAAAACAAAAAGAGTAGGCTTCCTTTCATTTCACACGGATAGTAACCTTATTTCAGTAAAAGAAAAAATTACGCTTTGAAAAAACTAAAATATATTGTATAGATCCCGTTTTCAATTGTTTATAACAAATTCTGAATTGGCTCATTCAAACTATGAAACTACTATCAGAAACATTTTCGATCAATCTATTATTAGGTAACGTTATTCTACACATTACGCGGACGAAGTCGCGGGAATCTGCTAGTATATATATATATATATATATATATTTGATAGTACATGTCTGTTTTTTTTTCTCAAAAAAAGAAATTATAAAAAAATATTTCCCCCACTCCGTCTGGTTCATAGTAAAGAGCTGTGCGTAAGTGCTCACTGCCCTGATACAATCACCCGGCCCAAAGCATGCGCGTTACGACAATGACAACTTATTTAATTTTTTTTAATATTAAATTAAGCTGACCAAATATTTATCTAAGCTGACCAATTATCAGCGAATGCTTCTCGATCGCGTATAGGTGGAATTTTTTATTTTTTTCGCGAATGAGGTGCTAAAATTTCTCGATGACCTTGAAAAACTTTAACCCTTAATAAAAAATTTTCTAACGCTGACCAATTAATAAGACCAACTGACCTTTTATGACCAATTTCTGACCTTTCAGATGGTATAATTGGTCAATCGAAATTCCGCACATGAGGTGCTAAGATCGCGGAGATCTCTGGGAATCAGTGTAGCCTTGTACATGACTGAAATGGCCCAGGAGACTTGCTCGTCGATCGATGCCTAATAATTTGTAGGCCTACCAGACGTCTCCTGTATCAGGAGACCATACCCCGCGGCAAGTAAGTTGTCCTTATTCCGTACATCGGTCGATTGTTCATTAGCGGTGAGATCAGCCGCATCCTTTCTTGCCGAAAAATATGTAAATGAGGTCCTTTGTTCGACACCTGCCGCCTTATTTTTGTGAATGGGATAGCAGAAACGAAGGGAAGGTGTCGCTTGTCCAGCCGTAGACCCTGGGAATGCCCCATGACCCAAATAAGGGCTTTTGTAGGACCCCAGTGACCAGGATAGCAGGATCGCAGGATGTCTCGTCCTTACACACGTGCTCCACGCACCCCGTAATTTCTCTCTTTCTCTCTCTCTCCTTTTCTACGTGTCTCTGTTTTTCTACCTCCTTCGTACCGTTGGTTCTCCCTCTCTTCAAACGTTTCTCTCTTTCGGATACGTTTCGACTTTCTCTCTCTGACACTCGTTCGACGAGGTTGAGGTTTCACCCCCTGCTTGGTTTCCTTTTCTCTCTTTTCGTTCTCGGCTCGTCGGTCGATCCTTCTCGCTTTTACGTCGTCCTTTGCCTTCCTTTGACAGTGGCTCCCGAGGGATTACACGAATCGTTGTATATCCTGTCGGATGCGTATGTTATCCTGCTAGTTGTTTACGCACGAGAATTTTAAAAAAATTCGGGAATCCCTTTTCGTGGAATGGAGTGAAGGTATATAAATGTATTGGAGATACTTTGCACGAGTGTGTGTCGTGTATTTGTTTGGATGTGTGAAATAAGAACGGGGGTTTGAACGAGTAGTAGTACGAAGGATTTTGCCCTTCGTTTGACAAAATAGCTTATTCGCGATTTATTTGCTGAAATTTCGAATTGTTATCGTATAAATTTATTCCATCGGATAAAATGTATACGACAGTCGCTGTATATTTGCTTTGAAATAAAAAAGTTATTTTAAATAAACAATTTTAATTGGAACTGTTTTTTGCATTTTAAGGATAAGACTGACACTGCTTTCGACAAGATCGAGAATTTACAAAGAATTTGTTAAAAATGTCAAAATACAGACTTATACTTTAGCTCAATTTATTAACACTATTGTTAATTGATAGTGTTTATGAAAGTTACGATTTCAATTGATTTTAAAAGTACATAAACTTCTGTCTCGATTAAAATTACTACAACTGTAGATTTTTAAAATATTACTTTATTTATTTGCAGTTACAAAACACGCAAAGTGATACGTAGTTTTATTCATCAATTTCAGAAGAATTTTACGAGTTTCGATGAACAAGCATTGCGTTAAAATACTCGGGTATTTATTTTTCTAGAATTTATACCGTTTAAAGTCAACTTTTATTCCACCGTTTCGAGTACACAGGTATAAAAGGGAGCAACCCCTCGGTATATGTATCCACCCCAAATAAACACAAGCGAGACATACTCTCCTGGTACTTAGGTAAACAGATTTCACTGATTTTTTACGCCACGAAAGGGAATTAACTTTCTCTGTATCGGACAGAACAATACAAAGCACTTGATAAATACAACCCCATTGTTTGTCGCGCTATTGAACGGTAGCAACTTCATATTGAATGTTTTTTAAGCGACGCAAAATCACTGGAAATAATGAACGATATTCTCGAATAAATAAAAAGAATTCAATACACGAATTATGTTTTACAATAATAACGTTTTTTTTACGTTTACCAACACATATGATGATATATCGTATGTAATGCGACAGGATGTGCGGAAATGGGACGAGATATCGGCTCCTCGTCTGTTCTGCAAACCTCGGACCAACTTATACCTCTAGCACCAAAAATGAAATCCTGATCACCGGAATGCCATGACACTGTCGGCTATCACGATGCCATTTTGTCTCGTTGAGTCGGGTCAGGGGGTGTGATCGATAATTTTCACGAGGATGTTCTCCTAATACCTCGGTAAACAACCCTCCAACTGTCAGCGAGCCTTTCCAGATGCACAGTTTTCAAAGAATTCTTTCTTCTTTCACAAAAACCCTCTGTCTTTCATCCACAAACATCAACAATTCCGACATCCAACAATACCGCATAAATTAAAAGATTTCAAAGAAACAGAAATAACCACCATCGCAAATTTCCCAATACTTCTTGTCTAAAATTAAACAACAAATAATTCAAAGTTCATCTTAAGGTCCAAAATATTTATCTATAATTTAAGGATGAAACATTATTTATTTTTATATCATAACAAACACGAGGAAAGACCAGATTTGAGTGTAATATTTTTATATCGAGTTTAAAATGCAGACCTAGTGCAACAGCATCCTTTGTCAGATTTTTTTCGAACGTCGAAATGACCTTGATACTTTCGATGATCCTTGGCACCCTCAACGAGCCGGTGTTGCGTCCTCGGTCCTCCCCGTCGTTCCTGCTCTCCTGGGATAGAGAGGTCACACAGTAGCCTTACCCACATTCCCATGGGATAAAACGTGGAGAACCCCAACAGGAATGGCGAACCGTCGTCATTCGAGCAACAAGCGCAAGGAAGATAGAAGGGAAGAGCGTACAGATTCGTGTGGGGATACGTTCATATACGAAGCCGGTGGCGATTTAGAGGGGATGTATGTAGGAAGGACTACCAGGACTGCAGCAAAAGGAAGGATCATCGGGACTCCTTGGAAATTGTTGATGCAGGTCCTTGCTAGACTGCGTAGGGGTAATTCGGAAAAGTGCTTCATGTGGTCCTGGTGGAGAAAGCTCCGACAAATCTCGATAAATCCGTAGACTTTGCGCTAATCTAGGACACTTGAGGCAGCTGCAGAGAGAGATTTTCGTATGAATTGGTCGAAAAGGAACAGCGATTTGTTATTTTGTATGCAATGTATTTTAGTATTTTATATGAAATACGTTTTAGATTACTATTTTTAAAAGCGACTCTAGTTATTTTTTACTTAATAGTTTTGAGAGGAAAAGAGTGTATTGTTTATTGTGATAGATTTCCTATATCCGACAACGGCAGTGCCGTTTACGGTGAGAATCCTCCTCTTCCATTATCGCATTATTCCAGGGAGATTTAAATTGCTAATACGAGGATTAAAAGTAGCGACTAAAATTAGTAGGATACTCTTGAAACGTAGAAATTACACATAAAACCGACACGAATATACTTGCCGGTTTCTGCATTAAAGAATTCCTGATTCGTTTATGAAAACGCCCCGGCCGATTTAATTAGGGAGTCTCCTTAATTAGAACGCCGAACGTTTAATTACGACAATGCGAAGCTTCACCGCAACGTTATTAACTATGAAACGTTCAGCAGATAATTTCACTAATCCATACATGTTCGATCAAGTTGACAGGGTTAATCTTAATTAAGGATCCTCGAAGGATTCGACAAGGTAGGATAAGAAGCGTGAAGAATTTCTATGGCTCTCATATGCTCCTGATAAGAAAACCCCCTATACTCCGTTTAAATCCAGGATCATCGTGATCCTGCGGCTGCTTCGTTCCTCCTGGCAATTCAGGACGATTCTATGTGGCTGTCCTATAGGGTCCTGGTACGAAGAGTCCTTTGAGGCCAACCGAAACACGGGACGAAGAATTCGCTGCGACATAGCCCTGTAGTATTTCGGATCCTTTTATACTTTCCTGCTGACTTAAGGATTCGCTTATCCTTAGAGGTTTCAAGTCCTCTCTTCGTATATAACATCCTTGAATTTTTCCACAGGATAATACGAGATTCCGCTCCAATCCGAAAGTAGATTTTCAAACGGAAAGTCTCATTTGCATGGAAACAAATCCACGAACAATTTATCCTTAGAATTAGATATTTTCTTTAATTTTAAAAACACTTAAATATAAAAGAATTATTAAAAATTGTCTTAATTCATCGTTGATTTAAAGATCGACGACGCAGAGGTAGAGCCTATCGCTCGCAAATAAAGTTAATACCTCCTCGGATTAATCTCCGATCCTTGAAGCGGGTCGAAATAATCCGAGATTACGGCAAGCGTCGAGCGAGCACAATTCGAACTGTATCTTTATAAAACGCCCGGTTACCTTAGAGAGAATAAGACGAGGAATAGAAGACAGGTAAAAGTAAATGGAAGAGAAGAAGGCCGATGCGAAAAAAAAGGTTGGAACACGATCTTAATTCCGTCGAATAGAGATCGCCACAAATCTCGATCTTCCTGCTTAGCCAAGTCGTAGTCGGCCGAGCAGAAGCAGGAGAAAGGAGAAAGGAAATAATTTCCCTAGCTCGACCTGGTTAAGATTCATAATTTACGATCTTGGAAATAATCCGCCGCGGAGAATGGAAGGGTAACGGGGGTTGTTCGACGAAGGGAGGAAAAAGTACGAAATCTCGTGCTCGCGCGCGCATTTATTCTACGGTGTTTGTGAATGTGCACGTGTGTATGTGTGTATGAAAAAAGAGAGCGGAGGTAGAGACTTATCCTTTGATCCAGGATTTATTTAACTACGGTCCCAGTGCGAGCTTATCCCGGGGGAGGTTTTAGCCATCGAGGGGCCACGCTATTGATTTTTAGCTCGAGGATTAAAAGCGCACTTTCCTGACACTGTGTGCAGGTACACCTACGTGCAACGTGCGTTTCTATGTGCATACGTGTAACCAAATAATCGTGAACACACGTGAGAAGATGAAGGTGAGCTTGTATGATTTTAATGTGTAAGTACATCGTGCGTGTGTCGTGTATCTCTTTTTCGTTTGTCTCGAAAGTATGTACTATACTTTGTTCTTTTTTCGTTGTACTGTGAAAAGAGCATCTCTTAAAGTTATATTTGATTTTCCTTTTTACTTTTGCTTCCTGTAGTGCGCGCGAATTAATCTGCTTTGGAGATTTGTAGATAAAAATATAAAAACGTTTATTCTCTCTGCGTTATGATTTTGTGAAGGAGAAAAGATGAATTAAAGGGATACATGTTACGTTGGATAATGAATGTACATTTTTAATTATTGGATTAGCAACAACGAATTGGGATATGCTTTTGCAAGTAATACTTTTTAAAGTGTCGTACGCTGTTTATCGGCATTGTTAAACTTATTCTTGTTCCAATTGAATTTTTATTACAGGTACACTTCATTCTGTTATTTAGGGATTTTTATTATGTCGGAGAAACCTAGAAACTAAGCCGATTAATTTTTTTTTTTTTTTAGAGAAATCGTTAAAATTGTTCTTTATTAGTTTAGCCCATTTGAATAACGTCTCTATAGAAATGAATTACTTGTAATACTCTTTGTAACGATGGGTTTCTGAGTCGTATTGTTCGTTCAATTTTTACCTTTCTACGTGTACGCTTGTATTTGATTAACATTGTATTTTTGCATGTGAGTGAAAATATGTGAAATTATTTATCTGAATAAACGACGAAATATATTCTATGTTTGGGCGATATGCAGTTATTAGTGTATATATCCACGAAAGAATTTAAAGGTTCGCATGTATACGGATTATTATACGTCTCTGAAAAGGTTTGAACACAGCGAAACCACCAAATCAGCGGATTACCTATCAATAACCACAACTATATGATATGAAGTAAAAGCCTTTCACGTTTTTATCATATACAAATACATATTGATGCACCTCCCACTAGAAAATTATTTTACAACTAATTGCATATTACCGTGTCACCCACATCTCCGCATGTTTTATCATTAAATCCATTTTACTTTTCTAATCGTATCATTTTGAGAAAACAAATTTTGTTACCGTCTTTCAAAATTTTAGGAGGACCAAAAAGTCGTTCCTCCAGATATTTTGATTAAAAATCAATTGATTTTTATCAAATCGGCATTGAAAATGTGCACCTTAGATGAAATTTGATTGTTGATAACGAGGATGATTGTACCAATCTTCAAAAATAAAAACTTGGTACTTTATTTGTTAAAGACTCGAATTTTCTGGTTCATAATATTTCACTGTATTCTCAAAATAAAACTACCCTTAGTTCAGATAACTGCATTAGGAGTTGCAATTGTCTCAAGCCTGAAATTCTCGTTTTTTATTACTCTCGTATTTTCCAGTTTTAAATTAAAAAAAAATAATCACAATAGCCGAGAATGACCAATAGGTGATTTTCGCACATGCAACGTGCAAAATTCGCCACGTATACAAGCGTGGCTAACGTTGAACTGTAATTTGGCATACATACAATATCCGCGTCGTTGTGTTCGCGGAACCGTGCAAATATATTTGCGAGCGTGGACGCAGTAAAAGGGTGGAAGAGAGGGGAAGGGAGACAGAGAGAGAAATTGGCAATCATTATTCGTAGAATTCATTTAATATTTCGATGCGGGAGGTTCATTTGTTACGCGCAGGACTGGATCGTGATATCAAAAAAGTTACGCGTCCTTGGTACACGAGTCGTTGACGATAACGATCGGTGGACCTTATCATTATTTTAAGAATGAGGTCACGGATCTCTTCCAAGTGGAATTTCACACTTTCACCTAATCTGTACCGATATTTATCGTACAGCCAAGATCTTGAAAATGTTATCGCGACTTTTGCCATCTATTATTGTTTGTTCTTATAATCCACGGTGCAGGCAGAAAAATTATTACAGGTTTTACATTTACCGTTGTCTACCGATCCTCGACCCGAGCCGAAGGGAAATGATTTATGCGTTACATTTAGCGTTGTGAAGTATATTACCGCATGATTTTGTAATAAACTGGCGGCAGTAACGTATAATCTGCAAAAACCCGTAACGAAGTGGCGGATTTAATCTTTTGCGGTGTAAAATTTGTAGCGAGATATAGATTTATGGGAATTAAAAATGTTGACGGTTTCTACCGAAGAAAAAAAACTTTCTTAATGTTCGTTATATCAACGGAGATCTCTGACGGGTTGCAACGTATAGTGATAATACACAACGCCTATCATCTCGCAGGAAACAATGGAAAGTATTACTCAAAAGTATCGCAGAATTGAAGAAAATTGTGTACATTCCTCCTACCAGTATCAATATAAATGTTAAAGAATTTAACACTTTTACTAAGCTGGTTAAAAAACCGGTTCCAAATTTTTTCTACAAATTATCTAAATTAACTGCTGTCCTGCCCGAGTCTCTATCACCCGAAATGGAGATTATATTTTAATGGATACTATGTTTCAAAGAATTCATTTTTGATATTCAATGAATTTAACAATTACGTCTACCTGTTTTTATGTTTCTTAAAATGTGAACCCTTGTTCGCCGGGTCACTATGACTGGAAGTAATACGAACGTGAGATATAAATGAGCAGAACAGCAAGGTTAATGGAATAGCACTGAAGTAAATGTTTCACTTCCACCTTAAGAAGCCTAAATTAGTTAATCATCTTTTGCACCTCTTCATTTCTCTTTTTCTAAAGTATTCAATGAATTTAACAATTACGTCTACCTGTTTTTATGTTTCTTAAAATGTGAACCCTTGTTCGCCGGGTCACTATGACTGGAAGTAATACGAACGTGAGATATAAATGAGCAGAACAGCAAGGTTAATGGAATAGCACTGAAGTAAATGTTTCACTTCTACCTTAAAAAGCCTAAATTAGTTAATGATCTTTTGCACCTCTTCATTTCTCTTTTTCTAAAGTAGTTATTAAATATATCTAAATTTTAGTATATAAAACGTCAGTAGTTTTAGTGCTAAGAATAGGTATCAATAACATCCACATATATAGGATTGTAACAAAGCCTTGCCGAAATCCCATCGATTTCCACATCTCCCGTGAAACACCAACGCACCTAGCAATCAGCAACAGGCAAGAGCTTCATACGCTACCACCTGATCGCTTCTTTGAAATATCCACTTTCTAAATCCTACAAGCTCCATCACGTAGCTTTTTCCATTCAATAACAATCATTGTAACGCATTCGCATCGATATACATTTGAAACCAGCTCAAAACCCTCTCCCTTTCTCTCGTGTCACTGTCTCCATCGACGGATCGGCGAGTGCGTTATCTGAAAAACGATTCTTTGCCGCGGTTGGGCGTCTGAAAGTGCAACGAACGGCGCATCGGAAATCCGAAAGCCGGCGATGCATCGCGCGAAGGGGGTTGATAAAAAAGTCGCGGCTTACGAGAGAGGCGCATGTACAGCAAACCGATCGACGGCTTTAGGAATATACGCCCGGTTATCTTCACGGGTCAGCGCCCACGGCTGCCGGCTTAATCTTCGGCTGCGCCTCGGAAGACGAACAAGACGAAGGAGACGCGCAAGAAGAAGAAGGGTCGACACTTATCTTTATCCAAGCGCCCAACAACTGTACTGTGCGATGTGGCTCCTTCGCTTTGCGAACGATTAGCTTCTTTCCTTCGATCGTGGTACGATTGATTTACATGATCGATATATGATTTTAGGAATGAAGTATCATACGATGGAATTTATTCAACTGTGATTATTGAGATAGAATCGATGATATTGCGAAGATTACGGGCGAAAGTGTTTGAGACTTGGATTGAGACGATTGGAGAACGGTATGGTGTCTTCTGACGATATGTGATTTTATCAGAGACATGCAGCGATATTGTTTTAAAAGTATTTTGAAATAATACTTGAGGGTTTTGAAAAATTAGTGGGACGATTAGTGAAATTTTTATCTTTGTCAAATATTTCTAAATTCACGGAGTATAGCAAATATATAGAGCTTATTTCTAATTTAACACCTTATGATACACGTAGGAAAGTCCTTCCAACATTTCGTCGTTCCTTTAATCTATCTTAAGTCTCAAAATTACAAACATTCGTCAAAATACTAATCCGTGAAACATCTACCCGATTTTGAGATTTTACGTGGAGACTTATCGAACCAATTTAAAATTCTGAAATAAGAACCGTTTTTAAAAATCTCTGTATTTCGGTCAACGCAAAAAGAATGTGCGAAATGAGGATAAGAAAAAACTTAATTGATATTCTCTTAGAAGAACGAAACTGACGATCCTTCCGCGAATGATCAGGTGCAACGCTTCGAATCGTTTTGGCCGTCAGCGAATAATGTGTGCGTCCCTGCGAGCACGAGCTGTGTAAATCGTATTAGGGATTATTGCACGATCAAAAATATCCCCGTAGGATAATCCCCGAAGGTGGCAGCGATGTGTGAGTGGCATTAACTCACGTGTGTACTATGATGCGTGTAGGTATACACTGATCCCCTCGATTTTGCTCTTTCTCTCTCCCTCCGTCGTTACCTCCGTTGTCCTGGTGTCTGCACCAGTCCGTGTGCCTGCCACTATGTCGCGAGCTCTGCGAAAATCCACGCCTCTGCATCCTGCTTTCGATTTATCTTTCTCCTCTTTCAGCCTCACGCAGGTGATGTCATCGACGTGTGTCCACGGGCTTTTGGTAATCGTCATTTCACCCGACTCTGTTTGAACATTATAATCATGAACTTCCAACTTGGGAAATCGAAGAGAATTTGGGGTGGGTGTTGATTTAGTGATCTGAGCCGAGGGATTTTTTTTTAGTGAAGCTTCCGTGATTAATTCTGATACGTATACTTGGAGTGGTGTGAGATATTATGAACTTGAAATTGGGCGATGAAATTCTTCTTTTAAAGCAAGATCTATCAAGAGGGTTAAAATCAATTGCTTTGAATCTTTTTTAAATTTTGCTGAAATTTTTAGAGCTTTGCCATGCTTAAAACTGGAAGTACTGGCGCCAAATCTGTTATATTTCAATATGTTAAATAAGGACTTTCAAAAAGAGGGAATCGAACGGTAGTTATTTTGACTGGTTTGGTAGTTCTAGTGTTAAGTTTCTACATCCACCTTGTAAAACATGAGAGAGTAAATAAACTTAGTTTTTTGTGCATTTCATTCTCATTTTTCCGAAATATTTATTTAGTATCTTTAAATATGCTAAGTTAATATTCGGTGGTTCTAGTGTTAACAGTAGAACCACCAAGCAGTTAGAATAACTGGTTCCACTGGTTCCTAATTTCTTTGAAAATTTCCTTACATTAGGGGAACTGTATATTAAATATTTCACATCTATGTTGTGAAAGATAAATTACATCAGTTGTAATTCTTTTTTATTTCTTGATTCCCCTTTTTGAAAGTTCTCTTTTGACGCTAATCGTAGCAGCACTTTATGTATCCTGACGATAGCCTAACATTTGGACGGTTATGAAATAACAATTATATTAATTCCAAAAAAATTCAAGAGACTGACAATGTAATGTAGGAAACATCGCAGAAAGTAGCCTTTCGCTTCGGTACAATAAGTCATGATGGTGACTAAAAGTCACTGATGTTTCTACCCCTTTTTGTAGCGAAAAATGCCAGAGATTAAGGTACATATATTCGTTAAAGTTACAAAAAAGTTTATTGCTGAAGATTCTATGTTGTTGTTGCTGTCTTGAACGATTGATTTTATTCGTAATTGTATTATTAACAATATAGCAACAGATATCAAGGGAAGTAGAATAGTAAAGGAAGTAGAAGTGATAACTTCATAACTTTTGACAATAAAATATGAAAATCTCGGCGTAACGCTATAATATAAAATCCGAACAACGGCTTAATTCTTTTGAAGTGTTCTTAGTGAACTTAAGAACAAGCTAAGCGACCATTTAGGGGGAACGAAGCATTGGTCTAAGTTAGGCCGACATTCCAAATTGCCTCCCTTTTTCATTATTCGATGACAGAGATACGACATGAAAATCCATTGTGCATTCATAATGACCCTCGTTCAAGTCTGCGTTGTAAGTCTCTTATAAATATCATTATCCATGAATCTTCAGTATATCTATTTTTAATAAGTCTTGATAGCTGGCGTTTCGTTTAATGTACTTATTCGCATGATAGGGTGAACAAGAGAGCAGACTTACAAAGGCAGGTGCAGTCTTGTGCAAATCTTTGCTCATATTAGACACAATTTCGAGATTTTAGAGCAGGTATGTAGTAATTGATTAATAAATAGAATATTTATTTGATCAATTTTATGACATACTACATGATTTTAAAGAGTACGTAATTTATATGTCTCCTTTCGAGAATCGAGCCATGTCAATGTAACACGTGATAGTAATTGTTATTAATTATTATTTAAATCTCTTTAAACGACTATCAATTGGCAACTCTGAGAATTGAAGGAACGTTCATTTGTCTTCTCGGCTCCACGAATCTTTATGCTTGCAGAAGTTTATGTGCAATGATCGCAGATTCAAGTACCGTGATTTGAACCAGGAAGATAGCAATAAAAATTATCATTCATAACATTTAGTTTTATTTACATATATACAATATTATATTCCATGTATTCACGGATCTTCCAACACAAAGTTACTCTTTAACATTGAATCTATGGGCATTAAATCTGATGTACTTAAATATATTAACCCCTTGCCTTCCGATTTCTTTTGTGATCAAAAGTGCAATAACTCGGAATTCATTGATGGAATAATAACCTATCACTGATTTTCGATTCACTGGTATAAGTTAACGCAATATTAATAGCATAGAAATATCTTCACCGTCTCCTGACCTACTGATATTTTCACTTTAACAGTTTTTATAAAACTTACAAATTTTCAATTCCATTTACAAAAGAAAGATTCAAAACGCAAAGATCATTTAATGAGTTAACTAACTTATGCATTATAAGACACCCGTAAAATATCTACTATACTGTTTCTCTATAAATTTCAAAACTGTTTATAAATGGAAGTCTGAACTCGTCAATGTGAGGGCTTATTAATATAAAATAAATTATTCAACCATACGTCTATCTTTTCCACACCATCACCTACATATAAAAGTCCTTTACATATACGCAACATTTAATACAATGCAAAATCCTACAACGTTTTGAATACAATATATTCACTGACGCAAACGCCGACAACCCAAGGGGTTGACACCACAGGACAAAACTCTCCAAAGCGGAAAATCCAACAATAACCAAAAGTACCGTTTAAACCTAACTCTTCTCACCCTTCGCAAAAAACAGTTCAGTATGATCGTCAAAAAAATCATTTTCCCCGAACGCGTATCCAAGACGGAAGACGGCTCGTCACCTTCGAGCCGGGGGCACGGCAATCCTATTTCTTTCTTATGCAAAATCTTCGTGCGCGTAGCCGTGTTAAGGGATTAAAAGTCCGTTGCGCAGGGTCAGCCGAAGGCTTAGAACGCCTAACAAGATTAGCCTAAGACGCCGAGTCCGCATACCCCGAGGATTACGCATTATGTATTCACCTGGATGTATTCACGCAGAGAGATCTAGTTCGAGTTTCTGCCCTCACCGAAGACAACTCGCTCGCAAGAAAGAATGATAGCCAGGCTCGAAGAAACGTCGATATATGTATGTATGCCCTTAGACTCGATGGTAAATTATTTTCGGGTCGTCGGGGATTGGGAATCTCTGCTGCTCGGTTGGATTTACGGATCTTCGGGTCGTTAAACGAACCCGCCGAGAAAGTTTTTTCCTTCTTGGGCCGCTCTTTCTCGTCTGCTTTGCTCGACCCTTGTGCATTTGCTGACGAAGAAGCGGATGAAAGGATGAATATATAGGGTGTTTGAGAAATTTTGGACGGTGATTAGAGATGTTGGATTTATTGTTCTTCTGATTGATCATTTTTATGTGGTAATGATGAGAATGGGAATTGTGAACGGCGGAATGGGTTTGAGGTGGGGGCTAAAAGCATTCCAATGTAATGGGAATGTATTTTTTGAAGATGATGTGAAATTAGGTAAAAGAATTTTTATTTTAGGCATAATGAATGTAATCTATAATCTGTAAATAATTTTCAAGGGTTTGGTACTGAATAATTCTAGAGATACGATAATCAAATGTGTGAGTGAGACAAATTAATTATATACACCTGTTAAAAATACGGATAATAAATTATTGGGAATGCTAATGTCGATAGAGCTGCTTAAATTCATAAATAATATTTTTTGGGTAGGATTAACATAAAACTACAGTGCCAGTGCATAATTAAAAATTTTTTAATTATCGGCCTTAGTTTTAAATCACTATTTTTAAAACATATTCCCTGCAACCAAGTTTTAATATATGTAATTTAAAAAAAGTACACGATGAATTTAATTTTTAGTCTATTCGTGTTACTAATCTTTCTCAAAGAGTATAATCTGAAAATAAAGAATCCAAGGACAATGGCAAACATGGTAAAACGAAACGTTAAAAGCGGCGTAACTTAGTCGATCCACATTGAACGATTTTGACCAATATTGTGGCAAATTTTCGGAAAAAGTCAAAACGTTGATTTGAAATCGCGAATAATTCAGGACGAAAGACTGGAATTTCCGCGTGTCAGACAGCCCCGGTAAACCGTCGATCCGTTAAGGTTTATCTGACAGTCGAAACGTTTTCCCGTTTCATAGAATCCGACATAATCTTTCGTGGGAGAAGAAATCACACGCGACTCCGCGAGTCAGTCTGAATGTATCATAATAATATAGTACATATATACGTTTAGAGAGCGATCCCATAAGAGCTGAAGAAAGAGAGCAGCGCCGAGGGGGAGCCTTATCTTCCCTGGTCGGCTAGAACTTTATTTCGAGGCGAGATACGAGTCTCTTCGCGGCTTTTAATGTCTTTTCTCTTCGTGTTTTGATTGAGAGAGAGAAAGAGCTCATCTCCACTGTGGAATCCTATGGCACGAAGCCATGAAGGAAAAAGGGAGACGGAGAACGCAGGAGATAGGACGGATGGAGGGCTTTGAGTAATTGCCGGATTATGACTGTCAGATCGTCAAAAGTCGCCAGTTTATGGTGGAAATGCGACGATTAAAAATTGAGACAAGATTTTTCAGGCTAGAACTATACATATCAAGATCTATGCATATTTTGCGATAGTACAAAAGGAAATTAATTTAACATTACTAGAGGGAACATTTAAACTGTGGATAACCTTAATGATTCTTTAGTATAATTCATTTTTTAAATGTTTATGGTGAAATTGAGCTTTTTTATTTAGCAGCAAGCAAACGTAATTTCTTAGATGTAGCTGGGGAAAAGTCAGAAATAAGAATTTCCCTAGACGGATACCACGGATACCAGGCGAGGATGGTACGAGTAAGTGGTGGTTTTGACAAGGGGATGTTCTGATGCGATTTCACGCTGGATTTGCCTAAGATCTCCGCTAAGGAGCCCTTTAACCCTCCCCCTTTACCCTACACCGGTCTTCACCCTTCCATCACCGATTCTCTTCCCGTAGCTGCCGTCTTCCTCGGTCCTCCCATTTCGCCGATCTTCGCCGCATCCGACCAGCGTCACTTCCCGGGAAACCCCCTAAGATTACGTGCCTTAGCACAATGTCGCTTAAAACACCGTCATTGCTGAAAATAACCAGAGAGGCCGTTGTTTTTCAATTAATCCACTCCACGACACCCTAAAATCTTCTAGAGGTGGAGAACGCTTCAAAAGAACTGGAGAAATTGTTCTCATTTAAGTGAGAAGTAGGTACTATTAAGTATTTTCATGATCTGTTCATTCTTCAATTACTTTTCTCATATTGATAATGCAATATGTTGAAGTCGATGGGGACGACAAGTGGCTATTAAATAGGTGAAAAGTTATTGCCAAAATTTTAGAAAATAACTAAAGTATTATTAGCATTAGAACTACCACTGTTTAATATATGTATCTTAGAAAATGAGCATTCAAAAGATAGAAAATTTGATTAGATCAGAAATTTATGTTTTATACAATGGACATAGAATATATATTCTGTGGCTAACTTTTAAATTTGGAGAATTTTTAGAAAAAACTAAGGAATTCGTCATTTTTACTACCTTCATATTTCTAGTGTTAAATATCAACTATTTTTACATTTCATCCCTCACAATACGACTTCTTTTGAAACCATACAGTGCAGCTATGTTCGAAATTTTAATATTAACCCCTTGCCGTTGTTTCTTTTCTGACTGGCTCCACAATAAATCAGAATCAAATTGGTAAAGTAAAAATTGAACAGTTATTCTTTACATGTCGTATAATTGAACATAATATTGATATTATAAAAATAATTATAACCCATTGCGTCTTACTGGTATTTTAAATTTAATAGGTTTTACAAAACTTCAGAACTTTCTTCCGAATTTGCCACATCACGAGTGACACTCTCTGTTCTACAGCAAGGGGTTGAAATCAAGGTATGAAGATGATCTCATAGCGGTTTACCATATTGAACTTTTAAAGATGGTTTTCGAAATTCCAAATTCTCAAATTTTGTCCTCCCCTACTCGAATCTGGCATACCTAATATTGTAAATTGTTTCTACATTGCAAGGATTTGATTTCAATAGAAAACAATTGATACGTTTTTGCGCAACCCACAAGATGAATCCGTCCCGCTTAGCATATCTGATCGCCTTTGATCTTACTTCGGAACGTCTGTAGAGCGAATCGATCTTCCTAAATATTTCAAATCGTCCGAGAACGCGAGATAGCTAAATCTAGAGCGTTCCTCGACCGATGGGGGTTCAGGTTTTGCCGAAACCCTCTTGGATTAGGAGCGTTCGTGTTGCGCGTATATCCGTGTTTTAAGGACGCGAGCAATCCACTGTAGTACGCTACTCTCTTTGTGTGCGCACCCTGATTTGTGTCGGTCTCTCTGCGCGTGTATGCAAACCCTTATGGCTTAAGCTAAGGCTAAGGCCGAGGCTCTCCCGTGGGATTACTACGTCATTCTGCAGGACTCTCCGGTCGCCGGAAGGATCAGCTCTCTTCCTTCTGAGGATTTCGCGGAGGACTCCATCCCGTTCCTAAATCAGGTTGTCAGGGTGACTCATTTTGCGTTGTTTAGCGCTACTCGCCGAGATAGGTAGATAGATAGATAACTTTTAAGCCATCTTCGAAGAACTATTTACCTTCTTATCGAATTCTTGTAGTCTTGATCCAAAGAAACTTTAGGGGATACAAATTCTGCACTTTCATCCCCTTTGCTACTAAGGATGAAGTATTTTTTTGAAGTTAACGCTCGATATTGTTAATACTTTCATAAACTCTTTTGATAGTTTTGAAGTATTACTGATATCAACAATATATGTACTTCCCCCTTCATTCTTGTAGTCTTGATCCAAAGAAACTTTAAGGAATACAGATTGTGCACTTCATCCCCTTCTCTACTAAGAATGAAATATATTTTTGACGTTAAGGTTCGATATTGTTAATACTTTCATAAACTCATTTGATAGTTTTGAAGTATTACTGATATCAACAATATATGTACTTCCCCCTTCATTCTCGTAGTCTTGATCCAAAGAAACTTTAGGGGATACAAATTCTGCACTTTCATCCCCTTTGCTACTAAGGATGAAGTATTTTTTTGAAGTTAACGCTCCATATTGTTAATATTTTCATAAACTATTTCAATAGCTTTGAAGTATTATCGGTATCAACGATATATGTACTTCCCCCTTCATTCTTGTAGTCTTGATCCAAAGAAACTTTAGAGGATACAAATTCTGCACTTTCATCCCTTTGCTACTAAGGATGAAGTATCTTTTTGAAGTTAACGCTCGATATTGTTAATACTTTCATAAACTATTTTGATCTTTTTGAATTATTATTGGTATCAACAATATGTGTACTTCCCCCTTCATTCCTGATTTGCAATCTATCATATAGTTAAGAGTATCTATAAAATGTTCGCGAGCATCGCCGTAAAAACCTCAGCAACCACCTATGAAGCATTCCGTGCACGAAACGTAGTAGCAGAACAGACATATCGTGACCTTTCGTTAATATCCTCCCATTCGCCCTATCGGCACACGCCGTTGGTGGATATCGTTGTGTAACCACATAGAATCCTTTTACCGGCTTCCTCCTCATCGTCGAATTAAACGATACCACCGAACCCGTGTTTCCCAGCCCGCGTTCAAACGAATCCACGAAACTTTCCAAGAATGACAGGCACCAAGGAGCCGATAAGAAAGTTCCTCGTGATATTACTCTTCAGAATCCAACGAATAATCCGTCCATCGGCTGCCGGTAACAGACGACCGGAACCTGTCCTTGGTGCCACCTAAATCATCCCCCAATGAGTTGGCGCTTACAATAACTCGTTACCGAAAATCCAAATTAAGCTCCTTAGTCGAGAAATTTACGAGACGTTCGCCCTCTTCTGTCCTCCCACCACCACCCCTCACGTTCCTTCGAGCCCTTAAATTCTCCTTTTCTACCGTCACCTCGCGAAATCTCCCTCCTTTTCTGCCTCGTTCGACGCAGTTTACCGAAGTAATTTTAATCTCGACCCGCGGTGCGTGCACACAAACGTACGATTATGCGTCAGCTATCGCACGATGCTCGTTTGCGTGTGCTGAGAAATGCCGGGGAACGGACTACGTAGGTACTTACTCCTCACTCGTGTGTGTATACGTATGTATGTATAGTATATATAATATATATGCGTAAACGGATACGGTGGGAGGGCGGGAGAGAACGACGCCCTTCTCTTATTCTCCATCTTGTATAAGAGCTTACTCTCTAAGCGTCTTAGGGCAAGTTTTCACCCTTTCCTCCACCCGGCGTTCTCGCGCTGAGAGAACGATCTCGACTATCCGGAGGAACGCACTTTTTGCGGGGTGGAGTGTTTTGTTGAATTTATTTCGAAGAATTGAGATATTAATGGAAATTCGAGGGATGGCGATTGGTATCGATATTGGGAGGGCTTATGGATGTGGAATATCCTTTTTGGCTAAGGCGTATGGGAGTCTTCTTTTGGGGAAGGTGAAGGTCTTTCAGAATACAGAGTATTTGCAATTGTAGATGAAAGAAGGAAATAGATGTTTTTTTTTTAGATTATGCAGGACTATTGAAACAATTGAAAATGCTGTAGAGTAAGTGAAGCCGTTATTTTCGTTGATCATCCATTAAGAAAGTATGAATATTAATGATCTCCTGAAACTAAAAAAGTTACACTCCAAGTAATTCCATGGAGTTTTTACTTCCTATTAATGCATTAAATATTCTTACGTCACCAACGATGGCTTTCCCCAAATTCATACAAATTTTCTATAATTATTGCCCAACTAAATAACTGATTATATTACTGTTGTAAATAATGAAATAATTAAATTACGAATCACCACTCGTAAAACAGGAAGACAGCCGATATTAATTCTGTATTCCTGCCAATTAAAAATTTACGAAGCATACATTTTCCGAGTTATCGTTTTTTGCGAGGTCGCTTCATTATAGACGGTATTAAGATGTGTTTTTCAGCACGATGCGTGATCCGTTCGCTAAGAATCGGCTAACACTTAGATTTAGAAGGTTTCGTCGCGTGGCCGGTGATCTTATAAGCTACGTTAGCTGTAAGGTTATCTCATTACATCTTATCTGGTGCTTTCTCCCCAACGTGAGCTTAGCGGTGCCGTGGAGCTTAAATCGCACGCGAGTTCGTGAACACCGTCACTGCTTGCACGCAAATGGAGCAGGGCCGTTGTTTTTCACGTTCGATTTTCGCACTAAAACTCCCAGTCAATTGTACGCCAATGATAAGCTCCTATGTAAAACAGAATTTTCAAAGTTATTATTTTATTTAATTATTTTTACGATACATATTAATCCTTCGAATTATCACAGTCGTAGGATGTACAATACAAAACGTTTTTAATGATTTAGATTTTCAGTATTAATATAAATTGAAATCAGTGTAGTTGTTTAATTGACTGAGGAAGTGAAACCTAGGAAGAATTTTGAATGAGGCGTTTCTTGGGCGAAAAGAAAATTGAAAAAAAATGACACGGAAGAGGAACGGGCGAAGGGAAAGAGAGAGAAAGAAAGAGGACGGTAGTAGCAGATAAAGACTTCGAAAGAGTTGGTTATCTGTAAAGGCCGACATCCGCCGGATCAGCCTCAGATACCGAAACCACCCACACTTTCCTTCTGGCGTTTGCGCTTAGGCTAAGTTTCCAAGAACGGAAGCTGCTGACTTCCACGATCTCGAATTCCGGCACGCGTTCCTCGTTACGCTGATTTCTGTCGTACGTTTGGCTGAATAATTTATTGGATTATTTATCGTATATTCTCTCCATTATTTATCACGTTTGATTATTTCGATATTAATTTTAACTCGATTTTCCATTTGCATTAACACTTGCTAATTTACTTTAATATAACTAATTGTAAAAAGTGCGTATACATTTAATACAAAATTCAATGAAATGATTGAAAAGAAATCAATTGCTTCACGTCCCGGAATTTCAGTTTTCATTGTTTCAATTCGTACACCGATTCAGAAACTATCAGAAACTATTGTCAAATTAATATTTCTATTACTAGTAATGTAAGATTATGTAGATTATCACCTGACGTTGACATAAAAATAGAGACCTACACGCTTCAATGATACCAGTAAACACCGATCGATCAGGATTCACTTCAAGGCGCTGTCAGAATATCGTGTTTCTCATTTTTCACGAAATTCTAATCCGCGAAGCTGCGGATTGGAAAAATGGATTCTAATATTCTTACTCTTTACACGAGGCTTCGGAGCGCAGCTTGATTCGATTTCGAGAGATTAGGCGGAATCGTCTTGGATTACCGAGTCGCGAAGACGAAGGGGAAACCTTAGGATCGAAGTCCCGGCCGTGCTACGGCTCATCTGCATGGCATTTCGCTTCCGGATGTCGAACGTTGGATTATGCGTGATTTTTTGTCGGTGAAAATCACCGCTGTGCTTGCATTTTCTTACCCAACGGAATGCAATGTGAGATACCCACAACCCTTTTCCTTTTAAATCGCAATCGTCAATTCAATATAATGCAACTTTCCTCAAAATTAAGAAGTCATCTTTGTGTCATTGTTGTTACATCTGCTGATGTTACGATTCGATGGAAACATTAATTGCAGTAGCAATTAAAAATGCAATGAGAGCAAAATGTACCTTCGCTACACTGCAAATCCAAGTGTGTTAAAAGTGGGTTATTTAAATGCACCAAAATGTGTAAGCACACTTCATTAACACGTCTAAACGTGTAAATGCAATTATGTGCATTAAAATAAAACACTTGAAAAAATTAACGTGAAGTTTTAACACATCTAATGCGTTATTTTACATGTTTTATCCAAGTAAATAAATAATGCATTTTTTTTGTATGTTAAATTTAAACACACTTCACTTTTATGCACAGAAATGTATTAAAATTACACATTTCGTTAGAATTATACGTTTTTACGTGTTAGCCGTTTGTTTTTGATGTATTTACTGACCAGATATTTATCAGTTATTATTACCACTTAAAAGAGTAGAAAAACAATAACTGTAATTTTTGCATTATTGGTTCGCATCATTTGACACGTTAACCAATCATTCTCATCTATAATATATCGAAATATTCTTGAATGTGGTAGGTTGCATATTAATACCGGAGTTCCTGCACTCCTTTAAAATATTGAACAATCATAATAATATTTAATATAATTTTATTCAATTCTGTGTGTATGTAATGTAATTGATTTACCTAACTATAAATATGTAAGAAGGCAGATGAAATGAGTGAGCGAGAAAGTTAATGAATGACAGAGAGAACGAGATGATGACATGAGAATCAAAAGACAGGGCAGAAGAATGCAAAACAGCAGTGAAGAACGAAACGTGAAAGCGAAAAGACGCCATAACTGTTACTGCTTATTTTTATTAGTTTTTAAGTGTATGTTATAGTTATTGTTGGTTTTATGTATCTTTTTAATAAATGTTAGTTAATAGCAAGAAGACTGTGGGCACCATCAGAAAAGCAATCTCCTTACATATATATATGTAGGATTGGAATATTTGAACAAGCGGCGGTAACATTTGTAAATAGAGTCGTGATTGAGCAGTGGTGTGAAGAAGTCGATTTGTGTCCGTGTTGATCTGATTTGTATTGTAGTTATTGTTCTACTCGTTTAATCGTTTTGTTCTAATAAAATATTCTCCTCACTTATATATCTATATATTAAAATAACCCATTGACGTATTTTAAAAATAACGTACCTACATGCTGAAAAATAACACACATGTACTGTGTTAAATAATAACACACCGGCAAATGTCTAAAAAGTGACTACAAGAAAATAATACGTTTATGTGTTTTAAAATAACACACTTGGATTTACAGTGCAACAAACGTTAATTATTGAATTGTTGATAGTATAATCTTTGGTTAGCAACATTTTTCTAGCAGTATGAAAATAGGAATAAAAATTAACACATTTCATGGTGGGAATATTTATACATTAAATCACAGAAACTAATTAAAATAAGAAGCACAGAAGGGCCAAATCTCGTTGCCGCTTCACCAAACATTTAATTACATTCTCTTTTCAGAGGGAAGAGCATTGCCGATCTATCTAAATGGTTCGAGGTTTTCCTGTCAGTGATTTAGAAAGATTCCCGCCAATCTGGCAGCTCCGGTAATCATCCCCTACGAAGAAAAACCGTGGGGTTGAATACGCGGAAAGAAATATTCAGTAAAGATTTTTCGTCTCATTCCCTTGCAGCCCCGCACCCACCTAAAGAACCCATTATCACCATGGCATGGGGGTTGGGCGATCGCGGGGTGTCGAAAAATATGTTCCAACTTTTTATCTTGTATCTGCACCAACGACTTGGCAATGGGTGCAGGGACCAGTCCGTTAATTTATCGGTCGTGGAACTTCGTTGAATGTTAAGTACGCAAAGAACTTTAACGAGGAATCGAGAAACAGTTTCAGACGATTCTGCAACGAAACGAGCTGCATTTCCAGATACATAAAATTTACAAACACTTGTACACCCTGTATTACAAGTAGATACTATAAATCTTGATGTGTTTCTATCTAAAATTGATTTGTTTGTTATTAGTGAAAGTAAGATTTCTTTTTTAAATAGATTCAACATTGATGAGTTCGTGAGAAAGTTAAACTTTTGAATTTATGACTATTATAGTGCTTTGTATTATAAATCATTTTTGGTAATCAGTGAATTTTTACAGAATGAGGATTGCTTTGTTGATTAAGAATTTTCTGATTTCTACCTTTATGACGGATTAATTGTTTTTGTGTGATAGACACAAGTGTAGAAGTAAAAAATAATTGGATAAATGATGGAGTAAGTTACGAATGAAAAAGGGCTATCGAGAGAATCCTCGACCTCGCTTCTTCAAGGGTTGTCCTGCGAATGAATCTTATCTTTCGGCGAGAACTGTCAAAGACGAAGCGTCTTGACGCTTCCGTCGTGCTTCCTTCACGGTGCAAACGGGGAGATAACCGGAAGCCCGATAGGACCTGCACCAGAAATGAGAAATGTCTTTGCCGCTGCAGAGATTAAAGATTTCGCGGATGAGTGGCTGTCACATCTTCCATTTATTCTTTTCCTCTTCGTTTGTGCAGAACTCGCAGAATTGACGCCGATAGCGAAATGTTCAGACTTCCATACTATATATTTTTATAAATTTAACTTTAACATTCTCAATTGTATACAACGTTCACTTTAATAATATAATTTATCTAGCACCAAAGTAATCCTTTAATTAACATTATTCAAAAATTCGACCAAATATCGCACCGAAATAGATATTTTATCATACGACAAAAATATCTGAGCAATCTAAATAAAAATAAGAATGATATACTCAAATTTCTGTTTTAACACTAGAACTACCACCATTAAATCCACTGTGTTTCAATATATCATATAAATACTTTGGAACAATAGGAATTGTTGGGTGTAAAAGATGATTGATTCGGTAATCCGTGTTTTATGAAATCGATATAAAATATTTATTCTTGGGTTCTTCTATGAATTTTAAGAATTTAAATAAAAAAAAAATGAGAACCACTCATTTTGACTTGCTTGGTAGTTTTAGTGTTAAAGAAAATGACAGAAAATTCAACTTCAGTATTAGCAACGATCACCGTTCAATGTCTTGAACATCCGCGTCACTGACAATTTTCTAACAGATAAACAGTCTCAAATTATATAATGGAATGCAACAATCAACGTCCCGCAGACACCCAGGTTTCAGCGGAATTGATAACAGCGAAAATGAATGTCAGATTACGAATAGATTACACGTGTGGCAGATAGGCCTGCGCATCTAGAAACGTCGCTAATAAACAGACCGCATAATACGGTCTTTCGCGGGCAAATCCTGCGGCGTAAAAGCCCACCTTAAACCAGCTGATCCCGGTACAAAGACGACGTGAGGACGGGGCACCTTAATGAAAACTATACGTCCCTGGATTAAGGTGGCCACTGGTCAGCCCTTGGACCTTCTAGGGTACGACCTGTCTTATGCAATCCGGGGGCAGACTCTATGGCGACCGACGTATTAGATGGAAGTTTAGGGCATTAATACCTAATATCGTGCCACCGGCACTAAATCCTTTGTTGGTCATCTTGCAGGAAGACTTAGCACCTTGCATCACGTGCCACCGAGCGTAGTCTATCAATCTATAAGACGAGTTGATTATTTTACAGGATTACGTACGCGTTTACTTCGGATGAGATGATTTTAGGGGAGTTCAAACATGTAAGGATAGATGAGGCTGTTTTTAAAAGGAGTACGGAATTTTTTGTGATACCGGAGGAAATCTATTAAACAGTGATAGTTTTTTTTTTAGTAGAACTATAGAGGATTTAATGTAATTTGTAAAAACTGTATGGAAGAAATATTTGAAGGTGCTGTAATTTTGATATTTATTATGTATTTAAATTTCAAAGTCATATTCTGTCAGGAACTATTTCATTTTGAGGAGAAGATTGAAATTATGTTGTATAATATAAAGAGCAAATTTTATCTGCTGGTGAAAAATAAATTCACGTTTCTCTATCAGGAACAGAACAATTTGTTCGCGAGCGAATTTGCCAGGTGGTTTTCTGGTGAAGAGATTTTGGCTGGGTTCTTTAACTGATTAGTATTTCGCTGCTTCGCGGATGAAATCGGCAGAGCTGAGTTCTCCGTCTTCCTCTCCTTGCTTCCTCTCGTTCTCCATTTCCTCGGTTTCGCAGAAGTCTGGGATTACGACCTGGAGTGGGATAGACTCCGGGACTTAAGTCAGGGTTACACAAGGATCGCAGCTATTGTGCCATCGCCCAGCTTCTATTGTTTCGGGATAGACGAGTGGATCTGCATATGCTTAGCACGGGAGTTAGACTTCTCTTCGGCGATTTTCAGCTTCACGAATCATCCGACCCTTGAATTCGGATCCTGAAACGCGAAAGCGTACGCCCATTGTCAGTCGGATGTATAGCGCCGGAAGTGCTCGCCCCGCTTCGAGTAGCCCCGTTCTCCATCTTGGACGATCAAACTTTTGAAATATCGGCTGATCGCTTTCAATGAAAGTTAATTGCATGAATTGTTACCGTTAACATCAACCATTTTAAATCCTTCTGGGTATAAATAGGTGTATAAAATGTAAATAGACTTGACCATTTTGGATTCTCGAAGTTTTGAAATCTTGGCTAATTGCCTTCAATGAAAGTTAATTACATGAAATGTTAGGGTTAACGTCAACAATATTATGTCCTCTTGGGTATAAATAGTTGTATTAAAATCTAAATAGATGTGTGCTCCGTTTTGGATGCTCGAAGTTTTGAAATCTCGGCTGGTTGCCTTTGATGAAAGTTAATTACATGAATTATTAGGGTTCACGTCAACGATATTAAGTACTTTTGGGCACAATTAGTTGTATTAAAATCTAAATAGACTGTGATCCATTTTGGTTTCTCGAAATTTATTATGTGAATTGACCGGAGTGATATTATGTGACAACATTAGGTGATTTTTGGTGAAAGTTGTTGTATTAAAATTTCTGGGCACAAATAAAAAAACTTTGGCGTTCATGTTGGAATTTTAATTTAACTGACAAGAAATATTCTGTCTGTTTCAGCGAAAAATCTTCCCGTGCACTGCGTCGTGGAGACAATTCACAATATTGTAGAGAGTCATGTGAGCAATTCCCGCGAAAATTGGCGAAGGCCACAGGTGGAAACCGACTCCTATGTGATCATCCCCGTAGCCATGCCGTTTCAAGTAAGTATAATGTATTTTTAATGTAAATCGTAAAAGCCACATAAACATTTTAAAATTTGTTAACACTATTTCTACCAAGAGGTGTCAAAAGACACCTTCCTAATTATAAATTAAAATTATTCTCTAAGTTGAATCATTTCTCCGCAATTAATTTTTTGACTTTTTATACAGTAGTTGTTAAATTAATTCAGTAATATCATTTTCCACCAGCACATCCTAGATCCAAAAATGTGCATATGGTATACTTATTTCTACCATGAGGTGTCTTTTGACACTTTAAGGATTTCATGACAGTGCCTAATCTTAACCCATTTTACATATAAATATTAACACCATTTTGCAGCAACATATCAATTATAAACAGATTAGAAAATCCCTATTTTAGTTGTAACTGAAAATACAGGAGTTGCGACATAACTTTGATATTTGCTTATTTCCCGCCATGTGACATTTTAGCGTACACCGCTGCAGTGACTTTACAACTAGCTGCACACAGCTGCTAGAATTTGCAAGCTGATTTAATAATTTCTAAAAAATACACATCAATGTATCAATAAATATATTCCTCAAATAATCTACATTTAACTAATAATTTGAAATCTCAACAGTATTATCATTTACTTGCATTCAAACGAAACGGTGTCAAAAGACACCTTTTGGTTGAAATAGGTATACAGAAAATCATGGTAGAAATAGTGTTAATCCCTTTCGTACTAATCCAATTGTTGAATTGAAATTCGTGAAGATATAGCAAATATTCAAACTTCTTAATCATTAGAACTGAGACTGAAGCAATGCATTTGCGTATTCTTCTGTTAGGATTTAGTGGGAGAGGCATTGGTGCGTCTCGGATATTCGAGCGATCTGATACCCAGCGCTAGAGGTAGCATCGTGATAAGAAACTGGAAACCTCTGCCTATGGAGAAGGTCGCCGACGGGCCTCTCTTGACAGTAGGCGACATTTTAGCCGAATTGACGTCAGTCGCAACACTGAAGATACAGGTGTACAGATCAAGGCCGCCGCCTCCCAGTCCAGCGGCTGAGGTTCGAAACAAATTGCTGAGATTGCTGCTCCTGCATAGCCACGCGCTTCTTGTATCTGCGGGATGCCCTTTGGACGAGGTAGTTTCCATTGATCTTCTTTACATATATAAAATAAACATGTTTACATATTTAACGTGCAGATTTTCTAACATTATATTTTGATAGACAAGTTTGCTTGAACAACGATAAACTGTTATGGTAATTCATAGTGTCTATGAAGGTAACACTGTTTCCTCATAATCGTCAGGCGTACAAAAATTAAGTACAATTGACATTTTGGACAAAGGTTTCTCAGTTATGTGTACGGTAACCCTTCAGTCTACTATTTCTTTTCTGATTGGGCGTGCAAGGCTCAAAATGATTTCCTAAAATCACAAGTTCGTACTCATTTCTGATACTTCGTATAACTGAACGTAATATTAATATTATAGAAAAAATGCGACCATTTGGCGAAAATTCTCAATTTCACAGATTTTGAAAGACTTCAGTTGTTATAGGCTAAAGGGTTAACTTGCTTTGCCCATTTTGTCATTACTGGTAAAGTGGTATTTATATTGATGTTAACTATATATTCATACTGTAAGGGTTTTTATACTGTACATATTTTCAAATTTGTAATTAACACTTTACCAACCGATAGCCTACTAATAGACTTTTCAAGCCCAACGATTTTGCACTTTTAACTTATTAATCGGTTGCCACAGCAATTAATAAATTATTATTTATCATTGCGGTTTACTGTGCCATGGACTCAGTGACGAGAATTTACAATTTTCTAAGAGATATCGGTATTGGGAAAGTTTTTCCAGCCATTTGCATGTTAAAAAAATGTCTGTCGGTAAACTGTTAATATAGTTTGATAGTTGGGAAACATTTCATAGAATTTGTTAGTTTGCGTACCTAATGGCAAAACCATGCACTTTCATCTGAGATGTATAACATTAGCATGAAACATAATGCTGAATAGTTAGCAGCAGAATCAGAGCACTTTCGCAAAGATGTAAATCAGGCGCGTGTAAGAAATAGCTGTCCAAAATTAAAAATAGGGTCGAAGAAACTTGTACCGCAAGGACGATTTGAGATCAGATCGAGGAAAGGAGTTCCGCGGTAAGACCGCTTAAAAATGTATAAAATGTAAATCTAGCCAGAGAGTGTTTGTCGTCGGGGCACCTAATCTCATTAAGAAGTCCTCCAGCCGGTGCTCTTGTTCCTCCTTTCAAGAACCACAGTGGTAATCTTCGGTAGACTCTTGCTCGTGCCACGCTGATCCTTGCCTTAAATAAATGCTTTCTCGGTTTCGAGTCACCGGTTAGGAAGCCGGCAGACATCGTTCGCCCTTCTTTTTGGAGCTGAAAAGGTTCCGGATAATTAAAACGATTTCGTTAACAATAGACTGCCTTTTGGCGTTCTTCTTCCACGGATTTTTTCGACTTCTGCATAATTAACTTGGATTGAGGAATGTGCAAAGGACAAGCATCGATTTTAAAGTATTTTATTTTTTACTTACTTATTGATTGTAAGATTGCAAGTAGCATCAAAGGCCTTATATTTGTTGGTTACGGTTATACAAAGAATGCAGAATGAAAAATGAAAATATGAGGGACTAACATATGCGCAAAATGTAATTTTAAAGATCATTGAAAGATAAAGGATGATATACTCTAAAATTAAATTAGAATACATAATTTATTTATTGAAAACACATATATACAGTATAAAATATAAAATACATTGCAATTTAACGGTAAAGGTACAGGCAGCAAAAAGGTTAAATTATTTCGTTACTCGCTTCGAAAGAGCCTTCCAATTCTCTTTATCTTCGCAAGAAGAAAGTAGTACGCGATCATCCAAAATTTTTCCTCGAGAGAAGATGATCCACGGAAGATCCACTCGACTTCGTTTTCCAGAAAGGTTGAAGTACCATTCCGCGATTTTCAGGCGAGGGCAGCGCAGGCGTGCCCTTTCGACGTTGAAAGATCTCATAGCGTATGATAGGATTACCCTTTACTCAGCCAAATTCGCAGCCTTCATCAAAAGCCCCCTCGATATCGGAAGAAGGGGGGAGGGAAGGGTGTCCCACCCCCTCCGGGCGGGCATTATCTAAGTGCACTCTCTTTGAAGATCCTGCTGTACCCGCCCATCCCCGAACTTTAATGCCGCTCGCGGTGGTCTATGATTACCAATTTTCCCTGGCAGACGTTTCCTGCTCGAGTTTCGGCCCGTTGGCTAATGGCGAACGGCTGTGATGGAGAATCGTCGTCTCGTGTAGATGCGGTTTAATCTGCCGATCATACGGCCAAGACACTCTACATTGATAGCGACTAATGCTTCTAACGGGTCCGCTTTTGGTGCTTCCGCGAATCTGCATAATTAAAATCATACGAATTCCTCGCTGATGCTACTGATAAATTGCCAATGGTTCTGATCAGTCAGAGTGACCATCGGAGATTGATATCTGTCTGGTATTAGAAATCTATTGGAAGCTCTTTGGTACCGTTCAGAGAGTTTTGAACTTAGGGTGGTTTTCGGACACTTTTCCTATTAGTTGGACTAATAACGAGAATGCAAGGCCTTCGGGTCGCCGATTTTATTCAAATTTTACATACTCGTAGAGTAAGACATCCTGACTGAGAATATACCCTATTATAGGGGCAAACAGTCAATAGTTGTTAAGATATTAGTGATTAAAATTTCATTGACATTCCTATAAAGAACTGTAAAACGCAACATCAAGAGCTGTTGTGGAACAGTGACGATCTATCGATCTATCGATTATATCGACCTAAGGAATTTTGTGTTAATATTTGAAAAAAGTTTTCTTGAGAATAAATTGTCTATAATGTTTGTTAAAATACATTTAATATTTAATGTGCTTCTCTTGAAGGTGCGTTCTACAGTTCTGTATAAGAAAAACATTAAAACTTTAATTACCAATATATTAAAAACTATTGACCGTCTACCTCTATAATAGGGTATATTCTTAACCAGGATGACTTACTCTACAAATATGTGAAATTTCAATAAAGTCTGCAATCCGAAGGCTTTGCGTTTTCCTTGTAAGCTGAAGATTCTGAATTTCAATGAAGTAAGAATGATTTTGACAGTAGCACATTGTCAAGATAAATGGTTGATGTAACGCAGGAGGTAACTTTTTCCTGCTTGTCTATATTGATAACGGAAAATTTTCGAGTCGATGAAAACACGTTACAGAGCACATGCAGGAAAATATCACGGAAACGATAACACGGAATTGTGAGGATTACGATGCCGCTTTTACCACGGCCGCTTTTCTACATTCGCGAATCTTCCGCCGTTGAAACGGTCGTCACGGAATGTTGCAAATTCACCGGTTTGTTTGATGAGTTCTCTCGCACCGATTGATTTACTACCATCCTGCGGATGATCAGCTGACGGTACTGCGTCATCTGGGAATAATAAATAGGTGTAAATCAGGCCTCGAATCGCATGCACGCGTGCTATCATCAGATAAGCCGAAGATGGCCCGTTTTCTTCTTCTTTCTTTTTCTTTTCGACGTCGACTGAGTGTTTGCCGACCGATTTCTGAAATCTCGTGCCCTGTCAGACGTTTTGCGCTAGAGCTGCCTGGTCTGAGTGATTAAGTGCTGGGTTGTAAAACTCGCCGGATGAGAAATTCGAGGCGGGTGACAGTCGGTGGATAATTGTTCTGCGCCGTATCTGGCGCTACCAAGGTGCCACGGATACGCGACGGATTAACGGGTTATTAAAGTGGCGTCGAGTGCCTTGATCCTCGCGGGAGGAGCTGTTTGTTCTTATAAATCATCGGACAGATAAGGCACACACGCTTCACAAAAGTCGTACTACTTCCTACGTTTCGGAACTTTTCCATAATCGGATCCTTGATGCCGCGTAGCGACAGAAAGGTATTGGGATCGACGTCGCGACGCTACACAACCCCCTCCTGTTGTTGCGACCTCGAAAATACAAATTCAGATTAGAATTTTATTACTGGATTAAACGATGTCTCAGAACGGGTGATTAGCTATTATTACTTGCTGCGTGATAGTCATTTTGAAAAATAGGCAGACCAACGAAAGCGATAAGAGACTTTGACGCGAATATACGGTTATTTTTAATTACAATGTTATCAGTGGTCCGTGAAATCATTCTCTTTTTAGAAAGTGTAAATTCATCTTGGATTAGTCTTCAGCGTTTTATAAAATTTCCATGATTTTTTGTATGCCTTGTACCTCTTTTGCGAATTTTAAATTTTCTCTAAACGAAATTCATTTAGTAAAGCAACATTTTTGGTTCTCTTTGATTCACTCACTATTGAAATCACTGATATTCGAAATATTATTGAACTTGTCACGATTAGTGCACGAATCAATTACGTTCCTTAAATATTCAATAGAAACTTGCAATTTTCTTGCAGATGACACTCCTATCGCTATGCAGGGGCGGAAATGATTTATCAGAAGAGACGAAGAGAAATTTCGAGTCGTGGTTGCAGCAGCAACAGCTGGGGATAGGGTTAAATCCCATAGTTCCACCATCGAATCATCACCATCATCATACTCAAAGTCCTCAACCCGATGGCGGTGGTTCGATCGGTTCAACGGGTGGTACCATCGGTCCTCCACATCCTGCGCTCCTTCAATACTCCCATAAAACCAGAATGAGGACGAGTTTCGATCCCGAGCTCGAGTTACCACGACTTCAGCGATGGTTTGGCGAAAATCAGCATCCGTCGCGTCAGCAGATACAACATTATGTCTCGGAGTTAAATTCTCTAGAGTCACGACGAGGTAGAAAACCATTGGATGTGAATAATGTCGTGTATTGGTTTAAAAATGCCAGGGCGGCGCAAAAGAGAGCCGAAAATAGAGGTATCAATGGGTACAGCCCACCAGGGCTCAGTCCTAGGGGTGCCAGCATCGTTAGCGAAGATTGCACGGACGAAGAAGAGGATTCTAGACATCAGGTATATTTTAAGAAGGTCAAATTTATCTTTTTCTTTTATACAAAGTATAAACTCCAACTTTCAAATTCATATTTTCATTCATCAAGAAGTCCTTTTCAATCAACTTTACACGTTGAATGCTAAACGTGTTGTTCATCATCGGTTTACTTTGTTAGCACTGATATTTAAGTATTGCAAGAAATTACAAAACTCAATAATATTACCATTTAAAAATTATAAGAAATGCCATTGTATTCAACATCGCCGGTCACCAATGACCCCCATGGTATTCAACGTGTTGCCCTATACAATATTAGAACCAAAAAAGATTTAGAATATCTCCCACTTTAGTTTCTTAGCCCATTTTCAAAAAGTTTATCAACACTAGAACTACCAAGCAAGTCAAAGTGACTCGTTCCCACTTTTTGTAAAAGTACTCCAAGTTTATAGAGTAGTCATAGTACAGATATTCCACGTTGGTCTTACAAAATACAGATTACCGAATCGATCATCTTTTTCACCTTCGGATTTCTTTTTTTCCAAAATACGTACTTAATATATTAAAATATAATGGATTTAGTGCCGGTAGTTCTAGTGTTAAAAAATACCACTATATTGGTGTATCGTGGCTAAAAACTTAAGTAACATTAACGTTAAATTAAAAGTCTGGCTAAAACAAAATCATTCCGATGCTATTCTCCAGTCTACTTCACCCTCTCCCTGCCCACCCGGAAGTCCACCTGTCGGTCCGTTATCCTTGACGACGAGACCCGAAGATCAACAGCCACCACCCTCGACGCCATCCTCGGTGAAGCAAGAGGACGCAAGGGTGTCTTCCGGTTCCGAGGACGACGAAGCGCGACCGACCGGTCCTCTCCCTCCAGGATTCTCTCTGGTACCGAGTCCCATGTTCGGCCATGGAATTATGTACATGTCGCATTATCTGCCGCCACGTGGTCCGGCTGGTTGTCCCACGAGCATGTTGGACGAGAGGAGGAAGAGGAACCGGACGTTCATCGATCCTGTGACGGAAGTGCCGAGGCTCGAGGCATGGTTCACTCACAATACTCATCCCAGTCACGCGGTAAGTCGGACGATACGGCTTAATTATCGGCACGTTAATTTGTCGCTGGCGTGCATTAATATCAGCGCGTAAACCAGCGATATCGGGCTTCGAGTTTTATCGAGCGTTTGACCGCGCCACAAACGTCCCTCGTATCTCCCCGCGGCTTGATCTGACTTATGGCTAATATTTCATTTCTATTTTTTAATAAATGATATCTCGACTTTATAACGCGCGGGATAATGATGCGTTTAACGCAACGCCAAGGGTTACAGTATTCTTTTAATTAGTGTGGATGTTTGGTTTGGCTCTATGTTTATATCGATGGAAATTGATAATCTGTTTTGGTATGATATGGTACTTTGGAGCAAATAGTGTTGTAAATATGGAAAGTTTATGGGTAATATGTATGTCATGTGTTATTTATTTTTACTGGCAATGCTTTTAGTATTAGGTGAATATTAATTGTGGACATTTTCGCGTTTAATAATGAAAATAAATATTTTTTATTTTATCATGCAATAATTGAAATCTATAAGGAGAATTTCCAAATAGGGGATAAAACAAAATTAAGCATACTAAATTTGTTGTCTATTTCAAATGAATAACTGTCCCTTGTTGAATAATTGTCCCATAAGTTATGACTAAGAATTGCCATTATCATCTTTATTACCACTAATTAAATATACAAAAACAAGTCTATCACCCTAAATAAAAAACAATTTTTTCTTCAGAGGAATGTAACAGATGTGAAATTACAATAACCAAGAATTACTTCGAAAAATTCTCGCAGTTCACATGTCCGCGGTTAGTAATTTACCAGAATCCCTTTCGATACTGTTCCTCAAGCTAATGCTCGAGATCCCACAACTGATAAATTACATCGTTTAGGAGAGATTATCTGTCTAATTCACAGCTTATTCTGAAGTACACTGAGGAGCTGAATCGAATGCCGTATCGTCAGAAGTTCCCTCGACTGGAGCCTAAGAACGTGCAATTCTGGTTCAAAAATCGCCGGGCCAAGTGCAAGCGTTTGAAGATGGCCCTTTTCGAGGGTGAATCGCCTCAGCCACATCCATATCACGCAGACTAGCTCGTTTCCTTAAATAACGTACGGCATTACCAAGCTAATACAGGACGTGGAGCCGCGGAAGCGAAAGGAGACATTAAGCCATCGTTAATCGACCTTGTTATTCCTTAAATATCGTTGACTCGTAAAACGGCCGGACTCGCGGCTCGCACTTTTATTGTAATTATCGCGTAACGATTAATATAATTATCCTAGACCTTCGATTGAGTGTAAATAAGAATGATGTCGAATAAAACTGTACGTCACGATCCGCCGTATCCTCACTGTCCTTCCTGTGTAATTTCATTAAAGCCGACGCTCTAACGAGTTTCCTTTATTCTCTGTTCTTCCTTTGACGTTTTTTTTATTTATTTTATTGCAGCATAAGTAAAAACCGTGGGATTAATTTTGGAACGTTACTTCATCAAATTCACGGTAAAATAGTTCAAAAGACACAAGATGAACGATATATTGAAATACGAAGCAATAGATTTAGACAGGAAAAAATAAAAGAATAGATAGAATTCTTATCGAGATGCTTGTACGATATCGTTGAGAATGATTTATGTTTTTGTGTTGAATCGGATATGATAAATTGAATTTCGTATAGAATACGTCGAGACGCAAGTAGATATAGGCGCAGACGGAAATACGAAATATTGTCTCCAAGTTCTACAAATGTACAAAGCAGAATACCGAGTCGAAATCTCGCGCTAAGATAAGGCGGGCGCGTTGTCATCGAGTCAACCCTAACTCAAGTATCACAATAGTCCATGAGTGTTTCTCCTAAAAGAGACGAAGGACGTGTTTATCATGCCAATGATAAACTATAGCGCTATTTCTGCATAGTACTCCGTGACAAAACAGCCCCCAGAAAATATAGAAAAAATTTAATTCAATATTTCAAGATTATAAATATCTCTAATCATTTAAAATCTTGATTGACAAAAGTTCAAATAACTATCTTTTATTGATCCTGTATTCAAAACTTTAGCTGCAAAATTCTGTTGAAAAGAAAGAAGATGAATATTAACATGAGAATTATAATCAACAGAATAAAGTGATAAACGTATACAAAATGCACGAGATTGACTTCCGTGTCCAGGTTTTCGCTTTTTCCCTTTGACGCACAGTCTTTTGTTTTATGTCCAAACTCGACGCACTTGGACATTTAGAGTGAAGGCGAACCTTTTTGAAAAGTGGGTCCAATTTTGTTCATTATTTTTTTTACACCTAACTTGTGAGTCACCAAGTCAGTGGCGTCACTTCAAAAGGGCAAAGAGAAGATGCTTAAAAACTACTTTTTTTCGTTCTCAGCTAGCTGATGTTCATTAGAAATATTTTTTTATAAATTCGACATTCGATATATAAACTTGATTGTGTAATATTTTTGATTGTCTATTCTTTCTCTTATAATATAAAAAATAAATTTATAAAAATCGCGTCGAGAACCATTGAAAAAGTCTACGCGGGTCAGTGTCTGACCAATGGGTCATACGTTCACCCCCACTGATTTAGACTATATCCCCATACGCATATGCCTGCAGGAGCATTTAACAGGATTAACAGACAAAAGTTTTCACTAATAACATTTGATAATTTCAAATTTTGACAAGGATTGTACAATTATCTCTCGATCCCATTATATTACTCCAACAATATCATAGCATTCTCCAACATTTTCGTTTAGTCGACAAGTTATTTTACGAAAATTTCTAATTCTCTATGAATTCCAAAGCAAAACGATACAATATCGAAATTAACGACGCCCAAGTATCTACAAAACCGCCATAGTTTCCTTTCGATTCCATAAGGAACACTCGAGTCAAAGCAAAAGCATCTTCCCAGGAGAATCCTGCATTGAACAAGATGATTAAAATAGAATCGGATCCTTATCGTATCCCGGTTCTCGGTCTGAGTGAGCTTGTTCGAAGGATTGCCGACTTTCGAACTGAGTTTAAGTAGTGCGGCACAAAGATGACGAAGGGGTCCTGCCCTCGTTATCTACGATACCGCGCGTAGAACGTCTCTTCGTGTTGAGAAGCGACCGTACACCCGGGTCCTGGATTTAATGAGGATAGGCGGATTTATCCAATTAAAATGTCTTGCGAAGATCTGCGCGGATCGACGTTCACTCGCAAAACATCGGAGCCAGAATTCGCGGCGACGACCTCTTCTTATCCTGGACTAAACAGGTACGAGTTGAACTATTATTCCTTTTGTTATTGTCTCTTCGTTTGCCCAAAAGGAGAGAACCATGCTGATCTTTATAAATTCTTCCTCGAGTTGGCGACATTAATTTCCGATAAATCGAAAAAAAAACGAGGTAATTGAAACTCATTACACGGCAAGATTTAATTTATTTTACGTTTCTTTTTCAATTATGGGATGTATGTTTGTGTTGCGAGAGGATAAATTGTATTTTTTAAAGCTTTCAATTTTTACTTTTGTTTTTTATGTATTGAACATTTACTAAACTTGGAGAATTGAATATTATGTTATCGTGAATATTCAAGGTATGAAATTACAGCAAATTGTTTAACGTAAAATGTATAATTTGACTTTTTGAATGATAATATGACAAATGTTGGAAATTATTTATTTGGGAGAGTAAGGTAATGTAGTCTGTTGCAAATCGTGCAGAGGTTTAGCGTGACAATTCTATTTTTGTTCAGTAATTTGTAGTTTTCATGAACAATGGGGGATTTGTAATTCGAAGAAAAGGAAGAAAAAGGCTGGCTGGACGGATAAGAAAATTGAAGTCACGCCGAAGTATATAGAAAGAAGGGAGGAAAAAAGAAGTCGATGGGGTGGCAGGACGATGCCTTATGAAAATCTAAAAGTCAGCAGCCTCAAGGATCATCCCTCTATCTGATCTTAATTTGTCAGCCGGCACGGGAACAATTTAAACCACACCCTCGCTAGTAAATCGTTATGAAAAATGCCGGCTTCGCCGAACGGCTACCTTTTTTCTCATTTATATGGTTTCTCTTAAGCCTCGAGTTATTTTGACCCAGTATGAGAGCTTAGATATAAGCCCAGGAAAGAAACCTCCGTATATACTCTCTAATTATCAACTGATTTTGCGACATTAATTATACAACAACAAGAGAGCTTATATTAATAACCCATATCAAATGATTTTAATAATAGCAATACCTATTAACAAATTGCAACTTCCATTTATTCATCCCTTTATTAATTATTTAAGTTACTTAAATTTGTAATTTCTGAAATTTAAAGTTACAATATCCGTCTACAGTAAAATTTCACTAAACTGGATCACTTATCACCATTTTCTGTCTTCCTCTTTGAATCGATAAGCGATTCACTAATTCATGGGTAAATTCGTTAACCCTGCTGTTCTTCTCGGGTCTATAGAATCCAAAATGACAATTATATTTTAATAGATTCTATGTGTATGAGTATTTTTCTTTTTGATATTCCATTTAAAGTTCACTTCTGTCTTTTGGCATATTTTACGTGTTTTTAAACATGAACCACTGTTCATCGGATCACTATGACCCCAAGGAACACGAATGGGAGATATAGATAAGGAAAACATCAGGGCTAAACCCATTCTTCATTTTATCCGAAATATTTTCTAGCACAAATTGTCATCGGAAGATTATCCAAATATATCATAAAACAATCGTCATATCCGAAATCTGAGGAAAGAAAGTTCGGGATTCTAAATCGCAAGGCGTCACAGGCGGCCTAAACCCCAACCCCTGAGGGTGCACTGGCGTGTTTCTCTATACATACATGCGCTCGGGGGAAAGTATCCACGAGACGTGGGTACACGTCGTTCCAAAGGAGCATTGTGCGCGCTTCGGCATTCAGAGGACGTTCTTATCTGCCTATCCGGAGAGCTGTCAACGAAGTTCCTGAATAATAACGGGCAGCAAGACAGAGAAAGATAGAGAGGGAGAAAGAGAGAGCAGCGCTGTTCTCCTATCAACCGCGGTTAGGATATGCCTAACTATTCTGTTTCCATGCAGCTGCCGGACGTTTCTGCGTAGATAATGTTGAACAGGATGGTTAGATGCGATCGGCAAGACCGGTAAAAAGTGTCCTAATATTACACTCAACATTAGATACATTAATATTTCATAGATTTTAGAATGTCCTTAATAATAATTCCAACGTTAAATCATGTGGTTCGATAACGAGTATATCACAATTATTTTTATTCAGCAATTGCATTTCATACAATCTTATCCCACAAGTAGTACAGATAGCTTGTATAATATCATAGAAATTTAAGTTAGTAATGATAGTCGACGATTGACAGGAGAATCCTCTTTTGGAAAAACGTGAAAATGCAAGCATAACGATCTCACCTCTGTCTTACCCTGGTGATAGGATCTCTCGTAGGGGTTGCACAAAGAAAACAACGACGAAACGGTTAAAAGGGAGATGAGAGAGCGGTTAAGACGAAGTCGCTGGATGGCAGAGAGGAGAATTCGAGAGCTCGCAAATTAGCCGCAGGATTGGCCTCATAATCCTTGAGGGATGCTAAGGTCGCCGGCGCAACCGTGTTCTTTGTCCCTTTCTCTCTCCCATCGTTTTCTACTATTCTTGCTCTTCCTTGGTTCTTTCAGTAGCGAAAGAGATCGCACAAACGAATTTTGAGCCCTCCACTTCTCCCCTCCGTTTCTTCGCTGGCTTTTCTTATTCTTTAATCCTACCCTCCCTCGTCGGTGGCTATGACAAAAATTACGAGCAGTAAGGGCAGAGAGGGGAAGCCTGAAGAGCAACGATTGAAAGTAATGAGCCGTAGAAGGAAGATCACTGAGAATGGTAGGCAGTATCCTCCGCTTAATCCGAGGGTCGGATAATTAATCCCATTAATTTATTGGCACCCGCTCTTCGGCGTGACCACGTGTGAGGGAGGGAAAGAGATTTTTCTTGGGGATGAAGAAAAACGCAGTTTTGGTGATGTATAGTAATCGTGACGTGATTGCAAGTAGACTGCTTTGGTTAAACAGGATTATAAACGCTATTTAAGGTGGAGTCATAGACACGTGCTATTTAACCTAACTCACAGAGTCAGACAATTAGGAAAAAAAGGAACGTCCAGACTGAAGAAGGAGAGACAGAAGAAATAAGACGTGTTTTTATATACCTGTTATAAAGATGTTACACCTATGACTGGTAAAAACATGTTTTAATCAGATTGACCCACAGCAACGCGTGGCAAAGCACAGGTAGGAAGAAATATCACAGATAGTAAAAGAGATAAATTATATAAGTAAGTATCATAGCATTGCAGAGAGAATGAAATTGTAATACTCTTTTTTTTTGCCAAAACAGGCTGGACAGAGTCTGGGCAAGTAGGAGACTGTGTAGGACAGCATAGTGCAAGACAAGGCAGCGCAGAACAAGCAGGAGAGACACACCATGCAATACAGGCGCAGGAAAGGCACAGGGCAGGCAGAACATGATTTATTAAATAAATATCTCGTAGTATTAGAGGTACACAGTTTTATTTCATGATGTGTAACAGAAATAATGTTATGTAATACAAATAATGAATAAAGAATTTGTAATATCTAAAACATTGTTAATCTTTACTAACCGCTACCTTTGTTCCATTCCTAAAATTCCTTTTATACAAATGGGTTACAAGCGTATTGAAAATACAAATCCTCTAGTATTGTTTAAATCAGTTTGATTGAAAATTCTTCGACAAAATTTTATAAGTGAGCAACTAGTACGAGTCGATGATAAGTCAGGCGGAGCTGAAAGTCAGTATGAGCAATTGCGTTTTGTAAAACTGAATTCATTTTTAACATTTTTTGGCAAAATTTCTTAAGTGGGTAAGTAGTACAGTCGGCGATAAGTCAGAAGTAAAAGTTCGTCTGAGATATTTTGGTTTATACTACTTGCTGGGTTTCTAAATTTCTTGGATCTATTTCACAACTAAGCAAGTAGTAAGAGTCGATGATAAGTCGAACGGAGCTAAAAGTCGGTCTGAGAAATTTTGCTTTATACTACTGTATTCACTTTTAATATTTTTCGACAAAATTTCACAAGTGAGCAAGTAGCAGAGGCGACGGTAAGTCAGTCGTAAAACTTGGTCTGAGATATCCTAGTTTATACTACTTGCTGGGTTTGCAAATTTTGCCGCAAATTGTCTAAGTGAGCAAGTAGTAAAGTCGACGATAAGTCAGACGTAAAACTTGGTCTGAGATATCTTAGTTTATACTACTTGCTAGGTTTGTAAATTTTGTGGCAAAATGTCAAAGTGAGCAAGTAGTAAAGTCGACAATAAGTCAGACGTAAAACTTGGTCTGAGATATCCTAGTTCATACTACTTTCTCGGTTTGCAAATTTTGAGGCAAAATGTCAAAGTGAGCAAGTAGTACAATCGACGATAAGTCAAACGTAAAACTTGGTCTGAGATATCCTAGTTTATACTACTTGCTGAGTTTGCAAATTTGAGGAAAAATGTCAAAGTGTGCAAGTAGTAAAGTCGATGATAAGTCAAACGTAAAACTTGGTCTGAGATATCCTAGTTTATACTACTTGTTGGGTTTGCAAATTTTGCGGCAAAATGTCAAAGTGAGCAAGTAGTACAATCGACGATAAGTCAAACGTAAAACTTGGTCTGAGATATCCCAATTTATACTACTTGCTGGCATCGCGAATTTTTCGGCAAAATTTCAGTGAGCATTTAGTACGAGTCAGTGATAAGTCAGACGGAGTTGGACGTCGCATACTTTTCCTTATACATCTTTTGAGATTGAAAAATTGTCGGCATAATGTTACAAGTTAACAAGTAGTACCAGTCGACGAAAGGCAGAAAGAGCCAAAAAATACAACCTACCCGGGAAAAACGAATTAGATCTGACCATATATAATAAGATCTGCCTTCCAGATCTGGCCAGATCTTTAAATTGTCTCTATCTGACGAGATCTGATCAGATATATGTAATCAGATCTGACCAGATATAACCCAAAGAAAAAACATTATATGTAAATATTATATGTAAAGTCACTTAAAAATTCAATATGCATATACAGTTATCGGTTTTCGACATTTATCAGCTGAATCACATTTCCGGACAGATTTGACAAATTGGCAAGTTGTACGAGTAAATGGAAAGTCAGACAAAGCGAAAGCAGAGAGTGAACTTGTTTCAACATGGAATTTAGAGCCAGGATAGGATTAATTAAATAAATAACTCATAATTTTAGAAACACACAATTTTATTTTATCATGTATAAAACATACAATATTATCTAATACAAATAATGAATAAAGTATCTGTTAAATTGGAAACACTGTTATATTTTCTTAACCGCTATGCTTGCACCTCCCTGTCTGTCTTGCGTTAGTCTGGACTGTCCTCTGCCTGTCCTGCCTGTCCTGCTTCTATACTGTTTATCCTGCTCTGGTACTGCTAATCCTGCTCTAGTACTGCTAATCCTGCTCTAGTACTGCTAATCCTGCTCTGGTATTGCTAGTTCTGCTCTGGTACTGCTCTTCCGGCTCCGGTACTGCTCGTCCTGTTCTGGCATTGCTTGGCCTGCTCTTGCACTGCATGTCCTCCTTGTCCTGTATCTCTTTTGTCCGTCCTGCGGCTATACTGCTTGTTCTTTATCTCGTTTGTCTGTCGTGTGCCTGTATGTATAGCAAATCCTGCGTCTGCCTGTCCTGTATTATTGCTTTATTCCACTTATGAGCTGAAGCTGATTTCCTGAAAACAATGCCAGTTTTACAAGTGATACGAGTCAGTGATAAGTCAGGTATTACGAAACAAGCAGGGAAGAGTGAAAACAAACAGGACAAGCAGGAGATAGACGGGCAGAAGGGATGTCAGACAGGCACAGGGAAATCAGGACAGGCAGAGAGTTATTTATTAAATAAATAGTTTGTAGTCACACTTGTATTTTGTGAATATTATATAACACATCTTTATGTTCTGTAATACAAATGATGAATAAAGAATTTGTTGAATCGATAATACTCTTGATCTATATGAGTAAAACAGTAAATGTTTCTTTGTCGAAAATTGCAAATCTGCGAAAGTTCTTCACCCATCGCTTTGAAATTTTTGCACAATTCTGCTGCATTCAAATATGTACGTATTTTTATGTACCTAACCAGGCTGAGCCACACCAACTCGTCGTCGGACATAGCTAGTGTTGAATAAAACTCAAACCCACATAAAGGACATACCTCAATGAACAAAGTACAAAAGTTTTCACTGTAAATATCAACAAGATATTCGTTCTCCCACACTTACCTCAAACAGCAACTAAAAGTCATCCATCGCGATAACGAAGAAAGTGATCCATTAAGCCTACCCATCCAGTTAGCTGTTTCGACACAAACACGATCACCAGGCGAAAGCCAAGCGTCTCTCCTTAATTGATCTACAGCCGAATATTACGCGATCGGACAGAACATTAAGCCAGCGAGAGTGGCGCTTAGTCGGTCATTGGCCAAGATCTATCGTAGAAGTAGAGCCCATCGTAGAAGGAGAGAAGATCATACCACTTACCTCGGCCAGGAGGGGGTGGTATAGGGAGGTCTTTTCGCGACCGTAAATAAAAGAAATCCTTGTAATGGCTTTCGCCGAAGATCCTCCAACCCTGGTCTTTTGCTCGCCCCTCGGCACGGTTATTAAGCCCCCGAAGGCAACCACCCCGCACCGCTCCCGTATCAGAACCCCGTAGGCTCGCAACAGTCCAGCCAGCAGCCACAGTTAATTCCTTAACCCTTATAGACTTTGAGAAAATTTAGGGACCTGCGGAGGAGGTACTGCTCGAACGTATAAACTGCTGGAGAGCAGGGGTGGAGAGAGCTGGCCCGTGGAAGGAGTCGAAGGAGGCGTCGCTGAAGCCGTGAGTAGAAGCAGGAATACCAGGTGCTCCTGGGATCTTGGCGGCATCTTACGCCCGGACGATACATAATTTATGTTGCGCTCTGGTGGGCTTAAGACAGTATTAAGATCGAGCGAGCACCAACGCAACGCCTCTTATGTCTATCGTTCTCTCTCTCTCTCTCTCCTCGTCTTGAATCGCTCTCTTGGTCTCCTTTTCCTCTCAATCTCTCCAGCCACTTATTTATACGCTCGTCTAAGAAATCTCTCGTATGGCTCATTGGAATAGTCGGTTTCGGGGGCAAAGCAGGGTTGCTAATCGATCGGAAAATTAATTAGGGGGATGAAGGTCTATGCGAGGTGAAGGCGTTTAATCGGTCTGCTGCGTTGTGATTTGATTGATATTAATGATGAATTTATAAAAGATGTTGAAGGAGATGGATAAAGTGATGCTTTTAATATTGATGTTGATAATAAGCGAGATTGGAGTCTTAGAGAATAAAGTACCCTATGTAACCGTATGTAAGGATGGGGAAAGGGATAAGGATCAACGTCAGCTAGACTTCCTTTGGTAAATTCGAGAACGCTGATTAGTTCCCTTTTTATGAGGATCAGCGAGAATTCCATACGGCTTAAGTTTTGCCCTGGAAGAAGATCAGGATTCGACGGAGGGGTTGTTGATACGATACCAATGGCTTTTAGCCTTTTTATGATTGGCCAAACAGAATCTTTCCCGCTGGCGGAGAAGCGTGTCCTTTTGATCCGATACACGTATCCTTGCTGGGAGAGGCGGCCCGAGACGAAACCACGGACAAGCCGCAGAAGGATCAGAATATTGCGAACATATTTTCTCCTGGGGTGACTTCAGACGATCTTTCTTACCTTCATATTTATTTAACGCTGGATTTAAAGTTACACATGTAATATCTTTGTTGGACTCTCGATCTTTGAAAGGTAAAGACATTATTTTAACATACGCAAACTTCCTTTTACATATAGAAAATTAATTGCATTTTCAATCCTCATAAAAACGCATTCGTTAGAATTTATAGTATTCTCAGTCACCACTGTCATCAACTTTTATGCACAATATTTTACAATAACTGTCACAACTCCTGAATAAATAATCCAACACCAGCAATAATTAAAATTGGTATAAATTTCAAAGATACTGTAGCAAAATAAATGATATAAATCGCGAATTCAAGAAAGAATCGTTGGAATATATGAATTAATTATTTGAAAGAGTACATAAATTAAGTAATTGAAACGCCCTCGAAAGAAAACAAAACTGTCTGCCCCAAGTTCTTCATGGTGAACAGACGGCAGAGATAACGCACGGGTCCAGGATCTCGAAGTCCTACGGGACTCCGCAGGGAAAAAGGGACAGGCGAAGGCCGAAGCAGGGAGGAAGGAAAAAATAATTGAAAATTTTCGGACGGTCAGGCCGGTAGGTTGGGTACAACGTCGAGGATGTCTTGGCTGGGCGACTCGCGATAAAGCAAAGAGCCCGTGCTAAATACTTACATAAATCTGTATTGCCTTGCGCAGCACCAGAGAAGCTTAAACTACACCCACACGCTCGCGATTGCGCGTACATACATACATACAAGAGAGAACGCCCCCACAAGAAGCGATGTAACCGGCATCGAGCATCCGAGAGATGCTTGTCCCTGGGAAACTCGACTGCAACGGGGTAACAATTTACCCTCGGTAAGATTTTCGTGAGAAAAAACATTAACTGCGTGGGAATTGTGAATTAACGAAGTCTTGGGGATACGCTGTCGAGTTATCGCAAGCTTCTTCTTCAAGATATTTTATACAGTAGGCATATACATCGTCCTTGAGTGGATTTTTGTTTTAGAATATTTCTTTGTTCAATTTCACTTGAAAATAAAGGGGAAGCTTGTAAAAATTGCTAGCGAGTATACAGCTAATTTCTAGTAATTACGACAAATATATAGAGAAATTGTAATAAAGGATACATAACAATATCAATAAAGTGTTTAACACGTTGACTCCCATGGAGGATACCGGTGATCAGCGCTATTGGATTCAATAAAATTTCATACGACTTTTCAATTTTAATATTTACGAATTTTCTAACACATTCAGTATTTAAATCCTAGCGTTTAAAAAATAAAATCCTGCGAATATATATTTATTTGTGCATTTAAAGTTTCTACTTTACAAAGATGGGATTTTAATAGAAACACTATCACTTCAGTAGAAACGATAAAACGAGCGAAATATCAGTGTCGTTCAACGTGTTAACTATTAGGAATTTTGATTTTTTTGATGAGTCTGCTGATGTCAGATTCAGTTATTCTTGTTGAGTAAAGATTCACATATTCCTTTGTGTTGATTTTTTCATATTATTTTATGTTTTCACGTTAATTTAATAACTACCGTTTTGAAATGTGACATTAAAATAAAACGTTCTTCAGAGAGATACATTTCTGCGGATCGACTGCGAATCGAAGACGGTATAGATTTAATGCCGAATATATAACGACAGTGGTAACTCCGAAGCTAGCGTGTAATATACAGGGAGCCATAAATATCGAAACATAGACCCGTCGACGGCGTCTGCCAAGGTACGGAGGGTAGTTGGGGGTAGCTGGTGAGGGTGTTTCACGGGAGAGACTCAATTGATAAACGGATAAAAGCCGAGCCATAGCGGTTTCGTTTCACGTAGAGATAACGAACGTAACGGAGGGTGTTCGTTCCCGCAATTAACCTAATTATTGGTCCCGTAAAATAGTTCGAAGAAGTTTCAGAAAACCTGATATAACGACGTCCTCATCAAGGTTTATTTAAATAACATATAACTGTGACATTTTGCTTTAAAATACTTCAATAAAGTTAACAGTATATATAGACGTTACGGTTTGTAAATATTTCCAATCTACACACTCCTGCGTAAGAAGCTCATTATCAGCAGTCACTATTATTGCTAGTTGCTTAGTTCTCCTATTCAGAATGTCAAAAGTCGCCGATTAGAGAAAAGAACGTATTAACACCCCTTCCCTACACATTTCAAAATTTATAATACATTTATTCACTTCCACTTCCCTCCAATTTGACCGCATTTCGAAAAAACTGCACCATGTACCCTTAAAAAAACAGTACTCCATAACATCAAGTCAAAAATATCCACTAACAAGCATTAGTCAATGTTTAATACACCCAGTCAACAGTCTATCAATAAATCCAAGCTCATAATAAAATCTGCAAGCCATCGCTCAACGAAACATCACCCTCCCCATTATTCGCCCCAAAATAATCCTTCCCACCTCTTCAGAAACTTCCGCGATCGTGTGGAAAATCGAACAACTCGACGATCTCGGAGCAAACGTGGAAAGTAGAGGAGCAGAGAGAAGAAGCATGACCTTAAGAAAGGAGAAACGAAACGACGGCGTAGAAGAGGAGGAGGAGGGGTTGGTTCCAGGGCTTCGCTGAATCCGCGGGTGCCGGGGCAATAAATCTGGCGGGTATATCTGAGCTCATGAATGTTATTAAGATACAACCCCCCGCGAGCTGAACGGAGCATAGAGCACGGGGTGTATACGTACCGTCGTAGGGAGATATAGGCAGAGCCGAAGAAGGAAAGGAGCTCCTGGAGGATCGCAGGAACCAGGAGTGGGGAAGAGCCGAACCTGCTAGCAACGAAGAAGAAGAGAAAAGAGAGGCGACCCGGAGAAACGGTTATGAAGAAATACCGCCACCGGTAATCCCACCATAGATCACCGCCTCTGGTGGCCGCCTATGTACCTTTGCCTCTTTTCTTTCTCTTCTTCTGCGTCTTTTACCTTACAGATTTCTTCTTCTTCTTCTTCTTCTTCATCATCTCTTTCTTTGGTCCTTCTTCCACCTTGTCCTGGGCCTTCGCGTCTTAATACCGTGGACTTAACTCACACTTAACTCGCCACTCGCGAATGCTGTTGGGATGTTTGTGTGTCGAAAATTTCAAATTGAGAGATGTTCGATTTTGGCCTGGTATAAGCGATACGATAATTGGGGTGGTTATATATGGACGAGCTGGTCGACCTGATTTTAAATGGATTTTAGAGCCAGTCGCGTTTGAATTTTTTATGTATTTTTTACATTTCCGTTTATTCCGTTGTGTTGCGAAAAGGGGAACATATTGTTATTGATATCGATGTCAATGTAATCGTAGATATTCTGTCGGATTGTGTTTACTATTGTACTCGAGTTATTTTATGAATTTGATGGATACGATACTCTTTTTCGACGTTTTGTTTATTAATGAATGACTGGTAATTTAGAGTTCCAATGAATGCAATAGGTTTCCCGGTTTAACATTTCTACTCTAATGTTGAATTCTAAACGAAAATTATATTCCAATATCGTCGCAATGTAATGTGCGTTCGACGAATTAATCACTATTCTATACGACGGATTTATTTATGTATTTAATTAATATACGAAACGAATGATACGTACGTGATTCGCATGAAAGTCCGAACTTTCACAATTTTCGACGTACTTTTCCGATATATTATTTTCGCGAATTAATAGAAACGCAAATCTTCAAAATTTATTCAATTTTAAATATTCTTCCATTATCATTCTTCTTTCACGTTTTTTCAAAGAAGTTTCTTACGTGGCTAGTAAAATAATGTAAAATTTCCAAAGACAGGAGAGAAAGTATACGTAAACGGATAATCACGTTTGTCAGCGCATGACTTATCGTAGCCTTGAAACTCTCGGACACAAGTTCGCCCCCTCTTTAACTAGAGTTAATTAATTGAGCTTTCCAGTATGAAATGGACCACGTCCTCGACATCAAAGCGAAGCTTTCGATCTTCGACCCATCCCTAGCTGTCTATCAAAGTGTCCTGCTTGCCAATTAATATGAGACCTAGATATTTGTTCGACAGTCTGCTATGGGTCTTATCTAGTAATAATAAGTAAATAGAGGAATCTCACGGATCGCGGAGAATGGGGAGCATGGTTATCTTTGATCAGTCAATATATAACTGTTTTATTTAAAGATGATTTGTTGTTTTAGAAATAGGACTGTCAGTAAAACAATCAGTGAAATACCTGTTCCAACAACGATTACTGTTGTTGTTTTTTTTAGGACGAACGAATTACCTGTCACTGGTCGCAACAAGTGTAAAATTTAAAAAATACTCTGTCTTTCCTTCTAATATTCTTCGCTTTTAACTACCGCCAAGACAAGAATATATATCCCAAGTAAAAGAACTCTCTTTCTAAGAATATGGTAAGATAAAGTTAGAGACTTCAACCCCTAATCAGTGGCACCGATTAGAACTTCCCTCTCCTGTAAAAGATTCTTCCTATATTGTCATTTAATCTGGCATAGTGTTCAGACTCTACGTAAATCTATCCGAGACGAAATGTAATAATTTAAATGCAAAATAGAGGATAAAGATTTAAAAACACACCCCCTGCAGACGGTCAAAACTGCTTTAACACGTTGACTTCCACGAAGGTCACTGGCACTACTGAAGTCAATGAAAAATGTCACTTTCATATTGGAATATTTATGAATTTTGGGCCACACTGAATATTTAAATATTCTCATTAATAAATAAAAGTCTGCCGAATCTATCTGTATCTTTGCATTTTATGCTGCATAAATATGTGATTTGCACAGAAAAAGTTTCATTTCAATAGAAATGATGCAGCGAAATATGGGCGGCGTTCAACGTGTTAATAAAAGATATTTCTAACTCGTGTAAAAAAAAATAATCAGCCACAATAATAATCAACTATTTTCGTCTTAATTTCCATCCAATTTTCCTTGTAATAATAAGTTTCAAGCCTATTTCCTCGATGAATGTCTACACGCGGCTCTTGACATCCGGATCTCTTTTTCCGGGCATCGAGCATCCTCGTTCCCGCGGAGATAGGACAGGGGGTGGGTTGTATGGTACGTATACGTGTAAGCCTGAAGGGTGGTTTATGTATCGCAGGGGCAAGATATCCGATGATTTAGCTGCGGTCTCGAGGCCCGCTCCGAGAGAGAGTGCTCGCTCGCGCGCGCCGAGTGTCTTCTTATCTCGCGGCTGCCCGCAGTAACCGCGCTGTAATCTTTTATTAATTCGGCGACTTACGAAATTTATCGTGGCTTTTGTTTACCGTGGCGCCACGCCGTCTTAAATCTCCTCGTTTTCTGCCTCTTCTTCCCTTCTTTTGCATTATCTGCCCAGCGATTGCTCGCTAGTGCAACCTTTACCTTTGAAAATCTAGTCGTTTTCTGCAAGAAAATTGGTTTAACACCAGAACTACCGGTGCTAAATCTATCACATTTCAATACATTGGATAAATAGTTTAGAAAACGAGAAATCGAAAGGTGGCAAAGATGATTAATTTAGTAATTTATATTTTATAAGATAGACACGCAATATATGCTCTATCGTTCTCCTATAAATTTAAGAAGTTTTTAGAAGAAATGAGGAACAAGTCATTTTGACCACCTTGGTAGTTCCAGTGTTAATGATAGATGAAAGTGGACAAATTTTGGCTTCGTGTTTGTAAAATAACGAAGAGGTTTTTCATTGTTTGATTTTAGAATAGATGTTTTAGAATTTGAGTAGTGGTCAGGTTGATTATTTTTAGTTCAGGAATTAAAATTGGATTTAAAGGTGTGGTTAGATTCTCTCTAATTGTTGAGTTTCTTCGAAGTAGAATGAAAAAGTAGTTTAATTCCTTATTCACAAAGAACAGTTTCGAATTGATCTATCCTGGAAGGGTATTGTACAAGCACAATATAAAAAAGTAAGTCATCGACAAAATCAATATTAAATTATAAATGGTGATGACGTTCGAAATTTTTCTATCTTTGGAAACATTTTCACACATTACATTCCCGTCATCAATGCACGAAATGAAAACAATCCTCAAAATAATTCCGGAAGAACCGCTTCATTAAAGAGTGCACCAACCCCGTGGAACATACGCGCGCAATACTTTTCGGACAGTGAAGAAGTCTCACTATGTACAGCGTGTTTCAAAATTATTTGACACGATCAACAAAAGTTCTTCTACATCTTTACAACAAAGTCCTCCGACCAGCCCTTTCGGTACTGCAAGAAACAGAGTTCGATTTGAACGAACGGAAGTTTGATCCTATAAGCGTCGCATATTATTTGCAAATCCCCACCGATCGGAAGATATAGAGTATCGCTTGGGAACCGTGTCAAATATTCTTGAAACACCCTGTACGTAAAGAGAATTCCACATAACGGTGCCAGAATGGCGCTATATTATTATTAGAGTCCCTTAAGTCTAAGAGCCTTAAATCTGCGATAAGTTATGGGCACCCCTTTCCCCGCCCCACCGTACCAACCACCCTGCGAGTCACCCCTTCCTCCTTCCTCGAGCCACCACCACCTTCCACCTTATACCATTTCCCTGTAATATCTTAGTCTACGACGGCGCCTCCTCGGCCTTTATCTCGCATACATTATACGCTTCTGAGCGGGCCAGGTTTCGGCTCAAAGAGGGGGTGCAGCTGAAGGGGGTCCAAGGATAATTGAAAATAACTGCTGCCTCCGAAGCGAGCCTAATCCTTTATATTCTAACGAAGATAAACATGTGAGGATCATCTTGCGATTTTCTATTGGCAATTGTTGGAAGAATGCAAGCAGAAATGGTCAGTTGCTCATGGATGAGCAAGGGTGTGATTGCAGGGTTGGAGTTTATGGCTGTACTTGAATTTTAATTATGTGAGGTTGAGGATTAGATTTGTATTATGGGGAATACTGTAGCTTCAGTGTGTTCAATCTGATTGTGTATTAAATGCGGTTGAATTTATTTTGTACAAGGTTGTCGTGACCGTCTTAAATAATTTTCATCCGTTGAATGACGGGTAAGGCTGCGCTTTATCTAAGGAAAAAGTTAAAGGCTTCGGAGGTAATGCAAAGGTGGATCAAAGTTTCTAACAAAGTCTCGAACAACTGACGAGGCTCCCTACAACTTGACTTTTGCGGCGTGGCTCGACTTAATCGTCGAACGTCTCGATTGTCTCGTTACCATGCAGCTTTAGGGACATCTCCGCCAGAGATGAATTGGAATCGTTTCAATCGTGATCGAAATATTTTCGATGACAGTCATCAAGCTTTCAATAAAAAGAAATTAATTATGATTTTTAAAAATCACTATCTTAATGAGAAGATTTAACGTCGAAGTGATATTTGCAAAGCGATTTTTAACCGAAGTCTGACTTACGTCTGAATATTGCCGTCCAATTTGTGATAAACCTTGCTGTCTGAATCTTCCGACAGGCTTATCTTTTTTTCAACCTGTCGTAAAGAAGACATCCTTCGTCAATGCGGAAAATCTCATGGTACGCCGTGACACGCGAAAATGTCCATTAAGGAACGAAGAGCAGAAGTAAAGATTACATTTGTAACGTTTCGTCGGATGTTTCGACGACTCGGGGGATGCAGGGAAGCAGACAGGACCACCGCTTATCGCGGCAATAAAAAGCATCGAGCAAGATTGGCATGTTGCCTGCCATAGACGATGCCATCTTGCAGTCTTTAAACACCTTCGGATGTGCACCGTTTGCGAGATAGCGCGTTGAAATATGTTCATCCGTAAGAAATATCTCTGTGACAGTGTCTTCTGCCGAAAGTGATATTATAGAAACAGATCGACTTACAAGAAAATGGCAAAGCCTCCATAAAACATATAGGCAAATAGTAGTAATTCATCTATTCTGTTACATATTGAATACTTGATTCATATCACCTACTAAAGAATACCTGCCGTTGGAAATTTAAGTTAATTAAAAACGACGATTGAATTAATATTCATCCGTGAGAAATATCCCAGTGACAGTGCCTTGTGCCGAAAGTGATATTACAGAAATAGATTGACTTACAAGAAAAAGGCGAAGCCACCGTAAAACATATAGGCAAATAATAGTCATTCATCTGTTCTGTTACATATTGAATACTTGATTCATATCACCTACAAAGGAACATCATGCCGTTGGAAATTTAAGTTAATTAAAAACGACAATTGAATTAATGATCATCCGTGAGAAATGTTTTAGTGGCAATGCCTTCTGCCGAAAGTGATATTACAGGAATAGATCGACTTACAAGAAAATGGCAAAGCCTCCATAAAACATATAGGCAAATAGTAGTCATTCATCTATTCTGTTACAAATTGAATACTTTATTATCATCTACTAAAGAGTACCTTGCCGGTAGAATTTTAAATTAACTAAAAATGACAATTAAATTAATTTAAAATATTCAATTACCAACCACACTGAATATTATTTAAAAAAAAGAAAATTTCTACAAATTATTTACCGTCTATCCGCTTAAGGCTTCCTGCATCTCATGCCCCCAAACATCATCATCAAAGTGCGCCTTTCAAATCCTAATTCACATCCACCTTAACAGGCTCCGTTCCATCGTTCTCGTGATCTTTAATCGTCGAGGAGCGTAAAGAGACGTAGAGACGAGACGCGTCTCAGGGTGGTAGACTTAGCAGCGAATTCGAATGCGGACTTATCGCGTCTGGGATGGGGTGAAAGCAGGAAGAGATGAAGCACGAAGAAACACAAACGGGAGAAAGAGACGGAGAAGAACGACGGAGGTGAAGGGCAAACCCGGTCGACGATTAGACAATGCTACGGAAACATCCTGGTTGCTGGTGAGGTTTGGCGAGTGCTCGATCCTCCTCTTCCGGAGTTTGGGAGCACCGACAGATGTGCTTGGTATCAACGCCACGAATATACGCTTCCATGGGGTGTCTGTGCACCAGGAGACACGCACACGTTGCATCTCATCCTTCGCCCCGGGGTACCGCGCCTCAATGTCCCTGATCTTGTTAAGGACGCACCGAACCACGAATAGCCGGCATCCATTGAAATATCAGCGAGAAATCTACCTACTTAAGCCATCTACTTCCACGACGATGGCGTGATTCCTGTGGATGTCGTTGAGGAAATACGCGAGGAATTCTCATTTAACAGGAGCTCGTCGGTAATTACTGTAGGTTCCGACGTCTGCTTTGGGAAATTAGCAAAAACTTTTTGGCATGAATGATGACATTAACCCTTCGGCGGCAGCTTGGAGTGATGTATCTTATTAGTTTATCGTAAGAAGTTTGTAGTTTTTTTTCCTTATTATCAAATAAAGCTATTGTAACTTATGGTGAATGTAATATTGCAAAACATTGGGAGAAATTTCAACGTTTCGAATTTCTGTAAATTTTATGAGTTCGAAGAAGACCATCGTCGACTGAAGAGGCTGATGGTCAAGATCGGTCTTGACGAAGTGAGTATGTGTTACTGAAAAGTTAAAATTTCTCGGTAAAATATATAAGTTATTTTTGTTAATGAAAGATAGAGATTTATAACTGAATTTTGGTGAGAACTGATCAGTATATCGATAACAATACTTTAGCATCCTGATGCTGTTCGGTGTACACTGATGCACGAGATTTGCCTCTGGCCAGGCGCCGAGTCTGATCATAGTAGACACGTTCCACTTGAATTGAACAGCACTTTCACACGTACCTACTTAATATGCCTCCTTTAACACTCTAAAATAGCAAATTAATTAAGTTCAGCGTACCTATCGTCGTGAAATAAATTCTCCCATTTTTTTTATAGCCCGTTAATTTCATTTTTCTCAGAATCTCAATTTTTTCAATTGAACTAGCTTAGACTAAAATAGACATGGAAACAACTTGGAATTAAGTGAAAAAATCACTAAGCTTTCCACATAGAAAATAACTATTATAATTCCGATAGCTATAACTGCAAGTTTTACACAATAATATAATTATAATATTGCAAGTATAATAAATAGATAGAACAAATTTTGAAAAAGAAAAACCAGTTGTAACACGAGTTACTAATAGTAAAATATTAAAGAAAGACGAACAAATCATGATACTTTACCCTTAAATTTGTATACCCTTATCTGTTTGCGAGTATGCTATACATTTCATTGGTGCCTACGTCAAACAGGATTATTCATGACACATGAACAGGAGGCGCAAAACTGCGAATGTAAATCTGCGAGCATAACAGCGTAGATGTTCGGCAACGCGGAAAGACCGCGACAAACCGCAGGATTTGATTCGGATACATGCCAGAGCAATTACGAGCGCACGTTTTGGAAGACGTCTTCTTTCGCGCGACCCCTTACGAGGCATAAAAGGTGGCGGGAAGGGTCGCCCAGAAGGGCTGGAGTTTGGCTTTGTACGGAGTCGCGGTGGCGTTGAAGCCGACAAAAGATAAGCCGTTATTTATAACCGGGCTTAAGGGACACCGTGAGGCGGGGGTGGCTTTAGGGAAAATAAAATCACTTCGGAATCTCGAGTGTATAACCCTCCGCGAGGATATCTCGTTTCGTTTGCGATACAAAGAAGGGTAGTCAATTATCTCCGTGTTCCAAATAAATGGTAACACTTTTATAAAAATTCAAAATGCTAATATTGTGACATATATCCTACAAATATACAAAAGCTTTCCGCTCTTACGATGATGTCATCATTTCTCTTAACTGCTTTAGAAAACGTCTCATTAGAAACCTCTTAGCAAGATTTTTCAGAAATAAATCCAACTTCCTTCAAAATCTTCAACTTCTGCAACAAACTACTCAATTAAAGTTACCCTTAACCCGTAAGATCTACTTCCAATTCTCATCACCTCCTACAGACTATTTCCGTATAACACCTAAATCATAACCATAATAATTCCAAGACTACTCAAAACAGAAAATCCTACCAGAAATAACCATACCAATTAAATAAAAAAAATTCAAGAGTAAAAATACCAAATGTGCTCCAAACGATTCTCTAAAGATCTCAAACACTAAGAAATAGATAAAGCACATAGAATCAAAATAAGAGAAAGAAATCTTCGGATCCCTTTCCTGGAGGGATAAAAGATTCGTTGGCAAGCCGTGCAAACGATGCAAACTCGTTTCTGTCTCATTCTGAAGAAGCCCAGCGAAGCGTAACCCGAAGATCCGAGCAGAGAGAAGACCGAGATATCTAAAGATTCGTATTCGATGGCTCGTCGCAGGGTCTCATGAGGGGGTGGACGGAGAAGGCGGACAGGGGCGTCACGAGCGCCGGGTGCGCCTGGTGGTGAGGGTAAAAAGGGAGGGGGTCGGTGCAGGGGTCGAAGCTTCCAGTCTGCAGAGGGTGCACCCCTACCCGGGGAGGGTGGGTGGTACCCGGTCCTCGAACTGATCAATACCTGAAACACCGCGAGGTATCGTCCCGCTATTTCCGGTGTCCCAGCGCGGCCGGAAATGAAGGCGTTAAAAATATATAGAGGGAGAGAGAAAGAGAGGGATGTATATGTATATATACGTGCGGGGTTGAATCTAGCTGGGTAGATAGCGTATTATATCCTCTTCGACGACTGGTTAGTACAGGTGCCTTCAATAGTGAGTATCGAGAGGGAGTTTCTGTAACGTTCAACGAGGATCGATTGTTTTTTTTTTTGAAAGGCAAAATGAAAAGGACCTCTTGAAATCCGTGGCTCTTTTTTACGAAGTGATTTGACATTTTGCACTATTGAGGTTATGAATTTTGAGGGCGGTTTTTGTGTGGAGTATTTTGACGGTGTAGTAACTGATGGTTGCGATTTTGTAGGACGAAATTCGATGGGGTTTGCAAAGTGTAGACCTTTAATTTGAGAGGTGTGAAGTAGAATTTTTTGCTTCCGATAGGATAGGATTGATTTATTTCTTTGGGATATTTTATGTGGAACGATTGCATTTGGTATTTAAATATTTCGCTTCTTAAAAGACTTGTAGTATACATTTGTGACACAGATTTGATTTCTACCTCTCTTACCTCGATCGATCTTAAACTGTGCATTTTCCATTGCCACCTCGTTATTGCTACGTGAAAAAGATGACTTCTCAATTTATGCGCATTATCGATTTCTGAATTTCCTAGGCTTCAGTGGTCTCTGAAATTTTAATGATAATTTACTAACACATCCGCGAAACCTTAATTACTGAATATTCCATTTTAATCCCTGGAGCTCTTTTTCTTTTGTCTCCGAGAAGTGCACTCGATCGACTTTTAATTACAGTTACCTACTGCCCTGCCTGTCCTCGATGGTGCAATCAGCAACGAGAAATCGATACGGAGTGATAATCGACCCCCGACATCAAGCTACAGATAAAACCATCGTGACAAAAATACCTTCGACTCTCAATAAACTGCACCCATCTATTTCCCTCTCACAATTACAACCCCGATACCGCAATAATGAACTATGAGAACGAAAAGTAAAGTGAAAAAACTTCAATAAACTAGAAATTCAATCTCAAATGAGAAACGTATAGGTAAGGTGGAAAAATATAGAAAAATTCCCCTGAAATGTCGATTCGGAGGGCGTGACCATCATGCCGATGTGGAAGTCCGGATTTGCAAAATCTTGGCGAAGGGGTTGGTTTAATATCAACAGGTAGAAGCAGAGTGTCCTCGTCCCCACCGGATAAGCTGGCGGCTAAGCGCCGGCGCTGGCTAAACCTCTCGCACCCTCCCGAGGGTGTGACCTAACCACCCCATTGGCCCAACCGGACGTGTGAAAAAGAGAGAGATACAGTCCTGCGCGGATAAAACCTTTTTCAAATCCCTCAGTGTAAAGGGAGGAGCTTTTATCTTGTTTTTTCTTTTCCTTTTTCAATGATAATTTCTTATCACGATTGGTTCTCGGACACCGAAATTGACGTGACATTTAATCATCTGATTATAGTGTTACTCAGATGCCGAGACTTTATTATTTGAGGTGTCATGGAAAAGAAAGCTGTTCGGGTAACTTGACATTCAAATAAATGATTCTTTTTGTTTGGAAAGTTTAGAAAATTGATTGTTTTAATTTTTTTAGTGTAGTAGTTTTCCGAAATTTTATACTTCATTTATGTCAGCAGTAAGATTTTATCTCAGTGGTTTTTTGGAATTTTGATGGCTTAACATATTTCTTATATGTGACATAATATCATAAAGTGGGAGGAGTATATTTCTTTCGGCAGACATTTTATTAAGATGTCTCTTGCCAGATTTTATTATCGACTTCCTTTCTTCCGTATCACAGAATTAAAACTACGTTAGTGTCAAATACCAGGTTTGAAAGTATAGTGCTTGCTTATTCTGAGGAAATTATTTTCAAAAAAATCGCGCCAATATTTCACTCAACTTAAGTTTCATCCTTCGAGTAAATCCATTTCTTCGCATAATGACAGTATCAAATACCAAATTATAAAAAGAAAAAAATTCCTAGTTCTTCCTTAATTCTTTCATCCTCGTTAGAAAAAATAAATCTTGCAACAACTAGGATGCACTTCTTATCAAAAAGTAGTTTATAAATGTTGATACTAACGTTCCATTTAACTTCCATCCTTCACGTAAATCCATTTCTTCGCAAAAATGACAATATCAAATACCAAATTATAAAAAGAAACAACTTTCTGGGGCTTAACTCTTTCATCCCCATCAGAACAAATCAATCGTGCAACAAGCGAGAAGTATTTGTTATCAGAAAGTACTTTATAAGTGTTAAAACCAACTTTTCATTTAACTTCCATCACCCAAGTAAATCGATTTCTTCACAAAATGATAATATCAAATACAAAATCATAAAGAGAAAAAAATTCCTAGCGCTTCCTTAACTCTTTCACTCTCCTCAGAACAAATCAATCTTGCAACAACTAGGTTACACTTCTTATCAAAAAGTAGTTTATAAATGTTAATATCAACGTTTCATTTAACTTCCATCCTTCACGTAAATCCATTTCTTCGCAAAAATAACAATATCAAATACCAAATTATAAAAAGAAACAAATTTCTTGGGCTTAACTCTTTCATTCCCATCAGAACAAATCAATCTTGCAACAACTAGGATGCACTTCTTATCAAAAAGTAGTTTATAAATGTTAATATCAACGTTTCATTTAACTTCCATCCCTCAAGTAAATCCATTTCTTCAAAAAATACTTAGAGCTTTCTTATCACTCTTATCCTTGTCAGAACTTAATAACGATTTCACCGCATTCCCTGTCGTCGATGTTCCGACGTGCGTTATCGAGGTAATCCTCGACAGTAGTGGTTACCCCTCAAAAAGATCGTAGACACGCTCCTGTTGGATTGAAGGAACGATAAAAAAAGAAAGGTTATAATACAACGACAGCGGTCGAGGGCAGGGGAAAATATCCGCATGGGTCAGCCGGGAGAGGCTTAGACTGAGGAGATGGCCGCTTCAATATCGGCTTTCGGGATACTTGAGGTATTTATCTAATGTCTTACATTTTCCACCGGACTGACCATTCAAATTTCCATTCGCGGGGAAACTGTCCTCCTCCAACGTGAACTCATTCTTTACGCTTTTGAGAATAGAATTATTTGAATAATATGATACTTTTTTGGAATCTTTAACTAAACGATTTACTATTTGCGTTTCAATAGTTCGAATGATTTGACCATTATTCAACTATATCGATTATATCGGTAAATATTTCTGATCGAGAAATTTGAAGAAAAATCGATAAGCTGTACGTTAGGAAATTAGTAGCATTTATATAAAGAATTTTTTATTTTTACATAGATTTGAAATTTTCTTTGTTAGTTCTTATATAGTAAAATCTACACGTACATATAAAGGGTTATTCACTTGCAATTGCAATCTACTCTTCTATCTTCTCTTTGCTCGCTTTACGTCTTATCAGAGAATCTCTCTTCTTTACCATCATATCTGGGTTGATATTCGATGAAAAATTCTCGTTAATGTCAAACGAATAATAAATTTAATGCACGTCCAAGTCAACGACCCCTTAGAACACAGTTATTCACGACAGGCAAATTATTATCCAACAATATACAAAATCTTTACAAATTCTCTGAGAAATACTTGCCTATGTTTGGGATTATCTCCATTGAAATTTCATATCAACAATATCCGGATAAGAGATAGAATAATTTCCAAAAATGTCACAGGTGCATTTTCCGATATGTTTGTTGAATTTTTTCGTGTATGTCAGGTAATAATGGTCTCGTCAGCTCGTCGTATGCTCGAGTTATCTTGGTGAGATATCGCACGGCGTATCCCGCGTTACTTATCAAAGATAAGTACTCAGTAGTTTTCAGGACGGTTCAGAGAACTGTTGAACCACTCATCGATCCGCGACCGTGTGCGTTTAAGAAAATAATTAACGTGGCGAAACGAAAGCATGAAATTGAACGATCAGATTTGGCCAAATGGATTGACCCTGTGCACGTAAAAATCAATCATCGTTCGAAGTAATATAAGAAACAAGAAAAACGAGAAAATGTGATACTCATTGCGATTAAACGTGACACGGATTACATAGAAAAGAAAGGAAAGACGACGAAATCGAACCACGACGATGTATCGTGATCTGAGCCCTTTGCTCATCACGTGTTTCATTATCATATCGCTCTCTAATTGCCAAAGTCTTTGCCCTGCGAGATGTTTGTGTCATCTCAGCGAACAACCAAGAACTGTCATGTGTTCGAAGCAAGGTTTAGAGACATTTCCTGAAAATATAAGTGACATAGTGAGTAAAAAATTTTACAACGATGTCTTCGTACATTTGTTTCTATCGGAGTCTCACGGAATGTGTGCTGGATTTTGCGAACTTGAACGTGAGACATCGATAACGATTTAACAGTGATTTTCAACGTTCCTTATCGTGTCAATCGTCTTAAAACCGTTAACACATCTATCTGACTCATCTGTGCAATTCTACCGGAGAATATGAAACGTCGAATGCTCGATGAATACTTGCTGAATGGAAATAGAAAAAAAAGTCGATTACTGGAACAAAAGAGTGACGATTGTGCTTATTCCGATTAATCATTTTACAGGTGGAGCATTTAGATTTGTCGAACAATCTACTGACCAATATCTCGGATGACGTTAATCGTTTGATAGATCTGCAGTACCTGAATTTAGCGAGGAACCAATTGACTTCGCTACCGAACGACTTGAGCTCGTTGACGAACCTTCGACGATTGGACCTGAGCGAAAATAAAATTCACAATGTCGCTGATATTCATACGCTTGTACAATTACCGTCTTTGGTGGTTCTGTACCTGTCGAGGAATCCATTGAGCAGTTTGGAGGGCTTAACGAGCAAAACGCTTCAAGCCGTGGACGCCAGTCATTGCGGTGCGATAATATTCCGTTCGAATATACACAGGTGGCCAGGAATTTGGAAATATGCTGAGTTTTCCTTGTATTTTGCCGATGGGCGAATAATAGTTGTGTTGTTTAAAATGAGACTTAGGCATTTTCATTGCTAAGTATTTTGTAAATGATGATACTTGAGTGTTGCTGCAGACTGGTTAATTATATAGTTCCTTTTTTACTTCCATTAGTTATGTTGGTCATTAAAATTGATTCCAAATCTTGCACCTACAAAGTACGTAATGTTTTATTGAATTCGATTCGATTTTGTAGGTATGAAAGAACTGAGTAATACATCGTTAGCAGGCTTTCCGAATTTGAGTACCTTAAGTCTGGCAGGTAATCCTTTGAAGATCATTCAGAAAACGTGGAGTCAAAAACTTCGATGGCTCGATTTGTCGGACTGCCATTTAAATTATTTGAATCCTGACGCGCTAGTCGGATTTCCGGAACTGGAAGAGCTGCGATTGATTAACAATCCAACATTAGTTTACAGTACCAGGTGATTGAGCAAAATTAGAAATAGATAGTTTACAATATTTAAAAGTTAAAACTATCATTTAAAGTGCTAATTTGATTTTTATATCATCAGGAGTAACTTTTATTTCTTGAATTTTAAATCATGTAGAGTTTTTAAGGGGTAAATTCGAATCGCATAAAATTAAGAATACTATATTTGCTATTATACGTTACATTATAATAATATCGCAAGAATAATAGATGCAATTAATACATAAATATGAGAAATGTTAAATGTTACTTTCATAACTTTCAGGCACACGACTTTGAGACACTTAAAGCTAAAGAAACTTGACGTCTCAAGATGTAATCTTGACAGACCAGGTCTTCATGGTTTTCCATCATTGACACACGTTCGATTATCCCGTAATATGATACGCCTCCTGCCGGATCGTATTTTTGCAAAAAACAGACAACTCTCCTATTTATATCTAAACTTAAACGGCATAGAACGTCTTAGCGCGGGTACTTTCGAGGGTCTGGTGAAGCTCCAATTGTTGGATCTATCATCAAACAGTATGGAGGAAATCCATCCTCTTGCTTTCCATGAAAATTTGGACCTCAAGTTGTTAAATCTCTCTTACAACAGCCTCAGTGAATTTCCAAATCTCACTTCAGCCGTCACTTCGCTGGACGTCTCTTCAAACTTCATAGAAAAAATGAGCGAAAATTCATTGGCAAATATTCCGAAGATAAGAAGCCTCGATATCAGTGACAATCGATTACAATTTATACCGTCTGGGTTGAAATCTACGACGATGAGAAACCTTGATCTACGAAGAAACAGACTGGTTGAATTGAGCAACGACAGTTTCGTCGAATTACCATTGCTTTTAAGACTCGATTTGTCAGGTACTATAAAATTTATTATCTCAACACATTAAGCACCATTTTCATTTGCTTGTCTCTGAACAATAAGTAACTAAAAAGAATATTTTATACCTTATACATTTTCGCAATAATTTGTTTTCCTGATCCAATGATTGCAACACCTTCATAATTCTTCATATCACGTGAAAGTCTCTGAGGGCAATCATCTTTTGATCTGCGAGGTGTAGAAATATGCCCGAGTCGAAATATTGAACCCATTTTCATGGCATTTACTCCTATTTCAACCTAATATGATACTTTTCAATACTAAAACTCCCAATTTAAACCTGTAACTCCTTCTCAGTAAAATGATACTTCTATTTTTATACTTTTAATTCCTAAATGTTGGGTAGTAAAAGGTTCAGATGAGGTTCAATATTTCAACTCGTGTGCATATAAAAAAACAAAAAATCCCGCATTATCGCGGGGCCGGCGCTTAATGTGTTAAATGGAATTTAACAAGTTGAACATCACCGTCATTTCACTAGTTTCATTATTCCTACCGGAGTGAATATTTTTCTATTGAATTCACAACTTTAAAAAGCTGAAACTTTAAAGGTACAGATAGATAGATATTCGACATACCTTTATCTTTTACACGCCAATAATTAAATATTCAATATGTTAGACAATTCATAACTATTTCAATTTAAAAGTTACATGATATTTCGTTGAATTCAATAGTGCCGGACACCGGTGACCCCCATGGCAGTCAATGTTTTAATAATTATTTCTCCGAAAGACATTCTTTTATTCATTTTTTAGGGAATCGACTGACGGAAGCTATGGATCCAGATGTCTTTCGTAATAATCCTGACTTAAATACCATTAAACTGGGGGATAATCCATGGCGTTGTGATTGCATGCAGTTGTACGTCACTTTCAATTTTCTAACAAGTTTACCGGCAAAAACTACAGCTTCCAGTCTAATCTGTCAGAGTCCTGCAAACGTTTCCGGTTATTCTTGGGAAAGCGCCTGTTACAACGTCTGGAATAATACTTTGTATTATAACAAAGATAGAACTTGGGGACTTGTGATGATTAGTATGCTTACTATTATTGTGTTGTTTGGGAGTGTCGTTTCGATCAGGCACACAATGAGAGTGAAGAGAAGAGCTACAGAACAAAGGCAACAACTTGAAGGACGGGAAGTGAGAGAAAGGTTGAGGTTGTTGCAACGAAGGTGAGAATTTTTTCTAGTTTTCATTTTCATTGAATCCTTATAACTTTATGGAGTGTTAACTTAATGTTAATTAAGAGACATTCAGAAAAAGTCGTGACGACTATTTTTAAATATGACTTTACGGTAACGTTGAAGATAATACTAAAAAATTAATTGCTTATTTCGAAGAGATTGTTTTCGACGAAATTTTTATATAGATTTATATATAAATATTTGGACATAGTGCGAAAAAAATCAATATAGAAGCTAGCTGCATAACAGAACTTACCCTGCGTGCATCCAAAGTTGAATACGAATGTCACGAAAAATTCATTATGACAATTAGCACAGTAACAATTTCAAATAATAACATATTTATTATTCTATTCTAAAATTATAATAATTCCCACACAAAATTTGAACATTTATCCTCGAAAGATAATCAAGATGTCTTCCTTACCTCACCAGAGTCCATTCAAACCAAGAAATTTCATTCCCGTACACCGAGGACTCTCGAATGCAGAAAATCCTCTCCGTCGATTAAACTTTCATTGCTATCAATTGATAATCATTTATCTATCATTCGTTAGAAGTCAACGGCAAGACGACGAAGAGGTGCGATACATCGAACGTCCACCCGAGCCGAGAATTCATCCTCTCGAGTTGATCGGACCACCCAGTTACGAAGAAGCGGTTCAAATGCCGAGATTGGCACAATCCTTGGATGCCTTGGATGAGATCTCAGTAGAGACTGCATCCATGCGGATCGTAGGGTCAGTCGATAATCTACGATCGAAGAAGAGAAGAACAAGGAGGCCCAGAAAAAGGACTCAAAGCGAGGACGACCTGCTGAGGAGGCAGGAACGTCGACAGGAAAGACTCAGAAGAGAGAGGAATAATTCCACCGGTAACATCTGCAACAACGATCCACCTCAAATGACAAATCATAGAAATCCAAGAGTCTCCTCGGCTCGTAGAGCTAGAAGGCATAGTGTCATGGAGGACTCCTTGGATTCCGGAAGCGGAAAACTTAGACCCAGACCGCAAACTCCTAGTGCGAGGAAGAAAAAAAGGAGACACACCATGTATGACGGGCATTCGACCGATGATGAAGATTCAGACGTTCAAGTAGTAGGTTCTAGCAGGTCGATTGTGATCAGAGAACTCCGAAGAGAACCGAGAAGCGGTTTCAGAGAATCAACTGCTGAACGTGACTCTTGATGTTTGAATTGAAGAGTGGTTTTCAGAGTCGATCGTTTTGGGTTGATATTTCGATTATAAAACCCTAGAAACCATATGCTGCCATTTACAATAATTTTTGGATGTATATTTTAAGAATTTTGTACTTTTTCATCGGTGGGAAAGATATGATTTGGGAGAATAGAACAAATGGAATAGGAAATGAAGAAGAGGAAGGGATATTACGGAAGACATGTAATTTGAAGGTTTTCGTTACATTACGATTACATGGTGATAGAAGGCAAAAACGTTATGGCTCTGATTACAAGATTGACATCGTTAAACTGGTTCTTTCGCGTTTGCAGGAAGAGTTTCAGGGTGGCAAGAAAGGTTTGCAATAGCGAAGGCGTGAAACTATAAAATTACAGTAATTTTACGCCAGCCTCTGAACGATTAAAGTCAACACAGGTCTGTAATGATTCGATCGGATCGATGTATCGTTTACCGCAATATATGAGCCAGTTGATGTTACAAAATGCTCGTTATCGATTGTTAATCTATTAAGCAATAATCAACATTATCGAATGGGCACAGTTTAAAATTGCTACGTTATAATGACCAGACTTTTCGTAATTTTAATAAATATGCAACAAATGAGCACCGATCAATTTGTATCTTCCACGATTGTTAGATGAGGGATAAAATAACATGCATACGAACAAATAGGATATATTATTTTACAAGAAACAGAGTGTTTGCTGTTCGTTGTTTAACCGGGAACCACCAATACTCTCCGAAGCAGACGTTCGTCTGATAAATATGGATATTTTATTTCGCATCCAGCATTAAAGTTACAAACGCTTGAAAAATATATTCGTATGATTATGTTAATCGTGTTTCTTTCTCCGCTATCATATAATCTATAACAACTGCGTACCTTAAACACACAACTGTGTAAACGTGTCCTAGGAAAAAAAAACAAAGCAAATGAGGACGATAACGATCACGTGGGTCGATGATATCATGAATGATCAAGGATCACCCCTTTTTGGCGTTTCTCAGTGTCTCAATCACAGTATCAATAAAGACGACATTCTTTCTTATTTTTCAAGGAGGGAGTATATAAATAAACTCTTGCCATTTTTGCACTCCTTATGCTGCCATAATCACTCCGCGAGAAAGGACACATTTTTGAGAGAATTTTCTTTTGGTGGAATCTTCAGGGTATCTTGAGAAATCAATGGTGAATGTTCTTGAATATCCAACACATTTGGCTTGTTGATGCATTCTGACTAAACGCATGCCAATCGAGAAATAAAATTTGTTTTACTAAATCTAGTCAAACTTTTGTTCTTCTGGTATAAATGTTTGTTTAGTTCTATAGTCATTATTAAATTGTGTTAAAATTATTGGAAAGAAGGCGTTGTTTTATCAAAAAACATATTTTGTGGAAGTAAATTAACAATGGTATATTAGATTTTTACAGAAATACATTATGCCAAGTTGTGTTTCTCGACCGGTACACGCTCAGCTTTATTTGCAGGGATAATTAACATATTCTCAATTACATTTTAATCACTTCATTGCTCAGTAACGCCTCAACAAATGTTTCGAATGACAATTAAATTCTATTTGTATATCGCGAAGAATCTTTCCAAAATGAAAAGATTATTGAAAGAAGGAGCAGAAATTTGTTAATTCCTTAAAAACCCTAATACGATGATCCGCATAATGTAATATACGCGCGAGAACTTCGTAATAATTTAAAGTTCATACGAATTAAACGAGCACGAGTGGATCTTACAATTAATCTGAACAACGCACAAGGGTTTCGTAACTCGTTACAGTCGATAGTCTTTACACTAAACTCTAATTCATTCGTTCCTAATCTAAGAATCTGCCGACTTGATATCCAAGACGGTTGGAGTTGCCAGTAAAAATGATAAAGTTCGTATTTTCATTAACAAAGAAAAAAGAAAGGAAACTCCAATCATCGATGATAAAAGTTCGCCATTTTGTACGACTATTCGTTGAAATCTCAACGAAACGAATCTCGAGGGACGATCATTCGGCAGAATGATATGGCAGATTTGGAATGACCTTGTTAACGCACGATAGGCATTTTCTGTCGATCGATCAGGATAATTGCTACGTGGAGTCAATCTCACCGCAGCAACGAAACTCAAAATCAAATTCGAACATCCTCGAATCTGATTTGGAGTACGTACGACACGGAAGATCCGTAAGGAAGACTGACTAGTGTGCTAGAATCGCATACATGTACAATTACATATACTCGTGTATATATATCAAATTATTTCCATTCGCAAATCCTATACAAAATAACGTAAATACATATATGTATATAATATAACGTATGCTCTCTGCAGATATGTACAAATCATCTCACGGACGTCATCTCGAGAGTTCTTGAACACCTGAACAAATTGCCATTTAATTGGCCTTCTACTGAAATCAGTCCGCTTTTTTCAACGTTTCACAAGCGCAGACGGTTGACGATACGAATCATTCTCTCTTTTCATCAAAGTCCATCACGAGGAGGGCCTCGAAATGAGCAGCCCTAGGAACACTGACAACGTTAAAAGTCACATAACAGCACGTGATCCGCGCAGCACATTAATTTACTTTCTCGCGCTGCTTCGTACTTCCTTCCCTCTTCCTAGCCCTCTTCCGATTGAAACGCACGTTGAATCAGAAATTTCGTTGACCATCGTCGGCACTCGAGAGTCTATTTTCATGGTGTCTTGACTAGATTCTCACCAGCCAGCGTTCGCGTGATGAGTATAGGAGTTCTTGGCACGCTATCAGGATTCTCTTGTAAAGTGATCTTCACCCTTTGAGCGCCAGGACTTAAAGGTGGTCCATTTGGCTCGGGAAGACGAGTCGCTGAACCATTATTAGCTACAGGATCCATGGAGTTTGTCCTTCCGGATAACGAGTCGTCTCGTAAAGAGTTTGAATCCTGGCGTGGCTTATCATCGACCCTTTGCTCGTCCTGAGAAGTTGCCCTTCTGGGAGGTTTAACTGGCTCCGAATGATCAGAAGTGCCGTTTAGAGTCTTTGGTACTTCTACTGTGGTAATATGATTGTTAGATTCTCTCGTTTCCTCGGGTTCGGGAGTTCCTTCTACCAAAGGCACGTTTTCAACGTTTCCGTTTGATGCTATTTTAGGTTGCGTCGAGTTTCCAGTGTCTAAAAGCGCTTTCTGCATGTCCTTCATCTCGGTTCCGTTCTCCACGTCATCCCGTTTCCTCCTCTTCCTGCAGAAGTCGCCCTTGTACGCTGCAAATCCTATCAAGGTTGCTAAGATTGCCAAGAGAGCAGCTAGGACGACGTAAGAACCCATTCCCTTTTTGGATTGTCTAGCTGGCGACACTTCTGCCAATTCGTCGTTGATTGTCTCCTCGTCGAGCTTCACTTTGTCCAGTTTCGAAGTGTCGTGTAATTGTTCGTCAACTAATTCCACACCATTTGTAGGTTCTGGTGCGTCGAGTTTGGTCGTTTGTTCCGTGGTGCTTGGTATTGTTTCATCCAAGATGGTTTTTTTCGGCACGATGATCTTCTCATCGACACCTTTGGTCGATGATACATCTATAAATTGTTCTTCCTCAAGATCCGGTTCCTTCTTCTCTTCAGGAGCTGGTGTTGTGGTCCAGGAAAATACATTGAAGAATAGATCCAGTAAGCTTTCTCCGGTCGAAGTAGTTTCCTCTCCTTTCTCATCCACTGATTCTTCCGTCTCTGACCAGTCGGGGAACAGCATTCCCGTTCCGGAACCTTCACCAGAACCTTCCTCCTCATCCCCAGAACCCTCCACGGGAGAGAACAGTAGATCTTTGTACTTCACTGTTCTCTCTTGCGACTCAACAGTGGAAGTCTGTTCTTTTCTGTCATCTGTGTCGAAGAAGAGTTCCTCATCTTCGCTGATCGCTTTCTCGATCGAATCCGTCACAACGGTGCTAGCAGCTTCCGTGAAAGTCGACGTAGATTCTTCAACAGCGAGCTTCGTCTCCGTGGCGGATGTCGTAGATGCAACAACTTCTGGATGTGGTGTCTCGATTTCCCCTTCTTTGGTAACTTCCTCCAGATTATCTCCAACTTCCTTGTATTCCTCATCATTGTCGTCAAGGTCATCGAAGATATCCCCAGAACCTTCATCTCCGGAGCCCTCGTATCCTTGATCCCTCTGCATCTCACGATCTTGTTCCTCGAAGGCACAAATAATACCTGCATCAGGTTTCAATAATGGCGTTCCTTTCATGTTATTTGGCCCACTGCAGAGGACTTTTTTCGACACCTTTACGCCTCTCTTCATAATGAGATCTCGCACTCGGAGAGTCGCACAGTTGCACTCCAAGGGGTTGCCTTGAATGTCGAGATGTCGGAGGACTTTCAAACGTGCCAGAGCAGGGGGTAGTTGACGAAGATTGTTTTTACGAAGGTTCAAGCTGTGAAGATGATTGAGACCATCCACGGAGGCTAAGTCGAGGTAGGTGATGCGATTATCGGCGAGATCGAGGCTTCTCAGATTTATCAATTTACGAAATGTTCCTGGTTCTACTCTCTCAAGGTCACCACCCGAAAGATCCAAGTGTCGGAGGCTACTTAGGTTTCCGAATAGGTTTGGACCGAGTACTCGATCTGCTACGGATGTTCTGAGTGATTCTAGATCGTATGTCTCGATGTATTTGACATCTCCGAGCTCGTGACACCGAGCTATGGTACCGTTCTCCAGGTTGCACAGTCCGTTCGTCCATCCTGAATTAATCAGGAGGATTAGGAGGAGCGACAGCACTGGCGGTGCTGTCTGCATTTTCCAATCTGGTTTATCTACGACAAAGAAAAAAACAAAGACGTAGTTTTTATTGTGTTATGTATTTTTAATTAAAATTGCAAAATGTTTTCATCAATTTGACGTGAATGCAAGTTACAATTAAGGTAGTGATTGTAAGTGATGAAAGGTTGGCGAGAAAGTGTGTGGAAAACTTTTCGATTACTTTCGTCAGATGACGTAAGGTTGCGGTTATTTTTACTTGGCGGGCATATTAATGCGGAGGTGGAGAGTAAATAATGGAAATTTTTGATCAGCGTTACAATGTTGTGGATTATAAGGAAATCTGTTTGGATACAATGCTAATTAATATTGAACGAGCTGGAATAAATGAATGGTTAAGTCTTTGAACACAGAAACACAACGTTGATAATAGAATTATAACTGAAAAATAGTAAAAATTGGTAGCGGAAGAGGCGATTTGTCATAAATAGAAATTCTCTGTTATCCAGAAACCGCAAGAATATTAATCCCTTTCTTTATGTTTTTTTTTTTGTTATCGAACGCGCAATAATTTAGAATTAATTGTTGGAATAATAATCTATCACTAATTTCTGATATACCGATATAAGTTATATAACGCAATATTAATAGCATAGAACTAATTTCGACGTCTCCTGAACTACTGATATTTTCAATTTAACAGTTTTTGGAAACTTACAAATTTTCTATTCCATTTACCGCGTTGAGTACCCCACAGGTCATTGTAAGTCAAGGATTTAACCGTATTTTCTTCACTTGACAAAACAAAAATAATAAAACTACAGAAACGTATTGAATGCAATCAATTTCAATTTCCCACATTTAATTTTCATTCATCGACACCGTGATTTGCAAGAATATCAATGATATAACAACAGTACCCGAAAATACATAACTATAAATAGCCTCGAAAAACATCAAACAATCCCAATACATTATCGACCTTCGATTACGCAAAAACGGATGCCATAAAATCAAACAGAGAAAAAACCTGTCCAACAGTTAAACGATAATCTTACAGTTATAAAAATATTTCCTATATTCTTCACATTTAGTTTGTCTTCCGGTGCTCAAGCCTCAATTAAGTCCACGATTATTCACTTGCTTATTTCCACATCATACCTGTTATTTGCCATTATTGTTGCCACTGACGTGGAAATATCGTGCCGATTAAGCCCCCAGAGCGCACTCTACTATCGTTTTATGTAATCGCACAAACACAGCAATTATCAGTTTAATCGAAATGTAGATTATCTCGCGCGTTACACTATCCTAAACGATATATCAGAGTGTTGCAATAATTGCGGATGAACATTTAAACCCAATACTCGTCTGTTAACACGTAAACGGTGGCGGAATCCTTCGCCGTCAAGTAATTCCGCGTTCTCACCCTTCGGATAATCTAATGGGATAATCTATATAATTGCGGTATACATCGCGAAATAATTGCACCTTAGGAGAATGACCTAAGAAGAAGTATTCGAAGCTATGATGATATCCCTGGTAATCGAGCCGATACTTTATTTTATTAGAATCCCGCCGAAAGCTGTGATTATAAATCACTGATAAACTCTCCGGATATCTTCGGGATCTTTATCGGTGCTATTATTATCAGTGGAATGGTGATCTTCGAAGCGAGTACAGATAACACAAATTGTTCGTACGGTTGAGATAAAATAGAAATTAATCTATTAAAAAAGCGTTATATTGGATTTTAATTCAAAGACGATAATTTGGATTAATTTAAAGAGTTGTTTGGTAATGATAGCTAGCGGTTCGGTGGGTGGCAAATATGGTATTATATTATTGGGTTTAATAGCTGTATGCAGGAAAAACGAGGTAACTGTTGTTAAGCTTGAAAGTTGTAGTCGTTTTGTTGAAATACTTTAACATTTTACGTGGCAATGATTATTGGGACAGGTTAATTGCAAGGGAACAAGCGTTAAAAAAGACTTTAATTAGCGTATCTGACTGACCTTTTGACTTAGGTACACTTTAAAGAACGCAATAAGAACGTAATAAATTATTGTTAATCTTTATTCACTTGTTGTCTTCAATGCATACATAATCATTGCAATAAAATGCATCTTTATTTGAAATAAACTTTTAGTTCGACTGTAATTTTGTATGGAAAGTCAAACTTTTATTTCTTAAAAAGCATTGTTTTCTGTCTAATTTTCCTGATATCTATCGACGACCTTTCCTAAATGTATTTTTTATCTATTCCTATTTCGCGCATAAGAACTAGACAGCGAAACGAACATAGACGTGGCTAGTTGCTATGACACTGTCATTGAAAATCTTATAAATTATTCAGTGCGACATTGCAAATAATAGTTTACTACTTTTACAATGAATTCAGTCTTTGTTTTAACGTTATCTCTATACCGCAATACGAGTTCGTCAAACGTTAATCTATTCTCTTTTCGCAATGTTTAACTTCAAGTTTACAGAGAGAGAACTAGAGACATATGAGTCGAATTAATAAAGGAATTACTTTCACACAGCTGAGCGTATATTATCTGATCATTTGTCAATGATCAACGTGCCAAGATCATTTGCTTCGCAATCAAACTTCAACAAAATGACTTCGATCATTCTTATAACGAGATAAGAAACGAAACGTGAATCATGATTAAAGATCCATCGAAAGAGAACAGCTGAAATTGATTTTAATCCCGATAAGGGTTAGAGTTCAGTTTCTGCCGCTTTCGTTTTAACTTGGAAATTAATAACAACTCTATGGATTTCTCCGGAACATTTTTCATAACTATTGTTCATAATTAGGTTTCAGAATTATTTTTTCTATATAGTTAATACGTAATTCTTAATTGTAATAAAACGACAGCAAACTATACATATCACACAAACCACATTAAACTAAATGGTTGAATCTTTGAAAAATAATCCTCGGAATCTGCAACGATGGAAGCTTTTTGCAAAATAAATATGTGTTCCCGAGAAGACTATTTTTTTCTTAAATACCCATGATCATCTCTTTCAACTGCTAAATCTCCATGCCAGACATGTCGTTTCTATACATAGACTGATAGTGAGAAAGAATCCGGTCACTTTTGGCGAATGTTATTTGCATTGTTTTGCATACTAGCCGCATTGCTGGCATAACGTGATGTCACCGATAATTTCCACGTCCACAGGACGTTCTTCGGATTGAAGATAGAAGTCTAACGACTTTGAGAGTTTCTGGAAGCATTGAACTTCTCCTTGAATCGATCTTATTAACCCACGCGTTAGAAGTTCCACGTGAAACAATTTTATTCGAGCGCTACAGAAATTTCGCCACTTGACGGGGATCCGATAAAAAGCAGGCTTCGTTATCAGTGAGATAGCGAAAATAATCGATAGTAGGTTTTACAAGATGTGGTTGGTAGGGTAAAAGAGTGGGAGTGATTTATCTTTGTTGCGAGTTCTGTTTAATGACTGTACGTTGTTCGATTTTATTTTGGGGGCAGAATTTTGAGGATAAGCTTGAAGTAAAATGTGCATGGTGCAATTAAAAATATATTTTGGTAAGATGTATGGAGATAGTGACTTTATGATAATTAATTTTATTGTGAATCTTTTTAGATAACTGAAGAAATGAAATAAATCTTAGTTTATGGTATTTGATGCACACGATTCTTTGAACAAAAGGTAAAAGTACATAACATAATTGAGAAAATAAGATAATAAGAAATGAATCTCCAAACAAAATAAGTGAACTAACAGAGAAAAACAATTACACTTCCAGAATCAGTTACAATACCGCAGGCTCAAAAAAAGCATGCAATGAAATCAGAAACGGAGCAAAAAATTTTACAAAAATGTTTGCTCCTCTACGGTACGCTAAAAAGACATTATCTGAATTTGAACGCCAATCAAATTAACTTCAAAATAATCTGACATCAAATTATGTCCAAAACGTCGATCTTTAACAAATCCAAACATCATGCCAATTAACATCTCAATATAATCACAGCTGATACAAAAATCCCCCCTGTGTATTATGATTTTTAAAATAGATTTTATAAAAGATAATCACTGCTCAAAATTACAAGAAATTTAATCTGGGACTTAATAGGCTGAAATTAAAAAGAGACAAACTAGTATCAAAGATAGGAAGATTTCTCTAAAAAATAATCAACTTATACTAAACGAATTTGTATTTTAAAAATTCCAGAAATTTCATTTGAAACGTAACGAATTAAAAGGATATCTTCTGACAGTCCAATTTTCACGGTACTCATTAATCGTGCGTAGATACGTACCGCTCGCATATGTACGCATTGTCAGACGGTGCCGACAGCTTCTACGCCTAATTTGCAAACAGACGCAACAGTTAATAGGACTTAAGTACCTACGTACTGTGCAAAACGGTTCCGTAGTGTTTTACAGTCGACCGTGTGGGCGATGGCAGGTCATGGCCAATCGGTTCGCAATTTTCATGCACAATCCGACCGTTCTTTCACGCGCAATACGAAAACCTACACCTGATCGTCCGACCATTTATGGCCTCGAAAGATTCTACGTTTCAAAGGAGGATTCTGAAGGGAAAACCGGAACGTGTTGGGAAAGACATTTAACAAGAGGAATATTACCAATGTGAATTACTCACTAACTGGTTTGTTCAGATGTCGTTTCAGCAGCACCGTGATTTCGGGAGCATCTGCAATATTAGAAAAGATGGATTAGTGGAACGTCTTGATTTTAATTTGAATAGTGCTGCTATGAATTTTGATTTCAGGCTGTTGATATTATTTTTGTGGTAGACTTGAATTTTTGGATGAATACTGAATGTTGGAAATTTCGATTCATTGTGGTCTCAGGTAAAATCACCCAGGATTAATGAAAATTTGAAATCAGGCGTATTAACACTACATTTACGGATGTGAAATTTATTGCACTGCAATAAATTAAACAAGGACTTTGGAAAAGGAAGGATCAAATGGTAAAGATAATTATTCTTTAAGAAATTATTGTATTATAAAATATACGTAAAATATGTATTCCACAGATTCTCTGCAATTTTGAGAAGTTTTTTTGAAATCAATTTGATGGCTTCCGGTAAATCTAGTGTTAATTGTTGCGACTCGTCGGAGAGTTAAGTCGTTGGAGTCTAGTTTTGTTTTCTTCTCTCGGAGATTAATAAACACAACACTCCCGACATGGTTTTGGTGTTTGTTTAGTGTAACGAGGAACAAGTATGTACACGGAAACAAATAATAACAAAAAGAGATTAACAAAATAGAATAACAAATATAAATACGAGCGAGCCAAATGTATAAAGAAACTTGTTGTTGCGAAGAGAATCTTGTTACGGGAAAGAATCAGGTTACGAAAGAAAATCTGAAGATTTTCTCGCTGTCGGTTTTTTTATCAATTTCGGAAGCACCCCTTTCTCTGTCGGCAAACGCTACTCGAGGAGGAAGGGGTGGTTTCATAGGGAGGAGAATGTTGGGCCCTGATGAAATGTTATTGGTTCTGCCTGGGCTTCGTGGGTGGTTATCAAAATGCAGCGTTTGCATTGGTTTTGCCAAAACCCACGGAAGGCCCAGGCAGAGGGGGGCCTTGGGCCGCGAGGGTGACTCAGGTGTGGACGAGAAATGCTAAATTTATGATAGGTGTCATAAATCTAGCGCAAGAATTCTTAAGTGCAAGTCTGGTAGCCACATGCCATCCCTCGATATTCGAAGGTGGTTGCCAGATGGACGGGTCTACACAGCTGCGAAATTAAAATATAGAATTTAAAAAGCTTGCCCCCGCAACCTCAAGGTCCGCGTTGCAACTACGCCTCAACATTAATTACAATTCTGAATTTTCCACTTTAGATTTGTAGAACCAATTTCTGTAAAGAGATTAATTGTCGTTTGTTGAAATGTAAAGATTGGGAGATAAATTCAAGCAGGAAATTTAGTAGTCTCGGTTTCTTTAAGCCAGGCACGTCTGATGAATTTCGCAGACACTTTTTACTCGGATCAAATAATAAACACTTTCGATCGAGTTCGTTAAACGCAATCGTAAAACTGGTATCATAGCATTGCTAAATGAGTAAAGGCAAATTCTCTTTTTCTAGGTACCTACTGGGAAAATAATCAAGCCGTGATTATTTCCAGGAATCGATCCTAGAACGTGGAAAAATCTGGATCTTTCGTTTGCGAAATGACTGCTGTTATCAGCTAACGACTCTTAAAATAGCTGCCATATTTTTTTATTGCTTCCTTTTTGCAAATAATCCAAAGGCAATTAAATCCAATTAATATTTTATCGAGCATGAATAATTATCTGCAAAATCAATTTATCGTACTTATAATGTTGATCATCCATTAAGTTACTCTTCGTGAAAAAAAGTCAGTGAATTAATTCCGTCGTAAGATCTAAAATGCAAAATGACAACTGTGCAAATTTTTAGTTTTTATCACGTACTATTTTACTGCATTCCACGTACCTTCGCAAAAAGTAAAATACAACGTTTATCCTGCAACGATAATCTACGCAATCAAACATTTGCTTTTATGCACAAACATTCTGCGATAAAAAAGTTTGTAATTTAACATTCAAAATAAAAACTAAAAGACGAAAGATCTCAGCATTCGCGTTTCGCATAAAGAAGTAACAAAACAAACTGCACTCTCACGCTCGAAGGAAATATTCTTTCTCGCTATAATACGTGAAATTATTATGCCATTATATCCACCTATCTGTTGCAGCTGAAGCGAGCACGAGAAATTGCATTTGTGAATTTTTTCTCATTTCAAAATGACAGCTCGAATAACTTTTCACCTACGAGAATCTCCAGATCCTTGACTTTCCTGGCCTAACAATAAGTCTAGCGCATAATCCACCAGTAATTATAATTACCAAGATGATCGCTGATTTTCCTGATTTTTATCATCCACTTTTTATTTCTCTGTTACGTCCTTGCTTGTCATTCTTCCTCTCCGTATCCCTCTTTCTCTCTGTTTCTTTCTCTTTCTCAGATTACACGCTCTTTTCGGGTTCAAGGGGCAATACGATTATGATGCTCAGTGTGGCGTTACGTGTTTCACCGTAATTTGCCATTATCCGCGCACGTCGAGGCGGTCTCCTTTTTTTTTACAAGCACGCGCGATCTTCGACCAAGAGTATCTATTAGAAATTACAGCGTCCTCGTCAACTGCACGACGATTGACTCGAACGTGGCTATTTTACAGATTTTATGGAAAAGTTTATTGATTGTTTTGTTATACTATTTATAAAACAAAAAGTTTTATAACGTATTTGACTATTGGATCATTTTTTTGTGTCATTGTTAAAAATGCGTGTGTACAAGAAACTTGAGAGAGACAACATTCATTTTTGTGCTATTTCCAGAGACTTCAACATGGGAGAAGTTTCTTGATTGCATTATTGATCATTTTGCTAAATTTTTTATAAAACAGAACTTTATGTCGTATTTGACGATTGGATTATTTTTTGTGTCATTGTTAAAAATAAATGTGTATAAGAAACTTGACAGAGGCAACATTTATCGCTATGCTATTTCCAGAGACTTCAATATGGGAGAAGTTATATGATTGTTTTGCTAAATTTTGTATAAAATAAAAAGTTTTACGAAGTATTTGAGGATAGGATCATTTCTTGCATCATGGTTAAAAATAAATGTGTATAAGAAATTTAACAGAGGCGACATTCATTTTTGTGCTATTTCCTGAGACTTTAATACGGGAGAAGTTTGTTGATTGTTTTGTTAAATTTTGTATAAAACAAAAAGTTTTACGAAGTATTTGAGGATAGGATCATTTCTTGTGTCATTATTAAAAATAAATGTGTATAATAAATTTGACAGAGTCAATATTCATTTCTGTGCTATTTCTAGAGACTTCAATATCAAGAGATTTTTTAACGTTACGTCTACGAATTCAACTCATCAATGTTCTCCAGAACGAATAAAAACTGAAGAATTACGGATGTTTTAATCGCATTAGTCCTTCGGAGGTGAAACGAACGAAGGCAAGCCAACTACGCTCGTTTGATTTTCCACGAAGCAATATCGTTTCGTCCACGTTTCACGGCAAAAAGCTTGACAACCGTGAAAGAGCCACGATCCCAAGTTCATTCACCGTGAATGACACATGAATCATTTCTTGATACGTGGGAAAATTGTATGAGATTCACAACAATTAAACGAAGAATCATATATTAACACGACGACCCAAATATACGAAACAATGTGAACCTAAAATTATTCACTGCCTTTTATCACACATTTATAATATTATAATTAAACTAGAACTCCTAGACACCTAACTCAACACCTGAGGTCTTCAAAAAAAAACTATTTAACAATGTGACCCGTAAAACAACCAGAAAAATAAATCTTTGATGTAGTAAATTACAAACCATTTTAATTATTATAAATAATAAAAAAACAGACGTTTCACTTTGATGTTTTTTAGAACAAAAGTTTTTACACTGTTATCAAACAATTAGCATTACCTATATTTACAATTGTTTGTTCATTCCTTCACCATGCCAAGGGGGGAACCCTGAACACGCCTAACAATATGAAGAAAAGACAAAGAAACCTCCCACTCCACTGTAATTCACAGTCACAACGAATTAGCCACCAGTTCATTGTATTAAAGTTGACACTTGTAACTTAACAAACATATGTCCTACATTAATAACTACTCAAATCATAGGTTCCTTAAGGGTGGTACACACCACCCCTATAGTTCGCGTAGCCATTATTAGGAATCCTCAAAACAACTTTGACATTAACTTTACATCTTTTGGTTTTCATTCAAATAACTCACTTAATGGAAATTCCAAATGGTTGAGACTTCTTATATTTGTTTTTACTTAACTAGTCATTAACACGACTAAACTATACTAATTAAACATTTAATTATTTTAATTGAACTGAAAATGCGGAAAAATAAATAGAACTATGCAATGTACAAATAGCAATTGGGTCCACAAAGCAAACGTTCAAGTGGATGTCTTCGGGCTCCATAAGTTTAAGAATCCCTGATCAAAAGATCAATGTAACTCAAACTTCCACTTAACCCATTCGAAACTGTGCATTTTTTTGGAGACTATCCAGAAATACTGACAACTTTTCGCTTTATATTTACCACTTCTTGTATTTCTGATGATTGTGGCTTGGGGTCACCTACTTTAGGGTCGAAATTGAACCAAATACCAAATGTAATGTTTACACATATGTAAGATACCTTTTATTTTAAGCTAGTCTTATTTCGATTGTCTTATTTTCTATAATGACTAATTGTGCACACGGTGTGCAGTCGGTCTTTTTGGCTCGAAAATGCATTACACACACGGTGTAACAAGTACCACCAACCCCATCGATTTCTTTAAACCCAACTTACCTAAAACATTCACCAAAAAGCACTCTCTCGAGATCCTCTCTAAAACACGTGTGTTCAATTAACGAACATACGTACAAGCTCGAACGTTCGATTTCCTCGAAGCAATATCATTTTGTTCACTTCTTCACCGCAAAAAGCGTGACGTCCACGAAAGACGGGACGGATCCACCGTCGTCGATTCGACGCAAACAACAAATACGATCAAGGTGGGCCACAATAGCGCCCGCAGTGAAGAGCAGAGTGGAGGAAGGCAGTTCAGCAGGAAATTCGAAGTTGGAAAGAAACGAAGAAACGAGCGTACACGCCCGCTTTGGTCACGGCTCGGTTTTTGCCGGTTGCGTGCTTAACGGTACCAACGCGGCCTCGTGGTCCAGTTCACCGGGCACTTCCAAGAGAGCCGGCGATTCCAGAAGTCGATTCAGGAGGTCGTGTACCTTTCGGTACGAGGAAGTCGAAAGTGCCCATGAAATCTACCTTCGAGGTGCTCGCCAGACCAAAAACACACGGTTGAAGAGTGCTCTTATCGGAATAGGATCGTGCTGTCTTGATGAATAGTTTTATTTCGTTCACTCTTATGTATTTTGAATTTCGGATAGCAAATGTTGCGTTGATGATCGATGATGTATATCGTAATCGATGTTTATGTTGATAATTATGAGAGTGATATTATATTATTTATTCTTTAATTTGAGTATTTAGGTTTTTGTGTTGTGGAGTGAGATATGTAATGGGATAATTATTAATTATGTCAATTTAATTTTTTTTTTTTATTGGAGGATAGTAATGCAAAGTAAGCGATTCGTTTCGGTCTGTAATATTTACTTGAACGTCTTTTATAATCACTGGCACATATAATTATGTTTGACTTCGGGCACTGCAGTTCTAGTCTTTTGAAGTGAATCTTTGATGGCGAAGGATAACTTAAAGAAGCATCGCTTAAAAATTATATGAATTGAAATTGTCAAAAGTTTGAGAGAAAGGAAGAAATTAATAATTTCATAGGATTCATTCTCGTAAAACTACTTTTCATCTAAAGTTTCTGCAGAGAGAATTCGAGAGAACTCCAGTGAGAATTCACCTGTAAACTGCCACGGTCACTTTGCTGAAGACCTTGAATTTTAAGTGGGTTCCGAAGTAATAGACCTGTAATACATACGTCAGAGAGCAAAAATTTCTCATAGGAGAAGGTGATTTTAATTTGAGCCCATTAATAATAAGTTTAACCTTTCTTTCTTTTTCTTTTTTTTTAACTGGTCTGGTCATTTTGCCTAAACTTTGTAGTTTTAGGAATTCTCCATTCTGCCGAGAAATCAAGACTTTTATCTTGGTAGTCGTCACAGCCTCGATGGAATCTTTTTCTTTGATAAGATGATTCCGATCTGGCACTGATGAAAATCGTGAAGGTTTTGTGCAACCTTGCACTTTGAACTGTGATTTGAAAGAAATTAATTGACTCTTCGTAACTGAAATTTTAGGTTTTTACAGAATACTTGTTATGTAATACGTGTGTAGGCTATTGGAAAAGGATAATAGTTCTTTCTACTTAACGAGTAGAATATATTTAATAAGTACGACACTATTTTCAAATTACAATAATTATGCAGTGATAAGAAAGTGTAACTATTAACGCACAAAAGATAATATCACCTTGAAAACACTATAAGTCCAAAGTATTTAACGTGACATTCTTTGACATAATATTAAAAACACATTAATGACAAAAGATTGGTGCCAGTTTAAACAAACTCTTTTATATCGTACAATACATTTTCCAACTTAAAAAGATTTTATTTAAAAACAGAAAGTATATCAATTACAATTCTATCGCTTATAATTTCAACAATATTATTCCCCTGGCAGAATACAAACACAATTACCCAACAGATTCAACCTGCCGAAGTATAAATAATCGATCACAATATTAATCCACTCGACGAGAACATCTGAAAATAATTGATACAAATTTCCAAACAAACGTGATTAAATTCGAATAAAAGTGAACAGCAATAGAATTTCTAACTAAGGCACGCGGAAGTTAGAATTTTTTCACACGAGCATTCCGATTGAGCGACACCGCTATTACAAATTCCTTCGCCGTGTACTATTATTACAAGCTCCAGTACCTTAAGCAAAGTTTTTTTTCGGTTCACGAACAATCTCGCGGTAAATTCGTGGCTAATGTGAGAAATCACCATCGAGATGGCGTAAAAGAGTCCAGAAATATAAAAATCACTGACTCTCTTGTCACATTGTCGATGAAGGTTGACGATAATTTATCGCCGGAACAATTTGATATTAAGTGGGAGATATCTGGAATCATTTTTGTCTATGACATGCTCCTTCGTGATAATTAATTTGGCCGTGTCTTTCGAACATTAGCGAAATCAATTATACAACGTTGCGCATTCAGCTTATTTACGTAGCTTGCATTTCTACTTTCAGATAGAAACATTTTCATCCTTTTTAAACAGAATCGAGTCAACGGTGCGAATGAGCTATTGATATTCTAGATAAATTGTGTGCAACTCGTGATCGGCTATAATTAATTACGTAACAACACTCTGAGATAAACAGCATATTGTGACGAATTCATGATAACGATTATGAGTAGTCATTTGTTCGGTAACTACGCTTTTACCGATTTGCTTTGTTCCTACTATTTTATTATTCCTACCACGTTGAAATTCAACTTTGATTACAACAATATATAACACTTAACCCCATACGATACAATTGCTGTCATGACTTCTTCTGCAATCATTCAGAATTAAATTGGTAAAATAAAAATTCATGATCATGTAATAGTCAAATTATAGAAATTATTCTATCGTGCCGACTTTCAATCATATCGTCACTTTGATAGTATTTACGAAAAATAAAAATTATCCTCTCATCAGTATCATTCGTTATCGTACAACAAAAATTAATAAATAATTTTCTCACAATCTAATAAGCATCATTTCTCTACAACAAATTCCAACAATTCATCCCTCTCCCTCTCATACCCTCTAAAAAAAACTCCACAAATTCTCTCTCAAAATTACACTCAATCCAATGTCCTCAGAATGAATGCACAAAGACCACCAAAAATCATGTAACAAAGATCATCAGCATACGTCATCGGAAAGCCCCAGTAATAATTATAACACTCGGACTAAAGAAGACAGGTCGTTCTTAGTATTCCTACCGTAGAATCCCTAGGTGTGTGGAATTCAGGAACGCGGGAGGACACAACAACCGGAGAAGGCAACGTGGAGGCAAGAAAGAGGAGCAAAAGCGTGGCAGCGAATAAAGGAAAGCAGCTCGCGGGAATGCCGACTGGCATAAGTCCGAGAAAAAGGAGAGAGGGAAAGATAGAAGAGTGGAGAAGAAAGACAGACCACACAGGGAGAGTGCCCTAACCACGCGGTTAAGGTATCGCCGATATCGATAGCAGCCGGTCGTGCGAAACGATTAGCAAACCGTAACGCACCAGAAATCAGGCTGGCTGCATGCATCGGGACAGGTCAATCAACTCGAAGTAATCGCGGATAACGAGCAATATTCGTTCTACTAACGAGCCTTCCTATTCTTGTGTCGTCGATTTCAATTAGCCGATCGGCTGAGACGTCGACCTGGAAGGGTTAAAAGGGTTTGTTATTTTCATTCGGAAAAGTAACGAGAGAGTAATAATTGATGTACTTTTTACAATTGAACGTTGTTGTAGATATGTTGACACATCTTGCGCGGGTGCTTTCCCGCCAAACTTTCATGAAGTAGCGAGCGATTTTTTGCACTTCGTGCGCTAAATGACGTCTGCACAAAATAGCTGTAGTCTTTGAACTTTAAGTTTTCTTTTAATAAAACTTTTAGTTTCTCTTTAAAAATCAATTTCTCTATTCGCTTGAAAAAAATAAAAATACTTTCTCGGAAATCAAAAACTAAGAAAATCAAGAATTTAAAAATGCTTTAACTAGTGATATCTTTCAAAGCACTTTCCTTTGTGCAAGTGTACATAGAAAAATTTATACGTATACGTATAATTTATGTCAATGCACAGCTGGAAGCTCCGGTGTCGAATACGCTTATCGTAGTATAACAGCACCAGCAAAGCGCAATTATAGGAATGCATTTTTGCAATGCACGTTTTAAGTTGAAGTGTACGGACGTCGACCTAGTACTCATGTGTACCCGATCTTATTGTAAAAACATTACACAAGCCCACTAGTAACAATAATTCGCCAATAATTCATAGAAAACGACTTTTGTCGTTACCCGCGCTTGAGTACCAATGCGTACAGAACGACTTTAGTCGCTTCCCGCGCAAGATGTGATAAGTGTTGAGAATGCAAAAGTTTCGGGGATTGAGGATGATCTATTGATCGGAGATGTAAGTAGTTATGGGTCGGTCTGAAGCAGACGAATTATGAATGAGTGGATTTTGCGAGAATATTTAAGGGATGAAGTCAGACTGATCAAGACAATTCAAAAAGTGATACGTAAGGATTTTAGAAACATTATAGGAACTGCAAGTGCTTAACACTAGATCTACCGACGATTATTTCATTATATTTAAAATTGTTGAATAAATGAATTCATAAATCGATTTAATCGACACTCTTCAAGATAGACGTAGAAAATTGTAAAAGAAACGACGTTAGAAATTTCAGGAACATTTTCCAAAAGTAGAGAAAAGGTCACTCTGACCACCTTGGTAGATCTAGTGCTAAAGAAGTAAATAGAAAGTAAAAATAATACAAAACAAGACATAACAATGATTTTCCACAGACTATATCAGGAGTATTATCCACCAAAAGGGAATGACCCCTTCCCTCCAATACTTTTCATCGGCACACTCCGCCAGAATTGCACGACTCGAAGATCGTCTTAATTAGCTTCAATGCCAAATGCGATACGGCAAATCTTCGAGCTCCGCCGGAGGAATAAGAAAACAAACGGAGGTTGGGATCTAGGGCAGACGAGATAAAGGCATTGCGCTGCTTCGATAATCGAAAACTCCATGTAAATTACGTAACGGCACATGGAATCGAATCAATAAATGGAGAACGTTGAAAGATCGAGTCAGAAATTCGTCCAATTCATGGTGTCGTAAAGAATTTGCCGTTGCGTGTTACATCGTACCCCGTTGACTTGGAAAATCGAGGAAGTCTCAGGGTATTATTTAAACATACCGCGACCAGATGAAGTGGATACACGGCCTTCCTGTGCTAATGCACACGTAACAGCTCGATTATTAATTTTACGATTATCGGCTCGGCCTTGGCAGGTAGTTTGTAATAGAATGAAAAAAATAGTCCCGTTATCGAGGCGCAAAACTGGTTTCCCATAATTGATGAAAGTACACCGGCACGATATAACGTAACTGCGACTTCTTCAATTATGTTTCGCCGGCTGTTGGTCCCGAGATGTGCATGAAATCAACGGGTCTACGTCACGTGTTTCGTTTGCTTTGAAAATAATCTTCCATTGACAGCCAATGGAAACAATTAAGAGCGATGTCTTCGTGGTTGACATACTTTTCGAGACAAAAGGCGCGAAAGGCGGGCATATGGCTTACGAAGGAGATCATGGGATCTTGGGGCGTGTACTGATAACGTTCTAATGTGGGAAATTAAAGACAGCGACTATGGGATTTCGTAATTGCTTTCGCGTGGAGTTATAGGAGTATACTTTTAGGTGAGAATTATACATGCATTTATTATACCAATAAGCATGAAAGTCATCTGACTCAGAAATTGCAAAATTGGATATATTTTGTTTTGTATCAGCGTACATTATAATGTGGTAAAATTACTTCGTAGAAATAACAAAATATTGAATCGTTTAATGGCAACGATGGCTGTTAAACATCACTCGATGCATATCCAAAAACAGAAATTAAAATATTTGGAAACGGAGAGTAAAATGAGTTAAAAGAGTGTCATAATTATCAGCACGTATGAAAATTTCTCTTTTACAATATCATTACTGATTCTGCTTACAGAATGGTTCTCTATTGCAAATAAATTCCATCAAATTATCTCTACACAGAAATTTCAATCATATCGAAAAAAAATTGTACGAAATTGTGTTGCAACGAGACAAAGAAATTAGTAAAATTATTGCTTTCTACCGTATACTTTCTCATTGTCAGCCATTTCAAATATTATCTTTATGATATAAATGTCTATAGCAGATATTTCTCGATTCCTGCCGAACTCATGTGTCTCATCGGGAAAGCAATTGAACCACCGCGAAGCAACAACGCCAATTAAAACTGATATGAATTAAACGATTAATATAGGTCGGCAAACTCGACAGGCAAATCGAACCGAGGCCAATCGCGGGACTTTCCAGATCTCGAGCTAGGGACAACGTCCTTTAAACAAGACCCCCGTTATCCTTCGCCATACAGCCGGACAATTTCGAGATCATCGTGCGATTACGTTCGATCGAGCAGTCGGCCTTCACCCTTTATTTATTCCCGTGTAAGAAGAAAGACTGGTGAACAAATCTGGAGGAATTTGCTTTGCAAATTCTTTGTCTGCGAAATAAAATGCCATTCTATATTAGTAATTGTTGTACAAATAGCTACGTCGCGTTTCAAAATGGCATGGAAAAAGAGACAGCCGTTCTATGGTATTTCTTCGCGTAAAACTTTGTCAGTTACTTCTAAATAAGGAAATTCTAAGGAAAAAGTTAATTTATTAATTCTCTAATTTGAAAGATCTATTACAAAAGATATCTTATTCATTTATCGTTTTTTCATTGAAGATGTTCTTCAATTTGTTATACTTTTATGAATTATTGTTTTGCTGAATAGTTTTATTTGGTTGATTGTTATGTATATTCAATTTTGAATAGCAAATGTTGCGTTGATGATCGATGATGTATATTTTAATCGATGTTTATGTTGGTAATTATGAGAGTGATGTTATGTGATTTATTCTTTAATTTGAATAATTCGGATTTTGTATTGTAGAGTGAGATATATAGTAGGATGATTATTAATGTTGTTATGTGTTTAAATTATTATTTTTTTATTTTGTAATAGTAATGCAACGTAAGCGATAAGTTTCGGTCTGTAATATTTACTTGAACGTCTTTTCTAATCACCTGCACATTTAATTTTGTTTATCTTCAGACACCGAGGTTCTAGTCTTTTGCAGTTAATATTTGATGGTGAGAAATAACTTATCAAAGCAGATATTTTTTAAAAATTTTATTAGTAAATGAATTTAGAAAATATTTTATGAATTGCTGTACTATATAAATAGTAAAGAAATAATTGCTTTATTATAAAATTGTTCTTAGCATTCCATACGTCTTAAATAGGAATGTCTGCCCGGATTATTTCCGTCTGCATTCTGAAATAATGACAGAAATAAATCAAGAAAGATTCGATAGATAATCGTGGGGAAAATTTCCGTTAACCTTGAATTAATTTCTAAAGGAATTTCAGAATAACTGTGCCAGTATAGAAGATTGAATTTAGAAATTAGTGACGTTGTCTTCCTATCGTATCAATCGCGACAGTTGGTTGAAATTAATAATCGCAAACTATGTCTAAGAAACATAAAAGAAAGCGTGCAGATACGGTGAAAATGAATGCACGTCGAGCCAGGAATTCCGATCTTTCACTGGTTTCATAAATGTCAATCAACAGCCAGGAGAAAAACGTTATCGAAGAACGGGACCCATCGTTCATACAGGAACGGTGATATTTCGCGTATTATCACGAAGTGATCGAATAATGTTGTACTCTATGCAAGTTCTCTTTTTCGTAATTTTTATGAAAAAAAAGTTAGTCCCTCAATGTCTCATACTTTATCTGATATTTCATAGCAATATAAATGTTAGATATAATAGAGAAACAAAATGATCTCGTTTTTTCTTTGATATCTTTTCAAATCAGTAAGATTCATTGGAAATATTGTAGAATGTTATTTTATTATAATAACATGATGAAAGACCAAGGGTAATTGAAAAATATATAAACTCTAAAACGAGAAAAGATAGTAGAAACTACCGTAAGATGATTAAACCGTAAATAAAAAATGGTATTCTGAGAATTTTCACAATGTACATTTTTGTTGAATTAGAAATTTATTATAAAACTAAAATGTATACTTCAACGTTGTTGAAAGTTTATTTGAAGAATGCCGGAAAATTATTCATCCAATACTTCACACAGAAAACGTCCATAACTTCGTGGTCTATCTGAACATCTCTTCTTACATGCATTCAAACAAGAAACTTTGACTTTTCTTCTATTTTTACATCAGCAATTGCCGCAATGCACGATGAAGATAGCGTAGAAACTCAACATAAAAATGTCTAAGATAACATTTAGAAATTTATTAATTAGCACATACCAATCTTCGAAGTACGAGAAAGAGCTTTTTACATCTTCACATCAAGCTACCAACAGAAACAAAATGGAGGCTCGACACGAATTACAATTTCCATCGAAAAATAATCAAGCAAAAGATATTATTAATACAAAATCAAGAACGAAGTGTCTACGAAATATATTACTCCAAGAGTCTTGCCACGAGTTCGCATCAACGTCCAGTTTCTCGTCAAGGACGAATTCGCAATCCTCTCCAACATTTTTCCCTCAAATACTGGGATTACCGCTGGATTTCCGGTTCTCCGTGAAGAGCTTAAGGTGTGCTCGTTCGAGTTAGCCCGCCGTGTGTCGTTCACGTATTGCATAACTTACGATATTGCTGTGTTACGTCAGAAATTTTGCCGTGTACGAACCCAGTCTCACCGCGGCTGCGATCATTTTCGTCAGCCAACGTCGACGATTTCGCAGACCGCAAACGAACCGCTCGTACACACGGGGAACGTGCGGGAAAGAAAGACTAGAGACGATGGTGCGACAGAGAGGAGATAAAATAAATATGCGGAGGTCGTAGGTCATTTCTGCCGTCCCCGGGGCATCAGCATTGCTAATGTCCTCCTCAGTGACGTCTTTTTCTACTGGAGCGCCCGGTAACGTCTGACATGTTGCGTATTTTCCGTTCTCTCAACGTGAATATGAAATCTATAATTTCTATTGAGATTTTAATAAATCAACTTTGGGAATGTGGGGCGATAGAATTTTCGATGGTTATTTCTCCTTTTTTTTCTTTGGGAGACATGGGATAATTTGACGGTTTGTAATCAAATAAATGTCATAGAGCAAAAATTACTGGATAATGATATTCTTTCCTAATTATATACTTTATGTGAAGAAAATTAATTTTGTGTGGACCACTTATGAAACACTGCAGTCGTATAATTACGTTTATAGCACTACATGCCCTAAGTTTGTATCATACGCCACGACTATTCGTTGGCTAAATAACCAAAAAGAACACTGCGCACATGCAGTGAAACAAATACCTGATTACGTGTGCGCATGTGCGCAATGTTCTTTTTGGTTATTTAGCCAACGAATAGCCTGGTGTATGATACGAACTTAGGGCATGCAGTGCTATAATATACTATAATGGCATCAGGAAAATATATGTTTAAAAACATTGCTGAGGGTGATCAAAGTTATATTTGTATTGTACAGTGTCCCAGAAAAAATAAAATAAAATTGTAAAAGAAAATATTTTAATATCGATGTTTGTAACAAATATTTGAACACAGTCTCGCGTAACCTTCTACGATCCATGAAATGAAAATGTCAGTACACGAGATTGACACAGCATTGACTGACAACCTTGCGTGCACGACGCTTTGCATATGTTTTTGCATGATTTCTGCTAATTTGTCATTAAAAATCACGATAAGATAAAGTCGAGTCGCAGTCGCAGCTTCCGTTGAACTTCAATAATCGCTGAGAATTTTTTCATTGAAGTAGAAAAACAATCTCTATACATCACTGAAAATTAAATCCCCATTCAATAAAGTAAAAGACATCTCTCACAAAACTCTCTAATCTCTCAGATTCTTCATACCATAACTACATTTTAATTTCAAGTTCATCCCACTTTCATTCCGCCACGCGCCACCAAGTCTCAAAGGGACTACCGCCTCCGTGCAATTCTCAAACAGAATACGTGATCCACTAAAGACAAAAAAAAGCAACCGCGGCAAAATGAAAAACGACATTGTCTCGTCAGACAATGCCTCGCTTTCGGAATTATTACGAATCTCTCGTTCCAACCCCACCACTCTTTCCCCAACTATCACGGTACATCGCGTTCTGTCATTCGTTTATCTTTCAACGACACGATCTTCTCTCCGGCATAAAATTTCGCACTCGTGATCTTTCTCTCTCCTTTTAACAAGCGCCATTTGCGTCTCGTATTTCCACCTCGCGACACAGCCAATCTATTTTTTTCGAATGCCGCTGACTCCACGGCTTTTAGAACGTTGCTCCATTTGCTCGTTACCGTTTCGTCTCACGTATCTCTCGGTTTCCATCCTCCACTTTTTCGTTCTTCACTTCTCGGTTTATCGTTCGCTTCCTATTTACTCTAGCTCGCCGATTCTTTTCTTGTCGGCGAACGTTCTTTCGCGAAGGCACGCGACCCTCGTGACACAAGTTCACGCGCGTGACGAGTGCGTCACCGGGGATACCAGGGAGATTCGCGAATTAAACGGAATCGGTCGAGTAATGAACTCTCTGGCTAATTGCCGTCGTACACGACGAGGTGTACGCCAGAGATCGCGCGCCGGACTAACGGTTTTAAGCGGACTTGCGGTTTTTGCGGCAACTGTTTTAATCGAAGTCGTTCGAAGATATGTTAAAAATTACCCTCGAATGGGGGACGACGATTTATAGATTTATGAGGGAAAAAATGAAAATTGAAAAATAAAAGAGATAGATGTGGGAAAGGATGATGGGATAGGAACGTAAGGATGGTTTAGATCAGTGTTTTCCAAGCTTTTTGAAGCCACCACCCCCTTCAGTTTCAAATGCATGTCCAATGCTTCCTAACACATTGAGCGCCGGTTCCGCGATAATGCGGGATTTTTAGTTTTTTCATATGGATATTCCTACACCTCACAGATCAAAAGTTGATCATCTTCAGAGACTTTCGAGTGACATGAAGAACTTATGAAGATGCTAGAATCATTCAGTCAGGGAAAACAAATTTTGCGAAGATGTATAAAGTATTAAATATTTTCTTCAGCTACTTATTGTTCGGAGACGAACAAATGGAGCCAGCGCTTAATGGGTTAACAGTAATCTGAAATAAGGAAAAAGATCACAAACTAGACTCAAATAGAGGTGCAATAATTAGAAAGTTAATCGGTATTTATTTTGTAATTAATAAGATGACAATTCATTTGGTAAGAACTTATGTTTGCATAGCAGCACCGTTCAGGGGGTTTGTGGCGCCAAATTTGAAAACCATTGATTTAGATATTAGCTAGCGAGGATAAAACAAAATGTGGAAGTGAGAAATTAAGGGGAATAAGAGGATTGATATCATCGTAACGATCAGAGATCAATTATTGATGATGTATTTTGGGATTTTTATACTTTACGTATTAAGGACTGATATGTGTGTAGGGGTAAAAGTATTGGGGTGGAGTGTGCGTGATCTATGAAGCTACACGTGTCCTCGATGAAAAGTACCAGCCTGATCGAATGTGCGTTTGAGTTTGTTAATACTTTTCATGTTTCCTGTATTGCAACGCGAAGGACGTGAGATGGGCACAGTGTGATTTGATTTTTTTACAAAAATATATCATCGTTTGTTAATTATCATTTTGATAAGTCTATGCTCATTACTCTGGCTAATAATATTCACCACTCGAAGACCTTATTGACATTGGCTTCGAAAGTTTTTGGTAAAGCAAGAACAAGATTTTTTGGCAATTATCAAATAATCAGAGTAGCTTTAAATTAAATACACTAATTTCAAATTGTCAATTTAGTTGCATTATAAGGATTGAAAGATAAGCATTAAATTTCATTTGTTCATTAAGATTATTAAGCGGAACGGTTTATATAACTTAAATACAATGGAATTTTCCAACGTTCTTGACGAGAATATATCGCTTGTCTTCGATACGATTAGCATGTGGTGAAAGCTGTTTCTAAATAATGTATATTCCATTTTCATTGCTGTTTTTAAGTGATTACAACTGATATACAACGGGCTGACTCGTACAAGGTGTAAAGGGGCAAAAGCGAGCAAAAGAGTGCGTTACTTTTACGTTTTAGAAGGCATAACGTTATCGCGCATCGATAAAATACGATAAAAGTACACGTAAAATCTCGAGCAAAGTTTGCTGGCGTCTCGCAGGCAACTTTTCAATAACGTGAGCCGCGATAATTTTCCGCGTTTTTATGTGATAACCGCAGTGAGGCTAGATTCTCGGAATACTTGATGCTAGTCGTGCGTTGGCAAAAATAAAACGATACATTTTTCTTGTTTCACATCAAAATTCGTATCGTTCATTGCGCATTACAGTAATTATAATTATTTAATAATCAAATACTAATAACTATCAATGAAACCTTAAAAATCAAAATCAATGGGATTTGCGATTGGCTAGAATTATTTCTTGCCAATTTATTCTTCAATTAGCGTCAGCAAATTAACTTAAATTAGCAAATTTTCTTTTACGTTATCAGTAAAAGCGGTAATTTAAACAGAATACAGCTCATTATTACAACGTCGTTATGAAACTACTAAAACAAAGGCTATTTTTGTGCGTCGTATTTCTTATGAAGCAAACAACGCAGCAAGAAAACACGCCAGCAAACGTATCTAACTGAAAAAAAAACATAGATTAACGAATACCTTCTTATTTATATAATACCAATCTGCAATTTATCAAGAGACGACGTTTAACTTATAATCCTGCCGACTTAAAAAATATTTATCCTCAACGTCTCTTCAAACATACAGACAATTCCTTAAACATCATTTATACCAGGGGTGGCCAACCCAAATCATCTTGCGGGCCACTTTGGAAATGCATCCTAACTCCGCGGGCTGCATATAAAATTATATATCCGTATAAATTAGATTCAGACTCACTATAGGCACTTTTTCAGAGTGAAAAATTGAAATATAATGAGTTATTATTATTGTGTTTACTATTACTCTTACATATAAACATAAATTATATAATAATAATGATACTGATGATAATCTCGTGATACAGAAAAATGTTCAAGGCGGGCCGCAGTTTGGCCACCCCTGATTTATACCCTTGAAATTTTATTATACTCCAAAATTGCATCCCAACAACAATTTTGATTATCTAAAAATCCTCTATTCCAAAAAATTCATTATAATCATTCCTTCTAATTCAAACCACCCCACCCAATTTCTATCGAAAATCCCACACTACTTTAAAATTCTATTAAATAGTCATCAACATCCTGCAAACATATTTTACATTTAAATATTACATTTTCATGAATTCAATTCGATCTACATACCCCCAAATTTACACAGCCGTGGGTAACCTTTCCAGCTGAACTCCGCGTAAATGAAAGGGTTAAGCGCGGCAACATTTCTATTATTCTTGAATTGACCTTGTAACCGGCACAATTCTCCAGGAAGGCGACAAACAATTGTAGAACTTGATCGCAAACGACCGTCACGAAATTTTGCCCACGCGGGCCGTTATAAAGGTCACGGCACAGATAGAAGTCATACACGCGGTCGGAAATAGCGAGGAAGAAGAGCGCGAACTTTTGCCTAAGCGAACTGCGCTGGATGAACGCGACTCAAAAGGCAAAGGTGGGTTCGATGACGTCGCGTGGTCGTAAACACCTGGGAACTCGTTATCAGAACGATGCAGACGAGGCGTTGCATCGTGAAACTTCGCCTTTTCGTGACCGGCAATGCGACGCGCGAGTTCTGCAACCATAGGCTTCGTATGGAAAGTGCAGGATAAACCGTGACATTCGAGTGACCTTCTTTAACAGTTTTCTATCATAGTAATAGATTTTTTATCGACTCTGACTTGGAAGTGTCTGATTGATAATGTCAGACTTGCTGAATTTGTGAGATTTTTGTAGTCATTACTGTCTGCAGAATGTGATAATGTTAATATAATTATTCCAATTTCATTTGCTTTTTGTATTTGTTAGTTTTAATGTTATGGTTATTTTACCGAATTGTAAGAGGTTATTTTACCTGGGATCGGAAGTGTCAAGGATATGAGAAATTTTATTTTTTTATATTTAATTTTAACTTTATGCTCATCATAGCTTTAAATTGTTCATCAAATTCGCTCTCACACCTTGATTATATTGATTAAGATATTGCTCATAAAATGGAATATTACAAGATTTATTTTTTTCATAACTGAATTTCTATTAAATATTCTTAATTTTTAAAGTTAAAAATCATAGGGTACATAATCTTACAATTTATAGGACAAATTACAAAAAGGTTTATTGGCTTAATTTAAAGAAAGAATAGTTTGGGTGTGAGCAACAGATTTGTAAGAATAAGTAAAACGAGTCCGTTTGACTCAGACACGAAAAGAGAAATAGTAGAACGGATCAACATGGTGTTTCATTTTCTACAAAACATATTCCATGTTCACTTTCATTTTCAGTCCACTTTGCTGATTTTTATCATGTAGAGTTCTAAAAACTCTACGTAACAACGTGTCACTCTGTAGTTCCTTTTCCGAAAAATAACACAAAGTAATTTAGATGTATCTCTGTCAAGGTCAACGTGCGAATACCTTAACTACGTACATTTTTTTTTTTTATTTTTATCAGCACTATGTATGTTTGATTTCGTGAATCATGCTTATATTACCGTGTAATACGTCTTTTGTTCGTTAACTCTTTTGAGTACTTTCAATCAACTTTAAATTCTCATTTTCAATGCATAATTTTAAAAGACATTTAGAAAGCGTTATATAGTATTATGTGCTTCCTTTAAATTAAATCTGCCTATAAATTGGCTCGAATTAAATTATCTACGGTAGAAATTTAGATTAACTCGAGAACAATAGGTGATTAAGTTATATGGCTCGCCTTAGATACTAAACATTGGCGTTCCTATACAAACATCTTATAGCCACGTGCAAGCACAGTTAATTAAAACAATCATTAACCACATAATAGTTTGTTTAGATTACAAGTTTCACAGACTTCTATAATAAATTTCTGACAGTGTTACAATGATTGCTGTGAATAAAGTCGCTGATACACAGAATATAAAGAGGATAGAGAACATGGAAGTATTCTTCTCGTTGCGTAAGTTCGAAGTCTGGAAACTGAAAGAAACTTTGGCAAAACAACAAATACACTCGAATGTTTTTTTTTTTCGTGTGTTACGTTAATGAATGTAATAAAATAAACGCGACTAATTATGCTGCGTGTTCTTATTTATTTCATTTTATCGCGACTTCAGACTAAGTATCTGAAATTCGGATTTCCTTTTTGTATAGAGTAAATAAAGATATTTTGCAAACGACCATTGCAAAGACTTTGTACTTTCGACCGTTGAATGTGAGATTTATGCGAGTTTGGAGAAACCTTGGTTCTCGGATCTGCAAATGACAAACACGCGGAAATATTTCGTTTTGATTTTATCGCGTTTAAAAAGGAAAGTCCATTGAGAAATGAGAAAGCAAGTTTGCACGAATTCTCTCTGCGCGCGAGATAATGTCTAATTAAAAGCCGTCGTTGAGAGTTTGCGAGTGGTGCTTAATGATCGACGATGTTGCATAATTATACTGGAAATTAATTAAATAAATTAATGGAAATTAGAATCGTCAGGTGCTTCGAATATGCTTCAACTCTTCGATTGAAGTATGATAAAAATGCTGAAAGTGCGTAAAAATATTTTCTTGTTTAATTCTATACGTGTTTTCCGTCAAAGTACACCTGCACATTATTGTTGTATGATAATACAAAATAAATCTAAACGCATTCTTGAAAAAGACGTCTATATTAACAAGGGTTGATATTTCAACTGTGTGACATGTGCTGACGATTATTCTTTCACTCCACAGAATTTTAAGATACGTGATAACGTCCAGAATCTTTTATAAAGTGAACAAAAAATTTCTCAAGCTGTAACAATCCTTCAAGGTGATACAGATTTGTCAAAATATAATTTTCTGAAACTTTCCGTCACTTCCAAAGACTTCTACACAGACGAGAAAAGATGTGTGGCATGAACGAAATAAGACTTCGTATTTCAATTTTTTTCGGACTATCATAAGTTAGCTCTACCAAATTTTAAAATACACAAAACATCTCAACAATTGAATAAAATTAACTTAAAATTCGCAGCATGAAATAATACTTCACTGCCAAAGACTTCTACAAAGACGAGACAAGATTGTTCCGTGCTCTGAGACTATTAACATTTAGCTTTGCTAAATTTTGAAATACACAAAACATCTCAACAAATAAATAAAAGTAACGTAAAATTCACAACCAGTAACAATAACTCAACGAGATAAAACTTTCTCAATCTTACATTATTTTCTAATATCAACTTGCACTTCAAAGAACCTCAGCACATACGGAACAACAAGTTTTCTCTAAAAAAAAAGTTATAAATCTATCTAACAAGTATCATAAATCATTAACAATAAAATCTCTAAATTAGAATGTCATCATCGAGAACACTGTTGAATCTTTGATTTTAACGTTTCGTCGGCTAATATCGTCTCTCAATTGTTCTACAGGAAGCGGTAGTCTATTATTCTAAGGTCGATGGTTCCATTTCAAAGTCCTAATTCCCTCAGACGACGACGCGACGATGTCTGACTCGTCAGTGTAAGCCAGAGATTACTCGCAACCTCTGATTAGAGCGATTGTGTAATGCACAACCACGATGACCTGGAGGTACCCTGAGTACCTGGGTGTAGCTTAGATCACTCAGGTACACGCTTGGGCGTAGTCGATTCTAAGTAACCGAATATGCACTCTCACACTATGTATTTCTCATGTTTGCTTGCACAAAAAATACCGGATTCGTGAGAATTAGCAAAGCAAAGATACTTGGAGATATTACTCACCATTGAAACGGAATTCACGATAATTGTTATTACTTGGAATCGATTTTAACCGCTTGCAATGAATGTTTTGATAGTGAAGAAATTGAAGGAGAAACAACATCCTGTTTTGTTGCAAATGAAAGTGTGTCAACGACGAAAAAATTCGATCGATTCGCGACAGTGCCACGCTTTTCGACTCTCTTTCCAAAGTCGATGAATTGTAAGACAGATAAGAGTGGCCCGAAAACCCAGACAAAAGCGATATGAGAAGAGATAAAGAGAGTACGTCTCTCGTCGAACAATGAACAGCTTTTCCCGGATTGACGCGATTCGTTTGAGACGCGGGAGTTTGAAATTCTATGGTATTCAATTTTGAAGTGGATTAACGTATGAAATGCAAGAATTAAAATTCGTGCGAATAATATTCAGGTCACTTTGTGTTAACGAGAGTGTTGTATGCAAATAATAAACATTGAGTTACAATTTTCCCCTGTAATCATGTACACGTACCAAGCGGATTATCACTGATAGGCAGTGCAATTTCAACTGGGACTACAAAAATGCAAATTCGTGTCTTATCGGGGACACGTGTCACGCGATCGATCAGGTAGACGTATACGTCCAAGCAAGAAAGAGAAAAGCAAGAGAGAGAGAGAGAGAGAGAGAAACCTACTCATACCGATACGGAAAATGTGATAATTATTCTTTTGAAAAAAAAATTTCGTTTCTCGATCGACTTGCTGAAGCTGAAATGTGTCTTGGCTGCGTGACTGATCTAGCAGCATGGTGCGGTAATAATTCACTTTTTGACACTTTTGACCTTCCACGCTTTTCAATACGGTTTTTAAAAAGATTGTGATAAATTCTGTGTATGCATTGAAAATACATTTTTTTCATTGTAATAAGTTAGAAGTAAAGATGTTTCGAAAATGGAAGCCTTCTTTCACTTTAAGGATTTCTTGTAATAAATGCAATCTGCGCGTATAACGTCTTTGCAGAAAATTATGGAAAATTTCTTTTCGTTCATGGTTTTTGAGACTTAACCCTTTGCGGTCGGCAGATTTTTCTGATTCGGAGCCACTTTTTTCTAAGTGATTTAAGGCAGATATTTGCATATTTAAAAGCAGACAATATGTTAAAGCTCATTTATAGTGTTTAACCTTTAAAATTGTACATTCATTGTTATTTTTTTCGCTGACTTTCTGTCAATTCTTATATTAACCGATTATTAAATTTCTCGCTTTCCATCCTTCTTTTAGCTTCTTTTTTTTCCCAGAAAAATTCTTTTGATACCTTATGGCGAGAATAGGTATATGCAAAGTCGCGGTACATTTAGAGTTAATAGTACTTAAACTACATAAAGACAAAAAGGTTCACCTTTTGTAAGTTTCTACAATCATGAATAAGATGATGCCGCAACTGTAGTGTCACCGACCGCAAAAAGTTAAAAACCCTACACAAGAAATGAGCCTTTCAAAGAATACAAGCAAGTTTGATTTTACATGACTCTATAGAAGCAGATAATAAGTTACATAATCATAGCAATTTTCATTTATAATATGTAAATCTTTCGTCTCGCCTACTTTTTGACTTCAACACAACACATAGAAAATCTCTTTTGACCTGTCAAGAATAAAAACCTTGTTCCTCTTCCTGGGTTACGAGAATATAATTTGTATACATTAAATCTTCTAAAAATGCTAGCAACTCATTAACCCACATACAAGTTAATATCTCTATAAGGCCAGCTAAATGAGCGCACGATTTTTAATACGTTTTTAACGTAACCGCCAAAAGCGTCGAAACGTCGTGTCTGACTTATCTCTGGCTTAAGCTGCTCCAATTCGGAAACCTTTCGGTGTTTGTACAACACTGAGTACTTATTCTAACTCTCCTCATTCGATGCTTGTGCACTAAATCCCGTACAATCGTTGACGCTCACAAACGCAATTGCTTCCCTAATTCTCCTACGGTGCATTTGCAACTGTAGGAACACGAGTTGCGGATGTAAGTGAAGGATTTAGGACGTAAGCACCAAACGGGCAGAGTTTAGTCAGAATAAACCCCTCGCTGTTGTACAAACACCCAGAAATAACCATACGAAAGACACAATAAAAAGTACATCTCATAAACCTGCAAGTTCTTTTTCAAATTGCAACATAATCCTTTCCAACAGAAATGACTCGACCCTGCTGTTTTATTTATTTATATTTCACATTCAATGCATTGAATATTAAACACTAATACATACAAACATAGTATCTATTAAAATCTTATCCGAGTAAAAATAAAAGACGGAAAAAAAACTGAAGTAAGACTGAAAACAGGATTTTAGACGAATTTCGAACGGAAATAAGACGAAACAAATAGTTGCCACTGAAAATTATCTGAAAATGTACTGAAGGCATATGCTATAGAGAAAGTTCAAACGGAATTGAGACTGAAAGAAGACGGAAGAATTTTTCAGTTGAAGCCGAGACTGAAGTCAGACTGAAAATTTTACATTGATTCAGCTCGATCGGAAATACTTTTCTTATTTAATTCAGTATAATATTTATTTCAGCCTGTTTTCCGTCTGAATTCAGTGCTTAATTTACGATTAGATTTTAGTTTAGTTTCTAAATATTTTCAGATCATTTTCAGTTCTTTTTTCGCTTACGATTTTCCGACTTTTGTTCACTACCTCAGTTTTCTTGAAGTTAAGTTTCCGACTCTACATTAATATAAAATAATCACGCGAATTTTCAGTCCGTTTTCAGTTTTTATTTTCACCCGGGTAAAAACATAGTATCTATCATATATAAAATGTATGAGTTATCATATAATTCTATTGAAATCTCCATTTCGGTTCATATAGACCCGAGCAGAACAGCAGGGTTAATATTCTCTCCAAAAGACGTACAATATGAACTGTTTCGTTTATTATGTCAGAACATAAATTCTCAAAGAAAATCCAAAGGTTGCAATCGAGAGGGAGTAGCTCGATGAATGAACTTGTAGGAGTTAACGGAGGTGTGGCAGTCCTGACATCATCGTAACAGTTAAATTTCATTCTGCACGTCGACGTCTTACGACCGTAAAACTCCGGCGGGAAAACTCTCAACGCAACGGTGACGCAAAGCTCTTTCATCCTTCTGAGAATTCTCTACGTCAAGACACGGACGATCGTTAGAAAGACGATGAATTATAAATATCCGCGGTTTCCTCGATAAAACCCTCCCTTCTCGCGGAAGACACGACCTTTGCACCCAACGTTGGTTTATTCTTTCACAGTTTATTGCTCTAATCGCGTACTTTATACGTCGGTCTTTGAGGATACAGGAAAGTCCGAGATACTCCAAACGGAGAAAGTAGGTTGAAAGAAGCACGTAAGTAATCATTGAGTCTGTTAATGCTTCGATTATACGACGTATAATTGCAGCTTAATGACAGAAACGTCATGGAGAACGATTAAGTTGGGGATGAAAGATTTATCGCGGATTGGGAAACAAAGGCGATGCGTAACGTTCCACGAGGTCTGTTCGTTGTCTTCGAGGCTGAGCTCAACGATTTCCAGCATTTCGTTCTAATTTTAGAAAAAGCCTGACAGTCAGTTAATACCGGAAGAACAGTTTTACCGAAGCCGACGGTGAGATATGCATCGAATCTGGCTTTCATGGGGGACGAACAGGTATAAACGTCTAGTCGTTTTACATTACAAAGAGAGTACGGCTTGCCGTTGAAACGATACGACGCGATACCTTTGGAAGGATAAAGCTTGGTCAATGTTCCACGATTCGAATTGAGACGAAAATTCTTTACCGGAAGAAGACGAGAAATTAACACATTGTTCATCGGGTTTTTGTTGTAAGAACTAACGTGTGCCCGGTGATTTTTTGGAAAAATTGAAAATCGTCATAATTAAATATAAACTTATACGAACTTACCACGTCTTCTTATAAACTGAGAGTTTCTCAATAATTTATTTGCAGTTTGAATTGTAAATGTAACGAAGACAAACGGTAAATTAACAGTAACCACGAATTGAATGTATAATACTTCGTCAATTACATTTGGTTATCAACGGACGTCATATGACGGTCCCGGTCAACAACGTGTTAAGAGTACATCGGTGATAATAGATTTTGATCTTTAATTTGAATGTTTTAGGGACTTGATTCAAACATGGAGTTCTTTGATGGAAGAAAGTTAGAGTAATTCGTATTACCGTGTTATGATTTTTTATTATTGATTATGCTCCAAAATGAAAATTGCTACTGATTAATTAATCAGTTTACTGTGGCGACGGTATTTCATTCCGGCCAAAAATATGAAAAATATCCCAAACATCTTGAAATTTACAAATATATTTTAGTTTTCGTCAAAATTACAATTTAAATACCCAGTGGTTGCTACTTTTTACGCATGACGAGTGTAGTCGTCAATCACAGCTAACTCATTAAAGATGAATTCCCTGGAGATATTAAATAACTCAAGCATTTTAATTTGACTCTTGATACATCGGAAAGGTTTTCGGAAGTGCACATTAAAATTATTTCACCGTTATTTCCGTTATCCATTAAACATAACAGTTATCGCAAACCTCCAATAATTCCTCCAATTAAACTCACTCAACGACTTCATAAAAATGTACTTTAAAGATGATATCCCTAATTAAGCGATCCACCTAACAATTCCAAGTTTCTCATTCCCAAAAAACAACCAGGTTCCTGCCACGTGTGCCACTCCGCGACACGTCCAAAATCAAGCTCTCACGGAGCAACCTTATCCGGAAGAAATGTCGATCGTAAATTGACCCAATGATTCAATTCGATCTAATTTGCAGCACCGTCTTCAATTTACCATCGCCCAATCCAACGAATCTCTCGCGACGAGAGCACAATCACCGAAATCTTCAAGACTTTGACCCTTTCCATATCTCCCACGTGTCCCTTAATACACCTTATCAAACATCCTTACCTCCCGCGTGAAGCACTCCGTATCCTGTATTCCTCCCAGGAAACTATCCTCGGTCCTCTCAGAGTTCACCAGCACAAAACGAGAAAATCGCGTTAAGGACGAAATAGGACACTCGTTCGATTCTTCGTAGACGAACACGAGAAGACACCACCAAGAAGTGGAATAAGCTCTCTTGGAAGGTGGTATCGTTTGTCGTCGAGGTACTCGAGGAAGAAGAGAGGTCGTTCGATCGCGAAGTCGAGAGGAGGTCGGTCAGGGCCGGCGAGGCTGACGGCTCGCGCGAGAGCGACTGGATGAATTCGCGGCGAGATCGAACACCACCGCGGAAGATACGATCTATCGTAGCCCGAGGCCGAGTTAGGACTGCGGGCCCTGACAGCCGGCGAACGGGAGAACGTAGACACCGACCACCAGGCCTGCCAACTCTCCTCTCCGCTCCGCTTCGCTTTGCTCCGCTCCGTTCACGCGCGGCCCCACCACGTTTCGCGATCACGAGCCGCCGCGAGAGGTGCGCGCCGAACGATACTCCGTTTCTTGGAGAACCGGTGAAATCGTTCGGCGAACGCGTCAACGATCCTCGCGCGATCGATTGACGATCGATCGAAGAGTTCAGGGGACGGATTTCAGAAGTTTCAGCGGAGTTTTCTTTTAGAGGTCGAAGTCTTTTGATGATTGGATCGATGGATTGATTGGAATTGATCTTGGGGAAATGAAAGGGTTTTGTCGAGTTTATTGAGATTTTTGGCGCTGACAAAGGGATATGGGGTCAATGATTCGGAAGCCGTGTAAAGTTGTGAGCATTAGGTGGAATCAGCGTAGCTATTGAAGCCGAAGTACGAAATGGTAACAGAGATTATGGGGAATCAGTTTAATAAGATTTATGGAGAGTTTAATGAGATCTCTAAGATGTGGTATTTTTTTGGATTTTTTTTTTACGTGTAGGGCAAAGGGTGTAGAAGAATAAGGGAGTCAAATGTGCCCTTGAGCCGATTTTATTCGACGATGGGTCATTCGATAGGTGATCATGAAAAACCATTGTACACAAATTTTTAAACCGATACCTTCACCGGGAGGGTAGTTATCAAAATCAAAAATCTGTTTTTGCCTCATTTTCCCCACTCAATGAGGTGCAAAAATTCTAACACATTCTAAACATGAATCTATACGTTAGGGATTTTTTGTCGATTCTTCCTTTGCAAGTTCGACGCACGAAAAATGGAATTTTTGAACCCCATTAAGTATGGAAAATGAGGTAAAACTGATTTTTTTATTTAATCCTATAAGTACCCTCCCGGCGAAGGTATCGGATTGAAAATTTGTGTACAATGGTTTTTCATGATCACCTATCGAATGACCCATCGTCGAATAAAATCAGCTCAAGGGCACTTTTGACCCCCTTATCTTACTAGATCCTTTATTATTAATCCTTTTTGCGATCTCTGATAGATCATAGTACCTTGCAGATTACCATCAGTGATGCAGATATCGAGGCCGTTTATCGAATAACTTTAGTGAATAGGAATCTGAAAACCGTGAGGGGGTAAAAGAAATTTCTAACAGCACCCATAAGTTTCTAGCAACAATAACAGACAGGAATTAATTAACCGGTGTCTAATAAATTGAATAAAATGAAACTTTGCATCATTTTACTCTGTCATGCAGTTTGTTCTCAACCATACTGCTATTCAATCGACCGAAACGATGAAATAGCAGCTGCTATGAGTCTTTGTGCAAAAAAGCACGAAGAGATTTAGGGTCAAGCGAGCGAGACGGTATTAAACGAACAACAATCGCGAAAACTTATCGTCGATCATAAGCGTGCGGATAATCGCGCGAGTCTTAGCACATTGGTTAATAATAATTCGCAGCGAGTCCGAACGATCAGTTACTTTAAACGGCACTTTTTTTTAATCATTTGCTTAAAGTCCGATGCTATTCGCATGATCAATCTTACGTAAATTGAAACAGAAATTACACTTCCTCGAACTTTCAGATCTCGCGATAACTTGTCCGATGTACATATGAGCATAAATGTGCACGTGCATTCGATCATAAAGATGAAGTACAAGACGGAATCTCGGCAATGTCTTCAGGAATTCAAAAATGAAGCATTTTGTATAGAAGAACCTGTCTTATCATTTTAATTTATTTTTACAATGAGATTTTTAAATTACGATTACCAGATTGTCGCAATAAAATGGTTTAATTCTTTTTCCATGTACTTTACAAAATGTTTTCAAGATAACTTTTTAAAAACGAAAAAAAATTGCCCAATAATCTTCTTGTAATCTTCTTATCACAAGAATTTCTTTATTGCACCGAAGAATCAAATTAAATATTTCTATAAAATATCCGGGTCTTATAAAATATCTAATTGCCGGGTACCTACTTTTTTAAAAACTTCTCCTCAAATTAATAGACAAGTAGTGTAGTAAATATTTCACGCGTGTTTTATAATATGCAAATTACTTAACTTCTTCAGGCTTAGTGGTATTTTTTTTTCATCGTCTTCGTCTTTGTCACCAGTAATACTACTTTTTGCAAAAAAAAATATTCAAAATTAATTTATTCAATGTGCTGCCCGGAAAGGGTTAACTGATCATACTTTCTCTCTATTGATCTATCTTTCTGCAAAATACTTATTTAACATTAGGTTTAAGGAAGCCATGAAATTGTCGGATTCCTACCTTTTTAGAAACTCCTTCCAAACTTATAGAGGCGTGGTATAGTAGATATTTCACATACATCTTATTATACAAATTACTTAACTCATTTTCTTTGCCGTTTGATCCCTCTGCTTCCAAAGTCTTTATTTAACATATTTCACGTCCGTACATCTAGTGTTAACTCTCTATGGGCCCCTGTGACTTAGAAGTAACGCAAAACACGTCGAAGCTTCTATTTTTCAAAGTTAAATTTTTAACTTTGACAAATATTATAATTTACCTCGTCAAAATGACAAAATTCTTTACAATTCAATGTTTAGAAATCAGGTTTAATCTATCCTTTAAAATTCTACTTTTATTATTTTCTAATTACCCTATTGTGAAATTGATCTGATACCATAAAAAATTCGATCTATAGAGGACTAATATATAATACTTAAACCTACCACATTTAGCGGTCGTACATCTAGTGTTGAGTACTGCAAAGAATTACAAAAATTGACACTTCTACAAAAATAAATAATCGACGGTACCGTTTAATTTCTTTTCATGTAAGAAATCATTTCCTACAATTTCGTAATTTTCAAACCACCGTGAACAGGTGGTTGCAACAAAATATGGGTTTCATCCTCTCCGCAATGTTTCGAGTCTTTTTTTGCACATCTCAAAGAAACACTTGCGTTACCAGGAAATCGTCAGCAGCAAGAATGTCGATAACCGTACCGGAAAGGAACCGGACTTGAACTGTCGTTAAGCGGAATGCTTCAGGAAGACATTTAGATAGCCACGCCAAATAAGAGCATTAAAGGCTCGACCGAAAGGAGCGATCATCGGATCGCAGGATCTCTCGATGTTCAACCGTTCAACGATCGGTGTCGATTCCTTTCGCGATTGCACAGGTGTCTCGCATGGTTGCAATAATGAGCCGCCTTGTTAAAAACTCGCCGACTGGAAGAAGACCGGCACGACTGAAAATATCGTCGATGGGGAATGAAGATTCGGATTCTTCTTATGTAATTTGCACTCCACAGGAAGTGGGCGGTGTTCACTGGACAGTTGGATATGTTAATTCGCGAACGAATGGACAATTAACAGAATGTGTTCGGGTAGGACGGAAATTGATGGAATGATGGGGTAGATGTTTTACGACTTCTGGGAAGGTAGGAAGGGGAGACTAATTGAGGTGTTTGCAATTGAGAACGAAAGGTCGGTGATATTTTAGATAATCGTATTTTTAAGATTGGGCAACACTTTTTCGTTTAATAGAAATTGAATGAAAAACGGAAACGTAAAATTGAGAAATGAAGAATTATTGATTGCCGTTTTCGTAGTAAAAAAAAAGAAACAGTTTTGAGTATTTGCAAAGTATACTTTTATAGAGTAATTTTAATAAATTACAATATTCTGATATCAATGAGATTCACTTCGAAAATTGATAGATTTAACACTAGATCTACGATCACTAAATCTAGTATATTTAAATATACTAAATAAGTACTTCGAAAAAAGATAGATCAAGAGCCAAAAAATACCATCTGTTAAATAATTTGTATATTATAAGAAACACGTGAAATATTTATTATATTGCTTGTCTCTCGAAAGGAAAAAAAAATTTTAGAAAGTGGGAACTCGTCCAATTGACGGCTGCCATAGATCCAGAGTTAACCAGTTAGGTGGAATTGGACGAGTATACTCGTCATGGAGAAACGGCAGAATTTTGTGTATTGACAAGTATACTCGTCATGCGTAAAAATTCGCGACCATTGGTTATTTAAGTTGTACCTAAGTTTGACAAAAACTAAGATATATTCGTAAATTTTAAGATGTCTGAGATATTTTTAGTCCATGTCGACATAAAGTAAATAACTAAAAGGTAGAAATAATTTGAGGTAGATTTACGCCCATTTCTCGATTCTCATCACCCACGTAGTAGCCCTCTTTAAAGAATTCACCACAGTTAATTGGATAATATAATATCGAGAATGACGAATGAATTACAGGTGTCTTGTTGATGATTATTTAACCTGATAAGAAAACTTGGCAGCTTTCTGTCAGCTTTCTCTCAGATTAACTTTAAATACAATGAGGAAAATTTACTCTGGTTTAGAGACCCAGTTACCTTACACCGCGTCTCTTACAAAAAGTAAGGTCTTAATTAGGGATTCCACTAAACGGTTTCATTGCTGGCAGTACTTTTATGGGCATGTAAATGCTGTAAAAGAGTATGTCATCCTGTCATGTTGAAAGCGGTACATTTCGTCGTGCCTTATAGGGATTTTCTTCGGTTTATTATTCCCATGACGACTCCGTACAAATGTAGAATGAATATTTACAAGCCCTCTCGATTCATCGGGTCTCCGAAGGAAATGAATCGTTACGTCTGATTTCCTTGCACTCCATGGTTTATCGCCAAGGATATCGAAATATCGAAAATTCCCGGTTTCGATGAATTTTCTATGTTTTCTACGTCTGACAACGTTATACCTGTGGAATTATACACAAGAAAAGTATTCGTTTCCATCGCAGGAAAGTTGAGTCAGAATCAGAACGGAAATTACCATGTTGTCGCGTGACTAGATTTCTTGATTGCCTCGAATTAATCATCTCCTTCGCGAGATTCTTTTACGAAGATTCAACTACCAAAATTGACGAACACCAAATGCATTGCATAGTTTCGTCGCCATATGGAGAACACAATGAAAGTGCAAATTTACACGAAAAGATAGCGAAAGAATTTTCACGCTTACATTACGTAAGACAGTTGCTGCAGAATATTTTCACTGACTTTCAGTGATGTTTTACGATTTTTTGGGGTCAATGATCGAACTCAAATTTATTTGAAAACCAGTGATGAAATTGCTGTCTTTCGGCCATTAAATAAACGAGAAAATTTCGGGGAATCGATCGAGGGGAATAATTTATTTTCTACATCTACTTTCCCTATGGGGTTTCGTATTTTTTATGGAGTGACTTGCGCAACGTTTCGCATAAAATCCCGGCAAAGGTAAAACGCGCGTTCATGAGATACTACCATAATGAAAAGAACATCGTGAAAGAAGCCAAGCCGAAAAGATGCTAATTTGTCACTCTTCGCCGTTTTGTTTCAGCATTAACTCCTCGAGCTGCTTCACGCAGCAGTTTCGCGTTAATCCAGGGACACTTTTCAAAGCTCAGACTTTATTTAGCGGCTGGACGTAAAAATGAGCGTGTCTTGTTCATTTTTTAGCACTTCTTTGTAAACGCTTCGTACACAATTAAACAAATGTATGCACTGATAGTAACAAATATTTGTTCGGAGATATTTTTATGCATTCTTTGAACATTCTTCTATCGCTACATATCTTTAGGAGTAGAACTACTGATGTTAAATGTATTATATTTAAATTTATTAAAAAGATAAATTGGAAAAAGGGGAATCAAGTTCACTAGAACTACTGTGGTTAAATGCTTTACATTTAAACATATTAAATAGATGAAATAGAAAAAGGGAATCAAGAGATGGAAAAGATTATCGGAATTGTAATTCACATTTTGTAAAATATTATAGTCATGACTAGACTGCGGATGTTTATGCAAATTTCGAGTTTTACAAATGCAGGTGAGACAGGAAAACCTATCTAGGGATTTATTGCAGTTAATAAATATTACAAGAAATACCATACTTTGGATATTTTAGATATATTTTTCTATTATGTTCTTTTTGTATATTTTAGCCGTATTTAATTTGTCATAAATGCATAGAAATCCGCAGTATAGTCATGACACATCTACTATATGGTCTCCCTATAAAAGAAAATTTTTTAAAAATTAACTATCAGTCGTTTTGACTGCCTTAGCGGTTCTAGTGTTAAAGGGAGGGAATATTTGTACATTTATTAAAATTCAATTATTTCAATTCATCTGAAAAAAATGTTGCACAATAGTGACAAGCTTTACTTCTCATTGACATCTAACAATTCCTCCCATTGGAAATGCACAGCCATAGAATAATTCTCTTTATTCAATAAAATACATCAATGCAAGAATATATTTTTCGCCAAACCCTAAACTCTACCAAGCATTTAAAATTCCATATTAAAATCACAAGTCTTCTCGTCAGATATGCAAAATTACATAATAATTGTCCACAGTATTCTCTTCTGGAATAACGTTGTTTCTCGAAGAATCTTAAGCAGCATGCAAATGAAACATTGTGAGCCTTTTGAATAACTCATCCGTGATATTCGTGTCAAGAAGAATACGGAGCATGTCCCGTCAAGTACAGAGCCCTCAATTTTTCATCCACCCTATTGGCTCGTCGAGGGCAAAAGGTTAACGAGCGTTCGAACTTGAAGCTCTCGATTATCGATCATCACTTATTCGCGGCACCAATTTCGTCGGTTGAACAACGACGTCGACGACATCGACGCCGAAAGCGAACTCCGCGTGGCGGAGTGCCGATGACTTAAGTCATATCGAGCGACATTCGTCGTATATTTTCTGACCCAGAAAGAGAATCTCGTGCACGGAGGAGGAGAGCTGAGGGACAGCAAGAGGAGAATCGAGCTAAACGCCCAGCGCCTATTGCCTCACTGCCGGTAAACACACCGCCATTACGGATCGACGATTAGGGTTGTATTGCGCGTCAAACATCGTTATGTCGTCAAGAATCGTCGACAGGCACCTCGAGAGTCTGTCGCTTTTTTATTTCTCTTATTAGAAAATCAGTGCAGCTTGGCGCGCGAAGAAGCATTGACTAAAGCTTTGGTGAGAAACTGAAGGGAGTTTGGAATATTATTTTTGGGATTACTTGTATGTAGATTTAACGCAGTCCATATTGGTACTTTATGTGTATCTATTCTTACCGTAGTTTATTTGTAATAAATATACTATCTAGAATAAATATGCAGAAAATTGGCAATTTAACACTAGAACTAACAAGCAAGTCAAAATGACTAGTTCTGAATCTTTTACAAATGTTCTCCAAGTTTACATGACAGTCATACAGCAAATATTCTACGTTGATCTTATAAAATACAAATTATCGAATCGTTCATCATTTCTACCTCTTCAATTCTCTTTCTCCAAAGTACTTATTTAATATACTGAAATATAATACAGTTAACGCCGGCAGCTCTAATGTTAACACATTGTATGTGGGTGTTTTGTGACGTCTCATTAAGACTCAAGAGGAAAACTTGAAAAATTTGCATGAATTTTATTTTTAGAAAAAAAATCAGTATAAACTGGAAACTCGTTCTTCTCTAAATTCAATAATATAAGTAGGTACTTAACTTTTCAAGTCTAACAAGTGAACATCCCGAGGTGTAAATCACCGATTTTGATGAAATTTTAGTATGATATAGTCCTCGCGAAAATATTTGACCCGTATTAGTTTTTATCGGCAACCGTCCACGTTAAAGGGGTGAAAACTACCCTCAAGGTTGGGGTCCTGAAACTTCTTTATCGAATATCTTGAAAACGTAACCCAGAGATACGAAAATTTCGTAAGGACTGAAAATTAACGTATTTCAACCACGAATCCAATGGTATAAACATTTTTTTAAAAAACCCATTTGTTTAAACAATATGATAAAAAATACTTTTTTTTCAACTTTGAGGGTAGTTTTCACACCTTTAACGTGGACGGTTGCCGATAAAAAAAAGACGGGTCAAATATTTCCGTGAGAGCTATATCATAATAAAATTTCATGAAAATCGGTGATTTACACCTCGGGATGTTCCCTTGTAAGTGATTATTACGAATATATACGAATTTTTTAAACTGTCTATGCACAGTTTCCAAAAAACGTATTTTTAATATATGCCCGCATACAATGTGTTAATATAGGAAACAACGTAGAAAATAGACTTTAGTGAATAATAAAAAGAAACTACATAGTCTCATTTCATTGAGCCCTCTATTTGATCGTACGGTTAATGTTCATTAACCCATTAACGCCCAAAGTAGCGTTAACGCAACATCTCACTTCTAATTTTTTTTCGGAGAATCGGATTAATTTAATATATATTTTAACCTATGTCATAGTAAAAGAACATATCAAAGGCATAATTTATGCACTTTTGTTCTCTAGTTGTTCATCACCTTAAGTCCTACTTTTATGTAATCTTATAACTAGACTGCGGATGTTTATGCAAATTTCGAGTTTCACAAATGCAGGTAAGACAGGAAAACCTATCTAGGGATTTATTGCACTTAATAAATATTACACCAAATACCATACATTGGATATTTTAGATATATTTTTATATTATGTTCTTTTTGTATATTTTAGCCGTATTTAATTTGCCATAAATGCATAAAAATCCGCAGTCTACTTATAACAAATAAATAGTTGCATTTAAAATATTTCTGTTATTTCAATGCTTGATCCTTAATGTTTCCTTAATTGGAAAATTTCCAATTATTTTGTAGTATCGAAGCATTATTTTATTTAATTGCCTGTTCCATCATTACGTGCTTCGCTTGACTTTGTATTTTTGGCTAAGAAATTTGGTATGAAGTTTTTATTATTCAATTGGGAAGCTAACTTTTAAAGAATTTCGAGCAGAAAAATTTTGTTTCTAAAGAGCTAAAAATCTTTCCGCACCAATTCTATAAAGATGCATGTCATGTTGAAACGACATTCAGTAATTCTCCGCTAAAAAGAGAAACAGAGTGCAAGAATTAGCGATCGGGGCTGTAGCGGACGTCGGTCATCCTTCTATGTACGGTTTCCTTTACACGAAGTTGAAGTACAATGTGGCACAGTTCGTGACTATGTGGGATTTGCAATCTCAGAATTCTCATTAGTCACGGATCACCGAGGGTAAGTCTGCATCGTGTGTAAATACTCATAATCATATCGTTTCCCGAGTGGAACCTTGATACGCATGGTAAACGGTGCAACGTCAGGCAGGTGTGAGCGTGACATAACGTCGTTTTCTTTCGTATCGCGGCCTACATTCGATTCGCGAACTGATTAATGACGCACGCCCGCAAGAACAGGGAGTCTTCCACTCCTCCAAGTTCGTTTTCAAACCTGATATTTTACCCACGCGATAATTGCCTCTTGACAACGTCCTTTCCCTGTTAATTTCAAGAAGCGAATCGAGAAAGAAAAGATGTCATGATGTGTGATACTTATTTCTTTAATATTACTTCTTCCCTTGATTCTATGAAAACCTTGACCCATGAGTTTTTTCGTGACTATGTAACAATTAATTTTTATATTAGAGAAGTTTGATATCTCTTATATTTTTCAGTTCTATTAAAGGTTCAAACTTTAAGTTCTGTTGTTGCACTCAGGAAATTTGAATACAAAATTCTTATACTACATTAAGTATGATATAGTTGAATAAAAAATTACTAAATGAAGAATTCTAGTACAAATTAAAAGTGTTATTCAATGTTTAAAAATTACAAAATCAAATTTAAGTTATATTGCATATTTAAAAGTGAATCAGGCGGTATGAAAATAATTCTATGGCGTTGTCCTGCTGATGTTTTCAATTTCACAGTTTTTGGACAACCTTAAAATTTTTTACTCAATTCCTTTCCGCTAGAAGTGTTACTTGTTATTGCACAACAAAGAGATTAATTATAATCAATCAAGATTTCAAATGTTTCAACTTTCCGGCAGAATTGAAAATGTGTTGCATTACGGTTTCCTAATAATTCTTACGCTGCTTCTTCGTATTCTTCTATTACAATGTTTAGGAAATACGTATTTTCCCGATAATTTCAAATGATTTCACGGCGTCATCTGTTGTATCATTTCTTAATAACCCTCATCGTGTTTCTCCACCTTCCTCTATTGCGACATATAAGAGAAAGCAATATTTCCTTGTACGGTATAAAACGAATTTATAGCTGCAACGTATTGTTAGCTGACAGTTACCAATTATGAATTTCCTTCTTGCATTTCAATCCGATCTTTGACTATAATTAATTACAACCTGGTAAAAGGTTGTCGAAATAATTATCTTTCCTCTAACACATTGACTGTCATAGAGGTCACAGATGACCGGCGCTACTGAATTCAATGAAATTTCATGTAACTTTTAAACTACAATAATTATGGATTTTCTAACATATTGAATATCTAAATATTGGCCTTAAAATTATAAAGGCCTCCAGAATATATCTATCGGTGTCTTTACTGTTTCTGCTTCATAAGCACGTGATTTTACCAGAAAATGTTTTTATTTCAGTAGAAATGATGAAATTAGCGAAATACCGGTTAAAAGGTAAACGTTTGACGAAAATGTCGATTAATCATGGAATTTGATCGATGAGTAACATAAACGTTCGTAATTACGCCTCGAGCAAGAATCAACAGACTTTAGTCTCTAATCGCGAACCTGGGAATCGTGATTTCACGGAAACTATTGTATTACCGGTTGCACGACGATGAGCAATACAGTTCTATGATGGTATAACATTCACTCGATCATTTTTGCTATCTAATGAGCGCCATATATGATTCCTTGTCGATCACTTGTTCGCAAAACGTGTATTAAATGGTTAGACAGTTTTATGAGGTAAAAATATAATCGTAATGCCGTAGCACTTCTAATGATTCCTAGAAAAGTTAGGGTTCACTATTTGTCCTAATAAAAAAGCAATTAACGCTCAACGAATCGTTTGATATTCAATTTGCAAATTTCCTGCAAGCTCGTTGTCAATCGCAGGATTACAGTACAATGACGGTGCTGCAATTTGCAATATTATTTAATAGTACGCCACTAGTGGTCTATTACATAATTTTGTAGTATTCGCGTAACATTGAAATGCCTCCGTGTACGACAGTGATTCATTGTTAACCCACTTTTCTATTTCCCTGAGTAATTTTCGAAAAATAAAACTTTCTATTGCGAAAGATTACTTATGTTTTTTTCAATATTAGAAATATTTGGCACGTGATTTTTTCCTTTTTTTAACCATTTTTCTTACTTTTTCGAAAGCTTTTGCGTTTTTCTTACTTATGTAGATTTAATTATGTACTGTACCCACCAACAAACAGGTAAATTAGAGTTTAAAACTACAATTTCCCACACTCGCACGTGCAAATTTGGGAAAACATGTCGACGCGTGTATCAATCAAGTGCTGCTGTGACACATGATTAAGTACACTCTTAATAACAATTTCTTATTAATAACAATGTCACGTTCATCGATGCGTTTGGCTTATCAAATCATCACGAACGTGACAAGTTCCTTGTTACGTGAATAAAAAATAAATAAGTACTGAAATAAAACTGCCCTCGCAAATCGACAAGCGGAATCCTTTGATCTCTTCATTTAAGACTAATTTCCATACATTACATCCTCAAAATTAAATATTTCTTAATTTTATTTTCCTCTTAACGATCTTCCCTATACACATTTACATACAAAACATAATACGTCAATTCCAACTAATTTTTACATAAACCCCAAAATACAAATCTACCCTCAATGAAAAATTACTTTATGTAACTCCAAAAAATAGACATACAGGTAACCATCACAAAATTCGCAAAAATCCTAACTATTTATTTCAATTGTGTTGAAAAAATCCTAATCCATCACAAAAGGCACTTTTAAAGTTTCAAATTTCGCAAATCACATCTTTCAAGTTTTAAAATACGCGCCAAAACTTTGAATCTTGAACAAATTATCCATGTCGAGCCAAGTTAAAGAAAACTGGAAAAAAGGAGCAAATAAAATAATCTAGACCTTGGCTCACAAAGAGGCTTACTATGAGCGCACCTTTATCCAGTGTCTTAGAGAGAGGAGCCACTTAGGTAGAGCCGCAGTAACTCTATAACATAAGCGTGCCAGTTGGTGGCAAATTTGCGGATGCGTGCAATTGGCATTGCCTATGGCTTGCGTACGACGAGCTCCGTATACGTGCGACTACCTATATGTTGTCAGTGGCAGACCGGCTGTCCAATCGGCAGCTATGAAGCAGTTAACTTAATATAGGCTCACTCGGAATGTGTGCCATCGACGACCTCGAGGCCTTCCCTAGGTCAGTGCTAATTCTCCAGAACCGACCCACCACTTCCGAATTTCCGGTTGGCCTTCGAGACGAAGCCGCCGACGTTGATCGGGAACTGAGACACCCTGCTTTAATCGATGGTGATTTCGTAAACGTACAGGATGTATCAAAAGTAATTATCATAGCTTTCAGGGGATGTTCTACACCCTTGAATCGATGGAGATTTGTGGAAAAACCCGGCACAATATTCGTAAAAGGGTAACAAATTTCTTTTATAGACTCAACGTATTCGCCTTGTTTTGTGATTGCGGTCGTATTTTATTAAGAACAAGATGTGTAATTGCACTTAAAACGAACTTACTAAATCATAGTAAAAATTATATATACCTCTGAAACATGTTGATTTTTTAATTTAGTGGCTGAGAGTAGATATATTGTACAATGTCAACGGTGGAAGTGTTTTGGTGGCTGAGAGCAGATGTAGGGCTACCAACTAAGGGTTGATACCATTGCGGGGATGAATTACCAAGTAGCCCGCAAAACGGAAGGTATTTGGTGATTCAGGATCTTGTTTTCGAAAGTGTTATACCCAGACAAATAGGTGAAAATAAATAGTTGAACCCGATCGCGGAGCACCGATTATTTGTCGGCGGCCGAGGGCAAACTGATAACTCATTGTCAACATTCGTGGAAAAAATATGTGAAGGTTACTGTCGCCGAGTTTCGCCGAGTTTCGCCGAGTATATTTGGACAACACGCGCCGTTGTACTTCTTAGCCAGTGAAGCGGAAATAATTGCTCTACTTGCTCATAGAATTAATCTTAAAATTGCAAATGGAATTAAATGATATTATTTATTTATATAACCAATTGTTACAGATACAGTGCTTTGTTTAATGCAGGCCTATTATCAAAAAGTAATTCATAAACATAAAATGTATTTGTAAAGCAAGCTACATGTAATAAAGCATAAAAACCGTCCCGAATGTAACGTTGCTTATTTCTTTAATGTTATAAACGTTTGAACATGTTTAAACAACGCTCAAAAGAGGAAAGGCGTCCAAAATGGCCCAAAATTTGTGGATGTTTTCCTATGTATCTTATAAAACCAGACGCGCTTTCCTTACTAGTTCGGTGACCATCCTCCATTTTCTAAACGTTCCTTTCCGAGAGCTTGGAGACCTGGAAAACTGACTTAATCAGCTAAAATGTAATCTCAACAATACAATTAGAAGTTCATTTGCGTGAGAACGGTTCGTTTCTGACCCATGGTTCCTCTTGCAATTAGACATTTCACCTACGTGATGAGACGAATATGATGAACTAATAAAAAAAAATTTGCTACCCCTTCCCAAATTTTGTGGCGAGTTTCTTTTCAGAAATCTCCATCGATTCGAGAGTAACCTCTTGCAATTAGACATTTCACCTACGTGATAAGACGAATACGATGAACTAATAAAAAAAAAATTTGCTACCCCTTCCCAAATTTTGTGGCGAGTTTCTTTTCACAAATCTCCATCGTTTTGAGAGTATCCTCTTGCAATTAGACATTTCACCTACGTGCTAAGACGAATACGATGGATTAATAAACAAAAATTTGATACCCCTTCCCAAATTTTGTGGCGGGTTTCTTTTCGCAAATCTCCATCGATTCGAGAGTGTAGCATACTCCTGGAAGCCATGACAATTACTTTTTGAACACACTGTACGAAGGGAGATTCCGTGGGACGCAGGAGAATCATGCCAGACTACGGTCAGACAGTTTTGACTGAGGGTCCAATCGAGATCGTGAAATATTGAGATGTTTGCTATTTGGATGAATTCTAGTTTAATCGATGATGTCCTGGTGTTTGAACTTGAGTTATTGTGGCATTTTGAAGTTTATATTGTGCTTCGGGATTGATTTTTTATGGGGAGAGTGCGAGGGAGAGTGAGGAATTGTCAAATATCCTGGAAAATTCAAAGCAAGGAGTTTTTGTATTTTTTGAAATGTTTCATTTTTGATAGTACGAATGTAACGATTTTGACTAAATGAAATGACTGTCTGACAGATGTTTGAGAAACAATCGTTTTACATTCGAGGTTTGTTGATTTTTCAAAACAACGAATTTACATTTTCGAATGAAATTTTGTTTGTCAGCGTCGACGACTTTTGCCTGGAAATTCGTTGCGTGTGTCGTTCATGCAAATAACACTCGAAACATTTGCGAGATTGCAGATATCGATTCGACGAACTTTACAAGAGATTCATTCATTTCCACTTTCGAGCCGTTGCGAAAGAATCGCACCACTGAAATTCGATCGACCGATAACGAGTATCATCGTGTTCCCCGCAGCTTTCACTATAACGTTTTTCAACTTGGCCAATTTGAAATTCGAGCACCGGAATTACGACAATAACAACGCCACAATTGACATGATACTATCATGTGTAAAACATTTTTTCCAACCTTTTCGGTAAGGCGCTTTAATAAGAAAGAGAATTTGCAATGTAATAAATCATAGACTTTCGCTATAAATTACATAATTTTTTGAACATTTTTTGTGAAAAACTATCAAGGGAAGTTTGTGAAATGAGGCACTCCAATTTTGATGAAACTTTGCACAAATATTTATTACACATATGTAAGAAAATAGCTGGAATATTTGCGAGCACCGTTTGCACCTTTAAGGGTGATATCAACCCTGTTGCCTGAACCACCCTTTATATATACGTGATTGTTAATCGTTAAGACCAAGAGACATCGCAAAATAATTGAAAAAAGTTGCACTGTTTCTTTTGATCCATAAAGCTGCATTTTTTGTAAATTGTACACCCCGAGGAAAGACAGGGCCTTCCTTGCCTTACGATTTCTTTTATGACTGAACTCAGAATAACAAAAAATTAATTGTTAGCATAATAATCAATATTAATAGTATCGAATTAACTTGAACGTCTTCTGACCTGCTGTTATTTTCAATTTAACAGTTTTTGGATAACTTAAAAATTTTTCATTTCACTTACAGCATCACGTGTGCCACACGTCATAGTAAGACATTAAAAATGACAACGGGCACGAAAGAACAATGATCTTCTGATGTACATCTAAATAAAAAATACAAAGTTTCATCAAAATCGGAGTGTACTAGTTTCCGAACTTCTCTGGTGAGAGAACTTTCTATTTTTCACAAATCATCGAGGCAGATTTTTGGAGAAAAATTTTTAAAAGTAACTTATTGAACCTCAAAGTGAAATTACAATCGTATTTAAAATATGGTTATTCTCTTTGAAGATGGATTGAGATTGTAATTTTCTTCTTCTGTACTTATATAATAAAATATTATGAAATATATTAAACAGTTGCAACATTACTTGCAACAAAAAGATTACAGCGCATGCTACAACGGAAATTCACACATGGCGTTTTCTCTATGATAGAGTATCTACTATCTGTTGAGGTGATTCATGCGCTTGAATCAATATTGAAATTTTTCGATATTATAACGTTTTTCCAGAACAGTCGCTGTATACAAGATATATCAAATAACGTAACGGAAAAAGAAGCGATTCCACGTAGAAGGTTTAATCGAAAAACACATAATAAAATGTTATCGTTTCAAAGTCCCCATTTGTAAAAAGCTGAAACCAAATAATTGTTGAATGCCGGATAAACCAATGTAACAAATCTGTCATTATTTTTATTACGACTGATTATTCACATTACACCGCTAAAATTTACCAATGCATAGAAAATTGAAACTAATTCGTAGAAGGATGTATTGCATTTCAACGACTATGTTCTCAATATCATACTCTTAAACAATATAATTTTGTTATACACTGGCGAACAATATTCCCATTTCTTACTAAGGAAATGTTTCATACAGAATCCCCTTTCACTTCTGTTCTACTTCTTAGATATTTCTTAATTAATTGCTGTTTATATTTTGCCAAAGAAAAAAGTTTCAAGTGAGTTTCAAACTATCAGACTATTAAACAATAATATAAAAAAGATCTCCAACAGATTGCAAAAATTTGAATTGAATTCTAACTAGGAGTCCTCCTCGTCAACTTCGTACCCACCATAGCTTCCAACTCCATTTCTAACTCATCCCCTAAAGACACCCCTATACGATCTTCCTCAACCATCCCCTTTTAAAAAATATAACTATAAACCCTTCCTCCTATAAGAACTACGCAAGGATTCCAAGAAGTGTATTCGATCCATGAAAAAAAGAGACAAACAAACTCCGTTATCTTGTTCGAGGAAGATTTGATATTTACCTAATAGTCTAAGAGCTGGTCGCCACCTCGACTAAGGTACTCGTCACAAAGCTGAAATTTTTAGCATAGTTTATTCAATAATATTAATGTATGAAAAGCTACTTCTGCCGGGGTTGCCGCGGTTGCAAAAATACCCCCTTTATTTTTAAAGTTGTTAATTTTTTTTTTTTTAAAATATACTTTCACACGTCTGCCGTTTATATATGTTATAATTTATACTATTTCAAGTATAAAAAAAAATTGGCAGACGATTCTCTGGGTTACAAATACCTGGCAGACGGGTCTAAAGTTGTTATAGTCTAAGGGCTGGCCGCCACCTCGACTAACAAGGAAGCTATTCGAAGTGCAACTCACGGATTCGAATAAAATTTTGTGGGTTTGTAGAGTGATCCAAGACAAGAAAAATGGTATACTCCATTCGTGCCCAATCGCCCTTTAAGGGCATGAAATTTAACCTCAAAGTGAAATCGACACTTACACTTCCTCGCTTATATCTCCTAAAGTACAAAAGATAGAAAAAAATGTTTTAGGTAAAAGTTTAACGGTAAAAGGAGCGCTATAAAATTGCATTAACAAATTTTTAAAAACAACTTTCCTTCTTGAAAAAAAAATTTTTTTTGCGTTATTTTAAACAATTTTTAAATCCTTTTGGTAATGAAAAATGTGGCATTTTTTATTCTGAATTCAACCATAACCATATTTTTATTATACACCACTAGGCTTACAGAGATACACGACAAAACGTACTCCCTAGCGCGCGGTATCGCGCAATAGCTCGCTGACACATGTATATATACTACTTATATGTAACTTTATATGTGTCAGCGAGCTATTGCGCGGTACCGCGCGCTAGGGAGTACGTTTTGTCGTGTATCTCTGTAAGCCTAGTGGTGTATAATAAAAATATGGTTATGGTTGAATTCAGAATAAAAAATGCCACATTTTTCATTACCAAAAGGATTTAAAAATTGTTTAAAATAACGCAAAAAAAAATTTTTTTTCAAGAAGGAAAGTTGTTTTTAAAAATTTGTTAATGCAATTTTATAGCGCTCCTTTTACCGTTAAACTTTTACCTAAAACATTTTTTTCTATCTTTTGTACTTTAGGAGATATAAGCGAGGAAGTGTAAGTGTCGATTTCACTTTGAGGTTAAATTTCATGCCCTTAAAGGGCGATTGGGCACGAATGGAGTATACCATTTTTCTTGTCTTGGATCACTCTACAAACCCACAAAATTTTATTCGAATCCGTGAGTTGCACTTCGAATAGCTTCCTTGTTAGTCGAGGTGGCGGCCAGCCCTTAGACTATAACAACTTTAGACCCGTCTGCCAGGTATTTGTAACCCAGAGAATCGTCTGCCAATTTTTTTTTATACTTGAAATAGTATAAATTATAACATATATAAACGGCAGACGTGTGAAAGTATATTTTTAAAAAAAAAAAATTAACAACTTTAAAAATAAAGGGGGTATTGTTGCAACCGCGGCAACCCCGGCAGAAGTAGCTTTTCATACATTAATATTATTGAATAAACTATGCTAAAAATTTCAGCTTTGTGACGAGTACCTTAGTCGAGGTGGCGACCAGCTCTCCGTCTATAAAGTTTACTTCGATAACGATACCGTTAAACGTAGCTCGGATGCACACGCTAAATAATTCTTGCGATAATAGCGATTATAACAAGGAGAAACGAGCAATTTTACTGAAATAGATTTGATGGGTTATTGAGACGGTGGCATCGTTAACATAGGTTCGCTTATGGACCTCCTGCCTCACGTTGCTGATTGTGAGTACCAAGTTGTGCAACAATCGCACTCGTGGCTCGCTACGTCTGAGGATGTGTATGCACCTACAGGGTGTACCATGATATTTGAGACTTATTGTAATGGTCAAAGTGTGTATATTCAATAAAAAAAATATTAACACTTTCAGCATTCTTTAACATAAGTATTTTTTAACATCCTTAACCTTCAACGGTCACTTGGTCGCACATACATCCCTAATACCGATATCCTTTCGAAAATGACAAATTCTCGTCACTGAGTTCTTGACACAGTAAACCGTAATGATGAAAGATTATTTATTAATTGCCGTGGTAACTAATTACTAAGTTAAAAGTCCAAAAGCATTGGGACCGAAAATCTTATTAATAGGCTGCCGGTTGGTAAAGTATTAATTAGTTCTGGATAATAAAATCATCTGTTGTAATCTTTATTACTGAATATCACTTTTAGTTGTTTTACATTCTTGGTGTTGCTAGTACAATGTTCTTTGTTTATTTGTTTTTGTACATTTCGGGTTTAACTGCTTAGAAGCTATTGTTTCAATTGAGTTTCGAACCACCGAGTAATTTATTAATTAATAAGTTAGGAAAAATTTCTCAGTTCTCGCAGAAGATGACTTTCTCTCGAGCTCGCTATTTGTGAATTTTAGCCTTTACCTCTTGAACCACCATAGCCCTCTTTTGCGATATTCAAAATCATAACTGACAATGATTAATAGTCTGGATTAAGTGTGGGTTAAAGGTATAATTTACTTAACCTGAATTTCGATTCATAATATGAAGATTTGTCAGAAACACTGCTTACAAACAATTCTTCATATTTTCTAAATGACCTTGGTGATTATATTAAAAACAGCATCTTATACTATTTACGAGTAGTTCCTATTTAGCCTTTTGATAAGAATTGTATACCTTGGAATTTCTTACTTTACTCAGCATTTTGAAGATAACAGTTCAGAAATACCGCTGATATTAAGAATTTTTCATTGAAACACATTTAAAATATTCTCATTAAAAAGAAAACAACAAATGGTTATAAATCATTCAAAAGCTAGCTCAGAAAAGCAGTTAAATAAATTACTGGTCCGTCTAACTTTTCGTCACTAGAGATAAGTGTTAAATGTTACGATACACCCTGTGCATTTGCACAAACGTAACTGAGGAGTGCAACACCGGTTCAAATTCATCACAAATATCTCGACGTAGGAACACGAATATTTTTTAATTCCTCGTCGTCGCGAACGATCATTCTGGTCGTCTTAAAGGCATTAAACGGGAAGAAGCCGAGGGCCGATTTAATTAGGACCATGGCCTCTCGGTAATTGGAACGAGCGGATTAAGATTTGAAATTCAGGAAAGCGTAACGAAGTGGCGTGATAGAAGTGACGAAATTCTTGGATGGACGAATATACCACGAACTGCGATAACTGCTATGAATACCGTTGAATTTGTTCGTCGAACGATAAAACGTATAAAGTGATTGAACACAATGAAATCGCAAATTTTATGAAATCCTATTTTAACTGTAATTAAATACATTATTACGATAATTGCAATTTAGCCGGAATTTTTGTAATGTACTAATTGTTACTATTTTCATTGATAATTAATGTTATTAATAGATAGGTGAGGCGTTAGAAAATTTTCTCGATAATCTTCGAGAGCGGCTTGACATTCTCACTATTCGTCATCGCGGTCTGCATTTTAATTAGCTCTGCGAATCGCACATTAAAGTCTGTTGATACGTTACGTGCAAGAACTTCACTCTAGCAAAATGTATCTCAAAAATTCTCAAAAACCTTTGGAAGAACATGACATTTATAAACGGTAAATGACAAATATACACTTTTTAACCCTTTGGTCTACGATTTATTTTTTGACTACGCGCGATGATTCAAAATTAATTCCCGAAATCAAAAGTTCTCACTAATCTCTGACATTTTGTATAACTGAAAGTAATATCAACAGTGCAAAAATAATAAGACCGTTTCACAATCGACTGATATTTTCAATTTAATAGTTTTAGAAGACTTCAAAATTCCCTATTCTATTTTCCACGCCACAAGTGTCACATGTTTTTGTAGGCTAAGAAAAATTTTATATACGTAAAATTAATTACTTAATTCTACTAAATTAATTAATACTCTATAATGAAAGACAATGTCGAATAATAATTTATCTTCTACTTTATTATATAATCAAAGTCATTTATTAAATTTATTTATCAATGATACTTTATCTACGTTGATGATAAAAAGTATAATTCGTTAAAGAACAGTCAGAGTTCACGTACAAAAATTCAACAACGTCAGCCGACGGTATCGCTTTCAATTCGTCTGACTATCATCGTCAAAGGCATCATTCTACTGCACCGAATATGCACCGAGAGTTTCATTTGCATATACCGAATACACCGCAAGTGATGGTTGTATTCTTACCCTTCCGTTACGTAGTAGTGTAACTGATGTCTCGGATATTGCAATGTACCTGGATCGACATTTTGTCTGCTGATACGTTATTAACACGAATCAACGTTTATACGCCTTATCATCCCCGGTAGTGATTGTACTTCAATTATGGACACGCGTGTCGTTAAAGTTAATCTATCCTCTGCGAGCAAAATGGTCTAATTATGTGGAAGCAAGAATAGATTTGAATACATGGGTGAGATTTCTGGATGCTCTGAATGCTTCAGAGAATGATATCATTATTATAAAGAATATCAAAGCTACTGAAAATGTTTCAAATCTCCGAAAGTATTTTGACAAGTAAGGGAAAGATACATTTCAGAATTTATGTATTTAGAATTTTATTTTGAGGTTGTGGAGTATTTAAATGTTTTGCAACTAACACTAGAACTATCGGCGTCAAATCATACATATTTTAATAAATTAAATAAGTACTTTGAAAAAGGAGGAATCAAGTGACGAAAAATTTGATCAATTGAGCGATTTATGTTTATTGATATAGACGTAGAATATTTATTCCATGACTCTTATGTAAACCTGGAGAATGTTTTGAAAAAATTGTGTACCAGTCATTTTGACTGGTTTGGTAATTCTAGTGTTAAAATACTCGTGTTATTTGCTGTTACGGACAGATTATGTACGGATCTTTTCTTATACGAACTGCTGCAATCAGCTGTAACATTCTCTCTTTCGTTATGTGTACAATTAACGTAGTACACTAACTCTTTGTCACTTTCTCTGTACAATTAACTTACTTTACTGCCTTTCTCGCTTTCTCTAAGCTGCTAACATATGCTGAAACAATGCTAAATTTCATAATACTTGAGAACTAAACTTCATAATATTGATATAAAAGTAAATATATTAAAATGATAAATTCTAATTATTAATAATAACCCTCATCTCTTGCTTTCGTTACCTTGAACATCAAATCGGTCAGTGGTAAAATGCAGCTGTTATTAAAAAGTCTTAAATGTTCTAGATCTATGAATAAATATATTATAAATATGACAATGGAAAAATAATTACAACACTATGAAACCGAATATGGACGAATGACCTATGATGGCGAATGTGGACAGCATGGTAACCTTCAGTTAATATTTCTATCACCTTTGCAAAATTTTCCCTACAGTGCATACATATTATAAACTAAATACTTCGGAATTCGCAAAAATCTCAAAGTCCTAGGTACAACTATAATAATTAAATTCCAAAAGCAAAGAAATGTAATAGTAACAGTAATATAATATTTATCTCCACAATGAAAAAGTCTTTTTTTTTAAATCTAATCGCCTCGAATTACTTTCGACTCGGCCCTAGATTTCATTTAAACAAAAACACCCGCTATAAAAATCATGCAAAAAGTGCCAATTAAAGTTTCTCGTAATCCTATCACTTTTTCCGTATCATAAAGCACGCAGGAAGGAAACGCACCGTTCAATTTCCTTCTTTGCACGCGAGTTCTCGAGGAGACGAGGATTAAAGCGAGGGAAATCTAATCCACGATGAGAGAATTGGACCGGTCGTCCGCGTCGGCAGTCGCGGATGCGAATTGCGTAACGTCTCGTTGCAGAAGAAGTGCGAGGAGCACGAAAGACGCCAAACTGAATCGATCAGGATTCACGAGTACACGATTCGTCTAGATTTTTTATAGCTTATTACTTTCCATGATGTTTACATCATAAAATAAAACGGAATATTCAAAAGCCTTATAATTAGGTTTCCTCGACGTAAGTTGAAGAAATCAGTGGACGCGGAGGTGAAACGTATTTTTTAGATGTAAAAAGATATGTAAAATTAAATACTGAGTGTAGATTTATGTTTGGTCGAAGATATTTCGCATTTTTGACTAAAATGTGAATTGTATTTTGTAGTTATGTATTAAAAATGAGATCGACAAAATTATAGATAGTAACCCGAGTCGAAGAATTGATTTTCTGTTGGTTCTCTCGATTTTTTACACTTGAAGAAAATCAAAAGAGAATTATAATCTGTATGATCTGACCATTAAACTCTATATTATTTTGATTATCTGTTGGTACTCTGTGGATGCGGATATTTCCGTTTTCACACTTGAAGAGAATCAAAAGAGTATTATAAAAAGATTTTCTAGGTTCTCCTTTGATCCTCTTTCATTGTATTTTAGATGGAATTTTTCATTATTCATTAATTATTAATATTACTTAATTTTTTAAAAAGTAAATTGAGTGACAACTACGAAAAAATTAATTTCACGGAAACTTTATTGTTATAACATTTTAGTTACATTAGTAATATTTATGCGGTTTATAAATTGAAGTAAAATTTATTACTCCAGTTCACTATTTCCAAAGGCTCTTCTAAAATGTTTCCCTCGTACTCTTCAGGTTCTGATACTCCTGAAAAGTATAGATATTTGTATTGTAGAATAACTGCATCATTTTCACAATTTACACGTGATAGTCAAATTTTTTGACGTGTAACTAATAGAAAAATAATATTATACAATGTTTTATTAATTTCCACTGGAGCTTGTACTGGAGCATGTGATGCCATTGGTTCGATAATTTGTTTCGAAGAACTATCCGATGCTACCAAAAATTTAGCGTTTAATGTCTGAACTTCAAGAGTCAGATATGGTACTTGAAAGCGAAATTTATATACCTTTTGAATTTTTGCTACCACTTGTTCCCTCAAAACGTTGGATCATCTATAATATAATGTAATATTCGAATTGTGTAGTATATCATATTATAAGTTATTCAATAGAAAGTGATTTTGACTTCATATAAATTGTTAACTTCAATGAAACAGCAGTAAAGTTTCATCAATAAAAAATAAACAAGAAGTATACTTACGACTGATAGCCATGACTTTTGCTTGAAATTTTTCTTTTTTTCCCGAAACATTATGCCATGACAAGGTAGTTATAGAATGAATTGTTCTATCTTTTAGTGGTATTGCACTTAATGATATAATATTCGAAGATTTACTCTGAATCCACCAAATATGTGCCCACTTTTTTTTACGACCAGATGGATTTTTAGGTTTTGGCGGCATTTTTCACTTTATTCTAAAGCTATTGTTGACACTAAATAGTTTATTCTTTAGTAATTTCTACACTTGATAACAATCCAATATTATTGTCAATTGTCACTCTTAAATTTCATATAATTCACATCATTTACTGGACTGCCTGATTTTTCGCGAACGTCGTCATGTTACGACACGCCGCGACGCTCAGTACTTTTTTTCTCCTTTAAATCGCGAGGGCAATTGTTCGCCGTTGCTAGCGAATGTAGGATCGCTGCAATTGGCTGTTTTACGCTATAATCGGCCGTTTTACGCTTACAGTTAAAAATTAAATTAATTTTTTACTCTAATAATAAATATATATTATATATTATATATTTGAATTTATTAAAATAATAATACTAATTTAATATACTTAAATTTAAAAATTAAGATTGAAACAATGATAAATTAACGGAAATAATCAATTGGTAATAAAGAATTTTGGGTCTAATCGTATTAAATTAATATATTTTAATTCAGAATTGAAATTTGGAAAAAGCATAAATTAACAGAAATAATTATTTACAGAATTCATACCTTCCCTTTTTCACTAATTCTCTTCTAATCACAAGATCCAAAATGGGATCTATTGTTTCCATGATATTCTCAATTAAATATTAAATTAATTTCTACCTTTCCAAAGAATTTAATAATAATATTATCTATTATAATTATATATTATTATAATATATAGTTATAAATATTATAATTATTATAATTTAATAATAATATTATTATTTAGTCTATATGTTCACCTGTACCTACGAAAATTACTGGACTCTGTGTTGCTGCAACACTAAAAAAGTTACGTATCTTTGAAAAATACTGTAGGAAATAATTAAATTATTAAATTACAATTCGATGTCTAATTAATAAAAATTTGTATATTTATTTTCCGAAAGTAAAAGAGAATCAAGAGAGAATTACAACGACTAATAGAGAAGTAAGGAGAATAATAGAAATTTGAAGAAAATGTAAGAGAATCATAAATGATGATTTCAGGGTCCGAGATAATCAACAGAAATTCATAACTTCGACTCGGGATATTTTGCGAACATAAAAGAGAATCAAAAGAGAATTATAACGGCTAATAGAGAACTAAGGAGAATAAAAGAAATATGAAGAAAATATAAGAGAATCATAAATGATGATTTCAGGGTCCGAGAGAATCAACAGAAATTCAAAATTTCGACTCGGGAAATGAGAGATAGGGTTACTTTGTAAGTTGTTGATTACAGAAATGTGAAGAAATTTTTTGTGGAGACAATTAAAAAGATTCCACTCTCGAATGTATGGTGCAATTATGGAAGAAAAATGATAGGGATCTAGAAAACTAGTCTCCAGATGATGAAATTTTAAAAGGATATACATAATTATTATATCTTGCTGTTAAGATAATCTGACTTAACGCATGCACGTCAGTCCACAGTTTAAGTTTCTTCCTTATTTTTATCATTGCTAACAACTGAAAGATGTCTTTTTATGGAGATGGAATACTCTTTCTCTTTAGGAAAACACTTTTTTAACCCTTTGAGGACGAGCGACGCATAAAAAAATTAATTATAGTTTATCTCCGCGCGTCTACACGGTTAGAGTTGAAAAATTGAAATATAACCATTAAAATATTATTACACAAATAGTAATCTATAATTTTTATACATTAACAGTCTAACTTTCTGACAAAAAAGTCGTTTTGAAATACCAAATAAATGATTATTTCTCTAACATTGAAAAATGTCACCGTCCGTAAAGGGTTAACTATTCCGAAGACAACAAAAAATAAAGAGAAACTCGTTAAAAAAAATTTCAACAGAAAAACACAATTTTCGATGCTACAGTAAATGAAATAAACTGAACTTAAGCAAAGAAATTGCGAATGTTCAAGAAAGAGAATCATCATTCTGAAGAATCTCAGAGGATGACACAAATTTTCTCAACCTTGAAGCGACGTTTCGTTCTTACAATTAACTTGTACATTCTCAGTGAATGATATTCACGAGACTCGTCCGCAAAATTTGCACGTGCAAAGACACTGAGATTTATTCCGTCGAGACTGTATACAGAGAAAACTGAACGCTTCGACGGACGGCTTTCCATTCGACAGGTGCTTGGAAATTCCAAGGAGATCCTGAATGAGTCATTCGCGAAATATTCGTAAATCGACGTATTCGCAAAGTCAAACACGAATGACGAAATGATTTAATGGATCTTCATAGTCTACGACTAAGACGATGATGTGGTACGAGTAGAGAAGAAAATAAAAAAGAGGTTAAAGATTGATCGTTCGATAGTAGTCGAAGACGTGCGAACATCACATTTATAATTCCGCGGATAGTTAAAATCAGTGAAAATCATAATTGCAAAAGTGAATTTCGTGTCTCATATTTAACAGGAATAAGATACTTTCAGTGATCGCAACAAAATGATTCCAAGGTCTTCGACTTTCGCTTTCACAAATTTCATGCGACGTATTTCATTTTGATGACATGAACGAATATTTTCACACTGTGCCAATGAAAATGACAATTTTATCTGCAAGGTAGAAAAAGTTCAAACGTTCTTCACTCTGGAATTATGTAAGAACTTTCTGTAAGAATCAATAGTTCAAAATTTCAATTTTCTCGCATTTTAAGTTACAGATGAAAATAGAATATCGCAAAATACAAAAAGGAAAACGTATCCAAAAAATATCCCGTGCCAATGAAAATGACAAATTTATTTTCTAAATAAAAAAAGTTAAAACGTTTTTCACCCCGAGAATTGTGTAAGAACTTTCGGTTCTATAAGAATCAGCAGTCCAAAATTTCATTCTTCTCACATTTTAAATTGCAGATGAAAATAAAACATCACAAAACACAAAATGTATAAAATATTCAAAAAATATCACGTGCTAATGAAAATGACAATTTCATTTACAAAATAAACAAAGTTAAAACGTTCTTCACCCCGAGAATTGTGTAAGAACTTTCGGTTCTATAAGAATCGACAGATCAAAATTTCATTTTTCTTACATTTCACATAACAATAGGATATCGCGAAATACAAAATGCATAATGTATTCAGAAAATATTCCGAAGTTGCACAGTTGTAAGATAATTACAAAAACTACAATAAAACCGGGAGATGTCGCGAATTATTTTTCTCCCCTTGAGACATGCGATTAAAAGAAGAAGAAGAAGACGAAAAGAAAGAATTCTCCACGATTGCCAAATCGAAGAACACTCGCGAAATACTGCTTGATAAAGGTGATAATATAGATAAAAATAAAATTTGTGCGCGTGTGAAACGCCCATGAACGATATTTCAGAGACGGCAAGCTGATAGATAATCGTCAAGATGGCGATAAAACCACGCGACGTCGAGAATCCTTCTTTCTTCTCCGCGATTTGTAAAAGAAAGAGAAAAAGTTCGTACCATTCGTTATTACCAAATCAAAGAATCACCACGAAATTATTTTCGATAAAGGTGGCAACTTTTGTCGCAATACTTCCCCCCTCCCTCCCCCCCATGAACGATAATCCTTTGACCTTGAAATCTTACGATACGTCTGATTTCTAAGGAAAATAAGCCTTGGTATCCGTGGTGCAACGTGATAATTACAGCAATCGGGAGTAACTCGAAATAACGGCAACTGTTTTGTAAATACGTTGTGTATTCTGTAAAGTGAACAATAATAAATATTCTTTCCATTATCGACAGCAGACATCGTCCGCTTTGGCCTTCGAGTGCGTTATCAAAAAAAAGAGCCTTCAAAAAACGTGTATGCAAGATTTAATGTCAAACTGTACGTAAAGCCAGACTTTTATTTACACCTTATTAAAAACGAATAATATGAAATTTTTATAGACAATTTATATTCTTACGTTACCAAAAAAAAATCTTCGTTTGTTACGAATATGTTTTTAACCTATTCACTGCCAACTACGAGATATCTCGTGTTTGCACTATAAGTTGGAATTAATAAGTTGGCAATAACAGCCGAACGTGTGTAGCATTTTTGGAACAAAAATTTTCTTAGTATCACTACAAGTGTAGAGATTATATTTTTGAACAATTAAATTACTGTTTTATAAACTTACTGTCATCTTCTCAAATTTTATCACGTAAGCTAATATTTGCTTAGTTTCTCTGGCAGTGAATGAGTTAAGCATTTAATGAAATTTTCTGTAAAAGAAGAGGATCTATTTATTTGGTCTATGGAAATTTGATCCAGAAATGAATATCTTCAACAAAATTATGCTTAACTTTCACTCTTCCTTGAAAAGAGCAACGCCGTTAGATCTTGCGATTCTCACGCAATTCAGAAAACCCTCGCGTGACAATTTAAAGCCACTTTTGCCGAATCGACTGGAACTGCAAGTGGACCGATAAAACGGTGCACGCGAAGGCATTACGTTACACCCACGTTATAAACGGCGTTAACGCGGGAATGTTAAGAGTTAATGGTCCAACTTCCCGGACACGACGAGTTTCAACGGCTGTAGCGAATCCACTGACAATGACATTGCCATCTGTCACATTGCTACGGGTGAACAGTTTCTCGTTTCACTCTCATTGTCAATTGTACTGTTATTTTAAACAGCACTCCATTTCAACGTGTATCCAAAAGTGGATGTATCCTATAGATTTTCGTGTCAATGTACCCATAAAATTTATATCAATGTCTGTTTATATTTGATATATTTTTTTTTTATAAATTTTATATTCGATTTCTGATTGTTTATTGAACTCTGTTACATGTATTGCCTTAACGCGTTGAACACCACTGATATTACGCTCGATTTATCAGGTTTACCGATGTGATAATTTTGCTACTAAAATCTGATGTTTGTAAAGCAGAAACTTTAAAGACGAAAATAGATATGTATTCAGCTGAATTTTATCTTTTGAATGCGAGTATTTAAATACTGAATGTGTTAGAAAATTCGTAAATATTTCTCCTTTTATTTCCAATTAATGTTCACACAGAGGACAAACTCCTCTGGGGGTGTTATGTACATTTCCAAATTTCGCATTTGGTTTGCGCTTGTAAGCTAAACTTTTTTAGTATCTAATGTCAACCGAGTGACAGCCCAGAGTGAATGCAACACTTATCGGTGAATTGGACCGTTTATTTTGAAAGTGGTGTAACTCCATTTAAAAAAAATGAAGTATCACGCAATTTATGCTTAATTTAGTGGAAACTTTTTATTTATTACAAGTTAATATTTAATATCTTAAAAAATGCTATTGTTTTGTTGAATTTTAAGTTGACCGCTAAAACAAATTGCATAGACATTGATTATGAAAGTGGTGTAAGTCCAATTTCCGTAGACAGATTGCTGGATCAGTGACCACTGGTGGCTACATTTGTTACTTACTTCATTTTCCTCTAAAAATGAATAATTTCATATTAAAAACAAATAGTGATATAGACGAAAGAGTAATCTGAGGAGTCAGAGGATGAATATAATTCCACTACGAAAAACAAATTAATAGAACGTAAAACGGAAAGAAGAATTATAGAGGTAGAATCTTCATCGGTTGAGGATATTGTTACAAAGAATTTCAAAACACTGTTACAAGAAGAGGATAAATAAATAATACCAATATCTTATGCTGAGTTTAACATTATATAAATATAATTAACGTTCAAAATAAAAAATACTATTTCTATTTTATTTCTTGTTATTATTTACAAACCACATTGATTAATATGAAATATATTTTAAGTGATATTTGAGTTTTCAAAATTGAAATTAAATGGTTCTTGCAATTGATTAATTATGAAAGCGGTGTAAGTCCATTTGCAACCCGTAGATATACATTATTTTAGTTAAATACGCCTAAAAGAAATTTGTATAGTCAAATTACATATTGATAAATTGATAGAAACATTATCAGACTTGTCATAATTAACCAATATTTTTTAATTGACAGATATGTTAGCCTTTAATTTTCATATGTCAACATTTGAAATTTCATTAAATTCAATATTACCAGTCACCAGTGACCCCCATGGCAGTCAAAGTGTAAATGTAAGAAATAAGTGGGTTCATAGATTTCGCAGTGTCAACTGTACGCAACATTATTGTATATCAGATATGATGGAATATTTAATGGAGAAAGGAAAGATAATATTGCATTAATATCCAGGAAAATGTAGGAGTAGCGATTTCTTCACTGCTTGGTACGTCAGCACACATAATAGTCACTATTTTCAGGAAACTGCAAAGATGCAATATTTTCGCAAACACTACGTCACATTCAAACTACTTCACAAAACGGGGAAAATGCGCCAATTGAATTTACAGACTATCCAACAAATATTTACTCGATACAGCACGGAAGGAGTCGTAGTCTCCTTGAAAAGGAAATCGTATGAATCGTGGTTTCTTAAGGCACGAAAGGAAATTGATACATGAAACGATCGTTGAAAGTTCAAGATCGTGCTTATTTGTACACGACTATTAACTGTTACAAGGCAACGTCAACGTATGCATTTACACATGTGTCAACAATTACGTCGTTGAGTATTCCTTTTTCATCTCTTTCCTTCTTTTAACTATGGAATCGATCTTAATTCAATCGAATGAATTGCGGACGTAATCGCGCAAGAAACTTGCACTTTGTTTTTTGACCTGAGAATTGCACTTGAAATTACCTCAAAATGACAAAAAAAAACATAAAGAAATATACCATTCATAGCTACAGGGTATGTAATGTCGATGTTTGTCAAGGAGATACCATTGTTACGTAGAAAATGTGTTTGTTTCTTTGTTTTATATCTACTTTGTTCTTCGTCAATTCCGTTGACGTCATTTCTGACTAGTGAACTTCGAACCAAGCATTTAAAAATCATTTAAATTAGAAGGAAGTTAATGCCGTCTAAAAACATTTTTTTACGAATATAGAATTTTAAATGTTAATCGTATTTAAATATTATTTGCTTACATTTAAAATGCTTATATGATTACGAGGTTTGTATTAAATGATTATTGATTAATTGCAGTTGAATTATTTTGTGTGAAAACGGTAAAATTAAAAATGAGTTTGGCTGACTTTGGTCAAAAACGTTCAATCAAGTGCTATGAGATCAAGGAGGAGAATAAGATGGTAATGAGATGAAAATAACAAAGACAAAATGAAAAATCACTTATTCGGAATTAGCTATTTCATTTACATAATTTAACGTTATTTGCATAATATTTCTACCATATAACATGGTATAAGTTTTTGGTTTACCGAGACGGCTTTTAAATGATTACGGCGGAAATTTAATATTTCTCGTTTCAGAACATTGTTGTGTTAACGTTAATTCGGTTTTAATAACGAGTGATAATAACACTGTATAAGCTGTGGAAACATCGATTTAAACGCGAATATGCAAACAATGTACAACAGAAATCATTCAATTAGAAAATTCGTTGACGTTTTCAACAATGCATTATGCATATAGAATTTCGTATCTAAAGTTTCTGATATTAAAAAAAGTATTAACTGTAGTTCCATTTTCTCAATTTGCAAATTATTTTACTTCATGAATTGCAAATTCCAAAAAATATTGTATACTTACTGAGTAAAAAATGCAATAATTACAAAGACAATGGTCTTTGCAGAGATAAAAACACAGCATTCAATTTATAATTGAAGACATTAATATCATTATTATCAATAATGATATTGAATCTGAATAATTTATAATTGAGACATTAACACTAAAATGACTGGTTCCTAATTCTTTCCAAAAAATTTCCAAATTTAAAGGAAAACCTAAGAATAGATACTCAATATCCATACTATGAAACACAAATTACCGAATCGATTACGTTTTCTACCTTTTGATTCTTCCCCTTCCAAATTACTTATTAAAAATATACATTATGATATCTAATTAATATAATTATGACATATAATTAATTAATGTATTAAATCTAAAACAGATTTAAATCTGATACTTCTAATATTAATACGTATAAGTAATATGTGTATCTAAACAAAAAAAAACGATAAAAATCTAACTATACAGGAAACGATAAAAAAATCTCTTTTTCAAGATACAACATATTCAATTTTAATTAATATATGTTACACCTAAACGGGATAAAAACATTCAAATTTCCATCACAAGACATTCCATCCATAAAACTTCATCAACGACTTCAACGACTAATCATATCGTTCTCCACTGTATGTACAACGAAACCTGGTGAAACGTCGGACATTACAACACTAATTGCGGCTTTTTAAAAGTTCCCATTTCGCCGTGCACTCTATCGTTCTAAAGAATCTTTTATCAAGATCGACTTAACTGTCCGTTTTGGAATTAAAAGGAACTTTCATTGGTTGACGTCGTAGCAGCAGCTCGCAACAGGCCGCGACCTACCGCATTCTACGGTCTGAAATTTTTATCGGCGATCTGCCGGACTCTGGCATGGAATGCACGTTTTGAAATTCACGCGTCGGTCCGTGCACACAGGCGAACAGAAAAAAGAAAAAAGGGGGAGACCACGTAAGTGCTGTAGATGGATGTCGTAATGGCGTAAGACGTGTTTCAAGCACTGGATCTGTTCATTTCTATCTTAATAGAACCTAACCCATACCTAACCCTTTGCGGACGGAGGCATTTCTGAATATCGAGAAACAATCAATTATTTAGCGATGAAAAAACACTTTTTCATCGGAAAGACAGTCTGTTAATGTATACAAGTTGAAATTTACTCTTTGTAAAATAATATTTCAACGATTATATTTTAATGTTTCAACTCTAACCGTTTATATATGCACCGACAAACTATAACCAATTTTTTTCTCAGGACGGATATATTCGCCCGTCGTCCGCAAAGGGTTAAAACTACCGGTGTTAAATCTGTTATATTTAAATATATATTAAGTACTTTGAATTGAGGAGAATTATAAGGTGGAAAATATTATCAATTCCGTAATTTATGTTTTATGGGATAAACGTGGAATATTTATTCTTTGACTGTCAAATATTGGAGAAGTTTTGGAAAATTTGAGAACCTGAAAATTTGATTTTCTTGATAGTTATAGTGTTAAAGTCCTGTCTAGATTAGAATGTGATCATTGAGATTATTGTGTTGCGAGTGCTGCTGACAAAATTAAGTGTCGATGGCAAAGAAAGAAGTCATGGGGATGTGAATAGGACATTGATGAGGAACTGGGGTTAAAAGTGAACGCAAGGGTTAAGGTTGAAAATATAACACGGAGTTAACACAGATGTTACGCAGCATTGAAGAAGAGGAGAAGTTGAAGATGAATTAAAAATTTGACTTTAAACCCTACAGACCCGAATTTTTTTTCGTATAAGAAGAAATTATTTTTATACTAAAATTAAGGTAGTTCTAGCACTTGACCAAAGTCTGCAAATAAATTTAATACTAAAATATGATGTTCTTGAGATTGTCATGAACAAGTTACAAGTAAAAAAAGCTCAGTTATCGGGCATTTCGATGAAAAAATCGAATTTAAAAATACAGTTTCATACATTGACGTAAATGAGAGTGAGAGAGAGAGAAATAGTACTTCCGACTTTATCGTTCAATTTTCCAATCTTCCATACTGCAAATACTTACGAATAACGAGATCATTAATTCGGGGACGTTTTCGAATAGATATTTCACAAAAAAAATTGCAGCTGTCGAATATTTGATAAAGAAATTATTAATTGAAAACTATAAAATCATGCATTTCACGTTTACAATATGGCCACTGTTTGTGAATGTGAGTGTTTGGCAACGCCGCATTGTCGATAAGTACGCGTACATCAAATTAAACATTTTTTATTATTATAATTATCATTTGTTTTATAGAAATTCAGTGGGACCTATTCATAGCACCCATAAAATCCGCTCCTATGTGAAAGAACTACCTTAACTTAATCCGTGTGAATGAAAGCAACAATATACTTTATACAAAAATACTTATTTATTTATTTATAATTTGTAAATGTACTTTTTAATAGACATATGGTCCTTACGCAAAATTTGTAACATGAAGGAAATCCTGAGAAATATTTGTATAAAAAAATAAAATTCATTAGGTATTAAAACTAAGTTTAAATCTATACGTATTAAAATACAGCACGAAAAGTATTATGTAAATTGCAATGTGCACAGGGTCCGAAGAGGTTAAAGAGTAGAAGTTTAGTTGGGTCTTATGTTACCTCAACGTCATAGGGGTCCATAGAAGATAAAGATTAAAAGTGTAAAGATTAGATGTTGTAGTGTATTAACTGAAGTGTCCCGAATTATTCATTAGAGAGTAATTTAGTAAATTTAAATTTTCGCAGTGCAGCATGATTGTGCAGTGTAGTGTAGTTTGGAGAACATGTTAACACTTTACCGAGCGATAGCCGATTAATCGTCTTTTCGGGCCCAACACTTTTGGACTTTTAACTTATTAATTGGTCGCTACGGCAATAAATAAATTATTATTTTTCATTGCGGTTAACTGCGCCACGGACTCAGTGAAAAAACTTTGCAATTTTCAAAGAGATATCAGTATTAGAGAAATATTTGCGTGCAAGTGACCGATCAGAAGTGGGTAGGATGTTTAAAAATACCGGTCGGTAAATTGTTAATTGTAGAGTGTCCCGAAAGTAGTAACATTTGGAATAGGAAAAACAAAAATTTTACAGAAATGCAGTATTTCAGCAATAGGTGCTAGTTTGGATACACCTCAAGGAAAATTATGCCATAGAACCGCGTTAATGGAGCGCAACTCGAGCGTGATGGGAGATTTTTTTCAACGATAGACACGCAAACTTGGTAGACATAAAGTGAAACTGAAAGGGGTTCGCGTGTGATTACTTCAATTTATCCTACTATTATCGAGATGATTAGCTGTTTTTTTTCGCATTTCTATAGTTCAAATACTATGTCAATTGCATTCCAGCAATCTTCACAGCTTGCAGAATTATTTTGATCCCAGACTTAAAATAATTTTCCGTATCACCCTGGTGTTATGACGCTTTCATATCGATTTTCGTTTAGCCCATACGTCTGAAGATTCAATAAAAATCACTGCTGACGCAAATCCAATGTAAATACATTTTTAATATCGCATGAAATATTCAAATCAATAAATACTCCATTTTTATTTCCCTCCAATTATTAAACACGAACTATATCTTTTTGATTCAGCTTTTATAAAATCATTTTACTCCTTTTTCTATCCAGACCAGTCTTCAGGTCACGTTAAACATTCAAAATTTCTATGATAATTTTATACCTATCGTAAAATTCTTTCTATCCTTATCTACAAAATTTCAACTCCATTTTTTCATTGAATTAATTTCCAACGACTTTAGCGACACAAAAGCTTACATGTTTCATTACGATCCTTGCTTCTAAATATTAGCAACAAACCTACAAATTGATCCTTGACAATCAAATTGCATTAGGAGTTTCACTTTCACTTCTATCCTCGGTCATTAGCTGATACGCTGAACATAAAATACTTTTTACCGCGGCATCACGGAATCCGTTGTTACAGCTCCACCAATGGAAGAAAAGTGTCGAACTCGATAAAGCAGCAAACGGTACATTATGTAATGAGAATTACGAAAGAGGGCTCGAGTTAACGAGAGGCTCGCATTAGCATTACAACGACCGAGAACGCGTGTGCATCGCGAACTACAAGTGCTACGCTCTTTCCACGGTTCTCTTTACAAACGTACTTGCTCCAGTTGTACTTTGTTTGCACAACTGAAGAAGTGCGCAAGCTTTTTTCACTTCTTTTGTATTTTTCGACTTTAATTGCTATGGTCATTTCGCCTTGAACTTACAGTTTTGGGTTGGTGAAGACCACCTAGACCAGAGGTCACCAACTTCTACATATTTATGTTCGATTTTTTTTCTTTAACGCTAAACCCACCAAGCCGTTCAAAAGACCGGTCCGAAATTTTTTCGAAAAATGAATTAAATTGGTAGGATAGCCGTCAAGTAAATATTCTACTTCTATCTTATAAAACCTAAATTAATTAACACTTTACCGACCGGTACTTTTTAACATCCTACTCACTTCTGATCGGTCACTTGCACGCAAATATTTCCCTAATATTGATATCTCTCCGAAAATTGCAAAGTTTCTTCACTGAGTCCGTGACACAGTTAACCGCAATGAAAAATAATAATTTATTAATTGCCGTAGCGACTAATTAATGAGTGAAAAGTCCAAAAGTGTTGAGCCCGAAAAGCCGATTAATCAATAAAGTGTTAATTAATCACCTTTCCGGACCCTTCATTTCTCTTTTTCTACAGTAATTATTAAGTAGCTAAATTTTAGCAGATGTAAAGTCGGTAGTTTTAGTGTTAACACGTTGACCGTCATGGGGTGACCAGTGACTCATTAAACCCAATAATTTCATATGACTCTTAAATTGTAATATTTACGAATTTTTTAATACACACAATATGTAAATATTGGCATTAAAAACGTAAGGTTCTGCTGACTTTATATTTGTTTGTGCCTTTAAGGTTCCTGCCATGCAGAGATGTGATTTTAATAGAAAAAGGTTCACACACTTGCGTTTAATCTACTTCTAAATGACAGAGATTTGTCATATGATTTTACATGGACAACCTGTTATTAGCAATTTAACTGCGGCGCAGTGAAACAAGAAACCATCAGGAAAATATGAGATTTGCATAATGATCTTTAAAATTGGCTGACACGCGTCTTTTATACCAAAACAAAACTGCAATTGAACCACCTTACTAACACAATTTTGTGAGACCGGTTGAATCGAATTTCGTTTATATTAATGGATAAGTGAGAGCGTATATATACGTCTTTCGTAACCAAAGAGTCAAAACTGAACTGCATCCTCCATATTACGTATTGTATCTATCATACCGTGCTATCAGATTCTTAACCCTTTCAATACGGCGAAAAATCCAGTCCGAGTGCACCCCATTACCGGGATCAGTTATTTCTCCTCCAAGCGATTATTAGATAAAATAATTTTTATGCCGAAAACTGAGTAACCTTAACAGTTGTCGCTTGTTTGATTAGATCGGGAACGATCGAGATGAGAAATTTATAGACTCAGAACGATTGACAATCAGTTTGGAGGCCCAACTTGGCGTTATTTTCTGTTCTAGATGTTCTTCAGTAACTGGGACATATGTTGTCCCACCCGTAATATCAAAAATTTTTCAGACTGAGACAGCACATGTCCCGTCCGGTGCGAAAGGGTTAAACCTCTACTGACGTGTCAGTGTCCGAGCTCTTAATATAGTTTACCCATCAAAGTCTGATAGGACCTTTAGCCTGCGATATAATCTATATTACTACCTCTACGAAAACACCCCAAACTGTTGGGACAGGACTCAAGATTCTCAGACTAACCCCAGTCACCACGATACCAAATTAACCCTTGATACGAATGTAATACTCCCACTACCAATAACATTGGGAGCCATATTGGCTCAGGTACCCCGGGTTCGCCAAACCCGTACCTGGGATGTACCCAGGCCCCTGGGGGAATTAATAAGTAATAATGGTGAACAGAGTTCACGTGAAATCGCCTCCTGTTGGCTGTGATAGATAAAAATCGATTCGTGATGGACTTGTTGGCTACTCCTGACCTAAACTACGATATACCAACATAAATCTGTCTGAGATGGCAGTAATTTGAAGTAGGACTGAGCCTTTAACCACCGTTATTTCATAAGGACCCTACCCTTTTCGTAGTTTTGTATTTCAACTATGATTGCTACAGTCATTTAGTTTTCGACCTACCGTTTTTTATGTCTACCGAAAAATCAAGACTGTGAGATAATAACGAAAGGAAGAGATTTCGGAAAGATCTTAAGACAATACAGTTATTAGAATAATACAATAACAGTGCAGCACTCAAAGCATTTTCGCTGTTTTATCACATAATAGTGACGGATCTTCTCAACTATGATAAAAGACAGACATTTCATGATCATTCTCTCCTGTAATCGTAATCATCGATGAGCAGAGTTGCGATTAAGCGAACGGGACCAACAGATAAATTCCACGGTGGAATCGCGAGGCCAGACTTACGAAAGACAGATCGTGAGACTTGACCTTAGACGAGAAAAAAGTGTCTAGACTCTACCGTGTCACGAATCGCATGGCCATTGCACAACTCGAGTGTCGCGCGATTTGCATATATCAGACGGGTGATTTGCTAAAGGAAAACGAGTATTTTACATGATGCTGAACCGTATATGGTGTTTATCAGTTCGTTCGCACGTTGCGACGTGCACTCGCAATTATTTCCTTAGGAGCAGAAAAAAGTACATAGCTCTTACATTCTACTCCATTACAGTTGTAAAATATTAAATAGAAAGCCGAAATCAAAATGTTTGCAAATAATCATAATAACCTTTATTGCAAAGAATAGAACGCGTGTCGAAAAGTCTAGCCTAAAAGAAACTTTAAATCCTAGATTCTTTTGATTTCTCATTTGTCGCTTAATTATGTATACCATTTTGAACCTCAAAATCCTCAACTAGTGTGTCTACGCGCCTCAAAGTCCTGTAAATATGATTTTATAGGAGTTATATAGACTGATCAGGTAAAATTTTTATTCCAATTTAATCTGACAACCCCTAAAAATATTTCAGAAGTTCCAAGTCTGTCGACTCATATTCTAAAAATAGGGCTTTCAAGAGCAAGTAGGAATTCAATTATCATTTTATTCCATATAAGTAAATTCTAAATCTCCTAAAATCAAATTAATTTTTAGTATATTGAGAATTTTTTGGACCTAGATCATTCCACTCCAATTCCAATCCAATTCAAAAACTCCTCATTATAGAATGCTGAGGATTGTTTTGGGCTGTATGAAGCCTAAATTGATCCTAAACTAGGCAAAACTGGCAAAAATTAACAAGTTTAGGGCGATTATGGAATTAAAATTTGCATTCTTTGATATGTAACATATTTTTCCATATTCAGCCTAAATGTCCTAAGTTATTTGGTAATTTAGGAGGATTTTGGGCTTAAAATTTTCGACTCGGGAAATGACATAATAAGAGAAACATGTTTTAAATGGTAGGTTTGTCTAATGTTCAAACATAAAGGGAGACTTAAAGGCTAAGGGCTAAACTAGAAGTAAGTACAGAGGAAAAATTAAATTAACAAAACCGAAACTGTATGTTTGCAAATGTAAAACACATCAGACAGCTGCTAATGCTGAAAAGAGGGGATCGTAGTTTAATATTAAATCGAAAAGGTATTTGCAATTCCGACGTGGAAACGTAACACTATTCAAGTGTCAAATTTAAGATCGCATATTCCCTGAGATTGTTGTGCAATAAATATTATTATTAGTGAAAAAAGATGCTCTGTTATAAATCAAACGGAGTGAGTAGATTGTGAAAACCGCGAAAAGAATTGTTGACGTTTTGACGAAATCGACCACTGTGCATCGTACGAGTTTTGCGATAATAGCCATAATCAGCACATATTTTCTTATGTTTTGACGTCTACCTTCGTATAGGAGATAATGAGAGATTTGATAATAAAACGGCGTGTGTCAATTAAAAATATTCTACTTCATTCTAGTAGTAATGGTAAGGAAGTAGATAATACTTTGGAAGAAGAGCTTTTTTTTAGAGGTTTAGGGGAACGTTAAAGATTTTATGGTTTATCAGTGAATAATTTATGATAATGAATTCTCTTTAATGATAATGTGTAAAATAATTATCTCAATTCTAAAAACAGTCTACATCAAACAGTATTAAACTGATTAATCTCTTAAATGTAAATAATCTATAACGTAGTGGAAACAAATCTTCTATTTTTCTTTTACCTCTTATTTCAACCATGAATTGAAATAGAAGAAATTAACAATTTGTGTAATTAGTCAGTTTCATTTTCACGAAGAAATAGATAGAAATTAATCAGGTCGTTGGAACAAGGATCTGCAGTTAGAACGCGTGAGATTCTCCCATGGTTGTCAAGGGACACTATGAGGACGACCTTCTCGGAATCATAAATAAATTGCCATTGGGAGCGTATATTCCAACATGATCGAAGCCACTCTCACTGGCGTTTCTTGTTTTTCTCGTTACTCTAGAAACGCCGCATTTTCCAGCGAAAACCGCGAGACGTTTGATTTCCGTATGCTACAAAAACCTAACCGACGATAAATCACCTGTCTTATAATTGAAAATCATGAGATGGACTCCGCCGAGTCATCCGATTGAGAATTCAGAATCAACAGCCTGAAACGAGAAGTGTTTGTTAATAACGATTCTATCATTTATAGTTCATTCAGATTTAAAGATGTTATATTCTGTCATGTTACATTCATTTTTCTTCGAAATGTCATTTCAAACTATCATCCATCCAATTAATATTCGTAATAAACGCAAATACGATATCTATGTAAATTTCATTCAAGGGAACACATTCATTTTCTCGTTCAGTTCATTTATCATCTGGTAAACTATTATGATACTATTAACGGTCAATTAAATTTTACTAAGGCTATAGAATTTATTATCAGTCGGGAGTAAGATTCATGGAACAGATACTATCTAACGATAAGTTTAACGACGATTTTGTAAAATATACAATTACATCTCTATCGTAAAGTTAGTTTCACAATTTTTTAAAGAATCAGAACAACTTCGTTCTGTTTGACAATTTATTGGTGACGATTTACACAATTTGTCAGTGATAGTTATAAATAATGACTAACGTTAACCCTTTGCATGTCGACAATTATACTCGATATGCTAGCAGTTTTATTTCTGTCTTCAGTTCCGTTAAAAATAATATCTATCCAACGTCAAAGAATCTTAAATCGATTTCAGTTAAGAACGAGTACAAAAATAATTTCAAGTTCAAAGAGTTAACACAGCAGAATCACATCAACAACCAACAGTTCGAATGTTCGATTTAAAGCTCGCTGAATGAGCGAAGCAGCGCAAAGGCTTGAAAAAGTCACACTTAATTTGTAATCCGTGATCATCGAATCGCGTTAAGCTCCAGGAGACATTGTTTACGATATACGGTTACAGGAAATGAGTAAGTCGTCCTACTTTGGCCCGCAGAACGAAAGACAAACGAGGTTGAAAAGAATCGACGAAGACAGTTGAATCGAACTTGATCTGACGTTAAACGGGGCCCTCGGTTAAGGCTTGTCACGTTGGATTAAGCTTTAGAAACGTGGATATTGCCGGCCACGGGGGAGATATTAGTTTCAATAATACGTGCATTGAACACGATCTTTAAAAATCTCGAAGTCGATTCATTGCCGTAATAAAGTTGAAGGAAAAATGCAATCGGCATTGCAATCCCATTGTAAAATGATCCAGCGTATCTGTGACCACTTTATGACAGCAGGTGTTTGTAAGTAATCCCTCGAGATGCAAAAACTTATGTCGACGGAAGTACTTGATATCTATACAATTATACCAAACTCAAAGCTTAACACTGACCAATTAAGCAAGATTTTATTGTTTTTTAAAGGCTTTAAATAAAAACACTTTGTTTAAAATAAACTGTAAACTTAATTCTAGAATATATTAGGAGGGTACGTCTTTCCAGTACGAGTGAAAGTCACAGAGTGAGGTTTTTAGATAATTTAGCCAGGTCTAAGGACCCTTTTCAGCTTGAGCATAAACAGACTGCATAGCTCCACAGCTGCAACCTCTTTAGCATTCCAGGAAGAAATATACAATTGATTTTTGAACGTTCCAATATACTCTATTCGTAAAAGAGAAAAACCAACAGATTTAGGTTCATGTGGGTCGCAAAAAAATAGAAACTTCAATTTTTATAGAAACATAAGTTGGTCTCCAAAATAGAGAATAAATACAATAGTAAAATTAATGTTTTCTTTTTGACAATTGACCTCTGAGTTTTGATGAACCACAAAGACATTTGTTGTGGGTCGCACGTGACCTATGGACCGAGAGTTTAACATGCCTGCTTTAACCTGTACTGGGTATTTCAAAAATAATTGCTATGACTTTCAGGGGGTATTCTACACCCTTTGATCAATGCAGATTTGTTAAAAAGAAACCCATCGCAAAATTCACAAAAGGGTAACACATTTCTTTGTTAGCTCATCGCATTCGTCTTGTTTTGTGATTGCGGTCGTGTTTCATTAACCCTTTAACATACAAATGAAATGGAATTTAACTCGTCCGAAAAACACCATTTAAATTGATCCAATTGAACAGTTATGTGCAAGCTTAGAAATAGAATATTTTATTTTGCAATTTAGATTGCTATATAACATGTAATCACGTTGAGTGTACAACAATTAAGCAACAATATAAAATAATAAATTAGTAGTTCTTTTAACGCACGAGTGAAATAATTTAATAATACACTATACGGCGTGTTGGATACCGACCTAATTCTTTAAAACTTCATATTCAAATATTCCTAAACGTGAGTCAGGGTCCAAACGGGAATTGTTAGCTATCTCCGATTCCGTCATCGCTTTTCCTTCAAAATATGTTTTGAAGACCTTTGGTCCTAAGGAAAAGCGAACGCCCTTTTGGAACCTTACTCACGAGAAGTCGGAGTCATCCGAACCGCCCACCACACTGTTGTAAAACCCTTAAAAGGGTTCTCTCATTACCAAAATCAGACAGACTACATCAGAAATTTTGTATCGAATCGCTGACAGTCGGCATCTCGCGACGACGTCATCCCTATAATTGTTAAAACTCCGAGCGCGCAATAGTTCTTTCCTTAATAAACTGTTGTTAACCATCCACGACATACAACATAAAATTGGTGTCAGAAGTGGGATACAACAGGCGTCTATCGGAGACAGTTCCCCGTAAATGAATGACGTTTCTCAGATATCATTGTATGTCAAGAGGTTGAGAACAAAATGTGTAATCGCACTTAAAACAAACCTATTAAAATTCTTAGTAATAATTTTATGTACCTGAAAAACGTGTTGATTCTTTGCTTTGATGGCTGAAAGTAGACACACAGTGACAACGTTGAAAGTACTGTGAAGGCTGAGCGCAGACGTACGACTGCCAGCTAAGGGTTGATACCACTGTGAGGATGAATTACCAAGTAGCCCGCAAAAAGAGAGGTATTTGATGATTCAGGATCTCGTCTTCGAAATTATTATACACGCACTAGTAGGTAAAAATAGTTGAACTCGATCACGGAGCACTGATTGCTAGTCGGAGGTCGCGGAGGAACTGATAGCGAGGCGAGGCGAGCATCGAAATGACTTATTGTCAAGATTTGCGGAAAGGATACCTGTAGGTCACGGACGCCGAGTTCCGCCGTGTATATTTTGATAACATGCTACGGCCGTTGTACTTCTTGGCCAGTGAAGTGGAAATAATTGGTCTCGTTGCGCGTATAAAGAATATTAAAATTGTAAATGGAATTAAACGATATTGTTTACTTATACAAGTAAATGTTGCAAATACACTGCTGTAGCTATATCGCTTCCTACCATTAGAATTTCTTCTGGACGTCTAGTTTTTTGCATAAGTTGATTTTAAGAAACCCTCCTTAATACAATGTTAATATTACTTTAATGTTATTAACGTTTAAACATATTTAAACAGTGCTCAAAGAAGAAACAGCGCCCAGAATGGCCCAAAATTTGTAAATATTTTCCTACGTATCTTAAAAACCAGACGCGTTTTTGTTAATAGTTCGGTGTCCCAGTCCTCCATTTTGTAATTTCGCGTAGCACTAATAAAGATATCTCGTCTGTTTGCTTGAATATCTTCTTTATTCAGTCAAATTGATTATATATTGATGCTCGGTTAAGCAATTGATTACAATAAGTTTTACATACTCCGATATGGTCGAATGACGAATTCTCATGGGAGAAAAGCGCGGAGATTTGAGAAGGAAAAAAAAATACAATAAAGATATCTCGTGTGTTCCTTGGCGAAAGGTCGGAGACCTGGAAGCTTGAGTTATTCAGCTAAAATTAAATCGAGAAGACACAATTGAAAGTTAATTTGCGTGAGAACAGTTGTTTCTGAATCATAGTTCATCTCAGACATTTCACCTACGTAACAAGGCGAATGCGATGAGCCTATAAAAAAAATTTACTACTCTTTCGCAAATTTTGTGGCGGGTTTTTTTCGGAAATCTCCATCGATTGAAGGATGTAGAACAACCCCTGAAAGCCATGACAATTACTTTTGAAACATCCTGTACATGCAACAGTGTCGTAAGGAGCAATGCCCCTTTTAACCTTTTGGTGGAAGAGCACTTTAGAACTTAACACCCTCTCTTTCTGTCTTTCTTTCTCTTCGAGGATGAAATGCGCACTTGATCACGTGCCAATATCGAAGCATCGATTGGCTATACAATTCTCAAGTTATTCGTTCTCAAGATTCATGGAATATTGGTATATCCCTTTGTTTGTATTGAAAAGAAATATTATCCTATTAAAAACTCAGACATGCAAGATAATTGTTTGCTGCAGTACTAATTACTAAGGTACAGGCTTGAACTTTCACTTACTGAAACTTGTAATCTAACATCCTCAATCACTCAGCCTGAAAATTGGTACATGTGGAAACATCTCGACGTGCACAATTCATCCCATAATTTGATCAAGAAAGAGCAACTGAGAATTTTGAGTATTTCCAAATTTTTGAAGACATGACTTGAGATTTTCAAGATATCATCCTTGGCCGAGTGGTGGAATGAATACCACAGTCTCATCCTATAGAGATCTCCCTTGTTCACCAATTTGCAGGCTGAGTATTGAGGGAAAGAGAATTATATCTGAATATAAAATAGAATTCAATTCAATTAAGAAATATTAATCTATGTATTACAATTAAATGGGTTAACTTTTATTACGGAATTTTTACTCATTAATCTCTATTTTTCATTGCCTTAGGATTATTGCAATTACTGTTGAATTTAGGTGAATTTAATTATTTAAAAGTGTAGTTCCTAGTCTATTATTTTCTCAGTGATATAACGGTAGTAGTTGAAACCAACAAGATAGAAATAAAAAATATAAGTTTTTTTAAACTGATAGTTTTTAATTGAATTGGGAATAGATTGACGTAACAGTGCATCGAAAGTGAAATATGTTAACTATAAGTTAGGCAACATTCTCTTGGATTCTTGTTACACTTATTATTCGTTATACTTTTCGATAACTGCACGTTGTGTAAAAGAACCGCCGTCTGTGAAATGGAGGATATTTTCATCCTTTTTCATCGATAATTATATATAATTACTAGATTGTCATATTTTTCGTATAATACGGATATATTAACGTTTCTAGGATATACCTGCAATACAGTAATTTCAAGCGATATGTAATTCGGCAGTTGTTAATTTCTCCCAACCCTTTTAGACTAATTACAGGAATTACTAGTACCTAATAATGGAAAGAAAAGTATGTAATGAAAACGCTGCTTGGTAGTGTAGAACATATAAAAACGGAATGAAACGAACAACATTTATTTCTATCGTATAAAATCTCAACTCATTTTTCGTTCTTGCGCTCGTCGTGAGAGTCGATTACGGTGTCGACGTAAATACAAATTTCGTTATCTGATAAGAATACCAGAGATATGGTGTATAAACCAGATAAAATCCTTTCCTATTTGCCGCTGATATGGCAAAAGAATGCGAACACGGTATTTTAACGGTGAAGTCTGACTCGTGTCGTCTTATCTACTTTTAAAAAAATGGCTTGTGACTACGTTTGTCAACGTTTTTATCTTACTACACAATACTTTTTTTCGTCGTTATGTAATTTATTTGCAAGAGTTACGTGCTTGAAAATTATCGCAGTAAAAAAAAACTTATTTGACGACACACATTGTTTAATCAGTTTTTCTAACAATAAGCGTAATGATGTGTGATTTGAACGAATATCATTTTAATTGCGAAACCAACCACTAGAGGACGGTATTTTGCAGAATTTAAAGATTTCTGTTCTATCGACAATTGTTTCTCACTTCTGTAATGTGTGAAAGAACTTCAATGAAAGCCCCAGAAATGAACCCTTAATTAGTAGTTACTTTTTACCCTGAAATATTCCTCATAATTTTTTAATCAACAGTTTTATGTGATGGTTAATTGTCACAGAACAAAATACCGACAATTTACGATGACAAAGAGATTCTAAAATTCCTATGGTACAGTGAGGGCACTACGTTACTGCTGTGTTTCCATCGGTAATTCAGTTTTTGGTTCGCAAAAAAGCAAAGACTTTTTAAACAACTTTATTCTCCTATTCAATTATTTTTTCCTTCATTATGCAATGTGAAATATTTTAACATAGTATTTTTTATGTGATTATATTTCTGTGCTACAGACTTAAGTTTCTCTTTAAAAATGGAGTACATGTATGCCGCCATGTTTGCTCCACAGCGCCATCGAACCAAATTGAATGCGGAGTTTAAGAATTCCTAATTTGCTTAAATTACAATATCCAAATACCGTCACATGTACATAGATAATTACTGCAAGTTAAACATTTACTTAATTTATAGCTGTGCATAATTAACTTAGTTTTTTTTTAAATAGCACAGAGTCATGGTCTCTTTCGCAAGATGGCGTCACGATGGTTATTCGGCAGCCATATTTTTAACTCTGAACTAAAGTAATTATTCAGAATTGAATTATAATATTCTCTACGTTCAAATATATCTACAAAGAACGTTTAATATACTAAAAAAATCAAAATATTCAACTTTAAAACCTAAACAAGTATAACTAAATTGTCGCTCTTAAAAAGCGAGGTGCAAATCTCAAAAATGGAGAATCACACAGCTTCAAAATAGCCCATTACAAATACAACTACTTCAATAATCCCATCTGGAAGTTTTATAACAAAGCCAACAACATAACAAATTTTATATTAACACACTCACCAAAATCCACATCCCCTAACACGACTTCAAACAATCCAAGAAAAATGGCGGTACCAAGGTCAGTTAAAAGTCAATTTCTAAAAATGTACCAACAAAAAAAAGCAAAGCCTAAATAGATTACATCAACGTGTAATCACAGGGTTAAAAAGCCACCGCCCTGATCATCCATAAGTTCAAATTTATCGTCGTTGGTTATCATTTCCTCGGCGTTCTCCGCTGTACGACGCCCACGTCGACGTCCCTGAGACGTTCGCCAAAGACCGAGGACGTTCCGGTTAGTTCTGATCGCGGGTTCACCAGATGGCGTTACAACTGTCACCTGTTACCTGAATTTTTACCTGAGAGGATCTAGCATCAGGGACCGACCGACCAATCGCCGCTTCGACCCTGGGGCCCCAGACTCCCCTCTCCCCGTGTACCCTCTCTCCCCGCACATCATTTTGCCGCCTGGCTCGAGTGCAGCAGGCTACACTACGTAGTTTAGAAATTCTCGTGCGACGAGAACGCGAAAACGAACGGTAACTTTTTCTCTGATCTCTTCTAATCCATTAAACGCGTTCGCGTATAGTGCAACATAGAAGAGTGAAATCCCTGTCCCAGGTGGAGTTATCGACAGGAACTTAAAAAGGTGAGTGATATTTAAAGATTAGACTGTACATAAGTTCCACCATCGTGGCAACAGCTTTTCGGCGCTTCGCGATTTCTTCCTCCTCGAAATGGCATCCGGAGAAACGATGGAAGGAGGAACTCCAAGTAAGGATTGTCCGTTTGATCGTTGTGTCGTCGAGGACGTCCAACGGACCCATTAAAGTACCTCCTATCTGATTCGCGTAGGCGTATTCCCAGGGATCTGTATATTCGTTTCTTTGCGAGCACAATTCCTCAAAGGCAACTGACACTGCCTCCTCTCGACGATTAAGGTCGTATGACGCGTTGTTTGCGAATGCACTTCGTTAAGGTACACTCTTCCAGGGGAAGTGAAACCGTCCTTGATTCTTCGACGGATTTTCTTCTCGTTGGATTCCAGTGGCTTCGCGGAGGGAGTGGGAGATGGGGATTATAAATAATGTCGAACAATGCCGTTACAAAGAGGATAAAGTGATATTAATAAACAGACGTGGGCGATGGATTTCTTTGCTCGATTTTAACTTCTTGGAGCGATCTAACCGGTCTTTGATTTTTTAGGGATTGAAGTTTTAAGAGGACATTGTGGTAGCGTTGATTTTATATTTGAATATTGTTTGGGCCGGTCATGAAGAAAAGGAATTTACAATAGATTATGTTCATAGATCATTGTTATAGATGGTTCCGATCGGCCGGAAGATCTTTCAACTATTTCTTATTGATACGTCCCACTAATAATAAAGCCTAGTCTAAAAATATGTATGCCTTCCTGACTCAGAACTTCGACGTACTTGCGATAACTAATCTTCTGTGTTCGATTCTAAATACTTTCGTAGATAATGATGTAATTACTTGGTAGATGTAAGTCAGCCATTGTCTAAAATGAAAATGAAATTCATCCTTGTACGTTGAGTTGGAGCACTCGTAGGAATTTCGCGAACTTTCCGCGAAAATGCGCTTACATTGCGCGGCGACTGCAAATGATCCTATTGACTTACATAAAAGCAGCAAATTTTCATGATTACCACCAAGTGGCGTAGCAGTTTGCGTAAGCGAAAAAAGTATGTCTCGAACGTTAGCATGAGATTTAGTTAACGCTCTCAAACAAACCTCTGTAATTTGAACTTTGCGCCTAGTAATTTTATTTGCAATCAACGTAACAAACCATCGTAAATTCGTCGCACAAATCAATAGGTTAGCAAGAATAATTACAAGTCTCATGTTCCTCGAAGCGTTCAAGTGCCATTTCAATAACCGCAACGCAATTCAGTGCCTCACTTATAGTTACTCCAATTAAAAAAAAACGCGATAAAATATGCTACTGTAGCTGGAACTGATCCACGAACTTCAATCTCACTATTGTAACTCTCAAGTTACAAAAAACGCTAATAGGAAAAGTGTTTCACGACACCGTCAGATGAACGCAAGCAGTTTTACGTCGCCACTGGCGCCGTCGATCCGCGAAACAATCAAGGTGATAAGGAATATCAAACAATAGATGACGCGTCAACCATTGGTAGAATCGATTTTTTGCAGAAACTTCAAATTAGATTTATATCCTAACATTTATTTTATCGTTCTATCGAAATAGTAGAGAGACGAGTTTCTAGTGAAGAAAATCAATTAATACGACTAGCAGTAGGAAACGAATCATGAATGGTTAATTAAAAAAGGAGTATCAGAAGAGGGACTGATAATGCGATCGCGTGTATCGTTTAATATCGTTATTGACGCAGGTCTTCACTTATTGTTAGTCATGGCGATAAACATTAATATCGAATAGGCCTATTTTTATGTAAGCAACGAGCAAGATAGTCGCCATTGGGACGAATTATGGGATGCACATGGAACGACAATTTAGGAGCATTATGGTTTATCTTGATCCATGCGGGAACAGAGAACCGTCGAATATGCTTCTGTGCCTTTCGTGACGCACGGTGTTTTTTTACTGCCGGCTGAAAGACCGAGAAAATCAACGGTATCTCTGCAAGCACTTTCAGAGAATAACACTTGAAATAATGATTTTGTTATTCTGCTTTTATTCATTTTTTCTCGATTTGCTCAGATCTTTCTATTGTCACTGACGTGAGTTAATTTTTGTAATTCAGAAACGTCGGAGTATCCTGGAGCTTTTCTCCAAATTTGCTATTTCGCAAAATTTTTAAAAATTCAATTTTTTAAAGGTTGTTGTTGATGTTGCAAAAATTGTTTGTTTCCATGCAGTCGCTCCAACGAGTGCTGTTGCTCGCTCATATGCACATTGTCTATTAAAGGTTTTTTAGTATTGTAATAGTGTCACTAATAGTGCCTACTGGATGTTACATAATCTAAGCTTACAAAAGAATTACATGAAAACGCTGAAACACTCCTCATTATCTTAATTAACTCTTTGCGGACGGGGACTTTTTTGAAAACTAATTTTTTATAGGAAAGTCATACAGTTAATGTATAAAAATTATAGATTACTATTTGTGTAATAATATTTAAATGATTATATTTCAATTTTTCAACTCTAATCGTATATACATGCACCAATAAACTATAACTAGATTTCTTCTCAGACCGCACATATGCGTCCATCGTCCTCAAAGGGTTAAGTATACTGTTGAACATTCAACATTCACATACATTTTGAGAAACCAATTATGTGCAAAAGTCGAGGGAGAAAAATACCTCTATATGGTCTAACTGCTTTCGTAAGATTGCAAATAATTAGATATTCATGTGGATTATTAAATTTAGTTGTAATAGTTTGGACAAATGAATGCGACATTGATGGTTTACTTGAATTTGAAATAGTGATGGAGCGAGAACCAAGTTATGTCTTGTGTTTTTCTTCTTTACAAGCACAAAAGATTATACAAAGACATGAAAAAGATGTCTTTGCTATTGAAGAACTACATTCTTACTGAGAAAGTTTGAATATAACCGTTTTCTCTACAGGCATTCCTTTCAGACACACCAAAGTTTGTACATATAGTATTTTCTTTTTACATCGTAGACTTCAACTGTTAAGATGGTATTTAAAAACATAGATATTTATATAAACAGTCGTAAAGTATGTAATACTATGTGATAGAAACTTTTGACAAAAGGATTCAATGTCAAGCTCACTGGCTTAAAGTTAAAGTCCATCCCCATAATCACTATAATTGACAGGGCAACTACCCGAGTCGAAATATTGAACCTCATTTGAACCTTTTACTACCCAACATTTAGCAATTAAAAGTACAAAAATAGGCCTAAATTCAATGTAAAATAAGATCCTATTTAGCGCCTAAAAGTGGAGCAAATTTCCCCTTATGCCATCTTAAGGCACAAAATAGGACGTCAATTTCATCCTCCGTTGAGGATTTACATTCCTATCCAGTCCCGAGTCGAAATATTGAACCTCATTTGAACCTTTTACTACCCAACATTTAAGAATTAAAAGTACAAAAATAGGATTATAATTTGACTGAGAAGGAGTTACAGGTTTAAATTAGGAGTTTTAGTATTGAAAAGTATTAAAATGGGGGTTAGGAAATAGGAGTAAATACCATGAAAATAGGTTCAGTATTTCGACTCGGGGGAGTTACAGGTTTAAATTAGGAGTTTTAGTATTGAAAAGTATCATATTAGGTTCAAATAGGAGTAAATACCATGAAAATAGGTTCAATATTTCGACTCGGGTATACAACAAGGTAGAGAAAAAATATCCTACACGTAGATTTTGTTCAACAAAATATATCGAATTAACTCGTTCCTATTCGACTCATCGACTGTCGAGCTATGTGCTCTGCGACTATTTTTAAGCCTCACTGTTTAGATGAATACTATCAGCAAAAAATACATACACTCACCCGATAATCACCAGAAAAGTTATAGTTATTTCTTAAAATCAATAATGACGTTCATAAACAAACATTCAAATTTCATCGTTTCCTTTCTTTCATACTGTGAAGAGAATTTGAAGAATTTGTTGAGGGTAGAAATTACATTAAAGGTGATAACAATGGCAGAATGTAATCTTACCTGTTTTGAGTTCATTGTGTGCACTTTACTTGCTGGTATCCACAACAATGGACCAAACGAAATGTTCGCACCTCTAATAATATTTCGCATCCTCTCGTCGAGTCTTGAGATTACGCAATAGCAAGGTCAGTGCCCATTCGGATCAACTATTTTTGCATGCGGGAAGCTCGGTTCACAAGCTCCTCTCCATCGGTCTTTGATTCGATTGTGAAAGCCAGTGAATATGCTTGGAATGACGGTCAAGGTGTGCGAGAGCATCTTTCTGTTTTGAGATGCTCGATCATCCGACATTTCGTTTCGTTTGCAATCGTTTCTACTTCGTACCTGTCCAACGATACCATAACAGTCGAAGTTGATGTTATAAAAAAGAAAAAAAAACATTGTGAAAACTATCGAAGTGGCCGGGAAAGATTTAAAAGGAATGATTGAGTTTCAAGTTACTTCATAAGTACTTTTAGATCACTTATTGTACAAATTCTGAAAAGTAATTTTACCTTTTGTTTTGTAACTATTTCATCGTCAAAATTGTAATGTAAATTAACACTTAGCCGACCACTGAAAAAAAAAACTGCATGCTATATGCCGCCCACATCCCGAGTCGAAAATTTTAGCCCAAAATCCTCCTAAATTACCAAATAACTTAGGATATTTAGGTTAAATATGGAAAAATATGTTATATATAACAGAATGCAAATTTTAATTCCACAATCGCCCTACACTTGTTACTTTTTGCCACTTTTACCTAGTTTAGGAGCAATTTAGGCTTCATACAGCCCAAAATAATCCTCAGCATTTTATAATGAGGAGCTTTAGAATTGGATTGGAATTGGAGTGGAATGATCGAGGTCCACAAAAATTCTCGATATACTAAAAATTAATTTGGTTTCGGAGATTTAGAATTTATATGGAATAAAATGATAATTTAATTCCAACTTGCTCCTGAAAGCCCTATTTTTAGAATATGAGTCGACAGACTTGGAACTTCTGAAATATTTTTAGAGGATGTCAGATTAAATTGTAATAAAAATTTTATCTGATCAGTCCATATATGTAACTCCTAAAAATCATATTTACAGGACTTTGAGGCGCGTAGACACACTAGTTGAGGATTTTGAGGTTCAAAATGGTATACATAATTAAGCGGCAAATGAGAAATCAGAAGAATCTAGGATTTGAAATTTCTTTTTAGGCTGGACTTTTCGTCTCGGGATTTCAGCAGTAAGGCGAATTCGTAAGGTAGAAATGGGAGATCACCCTGTTTGGTCATCAACTGTTTTTCTTTGAAACGAGATGTTTCCATTTGGTTGGCTAAGTGTTAACAAATTGTACTTAAATTCGTAAGTTATTGAAGAAGTTGAATCAGTATGTGAGAAAGACAAAATAGTACACAAAATAGCATTAGAATTATTAACTCTAACCGTACCACATACGGTAAAATGACCGGTTCAATGGAATGAAAATATGTCATTTTTTGTACTATTAATAGGATGAACGCCATCGATATTTTGCTACTTTGATCATTTTTATCGGAGTTAAACTTTTTCTATTAAAGTCACATAATTACGTGGCAGAAATCTTAAAGAGACAAAGAAATATGTAGTCGGCAGAACTACACATTTTTACTGTCAATAGTTAAATATCGAATGTACTAAAAAATTTATAAATATTACAATTTAAAAATCATATGAAATTTCATTGAATTCAATAACGACGATTACAAGTGTTAGTTCAACGTGTTAGTTAAAGGTTGATTTTAACGTTGTTTTCTATATTAAGTTGACAATCTTGTGCATTTTTTTTAAATATAATCGTTATTTCATAACTCGCCAAATTACAAAATCGGCATACATAAAATACGATTATCGATAAAGCTCCCCTAAAACCTAAATCATAGTGTTATATTCAAGAATATAAAATAAAACAAAACAACAATGTTTATTTATGTTCCACAAAGTTTCTCATTTCGAAGTTTTTTTCCTGCAACACCAACTTTCAACTTCTTTTTCATCTTACTTTCAGAAAGCTTTCCAAAGTTTATCCACTAGAATTAAATCTTAGCCTTCGGCTGATTTTGCACAGAATATGCAAATCAATCGTGCCGGTCGACTTCAAGGCCCCGAAAGAACGTCCTTTACAAACGATTCGATCTTGCAGGCCCAACTCGACACGAATCACTGCTGCCGCACGACAGCAACCGGTCATTTTCCTTTAAAAGCCGAAGAATTTCAAGGGTCGTAACAGCCGTTCCTTTTCAGTGGCTTTTATCCTCTCTATTCCGGCGGACCGGTCTCCCAGCCGTTCTTGACATTACGCGGACCTTGTTTAGGAAGGAAGTATTTTTCTAGTTTTCTCTCGATCCAAGGTTCTCGTTATTAACAGAATACTAGGAAGAATTCAGACGTTATTTATCGTTCTCAACGAGGAAATTTTCCGAATAAATTTAATAGTAATGGGATTCCGCCTTAAATGCGTAAGCTTTTGTTAGACGATCTCTGCTCTTTGAGACGTGATCAGCTTCGCTAAAATACTTCAATCTTGGAATATTTAAAATACCCGTTACTAAGTTTCCTTCAATTCCTGGCGTATCAATGAAGCATCAAGACCTACGGTTCTTGTTAAATCAACCTAGAGAGGAATTATCTTGAGGAAATTAATCGGAATTGTTCAACAAGGTTTCTACGGATAAATTTCATTCTCATAGGAGGAAAGTCTTTGAATTACCTACGTATACACCAAGAATAATCTGCATGCTATTATCGATACTATCTCTTATATTAAAGACGTCTTTTCTATGCATCTCATCGTCAGATCAAATGTCTGTCTAAGAATCATCAGAATCGTTTGCCTAATACTTTTTCCTCGAGGAGATTCTATACTTTACGATTTCTCAAAATTAAGAACCACCATCCTTCTACATTTACCAGAAATTAAAAAATACCCTGGACGTATATCTCTAAGACTGAAATTCTAAAACGAAGAAACATTTTCCAGATATTAACACTAGAACTACCATGAAAGTCAGAATGACTGGTTTCTAAATTTTTCAAAAAGTTCTCTAAGCTTATAGAAGAGCTATCGGGCAGATATTCTTCATTAACCAATTAACTGCGGAATTTAAATTTGAGAATCCCTCGCAGGGTGCGGAATTAAAGTGGAGCAATGACGTATATATACGTTAAAGACAAAGCAAATGCTTCTGTTATAAAATTTACGAAAAGAGGAAAGCAAAACGCAGAATTTTTACATTTTTATTCGACAAGGATTTTACTATTTTGTGTTGAAAGGCTACCGCAATAGAACTTTGGATTGACGTGTATACACGTCGAACGCAGTTAACAGGTTAATGTTATAAAACACGGATTAACAAATCCATCATCTTTTCCACCTCTTGATTTCCCTTTTTCCCTAGTAGTTATTTAGTCTATCGAAATATACTAGATTCGACGCTGGTAGTTGTAGTGTTAAAAAATACCCTACACGTGGATTTCTCAGACTGAAATTTTAAAATGAAGAAACATGTACCCCGTAGATCGCTCTTGTAACGAACATCCATAATAAAGAACTATGACACTAATAACAATTAAGAATGAAGTTTAGTGAAAGATAAGACCGAGGGTCTCGAGATTCCGACGATCAACGGAACGAATGTTACAGAGGGATTATGAAACAGCTTGATGTAAAAAGAAGAAGGACCTCGTCGGTAGGAACTGAAATCGGTTAGAACCGGGCTTCGTTGTCGGTGCTCCATAATTCCATTCCCGTCTCGACGCTTTCAGTCGAGATCAGGAACGATCGCTCCCGGCCCCTGAATGAATAAATGCCGAGTGGAAGAGCTGGTTCGCCAGATGCCTCGATTATCTTCTTTTTCCCCTCCACACAATTTTTTCGACCTACGAACGCGTTACTCCTCGATCGTGGAAACCGATGGACTGCTTTCTGTGCCGTCGAACTTTGGATTTCGTTTCTTCGGTTAATTATGAGTAATACTTCAAAATAGTGTGTCGATGTGATGGCACATGACAACGTGACATTATTTTTTATCATTTCAAGTGACGGAGAAACCTTTTCTATTAAAATCACATCCTTAGAAATCAGAAACTTTAAAAACACTGACAGATAGATATTCGACAGAGACCTTTCGAGAAAGACTTTTGTTTTTTTAACAGAAATATTTAAGTATTCAATATGTTAGAAAATTGATAAATATTGCAATTTAAAAGTTACATACAATTTCATTGATATGTTTATGCATTGCGAATTAAATTCTTCACTGCTAATTGTATCTATATCAAATAAATTATATTCGCTAATTACTCATTCAAGATTCGGCCTACCATGGGAATCAAAATGACTTGTACTGAATTTTTTTACAATGTCGGTGAAATTTATTATGGCTGTATCATGCTTAATTTTCTATTTCTACTTTGTAAAACGTGAGATATTAAACCAATTTAGTTTCTTACGCATTTCATTCTCTTTCTTTCGATATCATCTAATTTCTTTAAATATAGTGATAGTCGGTAGTTCTAATGTTAAATAACTACAGGATTTTTAAGCTGTTCTTGGAAAGTTATAAAAAAGAACTTCTACAACGTGAGAGGAACATTCTTCTGTACATTATATTTTTATTACTGTCTTTTAAAATTGTAATTCTAAAGTACAGAAATGAACAATTTTGCAATGGTCTTATAAATTTAATTGACAGAATTTCGACCGCCATAGTTGGAGTTCTACAGTATGTGAAGTAATAATTCACTTACTGCTTATTGATATTTTAAAGTTGAATATATTGGTAAAAGAAAATGTTATTGTTCGAAAGTTTGGAGAAATTTAATTTGATTCTTAAATTACATTTAGGCAGTACCAGTGAATGTTAACCTACATGAAATTCAATGTATTAATATTTCTTACGTTTGATGTACCGTACTTTCATCAGATGTCTGGCATGTATTTTCTTTTTTGTGATTTTAATGACGTTCAAGAGAAATTAATTTATTTCAATTTAATCTCTTTACTCCATAACGTTCAGTAATGAATTCTGGATCAATCGTGAGTTGCATTTAGAGGATAGGGACAGGTGATTCGAAAGTTATTAATATCCCAGCGAGAAGTAATCGACAATGAGAGTCGATAGCTATTTTAAAAAGTATATAATTTATTTTGAGAAAGGATTAAGCCATTTTGCTTTGCACTCTTCTTCGTGTAATTGTATAATTAAACATAATTAAATCATTCACGAAAAAAAATCGTAAAAATCCAAACTATTAAACCAAATAATATCACAATTATTCACCCTAGATTTTCCAAAAAAGAGTCTAAAAGTCCTCAAAACAACGTATGAACTTGCAACGAATGCTTAACGATTTAATGATTGAATCGTTTATAAATATCGGCAAAATGTCTGCTAATTTAATGACAGAGTAAATGACTCACTCGCTGTTCCGTTGATACGCAATATTTCTACGTTTTGTAAAACTCTACCCGGCAAGAGCGAGAATACTTAACGGAAAACAGCTTTCTCAATTTATTTTGAAATCTAATTATTCGCTATATGCACGCCAGACAAGCAAACGAGCTTGCAAGATCGAGCGGACATTTTATCGGACAAAGACATCATCGACGTCGTATAATTTACAATCGATCCTAAATTTAATGCGCATCATCGCATTATAATAAATATGAATCATGCCATCACCGTGGTACTGAGTAAGAGTCAAACAAAATTATTAAACAAAGAATATAATTACTCATTATCAGCGATACATTGCATTCTCAGAGCTTCGTTTTCTCATGAAATGGTCTCGGGTAATGTGATTTAATCGCAAAATGACCGTAAAGTAACACGGAACGAAAGCAACTACGGTGATGGTGCATCAGATTCTCTCGTTTCTCATCACCACGTGCTTATGACGAGGTTGTTTCCAGTAAAACAAATGGTGACGCAATTTTTTTATGATTCCGCACAATCAGGCAAACAGCAATCTACTTTGGAATTACGGAAATAAAGCTCGTTGCTCTAACGCCAGTGATTAGTCGGCGATCTGATATTGAGATTACATTTCTCTTTTATTTTCGCATTGTCTTTATTTGCAAAATTGCATTTGGCCTTAAAGCATTGTAATTTGTTATTGTTGTATTAAGCATTGTTTGTTACAATCAATTATAATAATTCAATGATTATAGAATGTAATAATCTTTGCTTCTCAATTTAATTCATTTCAGTGATACATTAAAATTTTTCAGATAAAAAAGTAGTTGGTGCTTCATTTTATTATAAGTCTTTATTTTTACATCGACATCTGCGTGATTCTTATTTATGGAATTCTTGGATTTTGTACGTAATTTATGCGCATATTAAATGCTTTTAAAGAAATTAACTTTTTTACACAGTCTTCATTATAATTGTGTAATTATCGCGATTGAAATGAGGACAATTTTACGCTTGGAAAATATTTCAAAGATGTTTAAGATACAAGGTGACCCAAAAGTTGGTAGATCGTGCAAAAATAGGACAACTAGCTTATATACTAAAAACTCACATTTATGCTTTTCTAAACAATAATAAATATATCTCGCAGAAGTTGTTTTTAATTAGTTTTATAGATTCTACCTCATAAATATCATCCCGTCGTTGTTAATTGGAAAAAAAATAATCTCAATTGAATTATTATATTTAAAAATGATCTGTTAGAGCAGATTAAATTTGGCAATATTGTTGACAATTTGCCTTAAGTTTTGCACTACCAAAATTTGTCTAAAATTATAACGAGAAAGTTATGAGTCATTGCAGCCACGTTGAAAAGTCGGCTAATGGGAGTAAAGACACCGTCCTTCATTGACACTGTAAAAAGTGACCTCGTATCGATCATTGCTATCGAATGCAATGTATCGATGTCATGTATCTCATTCTCCTTAGCCGAATCACGTAGTCTCGAAAGGTCAACGACGTGAATCGACCTCGGTCAGTGACACGAGAAAAAGTAAGACTATTAAGAGAGAGCCACGAATTGGCCGGAGACCTCGAAGATACTGTCGAGGATGACGGATGATTCTACGAGCAAGGATCCAGCCAATAGGCATGTCCCTTTAATTATTTTTATAGTGACGGAATTTCGATTGCACGAAATCAGTAATCTTGATTCTAAACGACATTTGAGTCTTTGGACTTTTGTTGTGAAGCTTTTATTATAATTATTGAGTGCATGTAATTTTGAGTACTTATAGAGTATTAATTTTGATTCGATGAAATCAGCAATCATAATTCTGAATGAAACGATTTGAAGATTTGAAACATAAATTGTTTCAACTGTTGTTTTTTTTTATTATTATAATTATTGGGTACATGTAATTTTGAGTATTTATAGAGGCGAAATTTTTATCAGAGGAAATCAGCAATCTTCATTCAGACTGGAATTTGGGAATTTGAAACAAAATTTGAAAATTTTGAAAGATGAATTGTTTTTATTGCTCCTTTTTGAATTATAAAGGAATAAGATTTTATTGGAAGCGGTTATCAAGCTGAGTGTGCACCAGAGCAAGTGTCCAAATAATTAAAAAAGAGACATAGACAACTTATAATTAGATCATTCACATATTTTTCGACAAACAATTACCTAGAGTCTCATATTCTTTGAATCACGGAAAAATATTTGTTATTAACGCGCCATTACAAGTTATTAAAAGGTCAATCTTTTCTAACACCCTGTATCACATTTAAGTTATAACTATTACAATCGATATTGTATATCGGAATCCATTTTCACGTTGACGCTCATAAATGTCGAAATCATCGGTGCACTTCCAGTAAATCCCAGGAATCCTCCGAACAAGAAAAATATCAATGTACACCATTTCAGTTGTCGACGTTGGCAGCGATAAATGCAAAGGCGAATGCACTGTTCTTTTACGCAGCGAGCGTTAAACTTGCAAAACATCAAATTTGCAAGCACACACATCACCGTGAATCGTTCACGAGTTGACCTCTTTCTCTCTTTCTCCTTCACGACTTACATCGCAGTTACTCCCGTTTCGTAATACGTAAACTCTTTTGCATCGTAATTGACGTTTACGTAATACGTCACCCTTCCCTGGCCAGAATTAATAGAAGGCGTGCAAACGAGCTTTATGCGCTGGATCTTTTTTTTCCGGCTCGTATTTTTTCGCCTGTACATCCAAATAATTTATGAATGCTGTGATAAACGACAGGCGATTTGGAGTAAACTCGCGTAATTAACGAATGCTCTATTAAGGAGGCGGTCATAAAGTTACGATTTTTTCTTCGTTCCGTCTAACCATTTGCGATTAAATTGCTGGCACATTTTGTTCTTTTAAATTACCAAACGCATGTATCGGTGTCTACGATTTAAATAATGCTAATAATTAATAGTTCTATAGTATTTGTTTCATTTTTTGCTGAGTGAGTTTGAATTGATGTGGGTAAGGAATCACCGTCTTATATTTTCGGAACTGTATCTTTTGTGTTTTGTCTACTTGTTATAAACGGTTGTTATCTATTGTGGAATACCTTTTCTTTTAAGGTAATTCTAAAAAGTTTCTTTTTTCAAGATAAGTTAAGTTAGCGCCGGACTAGAAGCAAGCTTATTGAATTATATCTCAAAAAATTGATCGCAATTTGCTCATCAAGAATGTAAAATTGCTCACTCTGCGTCAATTATTAAAAAAAAAGCTATTAAACAATTTTGTAACAAACACTAATTTGACGATTTCTAAGTTATCCGAGTACGAACGGGATCCTTTCTGGGCTCAAAAGATTGCGATTAATTTGCTCATTATTGCCCCACCTTTTTATTCGCGTTTTGTTAACGTTTTCTGAATTAAAATTTCGAAATTCGGAACTGTTATTTCCGATTTGGATTGAGGACCCCTTTTACTGGGTGTTAGTTCCATGTTTCAAAACTAGCGACGCTACTGTCGTTTTCCCAGGCATTAAAACATCGAAAATTTAATTATTATTTTTAACTCAAAAAACGTTAAAAAAACGCAAATAAAAAGGTGGGGCAGTGATGAGAAAATTAATCACAATCTTTTGAGCCCAAAAAGGATCCCGTTCGTACTCGAATAACTTAGAAATCGTCAAATCAGTGTTTGTTACGAAATTGTTTAATAACTTTTTTTTAATAATTGGCGCAGATTGAGCAATTTTACATTCTTGATGAGCAAATTGCGAGCAATTTTTTGAGATATAATTCATTAAGATTGCTTCTGGTCCGGCGCTAACTTAACTTCACTCTTTTTTCATTAGAAATGAAAAAAATTGCGTAAGAATTAATGCAGGGGCTAACTTCACAGAGGTCATTTCATTCACTTTTTAGACATTAAAAAACATCTTTCTCTATAACTATGAGGTAAAAAATTATGAAAAAAATCAATAATATTCCAAAAGCAAAAAATAATAGATTGCTAATTTTTTATTAGAATCCATCGACTCGTTTTTCCATTAGAAAAATAAAAAAAGATTTTACGGACTCAGCAAAAATTTTTTTCCATAAGGCTCATGTTAAATATGTTATTTTTAAACACGAATTATTCATAAACCGTGTGGAGGAACTCGTTGAGATTCCGGTTATAATTATAAAATATCATGAAGAACAGATTTTCAAAATTTTAAGGAAATCTATCGAAAAATGATAAGTTCCTAGAACTACCTTAATAAGTTAGATTAATGGATTTTTAGTTTTCGCATAACTTCATTGTACTGTTCAATTGTTGAGCAATTCGTACTGTCGTTTATTTCTATACGGTAAGACATCTTGTACCGTAATTTTGAACAGTGAAATTTGTTCATATAGAGTGATATTTTTAAACAAATTTGGAGTTTACAATAGTAAATATTTCTGATGTATGATTTTTTTTTATATGTAACTTTTTTACCCACTTTATCTTCGATATATTTTTATGTTTCATTTAACCCTTTATAAGACCGCTTCAAAGTTACTATGAACCGTACCGTAACTTTTTATCGCCCTCTCTTATCAACACATTTATCTCATGAGTACACTGAACATATTTGTTTTGTCTTAGACTGCGCGCCATTGCTCTCGCGCCATCGTATCTTATATTTAACGTGGAAATGCACGATTGCAAATATAAAGTGCACCTTTTTGTAGACGCATCGTGCCTTCGCGGTTAACTAACTGTTCTCTGACAATAAGAAAATCTCAACAGCGTTCAAAATCATTTTCATCATAAAGATCATTCTATAAGAAAGGTCGAACTTCGTCTTTTAAACTTCAAAAAATTCACTAAATTCCTCTAAAATTAGCTCAAAAGAATTTACGTCCAATAATAAAATCTTTTCCTGGCAGCACAAAAGTTTCATTTTTAACACTAGATTTACGAATCTGAAATCTGTCACAGTATAATATATTAAATAAAGGCTTTGGAAAAAGAGAGATCAAGCGGAAAAGATGATAATTCGTTAAGTAATAATTGTGTCATAAAATGCACGCAAAATATCTACTGTACAGCTCCTCTATAAATTTCAGAAATATTTATAAACAAGTAGGACTCCAAATCGAGTAGGCTTTCGTAAATCTAGTGTTAAACTGCCAAACTTTAACCCTCTATGGGACCCTGTGATTTTGAGGAAACACAAGTCGCACCTAAGGTTCTATTCTTGGAAGTAAATTTTTCCATTCTGCCAAATTGAATGTAGAAATAAAATTAAATCCATTATTTAAAATTCTATTTTTATTAGTTTTTTTATGTGCTATCGTGCAAAAAATCTTCAAATATCATTAAATATTCGGACTACAAAGAGTTAAAACTAAACAAAAAGATTCTCCTTACAGAAATTATTTCCAAAAAGAGTAAAAATTTCGTGATGAATGCAAACCATCTCATAAACAACAAAAACTGTTCGAAAACGTGATTCGTGGTACGAGGAAACTTTAAATTATGAAATCGTTCCTTTTACTTGTCACAGAACACCGAATTGCGGCGATTACAGCGTGCATTGCACCTGACAATAATATTCCACCGCAGTGATTGTCATTCGAGCCGTTCGATTTCACAAGAAATCGACTGACGATCGACGAGCCTATCGTCCAATCGGAGCTAAGTATAAATCGAATCGACGAGAGAAGTTGTAAAAGTCGTCGCGAATCAAACGTGCCTCGAAGGACGCACGAGTTTATGGTAAACTATTCGATGCACGATGGAATGGATCCCATGGAATGTCTGCAATAGGAAGGCTCATAGTCTTCGGTAAAAAGCGACGCGTTAGAAATACCATGCCTCTTCCGTGTAAAATGAATTTTTATAAAATTACGTAATCGCTTCATGTGCTCGATTATATGCGACCGAGAAGACACACCTTCTCGTTTTTCTCCGTAGCTCTTATCGGATTTTTAACCCCTTGCCGCATAATTCCTTTGTGATTAAATGTGTAATTACTCGGAATTAATTACTGAAATAACAATCCATTCCTGATTTATTAAATAATATTTAACTTAATGCAATATTAGTAAAATAAAATTATTTTATCGTATCGTGACCCACTCATGTCTTTAATTTGATACTTTTTGAAAAACTTCGATCCTTGCTATTCCATTTATCGTGTTACGAGTGTCACTCGTTATTGTACAAGGGGTTATTGCGAGATAAAAGTAATTGTTGCTCACTCGTAATGCTTTGTCCTCTTTATTTCTAAGTATAATTTTAATTTTAGGGACGTAAAAATTCATAGTTGTTAATTGTACTGACAACTCTACATTCCTGAGACACGTATTTACTCTTAAAACTAGAACTGCTGGAATTAGATGTATTATATTTAAATATATTAAAACTAGATTTACCAAGCCAATCTGACTAATTCAAAATTTGATTACTATATATATAATATATTGGTTGGTTCATTTTTTAATAATAAATCTTTCACTTAAATTGATATGGAACTATTTTCTTTATGAAAAACTTCAATTTTCTTGTATAAGTCAAATTGGCACACTTTAGAAAAAAAAGTGTATCAGCATCCGTAAATCTAGTGTTAAATAAGTACCTTTAAACAAGGAGAATTAAGAGATGAAAAATATTATCAATTCGATAATTTATGTTTTATAGGATGGACGTCGAATATCTATTGTATGACTATCCATATAAACTTGGAAAATTTTTGGAAAAAATGAGAACCAGTTATTTTTACTTGCTTGATAGCTCCAGTGTTAATTGTAAATTAGATGCAGAGAGTATCTTGATTAAATGTCATTACATTGTTACGTAAACATTATTGAAACTATTTCAATTTTATACCACCGACAGATACATATATAAAATATCTATAACATTCTTTAGCTCAAATTTCCAATTTTACTACAGTAAGGTACCAATGATTTCTACTTAACAAAATAAACATCCACATTATACATAAGAAAGATATCCCAGGACCAAGTCAAAAGTTTAATAAACTCGTACTTTCTTTTACAATTGCATCACAAAACCCAAAAGCCAACACAATTACCCTCAATCGTGCTCGTCCACTTGGAAGCACTACGAAAATTCACCCTAACAGAACGTGATATTTCACCTTGCCGTTTGTCAAAGCTTAAAAAACGAAAGCAAAACAGATGTCTTCAAGGTTTTTGTACCCGACACAAAGAAATCCCTGACATTTTGAAGTAGGCGCCTGTACGGTTTTCGTTAGATGCAGCCACCTTAATTTATCTATTTCCACGTCAGTCTATCTCGATTCACTCTCGACCGCCTAGGTGGCCCGGCGACATTATTCAAAAATGCCAATCGGTAGATTTACAGGTTCTCCTCCCTTCGGTCCCAGTAAGTTCTCTTTCTTTACGGGCCCGCGCCGACTGGCCGATTCCAAATGAAAAGGGAGAAGGGACCACCTGCGCTAACCTGGGCACAGGTAACTCTACCTGAGGTACCTTCGCTCCGAAACGCCGAGATTTTTCGATGGTCGAACAAAGAGGCCCCAGCTGGTACGCGTCCATCCTAAGTCCATCTTCCACCTTTTAAGGCTACCTTCACACAGTTTACCTGACTATTTCGGGACTCGGCTTCGTTAGACTGCATTCCACGAACGGTTTTTGCCGCTTGATGTTTCGGCCTTAAATATCCTCTGGTCCATATCAACCGGGTGCATCGACTAACGAAAATTGACCTTTTTTTGTGAAGAGTTCTACGGTTTTTTAATTTGATTTTTAATAGCCGAGTTTCATGATTATAAGGGGCCATTTTCCTTCGATGATTTCATTCATTTTGATTATTTCACTTAGGACTTACGGTTCTTGGATTTCGAAAGCATCATTTAAAATATTTTGAAAGCCTTTCTTTTGAAGAATTTTATTATTTCTTGAAGGTTTGTTTGATTATGCAATTCTAGATATAAGCGGGCAATTGGTGGGAATTAAAATTACAACGGTTGCTAGAACATCAACTAACGAAAATTGACCTCTTTTGTGAAGAGTTTTACAGTTTTTAATTTGATTTTTAATAACCGAGTTTCATGATTATAATGGGCCATTTTCCTTCGATGATTATTTTCATTTTGATTATTTCACTTAGGTCTTACGGTTTTTGGATTTCGAAAGCATCAATTAAAATATTTTGAGAGAATTTTTTTTAAGAATTTTATTATTTCTTGAAGGTTTGTTTGATTATGCAATTCTAGATATAAGCGGGCAATTGGTAGGAATTAAAATCGCAACGGCTGCTGGAGTATTGACTAACGAAAATTGACCTTTTTTGTGAAGAGTTCTGGGAATGAAGCACGGTTTTTAATTGGATTTTTAATAACTGAGTTTGATGAAGATAAAGATGACAGTTATTTTCATTTTGGTTATTTCACCAAGGACTTACGGTTTTTGAGTTTTGAAAGCATCGATTAAAATATTTAAAAAAAATTTTTTTTTAGACTTTTAATATTTTTTTCTAGCCAGACTTTAGTTAGATCAAACGTTTAATTGAGGTAGAAATAAATTATTGTTGAAAGAATTGTTATTGGGTAATTGAATTTCATTAATATAAAGAGAGTAGGTGATCCTTCTGTTTTTGCAAGGTTGGTCTGATTTTGCAATTCTAAAGATAAGCGGGCAATTGGTAGGAATTAAAATTACAACGGCTGCTAGAGCTCCGTCTACGTCAAAAGTGATCGCTTGCTTTGTGCATTGGAAAGAAAAATAAAAGGAAGATTCTTTGGATGATACATACATCAAGATAAAGAAAAGTTCACCGTTGATGTATTGTTGCATCCATTTCATTGAAACAATATGTTACTGTCCTCAAAATTCTTTGAAGTCTATCAATCGAGAATATTGTTACCCTACAAACAGACACCTCCTGCGTTTCACATTTTGATTTTAAATAAATTAAATATCTTTCACTTCTCTCTACAGTTTCATTAATACTAGATTTACGGGTGCTAAATCTGATATATTGAAATATATTAACTAAGTAGTTCGAAAGAAGATGAATCAAGCGGTAAAAAATGCAATTAATTAATTTGTGAATTATAAGATACGATAAAAAGATAGTTTTTCAAAAAATAGGAACTCGTCAATATGACGGCTGTCGTAAATCTAGTGTTAAAAACTAACTTGAACCTAAAATTTCAAATGAAATAGCATTCCGCCAAATGCAGTTATAATTAATTTTCATTAAGAATTCTAACTGAAATGAAAAATTATTGGAACATGTATAATTCAGTATTTCGATGAATTTCATAGTGGTAACGTAACGTTGTGAAATCTCATTCGGTTTATATTCACCGGTTATTCGCGAGAACTGAGAATCGTGGCTGATAAGAGCAGTCGATCGGAAAGCAGTCGGCCACCTAAGCCAAATTGTCTAACGAGATAACGAAAGGTGTCTGATAAGAGGAGTCTGGGTCGAGAGAATCGACGGAATATACGTTACCCTTTTTAAACGTGAAATGAAAAAAATGAACGCAATCTAATTGTACACAGTGCACATAACAAACTAAAGGCAATCTCTGCAGAGTCGAAACGATAAATTGCTAGAATTGTCAATAACATAGAAACGGTGTGCAACGCGTTGATTCTTCTGTTCGCTTATCTAAGTCGATTCATCTAACGTGATAAGAAGACGTGACTGATAACGATGCCATATCAGAGCTACAAGCGACTGTCGTATACATCGCTTACGTCGATGCTCTCTTATTAATTGATATTTAAAAAAAAAATAATCGTTCTTCTGGAAATTAAAAGGACGATCGAATCAATTAAACACCAACGTGGCAAAGTTCACTGCAAGGCAATCTCAAAAACAGCCTTAATCGACAGCTCAGATTAATGAAATATTCAATAATTTATTTTTACGGCGAAAAATAGCAATTGATACCATTTAGAAATTTCAACGAAACACTGATTGACATATTTCCTACAAAGTCGATGACTTTGAAGCCATTTAACAGCATTTCTATACGACATTTCCTTTTGTATCTTCAGCTTCTGCGTCGTCAGGGAACAAGTCTATATATGACCATGTTGTCTATGTCACGTGAAAGACATTTTCCGAAGGTGACAGTAAGATGTCTTAATCTAACAATAAGATAATGAAACCGAGATAACTCTCTTTTACATGATTATTTACAGTATGCAATTTATAAACGTTAACATTAACAAGTTCAAATGCAAAGATAAATGTCAAGTTACAAGAATCATCATAATTTAGACAAGAAAAATATTTTGATACACGACCAAATTCTATATGCAGTGGCTAGAATTTTTGAAAGGAATCTCCTCTTATCTTTGAATCAATTTTAATTCTATCTAGTTTTCGACACGTTTCGCAAACTTTTCATCCCTACCCGTCCACCCTCCCCCCTTGACCGTCATAAAAGTCGTCTGCAGTTGGAAGTCAGAGTTTGCAAACCGTCACCGTTATCTGCGACAGGGACATCGGAACTTCGCTGCAGTTTCGCGAATAGCGCTGCACCGGACGGTGCATCGTCCGTTGAAATCTCTGGTTACACTCTGCGTGTTTCGAATTTTCGCGCTTAATCAGCTTTCTTCAGGGTCGGTGTCGTGTGTCGGTAGTAAAAGGTACCTTTTCCCTTTTTCGCCGAAACTCGTGACCTCTCTTTGTACAAAGGTGTTCGGTGTACGGACTTCGAACAAAGCGAAAGCAAAGCAGGGTGCCGAGAGAGGGATCGAAGAGATCGTGAAGATAGAGGCTTCTCTCGAGTATCGATTGCTCGTAGGTTGCTTCTTCCTTTTCGCCGTAAGATGCTGCACTTCCGCTTTCTTAAAACCGGTCGAGGTGGCTTGAAACTTGTGGCAAAATGGCACCCGATATCCTGGCAGTTTAGGCAACGATTCTTCGGGTCTTAACGCTAGAACTATTGAAGTTAAATCCATTATATTTCAATAAATTAAATAAATACTTTGGAAAAAGAGGAATCAAGAAATGGAAAATATAATAAATTCGATAAACTGTGTTTTATAAGGTAAAAGTACAATATCTGCTCCATGACTATCCTATAAACTTGCAAAATGTTTGAAAAAAAAATGGGGAATGAGTAACTTTGACTTTCTTGGTAGTTTTAGTGTTAAAGCGACTGAATTCTCATTTGTTTCAAATGTTCTCTGAGTTTATAGGAAAGTAATAGTACAGATATTTAATGTTGATCTTATAAAACACCAACTACCCAATCGATTATTTTCCTCATTTTTTGATTTTGCTATTTCCAAAGTACTTATTTAATGTATTAAAATATAATAGATTTAACGTCGATAGTTCTAGTGTTAAAGGATGCTCGTATTATAGGATACTTCATTTTTTTATTCTTTGGGAAATATTCGGTGGAGATAGCAATGAGTGGATAGTATCGTTACCATTGGGAGGTTCGATAGTTGGTTTGTTATGAGACTGCAGAAGTAAAGAATATTTATAAATATTTGTGAGGATGCAGACATCGTTGAGTTGCTTTCAATGTCTGTAGATTATTTGAAATATGTTCTTCTTCCTTTTATTATCTGATTAATTCTTTTGTTCATGTGAGTCAATACAAATTCGTTGATTTATTTGTTACGACCGGACGTTTTTTGTTTCATTGTCATCCTATCTGCCGCAGCGCATCTCTTTGTTGGAGTTCAGTTGGAATTTTGAAGCGTATCTCGTAGGCTTCAGAACATTTTCAAATGTTAAAAACGTTCTGCTGTGTTTAGTAATATAAATTAATTCATTTATCGATACCAGATTGATAATCGTCGAAGTTAATGTTGTGTCGCCACCAATAATAACTTCAATTGACACACTTTTTACCGATTCCTTCATACTATTAAAAACTACATCTGTATGCACGTTTTGCACGCAAATGTCGTTACGAAAGTCAAGGTCTACAATTTCTTATACAGTCAGTTTTCATAAATGTTTATTTATATTGCTGATTTTCATAAGTGTTTCATTAGAACCAAGAAGTTTTGTATCGCATATGCTCCATATAAATAATAGTTCTTGTTATGTAAAATACAGATAAATAGATAAAAAAAATTATGATTGAGGAAATAAATAATTTTCTTCTTTTCAGGATGCGTGGCGAAGTGAAGGCCCTAGCAGCTCTGCTGCTAGTTGACCTCTTCATCGCCGTGGTTCCTTTAACCACCGAGAATCGTCCGGATTACACGACAAAATCATCCAATGAAGTCATTTATACTTCGGCATCGATAAACCAGTTGCTGGATGAACATACTACACCGCAGGAGGAACTCCAAACAACCGCGAAAGAACCGAAATATACTTCCGTTTCGGAAAAAACAACGACGAAATCGAACAACTCTCCGATCGAGAACCATGCGAAAAATTTCTTAAATCCTAAGGATATTCTACTGCAGGAAATCCATACCCTTGATGAAGAAGCATCTAAGGTAGACTTACTTTCAAGTAACATTCTCACTCTACCCGTTGTATATTATTATTGAATAAGATAAGAAATATCAACATTCATTAGCCTTAAAACGATGGAACCACAAGGACAAATTTGAGAACACTTGAAACATTGTAGTTTTAATCATTTTTTTTAAACACTTTACCGACTGGTAGCCTATTAATAGGCTTCCGGGCTCAATACTTTTGGACTTTTAAATTATTAACACCGTATTTCATAAGCTTCGTTATTTCTACTGAAATGAAACGTTTTCTAATAAAATCACATTTTTAAAAAACAGAAACTCTAAAGATACTGATTTGATAGATATTCAGCAGACCTTTCTTTTTTATCTTCTCTTTTATCTTTCTAATGTCAATATTTAAATATTAAATATGTAAGAAAACTCATAAAGATTGCAATTTAAACGTTACAATAGCTCCGGTCACCGGTGACCGGATTGGAAGTCAACCTGTTACTCTGTTACCACGATAATTAATAAAATCATTATGGTTTACCGTTCCAAGAACTCAGTTAAGGGAATTTGTTATTTTTCAAGAAGTATCAGTGTCAGGGAAGTATTTGCGATCAAGTGACCGGTTAGTAGTGGGTGGGATGTTAAAAAAATACCGGTCGGAAAAGTATTATATATGCAAACGATCAACAATTCAATGATATCCTTTGTTTTCTATTCCTATCCAACATTAATATACAAAATTAACTGTTCAGATTCAAGAAGAAGTCGCGCAAACTTTCAAGACTGAGGCTCAAAGGTTCAGGCTCGATTTGCAAACGTCGTCGACCGCGAAATCTACGACAAAGAAAGTCAACAACCAAGTGAACAACAAGATCGAGGACAATGCTATGAAAAAATTATTTGAAACCGAGGATGTGCCTTACGAGGACAGCCTTAGTGAAGATGAAAACGAAGAAGATGAGAACGACGAGGAATACGATGACGAAGAGGATAGCGAAGATGAGCTCGAGGACGACGAGGAAGTGATGACGCAGTGCCCTGATTATTGCAGATGCGCCGGGCAATATGCAGCTGCAACGACTGCGACGTACGTTCTTTTCTGACTTTCGATGATAACATTATATAATTGAACTATTTCCTTCGTACTAACGAAAGATAAAACCCACCGCGATAAATTGCGTCCCTGGCGATATCAGAAGCGTAATTAGCGCGCGATATACTGGCGGAATGAAGTTGTCGAAAGAAATAAAATTCGTTCAATAATTCGCGAACTTTACTGTTAATAATGTTGTCTAATGTAGTTAATTTTGAAATATTAGAGAACAAGTATAGACTACATATTTCGACTACTTGGTAGGGGATAAGAGAAAAGTGAAAGTACAAGTATTCAGAAGTATTTTTAGGAATTTCGAAGAAATGAATTCCATGTTCCACAATATTCAAAGTAAATGTTCAATGATGCAAATTTTTTAACGAAACATTGTAGAATTAAATTCTTGGATAAGTTAGATAGAAATTCAGTAAGTGCATCTGTGAACGTGTTAATTGCTAATGCTAAAATTTTCAATCAAAACAGAGATTCGAGGCAATTCACACTGTCTAAATAAAGACCGCCAAAATTAGCACTTCACATCCAGACAGTCAAACGTGATGCACATGTGTTCTAAAATTTGAATTCTGACACGTAAAAACACTCCCGTAAGGAAACGTCATGCTTAGAGTGTAAATTACTATGCAGCCTAATCAGTTTCCTTATTTTTTCAGGATAAACATTTCTGCATCTTTCAGCACAATTGAGAGATCAGTATTGCTAAAAGCAGAAACTACTACTTTTCTGTTTTTAGCAATACTATATCTATCAATTGAGAAAGTTACATTAAGAATGCTACAAAGCAACATTATATAAATTACGGTAAATGTGGTAAATCTAGTGATTATATGTAATTGCCAGTTATTATATATAATTAGCGCTAAAACCCAGACCAAACTCAGACTTTTTTTTTGAAGAGGGAAAATGAGTTTTCGCGCCCCCTCGCGCACACGACGGAATGTAAAAGTCGCCGGGAGTTTAGTTCCCAGACCTAAACGAGTAACTAAACCAAACCTAATCTAGACCAAAGTCCTAAAACCCAGTCTGGCAATCTGAACCCTGCGAAATTCCGCTCTGTACCCCTTGCGGTTTTTCCATCCATGGGATTCGGCTAATTTGGGTTCGCCAAAATTGTACATGTTCAGCGAGCTGGTCAGGTCCCTGAGGTAACTGATTTCCTACAAAGTCGCTATGGGTTTCCCATCCTCTTACTTGGGTAACCCCGGGTTTGCCAAACCCGTAACTGACTAGCTCGTTGGTCAGGCACCTGACACAACTTCTTTCCTGTAGAATCAGAATGAATTTCCCTACCCCTGGCTCGGGTAACCCCGGGTTTGCCAAACCCGTACCTGACCAGTGAGCTGGTCAGGCCCCTGAGGTAACTAATTTCCTGCGATGGGGAACCCATCCCCTGACTCGGGTAACCCCGGGTTTGCCAAACCCGTAACTGACTAGCGAGCTGGTCAGGCACTTGAGGCAACTTCTTTTCTGCGGAATCACTATGGATTTCCTGTCCCCTGGCTCAGGTAACCCTACTTTCTTAGATCGAACCAGTGGAATTTCACTGGTTCGCCAGTGGAAACTCACTTGTTTATCAATGACACTCACTGGTTCCGCCAGTGATCTCGGCGGCCATAAAAGTTCACTGGTTTACCAGTGAATCTCACTCGTCAGCATATTCAAAAATAAAACACGGCGCATGGCGCAGCGGCAGCGGGCGCAAATTTCACTGATTCGCCATTGAGATTTGTATTCACTGGTTTGATCTAAGAGAGTAGTTTGCCAAACTCGTACTTGAGCAGCGAGTTGATCAGGCCCCTGAGGTAACTGATTTCCTGCGAAGCTATTGGTTCCCCATCCCTTGGCTCGGGTAGCTCGGGTTTCCCAAACTCGTACTTGACCAGCAAGCTCGACTGGTCCCTAAAGGAAGAAGCCAGGCTTAACCCAGACTCGCCGGTTAATTTGATAAATATTCAAGAATTCATTACATTTGCCAAATTTCGTAGTGATTACTATGAAAAATTACTATGTAGGGTAACACATATACTAATTAAGAAACTTTAAAATTGTTACCAGTTTTTCTTTTCTTTATTTAGATGCACGAAACTCGTGGAAGAACAATCATTCGGCACGAGCATCGCCCATTTGCGCATCGAAAATGCTGCGGAAATTCGACTGGGTCATCACGCTCTTCGATCCCGGGGTCTTCAACAATTAGAAACCATTGCCATCACCGATACCAGAATTGTCGAACTTAATCAAACCGCTTTCGATGGCATATTGTACCTTTTCTCGGTGAACCTGACTCGCAATGGTCTTCAGGACATTCATCCAAACACCTTCCAAAATAACACGCAACTCAGTTTGTTAGCGATCTCTGGGAATCCTCTGAAACACACGCAGGATGTGAAGCTTGGAAAACATGGCTTGTTCGATGCCCCATCGGTGACAGAGTTCGATTTCTCCTATAATGGTTTGACGAAGCTGAAACGCACCGCTTTCGCGCGGATGCAGAGTCTTGTTTATATTAACTTGAAGGGCAACAGGTTGAAGGAAATCGACAGCATGACATTCAATGGCTTGGAGTCGCTCGTGGATGTAGATCTTTCCAACAATTTGCTGAACGATATTCCCGCCGATCTGCTTTACGACAAAGGAGTGCAGACTCTTCGGGTTGCTGGTAATTATCCATCTTCTTCATATCATAAGCTCTTGAGTTCCTTTTTTTATCCACATCTTTTAGAATACGCTTGCTAATACGTCAAATTTCAATTGCACAGATCGTTAATTTAAAAGACGTTTTTCAACTGTGATGAATTTGTAGGAAACAATCTGACAACTTTGGCAACAATCAGAGCATCGAAGTTGACTGTACTGGATGCCTCCAGCAACAGGATCAAAGTAATCGCGAAAGACGATCTGATCGGTGTGCCTCTGTTAGATCAACTGACCGTTAGTTCAAACGGTCTCAAGAGGATTCATCAGCATGCGTTCACTGATCTCGATCAACTGACGTATCTTGATATCAGTGGAAACAAGCTAACATCATTGACTGAACATCATCTAAGAACCAATTCGCGACTTCAAGTTTTGTTGATGAACGATAATCCTGGGCTAGAAACTCTACCTATCTTCAAGCCAGCTGGTTTAGAATATGACGCATACAGGTAAATTAAACCGATTTTTTCAAGGACATTATTATTTCTCATAATCCGTCAAGTGCATAATTACAATTTTCTAAAATATCTTCAGCATCTTCCGTTTCGAATGTGCCAACTGTGGCCTCTATTATCTCGAAGAAGGAACCTTCGACTCCATGCCAGCATTATCACGCTTGAATCTTGCGAGAAATCGTTTGACCAGCCTTCCAAATGAACTCCTCAGTCGTCTCTTATCATTGCGAATCCTCGATCTATCTGACAACAACATCAGCAGTTTGGATAACAATATGTTCCGTGGTGCAACCAGTTTGGTTAAACTCAACCTTGCTGGCAATCCTCTGGTGACACTCCAAGTTGCACCGTTCTTGCACGCTCCAGGTCTCGCTAAATTGGATGTCAGCAGATGCAAGTTGGAAAGAGTTTGGAGCGAAGCTAGAGTTCCTCTGAGTAGTCTTCGGTATGAAAAATGTTTGAGATATCCCTTAACACTAGATTTATGGAGCCAATTTGGCTCATTCAAAATTTTATTACTATATACATATATAATATATTGGTTGGTTCATTTTTTAATAATAAATCTTTCATTTAAATTGATTTGCAACTATTTTCTTTGCAAAAAACTTCAATTTTCTTGCACGAATAAAATTGGCTGACTTTAGAAAAATGAGTATATCAACATCTATAAAACTAGTGTTAAACTTCATCTCATTTTGATTCAATTGTTGAATTTATAATTTCTCTTCCATAGCTTCCTGTCGGTTCGCGAGAATCTTCTTCAGAGAATCACCTTGGAGGAATTGAGGGCAATGCCTAAAATCTCTGGTTTGGATCTGTCCGACAATCGTCTCAATTGTGACGACGAATTTAATCAAGCCATTCAGTGGCTCACTGATCATGGTGTAACTCCCATGGAGACTCTCAAGTATGTTAATTCAATTCGATACAAAAAATATGTACTAAAATTTAAACAATGATATTTTTAATATGTTAATTTCTAATATAAATATTATTGATTTTTAGGTACGCAAGTAATTATGGCAACGGCGATGATTATTTAGAATCGGAAGGTATCAGCCAATGGACGGATCTGGCAAAAGTCATCTGCGATGGTATCAATGATGGGCCACCATCGAGAACATTACCACGTAAAGAAAATACGCTGAAGAATATTCTCGCTGGACTCGATTCCAACGACGACGCGGATCCTCTTCTTAAGAGCGACCTCGACAGCGATGTAAGTTTTGAAAAAGGAGAATGTTAGGATGTAAACAATTTGCTTTATTGACACAAATTTGCCATGAAATAACTCTTAAGTTTTCATTAGACTGTTTCTTAGAAGAATCTACCATCTAAGAGTTAGCAGTTTTAATACTAGAACTACCAAGCAAGTCAAAATGACTGGTTCCCAATTTTTTTCAAAAATTCTCCAAGTTTATAGAATAATCAAAGAACAGATATTCTATGTTGATCTTATAAAACACAGATTACCGAATCGATCGTCTTTTCCACTTCTTGATTCCCCTTTTTCCAAAGCACTTATTTCATATATTAAATTTTAATGGATTCGATGACGGTAGATCTAGTATTAAATTTGCATCAATTTTACTTTATGAAATTATATTTTCCATGCCCTTCAAATTGTTTCGTCTCACTAACTTATCACCTCTATTGAACATTAACACGTTCAACGCCACCGGTATTTCACTAGTTTTATCATTTCTACTTTATCATTCCTACTGTCTTTATAAAGCAGAAACTCTAAAAATTCTGATAAATAGATATTTGATAGACCTTTGTCTTTTTAAAACAAATATTTAAATATTCATATGTTAGAAAATTTGTAAATATTGTAATTTAAACATTATCTGAACTATCACTGAATTCAATAGCGCCAGTCACTGGTGACCATCATGGCAGTTAACGTGTTAAACATGTTCAATTAATCCTAGAACGTCTTATCTTGAGCTGTATCATTGATCCTCGACTTTATTGTTCCAGGAACTTATCAAGTTGAACATCGAGCATGGAATAAAGCCAAGCGAAGAAGTGGAGAAGGCCTGGACCACTCAGGACCAGGAATACGAAGACTTTGTAACATCAGAAAACACAGAATATCGTGCCTGGTACAACAACACCCTCTGGGCTGTTATCACTGTCTTTGTCGTGACTCTTATGATTCTTCTTCTAACGGCCCACATAGCCGTCTACCTGGCGAAACGACGAGGCAGTGGTCCTGTCATCAGGCCACCAATGATGCTTCGTCAAGGTTTTATCGATAATAAAAATTGCGGTTTGGTTTACAAGCCCCTCCAAGAAGAAATCGCCACTCCCCATATGCCCAAGAGAGGCAGTTTCTACTCAAGCAGCACATTCCATTACGACAAGATCGTGCCGGAGAGCGTTTAGGAATCTATAATGCAGGATTAATTCATTAATTAATTTTACGTGGTAGTCGAAACGATCCAGTTCGATCGGCGTGTTTATGGAAGCTCGATAAACACAACTAAAATCAGCTACGGATAACATCGTAAGAATCTAATCGGCAAAATCAGCACACACTCGAGAAAACGGAAAACGTGCCATTTCCGAGAAATCTTCAACGGCTGCATTTGTTTGTCTCTGTAAAAGGAATTTGACGATTTAAATGAATGTTAATAAAACATGCCGATAATAAAGAAAAGACTTTGTTGAGAAATGTAGAAAAGAAAAAGTAATAATATTAGAAAGAATATCCTTGAAGAGGGCCGATCGCGAAGGGTGTACGTTTCTTGAGAATATCCTCGTGCTTTTCGAATTTAAACAATTATTAACAGTTTATCGAAGAAGACACATAGAAACGGATGCTTTAAGGGATCTTATACTTAACTTCAAACTGCATAATGATCAGTATTCCATTTTTCGTGATTCTTGAAACTTATGGGAACGAACAATCTTGTTGGAACGAGAGAGGGGTAATGCAGTAACTTAATTACATTTATGTATTTAATTATTAACGTATTATATCCTTAATTTCTTAATAAGATCGTGAAAATACGAGTTGGGCTCTTAAACTATTCCGAAAGTGTGATGATAATTGGGAGAGGAAGTATGAGGGGAAGGAAAAGAATCGAATGCAAGCTCGAAAGAAAGAAATATACGTTTTACAGTAACAGTCTGCCCAGTCATAGTAATATATGTAAAACTACCGCAAAACTCGTAGTTCTTAATCACAGTTGTGGCAGTCTCGTGCCATGGAAACATCGGAATATTTTTTTTACTAAGTACTAAGTAAAGTACTAAGAGAACTAACGTATTGTAGTGTCATCAGTACGTCGTTGTGTACTGTGCACTATGCTACATGCTGTAAATAATATATAGCGTTTTAATAAAACTTTGATTATAGTAAAAACGTTCGTCGACTTTGTTCCTCTCTTGTTTTTGTACAGTTTCAAAAAAGTTCGAGTTTCCTTGGATATCGAAGCTAAATGATTCAATTCGAAAACATCGATATATCGTATTCTTATTCGTCCTATCTTATCCGTGTGTTTGATCACACGCGAAGGCGATTCTACTTGTTTTATCTTATCAAATATAGATTTTCTCTCGCTGAGTGTAGCTGATGTTCCTCAACCGAATGGAATTTAATTGGCTGTTAAAATTCTACGTCAAAGTAGAATTTAATCGTTATTTCAATTTCATAGAAAGTGGCAGGCTAGATAATATACGACATGATCAAGCGGATGACGTAGAAAATTTAACGAGATCGATTGAATGCAACGACATTTTAATGTATTGTTCTTAAGTGGTACGCTTTGAGAACAATGCAATAATGTTGCATTGGAAGAAGTGAAAGGGCGATCTTAAAAAATGAGTGAAAATAATTCTTTCATTGTCACAATACTTTGACGTTAATTAAAATCGAACAAAGATATAGCAGAACAAAAAATATCGCTATTGGTAGAGATATCTCTAAGATTGTTTTCAATATTTTCAATAAATTGCAACATGATCATTGATTTGCTATTATTGCATAAATATTTAACAAATTCGAAGAATTGAATTTCTCATAAATTACTTCCATTTATCAAACAGTAATTGATTCAATCTCTTAGAATACTAATCGCATGCCTAAATAATAATTGAAAATCAACGATCAAGCATATAGTAATAAATAAGCAAGCATAACATTAAATTTTACCAGCTAATGAAGACAATCTGTAAAATCAAAATTGCGGTATTAAGACAATTATTTTATTTATTTATTTCGCTAATAAATTACTTTCATTATGTTTATCAAATAGTCACCGATTTTACCTCTTAGAATACTAATCACAATCTCAAATAATAATTGAAAATCAACGATCTAGCATATAGTAATAAACAAGCAAGCGTAACATTAAATACTATCAGGTAATGAAGAAAATCAGTAAAATCAAAATGGCAGTAATAAGACAGTTGTTTTACTTATTTGTTCCGCTAATTATCATTAACTATTAAAAACATGCAGCTTAAGAGCCGATTGTATATGCGTCCAAAAACTGAAAACATTCTTTAGAGTCAACAGCCACCGAAGGGAAACCACTCTATTTCATGTTTTCGGCAGCTCTTGTCGGTGAAAGTGGAATCCCCGGCACGAGCGATTTATTATAAATACAGAATTGATACGGCACTGACTACGTAACAGGCAGAACTACTAGCATATGCCGAGGAACCAACTCGTCAACAAGCACGAGTGGAAGACCATAGAGAAAAGAGGGGGCATTCAAGCAGTTGTGGAGAACGGAGCACGAGAGGCCGACGAGACTATTCGGGCTCTGCGAAAATTACCTTCAAAATTAGCACGGTCTCCGTTGACTTTATCGTAATTCCTAAAAATCGTTGGTCTTGACCCGCATCTCGTAGAAGAATGCTTCCCAGAAGACGCGTCGTTGACCTACTGCAATATATTTCATCTCAATCGTAAGTAATCACTGAACGATCACTGATAGTGGACTCACTTTAGTTTTGCAATATTGAAAAACTTTTTTCCCGAATATTTAAACGATGAGACAGATGGATGTAATTAACAGAAGTCTATTTCTAAATTGAAAAGATAAATATTTGTATACAAGATAAAATTAATGTTTTTAATTGTAAAATGAGCAAGATATAATGAAAATATTAATTTGCAACTGATAAATGGGTATTTAAAAGTCTATTTGAGCCATTTAAATGTTAAAGTATATGTGCATTTAAAATGGATGTTTCAAAGAAAATAAATTTGTTGTGCTGTTTGTTTACACTATATTATCTATTGTAATCATTAGCCCATTAAATTACTCCGATATTTCTGATATTACTAATTCATTAGGCATAAAGAATATGGAGAAAAATATGAAATAATTTTTTCAATCAATTGTACCTTTTTTACAAAATTTACATTTAACAATAATTACCTACGTTTGTATTTTTACAATTATTTTTAATCTTTTTTATAGATGCAAGTGTCCAGCTCATGGAAACCCTGGTCCTATTAGCGCATTTGAACATGGAAAATTACGTAGCACCGTAGCAAATGCTACGCCTTCGAAAGAATATGCTTTCGAGGTAAATTTTCGTTTTTTCGCAAAAAAGTACGGCATCTTATATAAATTGCTAACCATACAATGACAGTAACTTTAATATGCACGATAGCCCGGTTAATTACATCACAGCTCAAGAGATTGGGAAACATAAGGCTGTGCGCGATCGACTTATTGAGATAACGAAGTGTTTTCGAGCTATGTTTGTCGACGTACGAAAAGTTCTGATAACGATCTAGGGGGTATATCACGCCATATCAAGGACTGTGCAATTTTTGGCAAATTTTTAATGGCCTATTGCAACATTATAATACGATTATTAACAATTTTTGCTGTTATAGTTATTTAGGTGACATTGTTTCATGTGATAATGGTATAACTGTTATTGTGCCATTATTTATCGTTAACTTTTGGTGTATCAGAATTGAAGAATGACGTAGGAATAATTTTATCATTCGTGAATTAACGGAAAGACTACTTATGATTATCAACACTAGAATTACCAATTTTTTCAAAAAATTCTCCAAGTTTATATAAGAGTCATAGTATAAATAGATTCCGCCGCTTGATTCCCCCTTTTTCAAAGTACTTATTTCATTTATTAAAATATGTTTGATTTGACGCCGGTAGTTCTAGTGTTAATCTAATTTTTTATTGTATTTTTATTATCTATTACCTTTTTCTTAAATGGATATTGTCTGGGAACCCGAAATTATTTAAGCATATTGTTGAAACGTTACACTGCAATTTGCACATTGAGGTCAAAGTTGATTCCAAAGCACATAACATTATTTAATTGATAATATTCGTCCAAAGTATGTCATTTTATATTAAATGACAATATGTAAATAATATAGTGATCATAACTAAGAAATAAAATTTCAGATGGCTTGTTCCACCGTTCGGTACGGCGTGGGTGTAACCAAAGAATTAGGTATGGACATGCAAAATTTAGGCGCCAAAAAGATATGCTTAATGACGGATCCAAACTTGGTGAACTTATCACCGGTGAAAACTGCAATGGATAGTCTCGCAAAACACGGTGTTGATTTCGAAGTGTACGATAAGGTGCGAGTCGAGCCGACCGAAAAGAGTCTTCAAGAATCAATCGAATTCTCGAAACGTGGAAAATTCGATGCCTTTATTGCGGTAAGACTTTAAAAAATTCAAGTACAAATAAATTCAATGAATGTTTTATACAAGACTAACATAAAATACTTAAACATTCTCATTAGGTTGGCGGTGGCTCGGTAATAGACACTTGTAAAGCAGCGAATCTTTATAGTTCCGATCCAAATGCAGATTTTCTAGATTATGTAAATGCACCTATTGGAAAGGGAAAACCAATTTTGGTTCCTCTGAAGCCCTTGATAGCGGTACCAACGACATCCGGTACCGGTTCGGAAACTACCGGCGTATCCATCTTTGATTATCGCCCTCTTAAAGCAAAAACTGGAATTGCTAACAGGTAATAGATCACTGATACCGACAGCCGTAAAAAATGTCTTCTCACTAATTCATTATTGCAGTTACCGTATCACAAAATTACTATATGCATGAAGAAATACAATTCATTTCATTTTTCTAAAATTCGTAAATTCTTAATTAACTTAATAATCCAAATCATCCCTTAGAGTGACGGAAATCTGTTCAGAATTAGCTTGAGCTAACTGAAACGTTTTTTACACTAGGCTCGAAATATTATTTTTAAAATAGTTTCACTTTATTTTAAAAAATAACAGCTAAACAGTTCTATTAACTTTAAAAAACGTACAATTTATCGGGCTTTGATATCTTTACAGTGACCGAGTAAATTTAGATTACAAACCGATAACAGTAGAACAAGTTTCACAGTAAGAAGACAAAAAAGTATTAAAGACACATAAAAATTTATTCATTTTTGACAGAGCGCTAAGACCAACCTTGGGAATCATAGATCCGGAGCACACTTTGACATTACCTGAAAGAGTCTGTGCTTACTCTGGTTTCGACGTCCTCTGTCATGCCTTAGAATCCTTCACGGCGATACCATACAGTGAAAGGACACCGTGTCCTACGAACCCTATCTTAAGGCCTGCTTATCAGGGCAGCAATCCTGTTAGCGATGTTTGGGCCAGATACGCTCTTCAAGTTATGCGCAAGTAAGGAGAAACGTATTTATTTATCTATTCCTACTTTTTTCATTTTTGGAGGACTTTCTATGGTTGAGTTTATTTGGAAAGAGGCATAAGTCACTTTACCGCAATGAAAAATAGCGATTTTGCACGCTAACCGTAAATATCATAGGTGGTCAAATGATCGGCTCCATGGAATCAAAATTTGTAATTTCTTTTATTATTAACTAATGGCTGTTTTCTGTGTTGTTTCCAATATTGAATTGGCAATCTTCCGCGGTAACTTTCGGAAAAATATTATCGTTATCTTATAATCAGTTGAATGATTGACGCTGGTAGGAATAAATACAAATAAACTACCAATAGGATTAGTGTTAACGACTATACAACATTATTTATATTAAGAAAACGATAAGTACCCAAGATAATAAGTGCGTGTAAATCTTCTAGAAAATTGGCACCAATATCTTTACACGCGTTCAAAAGCAAACCATAAACATCTTGGATTAAAACGGAAGTGACTTACGTCACTTTCAAAATAAACCGCTCAATCTTAAGTGGGTGCGACTCTATAAACGCATGTTCCTTCCACTTGTCGAAAGTGTTCCTTTTTAGTACATACATAATTGCAATTGTATTTATAAAATATATGTTGAACATATCAATTGCATTAATCGTACTGTTTCTAAATGACATCTCTATTTTAGATAGACTATTAAAATTTGAAGAAAATATTAGATAAAAACGTAGCGAAAAAATCAATTAAATATTGTTCGAAAATTGTCCGCAATGTTAAATAAAAAATCTGTCTCTACGTAGGTACTTCGAGAGAGCAGTGTACAATCAGGACGATCTCGAGGCTAGAAGTCACATGCACTTGGCAAGTACCATGGCCGGGGTTGGTTTTGGAAATGCCGGTGTTCATCTTTGCCATGGACTCTCTTATCCGATCAGTGGAAACGTGCGAAGTTTCCAACCTCAGGTAACTTTTAACTATTAATAATTCATAAACCAATACCAAGAACACCATAAAACGATAAAGTAAAGAATAGGAAAACCTTAAATCGAAAATAGTCCTTAATTCCTGTTTTACAAATTGCTTTTGAAACAGAACAATAATGAAAGTACATTATAATTTTCTTGTACCATGAAAAATATCGTTAACACAGATACTTTTTTTTAGGGCTACAGTAAGGACCACCCCATAGTTCCACATGGACTTTCAGTGGTGATTTCTGCACCCGCGGTATTTTCATTCACCGCGAGTGCTTGCCCAGAGAGACATTTGGAAGCTGCCGAATTACTTGGCGCTGATGTCAAAAATGCAAAGAGAGAAGATGCCGGCAAAATTTTGGCCGACACGGTGAAAGAATATATGCGTGTTATGAAAGTCGAAAATGGATTGACGGAGCTTGGATTTAAGAAAGAAGACATTCCTACTTTGGTTCAAGGAACTTTGCCTCAGGTAAAAATTGTTTTTTTTCAAGTACAAATTCAACAAAATCCATCTCATTTTGTCAGGTTTCTTATTAACTTATCATATTGTGATTAGAGAGCAAAATTTTGAAAAACATATTCTACAATTTTCCTTAAGACCTTGATATCAAAAACTTCAGGATTAATAGAGGATATCAGATCATGCTGTACTAATATCTAGAAATGATTATCATATTTACTATCTTTAAATTAATCTGGGGTTTAATTACAAGTTATTTCGTCCAGCTGAAAGTTTAAGGCCATAAATAATTTTCTATTTAATTAATTTTAAATTAGAAATTCGATTAATAATTTTGTAAATTTTATCGATATATCATTTGATACATGAGTTTTTTTTTTATATAAAAAAGCAGAGTATCATTAAATTAATTCAATTAGCTAATGGCTGAAAAAGAGAAGCCTGAAAAGTAAGAAATATATTAGCAAATATTTTACCACAAGTTTTGGAGATAATTATTGAGATTAAGTTCCACCAGCAAATAATATTAGACGTATCAGTGATTTATTAGTCACCATACATGAATCATAACAATTAAGTAAATTCGACATAATTTTCACGCGAAGTACACAGCATTATTCGCGTTTATGACGAATTCACAATTGTAACATTATCGCATAATTTTATTCGCGCTTTAATTTCGTTTCTATTAACCATTCTCAATTCTTTTATTTTACAGCATCGTATCACTAAATTAGCACCACGAGAACAGTCTGAAGAGGATCTCGCACATTTATTCGAGAATTCCTTTACGATCTACTGAGAACTACGCATTCCACTTTATTGTAAATAATTGAAATTCTCTAATTAATAAAAGAATGCACTTTTTTATAATTTCGAAATCCACGTGATATTTGTCTATCCTTAATTTTATTTCCATGCAGATATTTATTTAAATATTTCTGCTGTCTTTCGCACATTATCGAGCGAAGTACCAAATTATTTTCTTATTATCTACGCTACTATAAGAATGAAAGCTAAAGTGTTATTACACGCTAACATTATCAAATATAGAATTAATAAATAAATTTGCAAATACTTTAGATGTATATGTACAGTCGTTGTTGAAACTTCGAAAATCGTCTCACATCGAAGAATCCTAAATAGAGCAGTTATCGTTGCAAAAGCAACGAAAAGGACTCTCGAGATCAACGAATTTCGTTGTTCTGTAATCACGTTTGTAATTCGCATTTTACTTTACGTTACTTTTTTACACTTTATAGATCGTTCGTTAAATTGATACAACTTGCTCAATTACGTCGCTTTTTGCGTACATTATTAACGTAATATATAAACTAGAGAAAACAAAAACAAAATGCTTCATTAAATCGAATAGATTTTCATAGCCAAATCACGATTTTTTATCATTGGCAGTCAAATTGAATTTAGTGTAAGATACATCGGCAAATATCCGTTCTAAATTAGAATTTTCTCAAAATAGAAACTTTTTACAAAACCATTCAAACAAACTTGCCACTATAAAACTATCCAAATAAAAATTCTACATTAATAACATTTTATATACTCCAACATACATTAAAAACGAGACTAATACGAACAGAAAACGATATCAAAATCGAATTCGAGAAAAAAACAGTAATATAATACAACCGCCCTAAAAACAAATTCTTTGAAAATTGATTAATTTTTTCTCCCGAAATTTAAGCGACAGATAAAAACACGACTCGCGTTTTGGCACGATGTCATTGAAAACATATGAAATTTCTTTAAAACGTATCACGTTTTCTATTTTACAAAACGTAATGCGTGTATGAAAATGTTATGAAATTCGCACGACTATAATTTACATTTACACAGAAACTTATATGTTCAATGGTATCGTTATTACCTTAAAGCAGTGTGGTTTATCAGTTACATTTCATTCGGGAGAAAGTAAGAGAATTATGACTGATCAATTGCGAAATTGTTAACCCCCTGTATGTTTCCCGTGGCGAACATCTCGATCAAAATAAGGATATGAACCGGCCTTTGCTTCGTTGATGTAAACATCGTTCTTCTTTTTTCCTACGTTTGCATTCGTACGATATTTCTCGCAGTAAACATCGAGTTTCTATCTCCAAATATTCGTACGATCGACTTATTCCATCCATATGAAGTATACGACAGATATTTCAATTAAAACGTTCCTTTTTTTGTTAGAAATTCAGACGTAAATTACTAGAGAGAATCTTATATAAATTATTAGAGAGAATCTTGCCTTTAAATTTAAAATATCGATTCTCTGACGTCGTCATGGCATTCTGAAATATCGTAAAACATGACGTATCGTTGGCTGAATTAATTACCATTAATTGTATGTTGATTTGGATTACCTTAAATTAATTTCAAACGGATTAAAAGCGCATATTAATCGCTGCATGTTGAGAGACTTGTGTAAAAGTATTTTCGCTCATTATCTTTGACCCTTGTGTAATCGGTCTTCTCGTGTTTTAAATTTGTCGTAATAATTGCATCCTCGTCGGTTAATGCTCTCTTCAAATCCATCGCGACGAATTCGCGAATATTTCGTCTTGTTTAAAGAATTAAGGTAAATCTTCAATCTTGTAAAGAGAGCACGTCCATTTATTTGTTTGTTACAATATTTTCAAATAATTTAAACCTTAATATGGATAAAATATTGTTATAGAAACTCTACCTTTCATTTCTTATTAAAATATAATAATATGTATATATTCATTAAAGTGCTAATTAATAATATTTAGTGCTCACCGTTATATGGAAGGAAACAATTATTTCTCCATGGTGCACAAACTTTTGAGGATCCCATTCTGAAACGACTTCTCTTAACGCAAATACGAGACTGACGATCGAGCGATGTTCTGACCCTAATCTATCCTCTGTAGTATTGTTGATGTTCAACTCATAATAAGAAAGGTTCCGAGGCTTAGAATGATTCTCATTAACCTACCTCGATGAAAAAAAAATACCGCAAACTTACGAGTATCATTCAAAGCGTGGCGAGCGTTAAATTTAAATTTCTAATATTGTACGTTCAATGATTTTCGATAAATTGATAATCTTTTAACTTCTATGGAGACATTATTCTATGAAAAAATACTTTCCTGACGAATAATTACGTACATTGTATAAACATGTTATCTTCTGGTCACCAATTTGATCAACAATGTTAATTCGATATTACAACTTTTATAAAGATATTGCAGAGAATTAAATATCTTGGAATTATATTTTATTGACTACATTTTTAAGGTATTCTTCTAAATTTTTTTTCCATAGAGACGTTATTCTATGAAAAAATACTTTCTTGTCGAATAATTACGTACATTGTATAAACACCTTTATCTTCTGGTTAACAATTTACTCAACAATTAACGTCTTCGATATTATAAAATACAGAAACCGCAGAGAATTAAGTATATTGGAATAATATTTTATTGACTACCTTTTAAGGTATTCTTCCAAATTTTTCCCCCCTAAATTAATTAAACCAAACTGTTCTCTTGTACGTTGGTGGAACGATTAACAACTTCTTGTAATAAAAATGATTTTACTGTAGATTTATGATTGTTGTAATCATTTTTGTTATCTACAGTCTTATTACAGTTGTTAGTATTATTACCTAGATAATAATATACATATATGTACAGTCTTGATAGCAAAGAAAATATTTTACAGCTCCTTTCGCAGATACGATTTGCTGAAAGCTTACCGAGTAAGTTCTATAAATGCTATGGGGTTAGTTCCTTTTCTTTCCCTTACATTTTCTAGCGTTTATAATTAGACGAACGTTGCACATGTGCAACTATGTCCAACATTGGATGGACCAACGCACAGTAGTACATTGGAAATGTATATCACTTATTATGAATTTATAATTACCATCTGAGAAATTAATATTTACTTAAAACCATATCAAATAATACTAGGTAGAGGAAATTCCATTTTTTTGTATGCCTGGTGTGTCATTTCGGGTATGATTTATGATGGATTATTAAAACTTGTTCAATTTATTACAACCGAGATTTGCTGTGTGCAATTGGAAGGAATGAAGTGTTTTTTTTTTTCGAAAATAAATGTCTTTGCTTTCTGGAAAAGGCATTTTTTCCGCTTTACCTAATAAAATTCCACATAATTGATATAAAATAATATATCGAATTATTAACCCATTCCCTACCAAAATTTTTCTTGATTTGACTGTTTCTGGAATAAATATTGTCACAGCGCAAACAAATAAATATAATTCACGAAAATTACTGTTTAAAATGCAACTAAAACAGACAGTTTTAAACACACTTAATTTCAGAATATCTAAATTGAATGTTAAAAGACTTAGAAAATGAGTAGATCCTCAAATGGGGATCGTAAAAGGTAATGAGTTAAAAGATGTTTCATATTCAATAACTTTTAAATGATTTCCGATGAGAAATATTCGAGTCTCAAGTAACGTAATAACAAAACTCTTCTTCCCAAATGAGATCATTTATTATTAAGAATAAAGTAACTAAAACCTTGAAGAATTCATTTCCAATCTACGAACCTTGCCATTTCGTATGCAAATTCGCACTGTTGATTTTCTGACAGTTCAAACAGAATAACTGTCATCAGAGTTTTGAGTAGGAAAGTCATTTCATCAACCTTCCACTGATAATTCAAACTTGAAATTATGGCTATGGTAGGAATTAACGGATTCGGCAGAATAGGAAGAATGTGCCTTCGTGTCTGCATGGAGAATAATGTCGAGGTAATATCGACTTCTTGAAAGCCATAAATATTGTGGTTCGTGCATGGCGGATACGATGTAATCGTTCGATGGGTAGTAGGTTAAGCTGATCAATGATCCATACATCACGACAGACTACATGATATATCTCTTCAAGCATGATTCCACTCATGGACCTTATCCGACTGGTTTGGAGTGCGATAATGGATTTATTGTAATCGGCGGTGAATATCATTTTAATTAATCTCGATTAGTGTAATGTAATTTTCTTTAATTTCACAACGATCTCGTTATTTCTATTCGAATTATTACGAATTCAAATGAAGACAAAAGAATCGGGACGTCGCAAGAGAAGAACCCGCAGAAAATAAACTGGAAGGATGCAGGTGTGACTTATGTGATCGAAGCTACTGGGGTGTTTACAACGTTAGAAAAAGCAAGTGTAAGGAAAAAATTGATAAGTAATGTATGATAAGAAGAAAACATTTTTTTAGAGAGATTAGAAAGCTTTTCCATTTATCTCATTCGTTGTCGATACAAAACGTAACGTTAATTAAAGGCAGACATTGCTCTAAATTGAATTTTCAGATCGTTTGTAAGAGAATTATTAACCCGTTGGCCTACAACAACGTGTAACATTCGTGGCGTGGAAAATGAAATAGGAAATTTTGAGGTCTTTTAAAAAGCTATTAAATTGAAAATATCAGCCGGTTACGAAACGGTCTCATTATTTCCATGCTAGTGATATTACTTTCAGTTGTACGAAAAATTAAAAATCAGTGAGAACTTTTGATTTCAGGAATTAATTTTTAATCGTTACACGCTCAATCAGAGAATAAATCGTAGGCCAAAGGGTTAATTATGGTGTAAAGCATAGTATAAGATAATGTCTGCATATGCCTTTTTGTATTAATAATTAATTCTCTATGGACCTTTTTGTCTTTGGAGCAACATAAGGTACATTTCCGTTTCCAGCCGTCATACTCATTTTTTACCGATGAAAACTATTAAAATGAAATTTTTCAAAGTCAAAAACTTCCTTCCAATTGAATTCTGAGAAATCAATTAAAAGCTACTATTTAAAATTCTAGTTCAAAGATTGATCGATATTCTATCGCGTGTTGAGATTACAAAAGTAAAAGAAAATTCAAAATATAGAGGATTAAAACTGTCACAGTTGGGAACTTTTAGAAATTCTCTTTGGGGGTGACTAACTTTGGGGGTGCTTACTATAAAAAATCGTTTAGTCAGATATATACACATGTTACAGTTACACATGGACGGCGGAGCAAAGAAAGTAATTATCACTGCCCCATCAGTCGATGCACCGATGATCGTTTTCGGCGTTAATCAGAGCTGTTATGATCCAAAGAAATGTAAGGTGGTATCCGCTGCTTCATGTACGACAAACTGTGCTGCTCCTATCATCAAAATAATGAATGAGAATTTCGAAGTGATCGAAGTAATGATTAGCAGCGTTCATGCTCTCACTTCTTCTCAAAGGACACTGGACGGTCCGATAGAAAGAGGCAAAGTAATTTTTTCATTTACAATTACTCATTCAGATCACCTGTCTTGTATTCTTCATTGTCGTAATCGCTATTATTTTTCATATTTGTTATCAAGGTTTGACGTTAATTAAATAGAAACACTGTAGAATGATTTCAATATCGTCTGTTATGTTCTCCGTTCCTTGACCGTTGTTAACCGTCATAAAAGACTTATTATAATTATTTTTATCTCAATTTTCCATTAAAGTTACGCGAAAGCCAGGTAAAAATACTGACTATTACGTCAACCCTTTGCGAGTTCTATGTCGAGCTATACTCGACATAGCTATTCACTTCACTTTATTTTCTAACGATTTAATATCAACTTTTCAATTTCATAAAAATTTTCTAATATCACCAAACTATCCGTCAGCACCTATGATTATTGCTATTATTTTAGAAAAAATGAATTACCATTGACAGAAAATGTGAAATTAAAGCTCGCTGCAAAATTGATAAAATAATTCGGGCCGCAAAGGGTTAAAAAAAAACAAGGGATGATTAATTAGCTAAATTTGATTACGTACAGTTCCAGCTTTATTCCTAATAAATTTACCTAATTAGTCATCCCTTTCTTTTTTAATGTAACACTCAGTATTTCTATTTGGCTTTCGCGAAACTTTAATGAAAAATTGTGTAATTAAAGAAAATATATTATAACTGCATCTGTATCTCAGTTGTGGAGAGACGGTAGAGGTGCATTCCAGAATATTATTCCAACATCTTCGGGTGCAGCGAAGTCATTGGACAAAGTTATCCCTGAACTCAAGGGCAAGATTTCTGCCATAGCCTTCAAAGTGCCCATCCCAAATGTTTCGCTATGCGATATGACATTCAGGTACCAATTCAAGCGATAAATTCAATTCATAAGTAACAATTACAATTAGCAAGTACGAGCTACAAAGTACCCATTAGTTCTGTGATATAAGTATTACAATAAAATATAAGTTCTATAACAGGAATATTGAAGAATATTGAAGGAGATATTCTTTTTTTTATAAATAAAAACACCGATCGATTACAGGGTTAACAAACCTACGACGTACGAGGAAGTGAAGCAAGCGATGAAAGAAGCATCGGAGGATAAAATGAAAAATATATTGGGTTACAGTGAGGGCGACTGTGTCTCATCAGATTTCAATCACACGAGTTACTCATGCATTTTTGATTCCAAAGCGGGCATTCCTCAGACAAGTACATTCATCAAGGTTGTCGCCTGGTAATTCAATCCCCTGCTATGTTAAACAAAATGCTATACGATAGAAGTATGCTTGCTTTCTACATTTTCACTTGTTAACTACATTCGACATATAGACACGTCGATCCAAAGTTCTATTGCAATAGAATTTTTAATACTGAATTCTCAATTCCGTAACGACTATAAAGGTAATTCTACCACGTTTTTCTTTTCTCCTTTCGTAAAACTTATGATAGAAGCATTTTTCGTGTGGCTGACATATATATGTTACGGTAAATGTGATGAATCCAGTAATTATATACAATTGTCGATTATTATACATAACTAGCTGAAAGCTGCCGTGCTTCGCTACGGTTTAATCGAAACTAAAAAAAGAACCTTAAAATTTCGAATTTTGAAAAATCCTTTCTTAGTGGGTGCTTATACCGTAGAATGAACGCTCATGCAAAATTTCAAGTTTCTAGGTCAAGTAGTTTCAGCTCTGCGTTGATGAGTTTGGCTCATACTTTAACCCCCCAAAACCCCCCCTAAAATTTCGAATTTTTCAAAACCCTTTCTTAGTGAGCACCTAAAACCCAAGGAGAAGGTATGTTCCAAATTTCATTGCAATCCGTTCTGTGGTTTTTGAGATTTCGGGATGAGTGAGTCAGTCAGTGGTATTTGAGCTTTATATATAAGAAGATTACTACTAAAATCTAAACCAAACTAGACCTTTTTTTCTCAGCAGAGGAAATGCGTTTACGCATCCCCTCACGTACCTGGAGGATTGTAGGAGTCGACGAGAATTAAGCTCCTGGACCTAAACGAAATTTTTTTCTCTTACATGGAAAAATCTCGCATAACACACCCGCTGTCCGAGTGGGCGGCGGGTAGTATAACATTCTTGCAAACTAAAACCTGTTAGCAACCTCGTTAGTGCTTTGCTGGTGAACCCCGGAAACCAGGCAAGCACTGTTACCGGGGTTCACCTTACCATGTTGATCCCGGTGGAGATTGTGATGCCAACCCCCAGGTCTTCCCCAAAACTAGAGCCGTCATATAGTTAGCATGCATGACAACTCCCATTCCCACCACGGTGGACGAGTCCATGCCGGATAGGGTCACTCAATCCTACCCGGACCATTATTTCCAGTCAAGGGCAGGGCATATGAAAGAGAGACGAGTCTTTCTCAAGCTGCACCCTCCAATTCTCCTCCCCTTGCTCAAGAGTACCTATCCAGCCAAGGATGAAAAGGCATTACAAGGGAAATACCGAATCTCTTCGGGGATTCGCCATCTTGTAGCTCAGGTACCCCCGGGTGCGCTAGACTCGTACCTGCCAGCAAGCTGGACAGGCCCCTGAGGGAACATAAACGAAATCTAATCCAAACCAAAGTCCCAAAACCCATTCCAGTAAACTGAACAGGCCCCTGAGGAACTCCCTTTGCAACCCTAGCGTGCTTTTCAACCCTGTGGCTCATGTAACCCTGGGTTTGCCAAACCCATACTTGACCAGCAAGCTTAACTGTCCCTCAGGAGAACAAGCTAACAATAAGCTTAATCCAAACTCGCCGGTTAATTAAATAGATATTTAAGAATTCATCACATTTACCAATTTTAGTGGTGATTATTTATAATCGCCGGATTAATCACTTTTACTGTAACATATACACGTCGTTGTTCGATTTTAATTCCGTATTACGTGTGAGATTGTTAAAACTAAATTCTGCAGTTATCTGGTTAAATTTAAAGGAACTGGTGTGTTATAAAATATAATTTAGATAATAATTTTTAATTAAACCGACGATCACGAATATTCTCAGGTTATTGTAATATTGTTCGGTGGGCTGTTAGTTTTTATATAATGGAGAAATGTTTATGGATAGGAAAAAATTATTTTAAAGTATTATGAAATAATTAATAGGTATGACAACGAGTACGGTTATGCTCATCGTGTCGTGGACCTATTGGAACACATGTACCAAGTTGATTCAGGCCAGATTCCAGCACCTTCGCAGACGACAGATGAAGAAATAGAAGAACAAGAATAATTCTACTTAAAGTAAATCGAAATAGATTATGGGAGTTTACATTCCTTCATTTGTGAAGGATATTTAACTATAAGGAGAACATGAACTTTATTAATAACTGTTAAAGCTATAACGAACTTTTAAACGTAATTAGCGTGACTACAGATAGTACGTCAATTAATTTATTGTACTACGTGTAAAATATTTTAACACCACAACTACTAATACGATCAAAATCATGGTTTCCAATTTTTTCTAAACGTACCCCATATTAATAGAGAAACTATGCAGTGAATGTTTCACTTTTATCCTATAAAATCTAAATTTCTTAATTCACCATCTTTTTTACCTCTTAATTCATTTTTTCCAAAGTACTTATTTGGTATATCTAAATATAATAGATATAAAGCAAGTAGTTCTAGTGTTAAAATATATGTGTGCTGTCTCGTAGAACACAGAATTGTAGAGTTCTTTTGCAAAATAAAAAAACTTAGATTAAATCTTGGGATTACGTTTCCCACTAATCACTACATAGAATACAATTTATAAAATTAGAAAATTGAATAAATTTGAACAAACATTTCAACGAATAATTAAAGGCTTTGCAAAAGTGGCTGAGAAATTGCAGCAATACCTTTCAACAGCTATCTCTTACGTACAATAATTCGGTTAAAATGTATAATCATATATTGTTCAGTTTTTAAACATTTTATGCTTATCAACGTAATCCACTTTTGAAATTGGCGGCGGTGGAACACGTCGATAAGACCATATGACCACGTGACCCGACTGCACTCGAGATTGCACGAATCTGTGGAACGGTTACAGCGCACACGCCAAAAGCCGACACCGGTTATATTACCGTTTTCTGCCCTTCAAATGACACTGCTTCAGTGGTAACCGTACTTCGCAGATCTCTCTCACGTAAGTAATACAAATTTTTATATTAGTCTCAATCAACTCGGTCCTTTACCCCATGAAATCGATTAAACTTCTCTAAATCTTCGAACTACTTAATTCCTGGATTATTTATGGCGACGACGCCCATTGCCGACGGAACAGAAGCTAGAAATTTTCAACCATAATTCGTTGTACACGTGAATATATGCAACGTATCTTATACCGGCCAATGTGACGTCATTCGGAATAAGTGCAGTAATTCAGAATTACTAGACGACGTGCCTGTAAAAGAATATTCTAGAAGAATTCATGCCGACAGACGCGTAACAATAGCATTCCACTCTCCCGGCGAAAACGTCTTTCGGTTGTCGCTCCGTATCGTTGAATTTCGTTTCAGCGACTTCCTTAGTTTCCATTTCTCCATTCTTTCATTAATATCATATCGTACGAATGTTAAATAACGTGAAAATATATGAATAAAATCTGTATTGCAAAGTAGTTGTCTTCGTGTGTTTGATTATTCGAGAAATTGGTAATTCTGGGAAACCGTTGGAATAGAACGAGTATCTCCGTTTTCACGTGTTGGGAAGTATTGATCGATGTGATATCGCGTTTCTCTTACATTGCGATGGATTTTATAAATATTTCCATAGATTCTTCCTTTGACGTGATTAAAGAGAACAGTTTTCTATATGAAAATTTGTGATTTAAGATTTTAATAATACACCTCTCGAAATATTATTTTATATATGATAACGAATTCGTGAAAAATTATGTAGTAGGATTTTATTTGAATATCGGTCAGTAAAGTTAATGAGAGGATTAGCATCGAGATATAGTACATCCTCCTGCTGTCAATTTTATCAGTCATTACGTCAAATTGGAACGCGATTGCGAATTGCTCTAAGCATAAGGCACACCTAGTTTTAAAAATGAAATGATTAATATTAGAATTATCGTTCGATATGTATCAATGGTTATACGTGGAAGAGGTCACGTTCGTCCTCAAGGGCAAGGTGGCAGGGAGATCTTTGATGGCGGTCGTTCTGACCTTCATTGACCTTTGACGAAGGATATACCTGTTTCCTAAACATATGAAGATATAATTCATAATCTACGAAATTACACTTTGTATTCATTATTTATGAGAATAAAGTAAGAATAAATATTCATGATTCTCGTTTTAAGTTATTAATGTGTATAAAGAGGAGTAAGTTCTTTATTCATCGTTGCTCTCCTCTTTTTAATAATTGCCTCGAAATTAATTAATTGACCGGATTTTCTTTAAATGCTTAATATTTGCTACTACTTTCCTGAAATCGTCATCAAATTATACGTTTACGATTATACTTTGTCGTGCCATAATGACCGAGATACAACGCAACAAAATATATAAATTGTATACATTAATAACTTAAAAATTATGTAACACGAACTCTTATTAAAATAAAGTCTGCTTTAACATTATTTTAAGACATATTGACGAAATATAAAAGCAATTTAAAAGGTGCAAAATATTTTACCTTACTTTTTCTATTAACGTAATAACTATATGTATACGATTACGGGCAGATTCAAATAAATAAAACAATAAACTGAGAAAATATCAACGTCATTTGAAATTTATACGAAATTATGGGAATTTCTTTGTGATAAAGCTCAATATAACCATTTTTACTGAATGTACCCGTCGGAGGAGTACAACTCAGTTGTTACGTGCCCAACGGCACGAATATTTCGGAAGACAAGACTTCTAATAATTTTGAATAACTAAACTTATTCAAAATGATGTCACATTGGCCCTTTGCAATTAAACACATACAGCAAATGATATTTCACAATTTCAAGATAAATTTCGTAATATTTCCCCGTTCGTTTTCCAGTTGCAAAAAAGACAATATGAGCAAAATCGGAATCAACGGATTTGGCCGCATTGGCCGTCTTGTACTTAGGGCTTCCTTGGAACGTGGTGGACAGGTACGTAATATTTCTTATAATTAAATTTTTGTTCTCACTTTCCATTCACATTAACAATAAATTATCATTTTTACAGGTTGTCGCCGTCAATGATCCCTTCATTGGATTGGATTACATGGTATACATGTTCAAGTATGACTCTACTCATGGAAAATTCAAGGGAGAGGTGAAGGCTGAAGATGGATGTTTAGTCGTCAATGGCAACAAAATTCAAGTATTCTGTGAACGCGAACCAAAAGCCATTCCATGGGGAAAGGCTGGTGCAGAGTACATTGTAGAATCTACCGGTGTATTCACTACCATAGAAAAGGCCTCTGTATGTATATAATTTCGAAATTCTTTAAAGAACAACATAGAATACATTTTTACAAAGTTCTTCTTATTATTCCTCACAGGCTCACTTAGAGGGTGGTGCTAAGAAGGTCATCATCTCTGCTCCTTCGGCAGATGCACCTATGTTTGTCGTTGGTGTCAACTTGGATGCTTATGACCCAAGCCACAAGGTTGTTTCCAATGCTTCTTGCACAACCAACTGCTTGGCTCCTCTTGCTAAGGTTATTCATGACAACTTCGAGATCGTCGAGGGTCTTATGACCACTGTGCATGCTATCACAGCTACTCAAAAGACCGTCGACGGACCTTCTGGAAAAGTATGTAAAAAAGTTCTTCCTACGTACAATAGATTTATTATTATCAACAAATATATTCATAATTTTAAATCTTTTTTATGCAGCTGTGGCGTGATGGCCGTGGTGCAGCACAAAATATTATTCCAGCTGCGACAGGTGCAGCCAAGGCCGTCGGCAAGGTTATTCCAGCCCTTAATGGAAAACTTACCGGTATGGCTTTCCGTGTACCAGTGCACAATGTGTCCGTTGTTGATTTGACCGTTCGACTTGGCAAACCCGCAACCTATGATGCTATCAAGGCCAAGGTCAAGGAAGCTGCTGCCGGTCCATTGAACGGCATCCTTGGTTACACAGAGGATGATGTAGTCTCTTCCGATTTCATCGGTGATAACCACTCCAGTATTTTCGATGCTAAGGCCGGTATACCCTTGAATGACAACTTCGTCAAACTGATTTCGTGGTACGACAACGAGTTCGGTTACTCCAGCCGTGTAATCGATCTGATCAAATACATGCAGTCGAAGGATAACTAAACAGTTCCGAGTGATCGAGTGTCCCTAATGTCTCTCGTATGGGCATATGATTATTGTGTGGATACTCCATATTTAATAATGTATGGCTAGCCAGTAGCGTTAAAAAGGAAATGAGAATATAAAAGAAATGAGTACTTTAGTGGTACGTTCTTTCTCGCACAGAGTAGACTAACTGGCATTCATCGCCTACTCGAGTACAAAATAGAGCAAGCTCTAGGGTTTGTTACACGGTTTTTAGAAACACATTGAACCCTCGTTTCTGGTTTCTTGTCTAAAACTATCCGTTTATGATACATGTAAAGGGTATATGCAAATATTGTAACGAATGTTATGTTCGTTGTATCATGGAGATACGAATAATACGTGTTACATTTTAAACTATCCCTGTCATTCGTTCATTCAGCATCCTCGAGAGACACGTCGAAGTGTTTGATTCCTTTTTTTCTGTATCATTAATATTATTTTTCACTCATGCATTGACATTAATAAAAATTGTTACGAAACTAAATGCTTTCCTTTATTCACTTTTGACAATATCGTTAGTTCTATTATCGTTACATTCTTTACAGGATCACACGAATAAAAGAGGAACGAGTGAGACAAGCATTAACTTTATATAATCTTTACATTATTTATATAGTTTACAAAAGGGCGTTTTCTTTGTATAGTTCACTGAAATGTTTAAATAGTTATCTTTTTTTTTTTCTTTTTGCGATTTACAAGACAGTATTATCATTTTAGCCATAACGATGACTAACAATTAATAACGTTAAAATATCGTATATTATATGGCACAAACAATTGATTTATTTAACATCTCTCTGCAATATTAAGTCGCTATTGTAGTGATATCAAGTAAAAATATATATGAGAATGTATCTGTCCTTTGTGTCAAGAAAATATTAGTACAACGTCGATAAAGAGATTGCAAACTATTAGTGTGGCACAATTATATTGTTATATGTAGTATAGTATATTCTTGATAGAAACTAGTGTATTAAATAACGCGTAAAATAGAAATCAGTAATATTGTGTAAATTGATCGAGGTCATGATACTTTTTTATTTTCTTCGAAGTATATTTATTCTCTGAGCGTTCTGTTCCTGCAGATTCCATCTCCTCTCGTTCCTTGCTCTAAATTCTAATATCTATATACAATCGCTATTCGCGAAAGAAAATACCATGTAACGACACTTTCTTTAGGAATGCCGACTCTCAGCTATATATGCGATGCTGTGAAAAATTTGATTGTACAGCAATACGAAAATACAGTTTTGTTTTTTTTTTTACTTTTGACATTCATAAATAATAGACATTTATCGTTCATTTTTACAACATGCTCCTAGAATATTGCAGTTTACAATAGTCGTCAAGCTTTTTTTTACCTATCGATCGATGGAAATATAAGTCTCAAAAGATTCATCAATATACATACAACTATGGCAATTTCTCTTTTGTAGATAATCTTAACGATTTACTGCAAATAGTACTACGCATAAAAAGTATACCTCTCAAAAAGTTCTTGAACGTTGCGACACTGTAATATTTGAAATAGAAGAGAGTGGCAAATGCTATTACAACAGTACGACATCCACGCTCGTAAAAGATGGACATTTTGGAATCGTTTTATAGGAAAAAGGGTTTTAAAACATATACATTAGCGTAACCTCTTGGAATCGCGAAATTTCTAATTGATATGGAATAAATTATATATTCTTCTAATCGAAATGCACCTAAGTATTGGTAAATTACCACACATGAAAATTTATATATATATTTATATCATCACAAATGTTCAAACTTCAACCGATAATTGAAATTTCTAGCTGAACAATGGCAATCGAGGAAACATGATCTCTTTATGATATATAAAGTATTCACATTGTTTCTATTGACATCTGTTCCCTAATATTAGTTTCTGGTTACGCTAGCCATCACGAATATGGGAAACTTCATTGGAAATCAAGTAAAAGTCTAGACTAGCACGACATATTACATACACGGATTTATAATAAATTCGGGAGAAAACGTTACTTCACAGCTTGGATCGTAGAAACTGTAACAGATCGCATCATGTTAAAAGCAAGAGTTTCGCACGGAGATTAATACGTTCTTGAAGAGCGCTAGCCAACTCTCGTGTTAACTCCTCACAGACTAATCGGAGTTCGGCATTTTTCTCTCGTAATTCCTGTAGAGTTAATTTTTTTGATTCTTCTATGTCGTCCTTAGGAGTATCCTCTCCTCCGTCTCGTTCTAGTAAGAGAAATTCGTGATTTGTAGGAATTCACAAGTTCCTTGGAAATAAGGAGACTAAAAGCAAGAGACAAGCGATTCCTTACTTGGACTCGGTTTTCTATAAATATGAAATGCACCACAAACACCCGTGAATTGTGATTGTGGGGTAATAGTCTCCATAGATGGGTTTTCGGGTAATTCGGTCTTTGGAGAAAAGTGAGAAAAATCAGCGACAAAACCTTGGCTTTCGCTTAAGGTTCTTTGACCTTCTCCTTCACTTCTTTGACCAACCAATTTTCGGGGTGAAGTCTACAGTAGAAATACATGACAATTTTTCTTTTTTAAACCAATATACATTTACGCGGATTTTGCCTTAACTTATAAATTAAGTATAAAATTTGTTAAAATCCCAAAAGTCAGCTGCACAAATCCACGAAAAGCAGTTTCGGTGAATACAGTATTTCGTCATTAATATTTCTTTCTTAATTATTCGATACATGAACTTTTATGATACGATTGTGAATACTTACGATTCCAGGAGAAATTCTCGGTGGAACAAGTGGAGGTGCTCCGAGGAAACTTTGACCGTTTTTCCCTACAAGAACGCGCACAGTTTGAAGCATAAAACTTTGGTTTTTCAGCTGCAGACGAAAAGTATTGCACAGTATTGGTAGCAACATATACCTAATTTATTAAGATCAAGACTAGAGCTTCTTGCATGTGTTCTATATGGTCTGGGTGGTGGCGGAGGCGGCGGTTCCTTCTTTGGAGTTACAATGACAGTCTCTTCGGGTGGAGGAGGAGGTTTCTTTATAAGAGGCCGTTGTACAAGAGAAGCAGCAGAATGTTGGAGATCGTCGTCTCCTAATGTGGTACAACTGTTACTGTTACCATTAGCTCCAGAAGCAAGTATCGCTGCTTCTGGTGTTAAACGTAATGGTACTGGATGAAGAATTTTAGGATCCTTTTCAACTGCTGACTTTAGAAAATGGAAATTGACTAATTTTAGACCCGGGCTTGTGAGGGAGCTGCTGGTGCCTGTTGGCGAATCAACGAACTTTGTCCACTCTTTATTTTTTTCTCGAGTATTTGTAATATTTGGTGGTGTCTTTTGAGTTGTTGGATTTGGTGGAATGGCTGTTGGGGCAGTTCGGGGTTGCTGACCCAATCGGATCGCTAAGGAAGGAGGTAAAACAAATGGAACAGGCACATTATTTCTTCGTAATACAACAAGATGCATAGCTACATAGAATTCTTCTAAACTTAATGCTCCATCTCTAGTTACATCAGCTAGTCGCCAAATGCGTCTTAACTCAGTTACTGGAAGTCTAGACTTTTCGAAGAATTTTCTAGCTACAGAGCCAACTAAAAGACCTTCAGGATCCGGCTGTAGCTGCGCAAACTGAGCTGCATAATAATCACGCTGTTCATCATTAATCACCCATACTTCTTCCTGTGGAAATCCTGAATCATCTTCATCTCCATCACCTTCGTCGCTGCTATGACGTTCTGAACTTTCCTCTTCGGTACCCAATAGTTGTCTTTGTTCTTCAGAAACTAATAAATCTTGCCAACCTCTGGACATAATATCCGACATTGTTTTTTTACCACCCATCATTACATTATTTCTCTCTTGAGTTACACTATTTGTTGGTGTTGGTGAATCAGTGCTACCACCAGTTTCTCTTGGTGATTCTGCCTCACTCTCTCTTGGTGATTCTGCCTCACTTTCTCTTGGTGATTCCGCCTCACTTTCTCTTGGTGATTCCACCTCACTTTCACTTTCTGTAGTAGTTTTTGACATATGAGATAGATTTTTTAGTACCCTAGTCGAATCTGTACTTCTACCATCTTCGTCTCCTAACGCTTGCCAAAAAAATCTTGGCAAAGATATAACATCCAAGGGCATTGTTACTAAATCTCTAGAAATGTCAAGCTCTGCTTCATACGCTGCTAGAAGCTTTAGCATCGCATAAAATTGTTTTTTTCCAACATCAGTGCTGCCTTTAGGTCCAATACAGATATTCAATATCTATAAACCATAAAAATCCAATTTGACGGAGACAATAAGTTCTTCAACAAAATTATTGCTTATTGAGATTAAAATTTTCTTTTGTATCCGTACTATAGAATATTTAAAGCCTATTTATTTTATATTTAATGCTTAAACAGAGTGATTTACATTGCATGCTTAAAACTTAAGTTCTAAATCGTAATAGGATTTACTTTATTATACAGATACATGAAATGTTATTGTTTCTAATAAAAACGCATATTTTTAGTAGTATTCTTTGCAGTAAGATTATTTTATTTAATAACATGACAAAAATGTCAGAGTATCCCTGAAACATTATTGTGTACACCATTTTTAATTATGAATCTCATTATACATGACTAACTTACAATTTGCACTAGTGTCAATGTAAGTCAACAAATAATAATTCCTACAAATTTTTTCTAAATATATGTTATTCTCATCCCCAACATATTCGTTTAATTCGGTACGGTAATAATAAACCTTCAATTTCAATTTCATTATACGCTTAAAAATACAACACGAGTAATCCAATTATTAAACGGTAAAGTTTTCAATCTGCTTTAGATCTTCAAACCTAACCTTCTTCTATATCAACGATTCTCGAAAATCATAAACACATCACGAAATATCGACTGGCTTAATAAAATTAAGAACAATATATACTTGCAGTAGCGTAACTGTAAAATTGACGGAAAATCAACAGCTGACAGAATAAATGTACACGTAATTAAGTACTGATAGTTATAACTTACCTTCCTTATGACATCTCGTGGTACATTTTCCGAGCGCAGAAGTTGGATGATTGTGTTAGCCGGCACGCCATCGAAGTCATTATTTTCGCAATAAAAATTAAATGCATCATCATAATACCGGAGTTCTGTCCCCGTCAGCTGAAGACTATCAATCGTGATCGAATCCCAATCCATCTTGGCGACAAAGTCAAAGCGCTTCTGCACTTGTTACGTACAAACTGTGTAGGGCCTGTCTCTTCTCTTTCTCACTTGGCCCGTACTCTTTCCTCCTCTCTCTTGTCACTCTCCTTCCACTTCTGACACGGTCTGCTTCGCGGACAACCGTAATCAGTGTGGTCACATCGCACGATGATACCGTGGCCTCGATTAATCCCTCGGGAACGTGAGACAACCGTTTATAAACTACACCCCATGCATCGCGAAATTACCGCTCTGTAGCCATCTTTCGTTCTCTTGATGTTTGACATTACAATAACCCGTCCGACTACACTTTGCTCACGAGATTGACATTTCTGGAGTCCGTGCATGCTAACTTTGCGAAACATAGATTTCGTACTGCACATGCGTATTGATTACATGGCAATGGCGCGGGATTTTCAATTTTAAAAAATAATTGAATTTCGTTTTAAGGAATGATTTTTAGAGAAAAGTATAGACATTGATCTTTTAAAATAATAAAACAGCTGAGAAATGTTTTCAATCATACATGTTACCGTTGGTATCGATGGTACTTAATTATTTTCCAGTCTTAGCGAAAAATAAAGTCCAAAACACTTTATTAGTAATAATTACACCTTTGAAAGTTTTAATACTTTTGCTAGGTTGATGTTGTAATTAGCAATGTACTATTGATTGGCTACGTGTATTACAGTAATAATACATATTATATTATCGACTGTATTCAGTTTTATAAGATTTCTGATACAATTCCTGTGTTCATTAGATTTCGTACGAAAGTGCTTTTTTGTATAAACAAAGACTGATACAATTTTTTGAAAGTGATTATTTTCATGATTATCTGAACCATTCGAACTTTCGTGCGAATTGAAGCCATGAGAAGAAGAGTATAACATAGAGTATTTTTTTTTAAATAAATTCGAAGAACGCTTATCATAAATAACAATATCAACTGACACGTGACTAGAGCACATTACAAAATTCCATGGATTCTCAGGAATCCATCGATTTCATACTCAAAAGTATCCATTCCTCAATCGAATGATAATATCAATTGTAGACATATAATAGATAATTATTCACGTACCGGAAACACGATAATTCATAAAGGAAAACTTTCTATCACTCGAAAACAGCAGACTAAAAGAAATCATACATTTTCCGTGACAACAGAAGGGGAAGGACTCTTCTTCCTATAACGTCCGGTCATCGATTTCTGTCCTAGTGATTTCAATCGTTGCTGCAATGGCGAATTTTCTCTTGGACTACCACTGACATCAACGAAATCCCAACTTGCAAAATGTTCCTCAAACAGTTCGTCGAGTTTCTTCGACAGAGCTTCGATCGTTTTTACGCGATTCTGATCATTCTAAAGTATAATAAATATGGGACTTTTGAAATCTGTAGAATATATTTCACATTATATTCGAAATTTAATCTTCAAATTACAGTCGACCCTTGGTAATCCGACAAACGTTTTGCAAAGCGGTGTCGGATTATCAAATTTATCGGATTATAGAGTACTGTCACAGCCCCCTGTAGTCCAGAACTTTTTGGAAAAGCATACCTTGTAATCCGACAAATAACATATCAAAGTGGTAAGATTCTATATGTACTATACCTAAATCATACGATATGGAATTTAGTAAATTAAACAACACAATAAACAGCTTAGTGTTTATTATAAAATTAACATAATTAATGCACCAGAACTTATTCTACCCCCTTTCGTGGCAGATTCATAACGCAACTCGACTCTACCTACATGTTATAAGCATGCCGGATTACCGGGGGTCGACTGTATAATCTTCTTTAAATAAATGTAGAATATTGTACATATGAATATATATGTATATATATTTACATCCCGAACCTTGTGATAAAGTTTCGAATTGTAGACTATTCTTCGAAAATCCCTAATTGCATGCTCGACTTTATGATAAACTCGATTCTTCAATTTGTACTCGACAGTTTCAAGGAACATGGGGCTCTTAATCACTTTGCAATAATCCTCGAACTATTAAAATGATTTTTAAAACGAATAATCTTTATAGTGTTCGATTTGATAAAAGATAATTTGAATAAAAACTAACCGTGTTGGTAGAACAATGATTATCAACATTGTGATCCGAGGTAGGACATTTAAAAATCTGTGATTCTTCCATTTGCCAAACTGCTTGATGAATCGTTTCCAGCTTGCTAATCGCAAGAGGACTCAAACTCTGTTTCCTTTTCGAACTGTACCATACTGACCATCCCCGATCGCCGGATTTTCCAGTGAACTTACCCTCCAATATTTCTCCATAATTACCGCCATTATCTTTTTTTTTCCCATGTCTCACAGTATCAATCGTTGAATTGATACAAGAACAAACAAAAGTACTATCTTTCACTGCATCTTTTGAACTTCTACATTTAACACACGACCCTTCTTCTATCTGAGAATCATGAATTTCACAATTCTTTCCAGTTCTTTTATCAGAAGATTTTCGCGATTTGTGTAAAAGATGATACGATCTTTCAGGATCTTTTCTTTGATATTTTCGACCAGGAATTGGTACGACCGTGCTACAAATCGACGATGTACTCGCGACGTTTAATTTACTTTTTCTATAAGTTTCGTTTTTCTCTGAAAGCATTGTAGTAGAAGGATTGCAACGTCTTACAGTCTCCGAATACGTGGCTTTTTCCACGACTTTCTCGGTTTCCTCTGGAATCGTTTTCTCCGTCTTTAAAATCGTGTCTGTGCTTTCTTGATGTATTTCCTGAAAGTTCTCGATTCTCCCGGTGGTTCCAACAGCCGTTGCATTATCAACGGTTGTCAAATTGACAAAAGAAACGGCGGATTCATCCTCCATCATTGAACTGTTCGATGACTCCGAAGTCTGCTGATCAGAATTCTTTCGACGTTTCTGCTTGCTGGCAATACTGGCATTGTTTAGAGTCCTGATTAACCAAGAGTCCGTTTTGACATTCGTTTTATTGAAACCTGTTTAAGAGATTTGAACATTGCGGATTTGTACATTTACCGAACGTAATTAACACTAGAACGACGAAGCAAGTCAAAATGACTTATTCATAATTTTTTCCAATAATTCCCTAAGTTTATAGGAGAGTTCTAGACTAGAAATTCTAAGCTGATCTTACAAAACACAGATTTCCGAATCGATCATATTTTCCACCTCTTGATTTCCCTTTTTTCAAAGTACTTATTTAATACATTTAAATGTCACGGATTTAACGTCAGTCTTTCTAGTGTTAAATACATCTTAAAAACGATACATCGATTTCTTTTCAAACGTACAGTCAGGTGTAAAATTTCTTAGTCCGGTTAGTGAACTTTTTCACTTTAATTCAGAATCATTTTTATCATCATTTTATTATTCATTCTCATCTATATCCTATTTACATCGAAAATTCTACTCAGTTCTGTGTATCATAAAGTAAAAAGTTTCACCGACCCGAAATTCTCAAATATGAAAAATTGCATTATTTCGAACGTTTGAAATTTTACCATTTTTATTCTCAGAAGACTGTGATATTTCATTAATGCTCGTGTTAGGTGACAATCGGTAAGTAGATCCGGAATCATCTTCCGATGCCTCGTAACTCGACGCACCCCCGCAACCATCATTCTCATGTTTCACTGTCTTCGATAAGCTTTCCTGTGATTTCTCCTGATTCTGCATCAACCGCAATGCGCTATCAATTTTATCGTCCTTCCGCGTATCATCATTATTTTCCTCATTATTACGTTCAATTTCCTTGCAACTCGTCGAATCAACGTCTTCCTTCACGTTCAAAGCTTCCAACAATATCTCCGCAGAAGCGCAGGCAGCTTTCCAAGTATCATCTTGAGGGATTCCAGATGAATCAGAACGTTTCAAAATCCTCGGTGAATTTTCAACAAAGACCGCATGTGATTGTACAATCGGAGTTGTTAGAAATGGTAATTTCATCGCACTGTTATTAGCATTCGTGCAAACAGAAGTCATTGTTGTTCGAGGAACAGGTGTCGAGGATGCAGGAGCATGAAACGTCTTATCTTTAGCGACATAATTACGTTGGTTACCAGTAACTCCAGTAGCTGCATTTCTCGTCAAGGTAGAATTGTCTAAACGACGATTTGATCTTCTCTGATGTCTTTTCTTCGGTACGTTGTAACTACCTGGTTTCATGTATACCCGGACATCTTCAGAACTATCGTACTCTTCCGGGATTTGTTGAACTTGGACTCGATTATTGATCAAATTTCCAACGTTCCAAGGCGCACTCTGAATACTCTGCATATTTTGCAACGTTTGAAGCTGACGATTAGCATCCAGTTGCAATTGTCTTGTAAGATCCATCGTGTTTTTCGACATCTCTTGACGTGATAAACGTGGTTCAACGTTCTCCGTGGTTCGAGTTTCTCCGATATTTGCAATGGGTATTTGACGATTACAATCGGAATTTCTCATACTGGCGAACCATGCTGACAAATTCGCTGTCATTTCCTCCGACGATTTATCCGGCAAACTTGGCTCAATCTGACTGAGCAAAGTCATCTTATTCTTCGGCACTGCTGCCAATTCTATCTGATTGGTCGATGATTTTCCAACATAAAACAAATCTACGTTTGTTCTGTAACTTTGATCGAGATTCTTGAAACTCTTGTTACCGTAACCTATAGCATACGGAGGACAAACGGCGTAATTATGATCAATGTTTGCCACGTGCTCTGGACTAGGAGCAAAGTATACTTCCGAATTGGTAGGATTAACGAATGATTCTTTGAGGTATTTTTGAAAGTATGGATTTTCACTGGTACCATCAGACGGACGAAGTTTGAAAACTGGTTCAATGTATTCGTTAGTAGGAACCTTACTCTCGAGGGCTTCCGGTTTCTTGTCCTTCAATGTCCATTGCTTTCCGGTATCGTAGTTACTCTCGAGGACTTTGCTTCTTAGATGAAAGAATTCCGCATTCAAGGACTGAGTCGATGTGTCCATCTTGCTGGATGGTGTTAAGGTCCTTGCGCGAAATCTGCTACCAGTCTGCAAACTTGTTTCGCCGTGTCCTGGGAACATATCGTGTCCAGATTTTGCAGTGTCTGTCGTCGATGTTAGATTCTCGGTAACCGTCCACTTACTTCGCGATTTTGTTTCCTTCTGACAGGACTGTCTCTGTTGATCGTAGCCTCGAAAATTTCGGCAGTCACTGGACAGTTGCGGAGAAGTAAATTGTGTAGAATTAAAGGAAGATTCTTGATCAGTCTTCTTGTTTGGATCTTGCTTCCTTGGTGGATCAAAAAGGTCATGGCTCGTGTAAAGAGTAACATCACCTGGGAAAGAAGTTCCCATTGATTCGATGGATTTCTGTTCAGAGCTTGAAACCTCACTATTTTGCTCGAGTTTTAGGAAAGTCTGCACAACATGATTCAATAGCTCGTGCGTGCTTTCCTCCCAGACTTTAAAGCATCTGACTAATTCCTGATCAAACTTCTCACTGAGACTTGGATAATGTTGCTTGTTTAGATAATTATCGAGAATGAGCCAGCCATTGGTGACACGTATCAAAGAATTTATTAGATCGTTTGCGAAGATTCGATCGCCAGCGAAAATTGGAAAACAGGTGGAAGATTTCGTAATGGCTGTTTTAGTAGCTGAGGATAGATTCTTCAACCAATTATATTTGCAATCCATCTTGGAATCGTTGCTCAGAATAATCTCAGCTTCCGTGCATCCCCAAAAAGCAGCTTTTCTTATCAATTCCGGATATTGAGATCCGTCGAGAGTAGGACCATCCGTTTGTATAGCTATCGAAGCACTGGTACCATAGTCTACGCAAAAATCGGTGAACCAAGTACTTTTATTCGACACTGTATCACCTGCCCCGCTGAACAATGGCGCTGATTTATCTGCATTAATCCTATTCTCATCCTTTCCAATATCGTTCGAGGAAGTAGTGTTACAAAGAGCAGACACCATTTTCTCAGCCTCGATAGTGAAATCAAAACTGGCCGAAGATTCGTCAGAATAGTCTTGCGTTTTTGTAATTACATTTGAATTAATCTTCTTCGGTGATGTTTCAGGATTTTCTTGGCTCGTTTCTTCGATTATTGGTTTTATATCGAACATACCATTCGAGGTTGAATCGATAAGTTCTCTTGGCCATTCGTTGTAGCCTACAGAGGCAGACGGGACGACTTGAGAATTGCCAACAGCAGGCAATTTACTTCTGGTACACTTGAAGGTGGAAATGTCGAAAGTAGACAAAGACGATGGTTTTTCTCGCTGAGAATTCCCAAAGACTAAACTTACAGGTGGATTAGGGAAAACTTGAGTCGATTGCACCGTCTGTACAGGCCCTGCTATCTGATTGTTCGTGAAAGTCGCTACGGACGCGTATGGGCCAAGATTAGGGAATTGAAAAGTCGAATTCGTCTGCAAACTGCAAGCATTAGCGGCAGAGATATTGTAGTAAGAACCATGTGACGATTGTTCTTGCTGATGTTGCTGAGCACTTTGTCGATCCTGAAGCAAGCAGAAGGTTTGAACTTCTGGTGGTTTAAAATATGGCTGTGGTATCAAAGTTACTCCTGGATTGTTGTACTGATCGCCGGAAAAGGATCCATGGGTGAAAGTGGAAGATGCTACCAGAAAGGAAGTTGTTGGTGAATGTGGCGGAGCATTGCTTGGTGTTTGATCGTAGAGGACTAAAGGTTTTGGATTGTAGACTTGCTGAACGTGCTGTTGCTGCTGTTGCTGACAGTATTGCTGTTGACCCCTGAGAACTTTATTCTTGGTGGGCCATCTCGTGGTTTTTCCTATATGGATTTGTAAAATATCGTTAAAAATTTACAATTAATCCCTTGCCTTACGATTTCTCTTATTACTGAACGCGCAATAACTCTGAATTAATTGTAGGAATAATAAATAATCCATCACTGATTTTCGATATACCGGTATAACGCAATATTAATAGCATGGAACTAATTTAACTATCTCCTGGCCTACTGATATATTCAATTTAACACTAAACCTACCAACTCGGTCAAACGACCGGTCCTAAATGTTTTCTAAAAATTACACAAATTGGTAGAGTAGCCGTGAAGTAAATATTCCATTTCTTTGCACCTCTACATTTCTCTTTTTCTATAGCAGTTATTAACACTAGATTTACGGGGCCAATTTGGCACATTCAAAATTTGATTGCTACATATATAATATATTGGTTGGTTAATTTTTTAATAATAAATCTTTCATTTCGATTGATTTGGAACTATTTTCTTTGCAAAAAATTCAATTTTCTTGTATGATTCAAATTGGCTCACTTCAGGAAAATAGGTATATCAACATCCGTAAATATAGTGTTAAGTATCGAAATTTTAGTAGACATAACGTCGGTAGTTTTAGTGTAAAAAATTTTCGGAAAAATTCCAAATTTTCTATTCCATTCGCCACGTTAGGTGTACCACAAGTCATTGTAAGGCAAGGGAGTTAAGCTACGGCAAAGATGAAATAATTGCGTGTGAAGTATTTAATTAAGACGCGTATTTACACCTTGTATATGTAAAGGAACGGGATTAGGCAAGCCAGTGTTACGTTGAGCTCCTGGATAAACGCACGAAGGATGCAAACTCGTTCCACATGGTTGAAGAGTTATCATGGAATTAGCGATAGGACCATAGAGAATTTGTTGCTGTTGTTGCTGAGGAGGATGCAGTATGGGTGATGCTGCTGACAGAGGTGGGATCGAGGATTGCAAAGATGACCGATTAGATCGTGCAGCCGTAGGGTGCATGATCCTCTCGATCCCAGGATCGGTAATGATCTCGTTAATTTTGTTTTATCAGCTTCTGTTGAACAATTTCTTTCATTTATTACGTCACCTTTTTCTTTCGATACATTGCACGTGTTTTACAAAAACCCACTAATGAGTGTAACACTGATGAAATATTATAATTTATATATTCTTCACTTATCATTTATTAAAATATGATCTTTTTGGAACGACAGAGAAAAATTCGTAAAAGTGTAACACTGATAGTCGTTTATTAAGTGCAGTGAATGTAGCTTCTGTGTCAGCTGTTATTTGACATGTAATTAACCTATGTATTATTTTCTATTTATTATATGTATGATGTTTATGATTGTCTACATATTTTTATATTACCTGATATAGAAACAGCCTTTTAACTTATTCGTACCGACTCCAAATATTCGTTTAGACATGAGACAGGCCAAATGGCGAAGAAACTTCATGGAGTATCGTATCTTGTCGACACAAATTGTCAATAAAATGAAATTATTTCGAACTCGGATAAATAATACGCACAGTGAAGAAAAAATGTATTGAACGGCAAACGAATAAACTTGTGAAAAAATAATGGGACCTTGATTCTGGATTTCAGGGGTTAACTTCTCTTGGGGTTAATGGATGTACATGTTGGCATTTTCCCGTGCAACGTGAATCACGGAAAGTTTATGGGATTTCCTTGCGAAAGGACGATGGGCGGAACGTAAATATACGTTGGAAGTTAAAGGATAATCTAGTAAACGGAAGAAGCAACGAACTGGACAAAAAAATGGCAGACTACCGGCTGTCGGCCTGAAACAAAATTCTTTGGAACAACGAAACGAGAGAAAAATTTGACACACGGTTCAGACGACTCCGACTTCGAAATATTTGATTCGAATTTCGTTCCGAATTTCTGATTATGTTATGATATCAATGTTTGTCAGTATATTGCATTTATAAAAACAGAACTTCGAGGTCATTGCAAAATTTTAAAAACCCAGCTGATGGTAATGTCAAAACAGTTTAGCCCTCCGAGTACATGAATTTTTGATAACATTCTAAAAGAAGTATACGAAATATACAATTTTTTTTTAATTTTTCAATGAAAGTTAACATCAAGGCTCTCTATACCAATATAGTTGGGTCTGAAAATTAGTCAGGTAGTGAGAAATTGCCAAATATTAATAATATCATTTCAATTAACAGATTTAGCTCGATTCGTAAGCATTTTAACACTAGAACTACAGGCGTCAAATCAAACATATTTTAATAAACTAAATAAGTACTTTGAAGAAGGGGGAATCAAGCGGCGGAAAATTTGATCGATTGAGTGATTTATGTTTATTGATATAGACGTAGAATATTTATTCTTTGTCGAACGATGTTCCGTTGAACTTTACACTAAAAACACCGTTAAATCTATTACATTTCAATAGATTAAATAATTACTTTGGAAAAAGAGGGATCGAAAGATAGAAAAATTGATTAATTCAGTACTTTGTGCTTTATAAAATCAACGTAGAATATCTATTGTGTGGCTCTCCTATAAACTTGGAAAATTTATTGAAAAAATTGTGTACTAGTCATTTTGACTGGTTTGATAGTTCTAGTGTTAAAGTAAACCGAGTTCGCGATTTTAAAGAATTAGTCTATCATATGATACTGATATTTAATATGATTGATAATAATTCGTTATGTTCAAAAAAGTGATTGTGAAGAATAGGAATTCAGTTGAATCTATGGGGTTACATGAATTTTTGGCAGCATTTTAAAAGTAGCAGAGAGAATATAAAATTTTTTATAATTTGTCAATGAAATTTAACACCAAGAGTTTCTATTCCATTATACTTGAATTTGAAATTTAGTTAGACAACGAGACATTGCCCAATGTTAATAATGTCATTTCAATTAACAGATTTAGCTTGATTCGTAAGCATTTTAAAGTAAACAAAGTTCGCGATTTTAAAGAATTAGTCTATAATATGATACTGATATTTAATATGATTAATAATAATTCGTTATGTTGAAAAAAGTGATTGTGAAGAATAGGAATTGAGATGAATCTACGGGGTTACTTGAATATACCAAGGGGTGTGGGGGGTTAATACATTTTATTCGATCACGAAACAGGAAGGGGTGAAACAATAAAAATACGAAGCCATTTGCAACGACAAACCCTGATAAATATTTTTCCTTTCGCACAAACCAAAACGTCGTTGTCCTGGCTCGTAAACAGACTTACTTTAAAAATATAAGAATCTCAACAAGATGTACAATCCTTTCACGTGTAATTTCATCCCTTAAGCTCTACGCGAAATAATTGTCGAGTGAACACAACGTGACCGTCATGGCGTCTTCAACGCCTAAACTTAAATTTCTTGAAAGTAATTACAAATCGAGCAATGCACACACGCTGTTCGACGTTTCACGAAATTGAACAGGAAATACTAATTTTTCACGAATACTCCATTGAATTTTTTTTTTTTTTTTTGGTAAAAACAGCGAGTAATCGGCGATACGTGATTTTGGTCATTTGTCAATGTGACTCTCGTAATCGAAGAAACGAAATTAACCGAATCTTTCGCAAAACGAGACATTTTTTTCTAATCATATCAATTGACGAATAAATCTTCGAATATTTTTAATCATTGAATTCACAACGTCGATTCTCATTGTTTCGCGTCTTCGATCACGAGTGATATATACTTTGATGATTTTCATTACGATTAAAATACCTGCATCATATTTCTTTCAAATTTCTTGTCATTTTAAAATAGTCAGGCGCGATCAGTGACAGCGAATGAAAGTTTCATCTAAAGCTACGATAATCTTGTAATCGATAGACAGGAGGAAGCCACTTCATCATCGTTTCCAGGATTACAATCAAGACACATTTCTTTCAACCGGCCCGTCGAGTCCCTCGAGATCATTCTCGAGAGCTTTTCTTTGCGTGCATGATTTCCCTAGATTTTTCCACTTCGCAATCATTTAATTCGCACTTTTCATCGCGACGAGAGATCCTTCCTCCGTGAACCGAGTTTTTCTTCTTCGCAGTCTCTCGGTCGCTCGCGTTTCTGGAATTTCGTCGTACTAAACGACCTTGCACGTACCTCCTCGTCGACTGCTCCGAAGAATTTTCCTCATTTTTCGCAAACTAATTGCGCATAATCGCTAGCAGAACGCTACCGAGCGCACAGGATAAGATCAGTGATTTTAACGGAAGGACATTAGGCGTCGCTGTGTTGCAGTAATCGGTTAAGCAGGAGCAGACTTCCTGACGACCACCGAAACCACTTCGCTGGTAGCATTTCCCCTTGTAATTGGATTCGTCCCATCCGCAGCCTCTTATCACTCGAGTGTCAGCCGGAACTGTCAATTTTTGGGAATATTAATTTTTTAAACTCTACAGGTATCGTTAAAGCGACATTCAAGGATGTTGGATAGAGTGTTTTTATAAAATGTGGACGAAACTTTGACAATGGATTCATGAAGCAGGTAGAGAGGGAAGATCATATTGTATGTTTTTTGTCTCGTTTTTAACACATTATCTGCAGATTACAACGTGCAAATGGGAGAATTATGAAGCAATCCATTTTTTAGAAATGTAGTATCTTCAAAACTATTTTATTCCATGGTAGCAAGTAAGATCTGTGTATGAAAGAAGAGAGAGAGCGTGAGAAAAAGAATATATTTTATTTGTACTCTATTTCGTGTAAATGACAAGATTAAATTAATATCTTTCTTTTTTTGGAATTTTGGAAACCATATAATATCTTCGCAAACAATAGTGTAATTTCAATGAAATTTTGAAAGTAAGCAGTGTACTGTGTTTCAAATGTATTGGTGATGTTTAAAAATATATATTTCCTATACAAAAGGTATTAATATCCAGCCCTCTTTTCCGTCAAAGACATGTTTCAACCCTCTCGCCCAGAATTCCTGTTTTATTTCCGATTTACATGAAAAATGTATGAAAAATAGCTCGATACGAATGCGTTAAGGCAGAGAATTTTATTTATGTGCGTGCAAGCTTCCTATTACAAAATAAAAGAATAAAACTCTAGAATAAATTTTAATTGATAGATAAAGAATAATTTTTCTTTTACTAAATACGTAATATTAAGCTTTAACGGTAATTTTAAGCTGAAAATTCGTCTTCGTACTGTACTTGAAGAATATTATGAGGTATGATATTTCACCTGATAGCTGAGTGGATTAAATGAGAAGAAAATGAGCGGAAATTGTTGAAAATTATACGAACGACGATAGGTCTCTTCTAACGAAATAAGTCGCTCATTACTTACGGCCGTTAACGCTAAACTCGATGACTTGCGTAATCTTTCGGCACATCGTGTACTTCGACCCGTCCTTGAGTTCACCGCAATCTTTTTTAAGGGCATCCGGAGGATTGTCCTCGGCGCATCGACTGTCATCACGACTGTTACACATATAACATTGCATCGCATTTGTACCTGCAAAAGGATGATTCGTTAAGAATACATTGATTTAGCAAAAGTCACATTCACAGACGACTAACTTTCCATTATAACTACGCCAGTCAAAGCCGGAAATATAAAACGAAGAACGAGATAACGGTTGTGTAAAAAGTTGTCTTTTTAAAGCATTCTCTAAGTTTGCAAATAAAAAAAGATATATTACACAGATTGAAATGATTGTATGACTCCAATTTTAACCAGTTAACTGTGGCGACTTCGAGATATGAGCATAAATCTATCTTAAATTATTTATACTTTTTAGTTATCCGTTTTATTTCGGAATGGCCTCAAAAGTATTCCAAACATCTTGAAACTTACGAATATATTTTAGTTTTCGTCAAAATTACAATTTAAATAACCAGTGGTCCGTAACTTTTATGCATGACGAATATACTCGTCAATACACAGAATTCTGCCGTTACAACAGTATACTCGTCAATCACATCTAACTGGTTAATTATTTATTACAATGATTACCATTTCTTTAAACGTCGTTATAAAATGTTGCAGAGAATGGAAGGACGTTGTAGTTGATTATTAAAATTAATTACTGAAATCGTATAGTATATAAAAGAAAACGTCTACTTCCAGTTTTACAGTGTGTCGGAGTACGAAGTTCCGAGTGTTATCAAGCGAGAGATAAGCGGGGTCAATGTAGAGGGAAGATAATGAACGATCAAGCGATTTGCTTTAAGGGGATGAGCACACTATTTGTTTATTAACTGTCGCATCTCAACGCGTGTAGTTAGAAGTCCGGGTTTCATAACAGTATGTTAATATGGGTCAATGAAAATTTCTTCAAAGTTTTCCCCTTGAAATCGCATGTTACTCATCCAATGAAAACTTCTGTGAATAGTTTTCACAGAGGGAATCACTTTTCTAGGATTTCACGATTTTCCAAGTTTTCAGAAACTCTTGGAACTTATGAATTTTAACGCGGGAAGAGTTCGGTGACCTCGCGACCCTGATATAAAAATCAATGCAGCTACCTGTCCTAGAAAGAGCCGACGACAATAACTTAGCTGTCTGTACATCCTAATCTTGTTTCCGGGCCATTCATACCAACGATCATTATCGAGACAATGATTTTCAATGATTTTGGATGAAATAATGAATGTATAATTATTTTCTATTTACTATATAAATACTTAACCTTCGGACTTCTTAAATAAACCGGTAAAATTAATATTTATTGAAATGGCTATAGCAATATTAATAGAAGAATTGTAATGTAAATAACGACGTTCTTCAATAAAAGCTTTTTAGTTATAGAGCAAATTGAAGAATGTAACAAAAACTATTTTCTTCGTAGAAATTTTTAGCGGGAAAGTTAGAGTAATGCAAATTATTTATATACAAATTTGTGTCACTACGGATGCCGTTTTGCGCATAAGCTCGTCGTCATCGATCTCACTGACGTTTGCGTCATTGCATTTGTACGCATGAAACGAAAAGTAAATTTTCTAACGCACGCAATCATAATCTCTATACCATTCATTTCTCTTGGCTATTGATTCACTGTATACCCTGACGTATACAGTTATATTGAAGTTGAATCGACTATGACTCTACTATTGTTCTAAAGATATGACACTTTGAAACTAAGAAGTAAGTCAATCGACTCTCTGATAACGTAGAAAACTGAAGAAAATAGCACAAAGTGTAATTCTCAACGTTTTAAACAATTTTTAAGACAAGTATTACAACATTTTAACTGTAAATTAAAATTTATATAAATTACCATGAAGAGCCATTCTCACCCTAAAATATACAATCCAAACAAATACAATTCTCTCAAACAACTACATTAATGCCGAAAAATAAAAGAAGAAAAAGTACTTAACGCCCCATAAAAAATCAATGACACTCCACAAAAGCAACAATTCCTTCAACCAAGTACATCCAAATACTCCAACAGATCAAAACAATCGATCCATATTCACAACTATCAATACCATAACAAATCCCACGAAAATCAGACTTGATCCCAATGACAGCTAAAATCCTATCGAATTTATCGTCGCCATCAACACCTCATTAATGTACACGCTATGTATCGCAAGAGTGTCGCTATCGTTGCAATCGATAAAAACAATTACAAGAGACCCAGCCTAGTTTACTATAAACGTACAGCTACCTCTTACCATAGAAACCCAGAATGACCAGAAAGCAGAAGATCCCCATAAATGAGCGCCTCATGGTGACCGATTATCCTTGCACTCTTCGCCGATGAACGTTCCTGTCGTTCGCCGTCTCGTAGCCTGGACGCGAACGAGCGGCGCTCAGGGTGGTCAGAACGGAGGGTGGTGAAACGCGGAGGGTGAGAGTACGAGAGAGGGAGAAGGAGGGGATAATGAAAAGTGTCAAAGAGCAAGAGAGAAAAGACGAATATGTTCAGGGGTCGAAGAGGCCGAACATTCGGCCTCGAGAGCTAGCGAAGCACTGTTGACGCGGCTGGTAGCTCGGTGCGATTGCGGCGCAAGCCCCACGCTAAACACGACGACGCTTACGGACTTCTGTGAGGGCGAATACGTGATTATGCGAGAGAGGAACATGGAGAGAGGAAGATACAGGGGGAGAGAGAAAAAGAGAGAGAGATTGGACATCGAGAGGAGGCGAGATCGACGGAGAAACGAAACTCGTCTACGAATAACCCAAGGCCCAAACGATATAATCCATGGCCGAGAAAAAGTCTCGTGACTTGGTGTCGATTGCGAATTTATTTTTATGATTGTGATTCTTCGGTGTATGCCGGTTCATGCGTTTGTGCTTTGTAGGTGCGATTTTAAATGATATAGTTATTTGGCAGGAATATACTAGTTTGAGTTTCAAGGTATGGAGGGTAGGATAATGGTAGGGTTCCTGTTGGGTTGAAGTTCTTTTATTGGGGAATCGGTGCACCCTTAGACAACATGATTCTCATGGAGTTAGTATGACTGGTTATGATTGAGAGAAATGATGTTGGAGGGTGTCTGAGTTACTTTGATAGCGACTTTGTTCGGATATGAATTCTACTGGTTGTGTCTTGATTAATTTACTGCAAATTGGATATTTTATGCTTACTGAGTACTGCAAGATAGTGGATGTTTATCCATTCTTTTAAGGAGTAATTGCCGTTTTATCGCGAATTAATGAGAATGGTGTTTTTATTGTGAATATACTGCAATGTAAAAAAAGTGTTGATCTAGCGTTCGTTACAACGTTCTTACGTAACATCCAGTTGCTAATCTGTAATGTATACGTGACGCAACTTCTTTGCGATTTCCCGCGTGTGTTTTAAAATCTGCGTTTGCGCACTTCTCGGAAGCGTGATGTTTCAAAAGCTCCAATCGGTCCTAGATGATCGTTTTGCTTAAAGGATTTTGTCTCTATGTTTCTATTTTACCTCGAAATGTAACGCTAACTTTAAACGATACTTATTCGAATTAATTAATTAACTTCCGGTGCATTCTTCGGCAGGAATGCAATTATCACAGCATTCTTTAAGTATCTTTTTAAGATAAGAAAATTATAGAAAAGACCAAAGCACAAAATGTTACACTCTAACACCCCTTCGTAATTACCGGTTGCGCCCTTTGAATAAATATTAATGTTACGTTAAACAACAAAATGTAACAACTAACAGATTCAATAGTAACAGCAAGTAATCCATCATATTTCCACGATTACTTCACAAATAGTCCATCATCCAGAATCTTCAACGACTTTAACACTACATTTACGGACATAAAATTTGTTACAATGTAAAATATTAAATAAAGACTTTGGAAATAGAGGGATCAAGCGCTAATGAAGATAATGAATTAAGTAATTTGTATATTATAAGATACATGCGAAATATCTACTGTACCATGTCTCTATAAGTTTGAAAGACGTTTCTAAACAGGTAGCAGTCCACCAATTTGACGGCTTCCGTAAACTGTTAAAGATTTTCCAACAAACAAAACGCAGAAGAACATAGTAGCCATCCAAATGATCATATCATCGAATGATTAAAACATCGAACCCTATGGAATATCCAGTATTGTTTCTATGAGATTGAAAAATGAAATTGTCTCAAAAGACGAAGCAGGGCCGTACGATGAATAGGGAAGGCCGTGGGTGGTACGAAGAGCTTTACGTTCAAATAGACCGTAAAGTGGCGGTTTGGAGCACGCTGAGTGGATAATGTCCCTTTTCCTGTGACACACTGAACGTCATGAAACTGTCACACAAACTCGTCCAACTATTCGCATGCGGAAAAGAACGAGGAGGGTATCCTTCGGCTTCTCCGTTACTCGAATCGACGGATTCGCAAACCTTTCACGGGACTCTACATAAGTCACGCGACGATGATTATTGTATCGGCGAATGCGTTTAAGGATTTATAACAAAACGTCAGAACATAGTCTGCTTGAACTGCGAAGTATTTTTTTGTTTAGGTTTAATGAGGATGCAACAGTTGATTATGAAACTTAGATGTTACAATGTTCAGGAATAAGTTGATCATTTTTTGACCATTGTGGACACAGGCGACTGGCACTATTGAATTTAATGCAATTTCATGTAACATTTAAATTGCAGTATTTATGAATTTTCTAACATATTGAATATTTAACACTAAATTTACAGAGCTAATTTGGCTCATTCAAAATTTCATTACTATATATATATATATATTGCTTAGTTAATTTTTAATAATAAATCTTTCATGTAGATTGATTTGGAACTATTTCCTTTGCAAAAAATTTCCATTTTCTTATATGAGTCAAGTTAGCTCACTTCAGAAAAATAGGTATATCAACATCCGTAAATGTAGTGTTAAATATTGACATTAAAAAGAGAAACGTCCGTCGAATATGTATCTGTTAGACTTTTTAAAGTTTCTGACTTATAAAAATGTGATTTTAATAGAAAAGATTACTCTGTCAGTTGAAATGATAAAACATGTGAAATACCGATGGCGTTTAACGTGTTAATGAGGTTCAGGGTAATGTGTGAAAGACTACGGGAATTTTGTTTTAGCATAAAGCATCACGGAATAATATCTGGGTACCTATTTTTATAGGAAATTTTGTAATGTCTCGTGAAACTTGTATTTTAATAATTATACGCCTTTTTTTACCGATGTTGGAAATTATCGATTTATGAGAAGTTATTATGACAGTTAAACTTGAAAATTATAGGAGGGGCGTAATGTTAGAATTATAAATACTGCGTTAAAAACTGTATATTATTAATATAAGAATATCTGCATGAACGTAATAATAAAGCTGGATTACTGTACGGAAACCTTTATTAAAGACTGTATTACTGTGCAGTGGAAAAGTCGCTGCGAAGATTGCACAGTATATGAGGCAGGAACAGTTCATAATTTGATGTTAGTGCCAATAAAAATTCCATGAATATAAAAAGGGTATCTACATTTATAAAACTATGTTACTCTAAATTCTTGAAACAGAAAGCATTCGTAGTAGCAATAAGAATAGCATTAATATCAAATAATGGAGTATTAATGCAAAATTAAGAAGTCCATGAACATATAATAGTTATAATAAAATTGATGTAAAAATTCTCTTTCGTTATCTTGAAAAATACTTTTATTGTTGCAGTATCGTATTTACGATCTCTTCTTTGCCGTGCGTCGTTCATTGCGATGAACGTTTAACACATTTAGCAGCACGTTTTAGCGATGTACTAAGTCCCTGACACATTTTTGACAACGATGTCAGGCTTGGTAACCATTTTCTTTTTCTATCTGACACGAAAAATTCAGATGCATGACACACATGCACATTTTAATAGAAAGTATCTTGACAATCAATGAGAAAAGGAAATAATCACGATATTTCTGTAAAATGTCAAACGAGTGAAGTCGTTCGCGGCAAAAAGTGAAGCGCGATTTGAAAAATTCGATAGATCGATTATTCTCTAAGTTCACATCGTTGATGTATTCACTGCAATTATGCGATTAATGAGAAACATTTAGAATACCGTTTTTTTACAGTTGTGTATCTTCAAGCATTATTCAGAAATTCAAGAAATTAGTATTATTTCTTGATCGTTTATCCGAGAAATCGAGGCACTTTCAGATTGGACATTTAGATTCTAATGTAAGTATAACCTTTTCCATAGCAATACGTTGCACACTTTTGTTGCTCTTTAGATAGAAATTCGATAATAAATTAAAAAGGCAACGGTTTGCTTTTAATTATTTTTAAAAAGTGTGTATCATCGTTGAAAAATAAGCAAATTAGTGGCTCGTGCTTTAAACGTGACTCTTTAATAACAGTTTGCCACCTTTTCGAAAGCAGGTCCTGATACAGATCGAAGATGTAACTTAACGATAATGTTCAAGATGCATTTGTTGCTAAACATGTTCCGAATTTTAATAATTTTGTTCATCGTTCCTAGAGGTAAGTTGCGCCATGTAGATTTCGTGTTAATCGATTAAAGATAATAGAAACTTCTCCTCTTCCAAACAGTGATAAAGGAGAATTGATAAACAGATATCTTCCAATTCAATCCATGATAATTATTGTTAAGAATTATAATAATAATGATAAGATTACGACGAAACTATTAAATTAATTATATAATCACAAGAATATGTAGTAAATTTTTGCATCGTTTAAAATCTTCTAAAAATTGTTTCTGATACTTTCGTTTAGAATTATAATAAAATAGTACATGTAATGTCTTTTATTTTCCTATGTGGCACACCATCGAACTTTGCAAAAAGAAGCCAGAACCACGAGATGTTATCAGTGCAACAGCAAAAGAGACGAGGGTTGCACGATGAACTATGTAGATGCAAAGTATCTGATACCGTGTCCATCTACTCAACCATTCTGTCGCAAAGCTGTGTATATATGTAAGAGTAATTAGCAAAATTACAAAACACAATTTAATTCACAATTTTCCTGTTAAGCTTGCTCTTACCTTTTGCATGAGAATTGCGAACAAACTTTCAAAAGGAAATTCCGCCACTCATTAGGGTTCATACAATTTATAAAGAGTAATTTAAAAACAAGATTAAAAAAAGTTGTTGCAAAATTTTTTCACTGTTTTTTAATAGTAACATTGTACAATTTCTCACGAATTTTAAATCGCTGACACGTTGTTTTCGTGGTCGTTGAACCTCATCAGTTTCCCAGCCTCTAATTATGTCTCATCCGTAGTACCACGATTTTTAATCCGCCCCATATAAAGAAGTCAGCAGTTTACTGCTTCCATAATGAATTCAACTTATCCCATGTATCACTATACATTTTATTTACAATATTTTATCCACTGCATTAATGTAAATGGAGAGTGTTAAAAAGAAATGGAAAATCCGTTTAATCCAAACACTTAAATTATTTAGTTCTCTTCAAATCCGTCTCCCGCGCAAACGTGGACGGTTCTGAAATTTATAACATATTTGTCGTGATGTAATTACTAACAGTGTTCCTCGAGCGGAAAAAGTTAATTTTAGGACGTCTTCTTGACTCCTTTTAAAAGGTTCTTCTTATAGACTATCAATTCATATATAAACCATGATTTTCCATATACATATCTACATATCTTTATTTGTTGAGCTTTAACTTCTATCATTTCGCGATCAATTTTGTGTAGGGCCTACTCTTTTATGGGGATCACGAACCACTTAGACTCTAATGTATTAAATGGTAATTAAATAAAGACTAATTTCCTTGACGTAATGATTCGACATCGGACCTACTGATTGTCTCTTAATATGTAACTTTGAACCACAATAACTCCCTGTATAAAGGTTAAATTCTTTAAATTAAATTCTTCGTTAATTCGTTAAATTAAATTCTTCTATTCGAGGTAGCCTATCTTTACAATTTTTTTTTAAAGATACTTTAACTTTAACCCTTTGAGGACTACCTACTCATATATATGGTCTGAGAAAAGATTTAATTATAGTTGATTGTCGCGTGTATATATATAAAGGTGGTTTTACGAAAACTTTGTCAAAGAAATCATTATCACTGAATATTCAAAAACGTCCTCAAAGGGTTAAAGGTAAACTATCTTAAAAAATTGTCAAGATAGGCTACATCGAATAGAATGGAATTTAACATTTATACGGGGAATTAATATAGTTTAAAGTTAAATACTAAAATACAATTAGTAGGCTCGACTTTGAATTATTACGTCAAAGAAATTTGTCTTTATTTAATTATCATTTAATATATTAAAATTTAGACGGTTCGTGACCCACATAAAAGAGTAGATTTTATGTAAAAATGATCAGGAAATGATAGAAGTTAATTTCTTCACTCCTCTTTAACACTAATCCTACCAACGTTATATCTACTAAAATCCAAAATATACTCAATAACGACCTTACACAAAGAGGAGTGGAGAGATAAAGAAGATAGTTAATTGACTCATTTTGCTTTTGTAAGATAGAAGTGGAATATTTACTTCATGGCTACTCTATTAATTTAGATCATTTTTAGAAAATATTTTGGTATCGGTCTTTTGACCGCCTTGGTAGGTTTAGTGTTAACCCCTTGCCTTACCGAACACACAAAAACTCAGAATTAATTGTTGAAATAATAATCTATAACTTATTTCCGATATACCAATATAAGTTAACGCATTATTAATAGCATAGAACTAATTTCAACGTCTCCTGACCTACTGATGTTTTCAATTTAACAGTTTTTAGATAACTTAAAAATTTTCTGTTCCATTTACCGCGTCACGTCAGTGTAGGTCAAGGGGTTAACCATCTGTAGACAAGGTATCGTCGTAACGAGATAACGTTGAATTTTCAGATTACTTCACGGATTCCCGGGAATACGTAACAGTGCGCGAATGTGCGAAATGGCAAAACGTCGAGAAGGAATGTTATCGAGGACGTTACATACGAGACAGTTATCAACTTGTCTGCGAATGCAAGGGTGCAGGTTGCAATCGTTCGACGAGATCGTTCGCAGGGACGTCTTTATTTCTCTGTGCCTTCTGCCAGTTCGTCATCCTACTCGTTTCAAATCCTACTTAAGAATATGAATCATTAGGAACAGTTAATGATTCCAATAATCGATTGGTATTACCTTCATTTGTAAAAGTAGAATAAAGCTCGAAAGCTTCTAGATAGATGCTATCTATTCTCTAGCGCCATAAAGAACAATGTATATTGTCGTGTTTATTAATAATAAATAAGAGTGCTAAACATTATTCTTGATGATTTTGAAATTCGATGTTCCTTGTCAGCGATTGAATAATAAATGTTGCAAGTACTTTGTTTATCGCGGTTTGGTACTTTTATTTTTGCACTATCAAATATTACCGTGGGATGATACGATCGTTAATCACTGTCAGTGATTTGTGTCAGTAAAACGTGCGCAATAGAAACTCCTTGAAAGGAGAGCTCGCAATTTACTTTTTCGTGTTATTTAACGATCGAACCAGTATTTTACTTGTCACTGTACACCACGTTCTTTATTTTTACTCATTCCTTTGTTTTTGCGAATTTGTATGAAGTGAAAAATTTGCGATTTATTGTATTGTTCCTTGAAAAGTTTAACAACTTATTTTCTCATTTATATTGAACTAAGTAGTATTAATTTGATTAATATTAATAAATATTTTTTGTTCAGGATTGATGTGTTGTTAATAAGGACGAAATAATGATATTGGGGAGAAATATTAATCTTTCTTTCCTTATGCAAAATATTACAAGCTTTCAATAACAAAAATCCAATTGACACTATCGTCTTGTGCAGTAAATAAAAAAGCATCACAATCAGAAACTTCGTTTAACGAACTTTAATATTCCCTTTTTTCTCCTACTTGGCTCATAGCCAATTCAACTTTCTCATCCATCGAAAACGGTTCGCGTGCAAATGGAAGTGGAGGAATACGATAAGTAAGCTAATACCTCGATTATACATTATCAATGGTAATGGCGATTTAAGATCTTAAAGTACACCTAATAAGTAGAATATGCCGAAAAGGAAGAAAACATATTCTTGGTCTTAAAAATTCGAAGTTAAGTCCATGTGTCTTCTGAGTAGACGATAAAAAACTTCTATAATATTTGACATACTACCGATAAATTTTATCATCAGCAACAAATGTCAATAAATTCATAATTTCCATCGTTTTCCAAGTCTGCAAAAAGTTTGAACATTAAAGCGACATCATTAAACAAATAGTCTTCTCCATTCTTTGGATATTGCGATAATCGATCACAAATAAAGTAATACCAAATAATTAAATCCTATGAATCACTTGCCGTACCATTTCTTCTGTGACTGAATGCATAATAACTCCGAATTAATTCTTAAAATAACAATCTATCTCACAATATTTATTTATTTTATATCTCCTGAATATATTCTGAATATTTTTTAAATATCTTCTTTATATCTGAAACTTTAATTAACTATTATATTGTTATACCAAAAATGAAACTTTAATTATAAGTATCTTAAAAACTATTGACCGTCTGCCCCTATAATAGGGTATATTCTTAATCAGAACGACTTACTCTACAAGTATATAAAATTTCAATGAAATCGGTGACCCGAAGACCTTACGCTCTCCTTGTCAGACTTATGATATAGCGTATAACTTAACACAACATTACCACCATAGAAAGAATTTGATTGTTTCATGACCCACTGATACTTGTAATTTAATACTTTGTCGGTAAACACAAAAATTTCATATTTCTTTGCTGCGTTACGAATATCAATGATTATTATGCAGCAAGAAGTTAGTACGTAGAAATTCTGCAAATAAAAAATAACCCTTGTACCCAACAATTCATCGATCACCTCTGGACATTCTTAAAACCAATCAACCCCATCACACAACTCGCTCTTACATTTCCTCCTACAATATCCTATCCCTCTCTGAACAAAATAAAGCTCGTACCAACACGAAAGTATCTCTCTGAACCACAATACACATTCTCCTACACCCCAAGTCCTTAACCCGCGCAATTCCGCCAATTCCACCCCGTAATCCTTTAAGCCCGAATTAACAATAACCGCCCAACGACCGACACACACTCCTTCCGGTTATCTCTAATTTCTACCACCGACTCGGTTCAACATTACTGCGAAAATTGTATACGTGTCGACAGCTGATTTATCAGTGCAACCATGCTTCCTTCCCACGGTGCTTAATATCCCACCGATGCAACGTCTCTTTAAAGATTAGAACAATCCTCGCACGTACACGATCCCGATACAAACAACCCCAAACACGATTGCCAACGACGCGTACGAAACAAAATCGTTTCCCCATTTTCAACGTTCAAGTGGCCCATCGTTTGCTCGTGGCACAGCCAAGAAAGGGGTGAGACAGATAAAATAAAAAAAAAGAATCCGGAAAAGCCATTCGAGTGGCGGCCCTTACAAGATCCATGCCTCGTGTCGAGGATAATAATGCGTTGGGATATCGTGCACGTCCACGATTCGCGAATGTGGGTGGCGTACGGTCGTTCTTCGTCGTCCTCCATCACCCGCAACAACGTCTCTGAGCAACCCTCCGTTCGTCTACAGTATTATTATTATTTGGGTCGCGGCAATGTGGCGCCGAACATCCTGACGCACACCCAAAGCTTCTTTACTACGTTTTCATTATTATTGCGCGACGAGGAATACTTGGAATAAAGAGATGTTAATGTTTTTCTTTCTTGGTGATTGTCGCGCGGCTTAGCGGGATAGTGGAAGGTGGATGATGGAGGATTGGAACTTTAAGGTGAGGGGAAATGGTATTGATGGTTTGGAGTAACTTTGACGCACAGCCAAAGCTGCTTCACTAGGTTTTTATTATTATTGTGCGATGATAAATTAATAGAAGTACAGAGATGTTAACGTTTCTTTTTTCTTAGCTATTGTCTCGTGATTTGAGCTGGTCGAGGAAGTTGGATGATGGAGGAATTGGGACTTGAAGGTGAGAGGAAATAAATAGTATTGATGGTTTGGGATCATTTTGACGCACGGTCAAAGCTTTTTCACTAGGTTTTCATTATTATTGTTCGACGATAAATAATTGGAATAAGGGGATGTTCATAGTTCGTTTTGGTTAGTTATTGTATCGTGATTTAAGCTGGTGGAGGAAGTTCGATGATGGAGGAATTTGGACTTAAAAGAGAGAGGAAATAGTCTTGATGATATGGGATCATTTTGACGCACGACCAAAGCTTTTTCACCAGGTTTTCACTATTATTGTTCCACGTTAGATAATTGGCATAAGGGGATATTAATATTTATTTTTTCGTGGTTATTGTCACACGACTTATTCTGGCGGAGGAAGTTAGACGATAGAGGAATTGGGGCTTTATAGTAAGGAGAAACAGTATTGATGATTCCAAATGATTTTTACATACGGCCAAAGCTTATAGGTACACTACGTTTGGAATATTATTATGTGACGCGGGAAACTCGGGATGAAGGGATGTTATTTTTGTTCTTATTTGTCGAACTATTTCACGGGCGGAAGAATTTGAAAAACTATGGGGTTGAGATTTTAAAATGAGGAGAAACAGTATCGATGATTCTTAATTATGTTTATAATAAAATTGATAACATTCTTAAATTGAATAATTAATGTTAAACTCTACGTTTTATCACTGTACAATAATATACTATTTTAAGAGAGATCGAAGTTCCTGGTAGAATTAATAAAACACCGAAAAGCAGGATAGAAGTTTTTATCACTGTTACGATTTCTCTTGCGAACCGCATCCCATGGGGGGAGAAAAAGTAGCAGTTACCCTGATTACGTGCTTGCAAGAGGATTCGAGTCGCGTTGAGTTGGGTTAATCACAATACGTGAACAACGAATTACTTGGAAATACTGTTTTGTTATTTGATAAGAACTGCTGTTTCATAATTAATAAACTACACCGACTTCCAATTTACAAAGTAGCTTGACCCGCTTCGTGACAGGACTTTTTTACCGCGTAGAATTCTCCGATCGATTTTACACTGGAGCAAGGTTTTCAACAATTAGCTTCTGCTAATCAGTCGCACAAAGAACTCGTTATCCAGAAATATTTCGATAGGAAATGGACTTCAATAGCGCTTGACAGCAACGTATTAACGCGCTTTGAACGTATGCCAAAGGCGTTATCTGCATTACAGAAAGTCTCGCGGCTGTGGGGATGACCTGGTACTAAAGTAATGGATACCGTAATGCATCCCTGATACTTCATCGTGGTAAGATTTATTGGCTCATCGTGATGCCCCAAACTGCAATACGATTCTTCGTGAAAAACGTCCTGATTTCTTTCGAGGCTCAACGAGCCTCCTTCGAAAGGATTTAAGGATCTGAAACTAAATCCAAGATTTCTCGACGAGGTGAAATTTTAATCCATGAATGTCTCGATGATTATGAAATTTACATAAGATACGAAATTGAACTTATTACTTATTTTTGCTGCAACTGTAGATAACATACAAAATTGAACGACAAAACCAAGTTTTACAGGTTCAAGTTGCTCCGTCATGATATCTAACGAGATCAATCTTTGATCGACTGAAATCACAACTTCTGATAACAAATTAAACACTTGCTTTATCATTTCCTTTGTGACCGAATGCGCAGTAATTCTAAATTATTTGTTGAAACAACAATCTATCCTTAATGTTGGATATAGTATGTGTTAGAATAGCATAGAATTTATTTTATTTTATCGTGAATCACTGATAAGTTTGATTTGATACTTTTTCGAACGCTTGAAAATTTGTTACTCCATTTATCGCGTCACGAGTGTCACTCGTAATTATACTATTTAACACTATTAGAAATTAACACTAGAAACAGCATTAGTGGAGGATTACTGATGGATTAGGAAAAAGGGGAATCGAAAAATGGAACAGTTGATCAATTCGATAGTTTGTGCTTTATAAAATCAACGTAGAGTTTCTATTGTGTGTCTCTTCTATAAACTTGGAGAACTTTTGGAAAAAATTAGTAACCAATCATTTTGACATGCTTGGTAGTTCTAGTTTTAACCATTTCGAATTAGTTCGATAACCATTAGACGAATCTAAACTGAGAACGAGCTCTCGTTGACTTTTCGAGATTTAAAGAAACAGGAGTAATGGCCAGAGGTTCATGGCATCGTAACTTCGCATGAAAATGAGAAATCGTTTGATAGTAGCTGGCAAATTGCAAGAAAATTCGAACTCCGGATATTTACCGGATACTCGATACGAATAACGATGCGAAGGTCGGGAAGATGCGGAAACAGATTCATTGAATGGGATAAAAGAATGAAAGGGGTGAACAGAAGAGGGTAAAATAACAGAGGAAGGTAAAATAACAGAGGCTAAACTCGAGGAAAGGAGAAATTAAGGGAGTGCAATATTGAGAGAAAAGATACACAATGCTTACTTCAAGAAGTTGCAGGTATCAAGGAAACTAGTGCGGTAAAATATGGGAGACGTTGAGAGGGAATAAAAGTTAGATTTACAATCAGAATAGGAACATAGAAAGAATAGAACCTTCTTAGAAAATTGGATGATCGTTTACCTTCGAGTTAGCAAAGAACGACAACTGCGGAAATCGAATCTCAGAATTTTGAGGATGCGGAATTTCAAGAAGGTGTAAGTAAGTTACTAAATCTACAGTATTTTTATTCTTATGCTTCAGAATCTTATATAAAACGAAATGAAAAAATAACTGTTTAAAGATAAACTAAGTAACTTTTTGTTGTATTCCGTTTGTGGTCACCAACACTTTATTTAAACGTCGATGCGAGATGCGGACTGTCAGCGAATCAGTACAAAATTCCAGATTTAATCTGTCTGATTGTTGTATCCCACTTCTGACACCAATTTTAATGTTGTATGCCGTGGATGGTTAACAACACTTTATTTAGGAAAGAACTATTGCGCGCTCGGAGTTGTAAGGGTTCAAGGGTGACGTTGTCGCGAGATGCCGACCGTCAGCGATTCGATACAAAATTCTATGATTTGGGAACAAGAGTAACCTTTTAAAGACCTTAAATTAGTGTGTTGGGTGATTTGGATGACTCCGACTTCTCGTGACTAAGGTTCCAAAAGGGCGATTGCTTTTCCAGCGACTTTCGCTAAGACCAAAGGTCTTGAAAACATATTTTGAGGGAAAAGCAATGACGGAATTGGAAGATGACTAATAGTTCCCTTTTGGACCTTGAATTACGTTGAAGATTATTTGGAGCTAGTATCTTATTGTTAAAGAAGATAGTGAGTTTGAGGACCATGAATTGAGTTGGTATCGAACATGATTTTGGTAACAAGACTGGTCTTTTAAGGGTTTTTCAACAGTGTGATGGGAGGTTCGGATGACCCCGTCTTCTCGTGAGTAAGGTTCCAAAAGGGCGATCGCTTTTCCTTAGGACCAAAGGTCTTTAAACCATATTTTGAGGGAAAAGCGATGATGGAATCGGAGATAGCTAACAATTCCCGTTTGGACCCTGACTCACAATTAGAAATATTTGAATATGAAATCTTAAAGAATTAGGTCGGTATCCAACATTTTTATATTAAATAATTTCTTTTAATAATAAGAACTTCATACTCATTTCAAACGTGAAGAAGTTACAGTGATATAACAGAGGAAATGGAAAAATATACTATCTTTGGCATAATAACTTCAATTCGTTTACATTCTTGGATCCGTGCTCATTGACCCTACAAACTTTACCACCCCTTCACCCACTTTCTTACTTCCCAATATAAAACCACTGTACTTCAACATAAACTCCCCGCCTTTTCTCCTCCGCTCCTTTTTCATAATCATATAGATTTACATTTTTCAGTACAAATCCTCACCTAACAAACGACCAAGCTTTCCCATCATCAACAAAAACCCGCGAAAGAAATATAAATCGACGTTTAATGGAAAGCACCAAAGAAGTATACTGCAAAATTGATGTAGCGTTTGTTTAAAACTGTAAATAAAAATTGCGGAATAAAATAGATAGAAAGAGAACAGACAGCGTAACTATGAAGAGTAGAAAGAACCCAGAAAGAACGATCAGTTCGACGTGAAATTCTTCTAGTAATTGCTAAACCCAAAACCGTAAGCTAGACGGCGTCGTTGGCGTCCTAGATGGGCGCCGCGGCGCCGGACGTCTCTCGTTTTCATCTTCCTCCTTCTCCTTCAACCCGCTTTCCTTCCTCTAACACGTTGATTTTCCGGAACGACGGTCTCATATGTATACGTATTCACATGTTTCTGCATGTGTGAGTATGTCTATAGACAGATCCATGGATTTACACAGAGAACGAAATGACCGAGGCACTATTAATGACGCCGCTTGACGAGGATCCGGATTCGATTTCCGACGATCGGTATTCCCTCGTCAGTGTTTTTACGTTTGTAGTTGAAGGAGACTTCTCTCGGGTATTCTAGAAATGGAGAAGAAAAAAAGAAGAAAATAGTACAAGGGTGGAAGAATTTTCGGATGAATCGTCGAAGGGGATGTAAATGGATCGATGGAATTTCAGTGCAATCTCTTTGGGGCTTTAATACGCATATATTCATATGTGATCTACATAAAAGAAAAGTAGAAGTAAAAGTAGAACTGTTTCATTGATATAAGTTTATCGAGTGACCGAGTTTTTCTCCGGTTGGAAAATGACTCTGGTGAAATGGACTTCGAATGTGTTTACGTGTAAAGAGATATTGTCGATGGACGGTTATTTGGTATTTAGAAATCGCGGAGGATGTTCTCCATGTAGTTGTTTTGAATTTAATGGACATTTTTAATAATGTTTGTTTTGAGAAATAGAGTAGTTTGTGGGATATATCTAACGGGGTGAATGTAGGGTGAAACTTGTTGTAGCAATTTTTGTAAAAGTTATACAAAATATTGTGAAATATTTAATTATTTAAGACAGCAGTTTTGAAGTTACGTTTATCGGGAATATTGATTATTTTCAAGGTGTAATATTCCTGACAAACATTTGTTATTAATTTGACGAAAGTAAATAGAAATTACTTCACCGTTTCAATTTGTACTCCTCGGTGTTTTAATATTTTTTTCAATTTTACGTGAAATTGAAGCTCTTTTGCTGCCTTCCCAATATATTTTTCGTAGGTGCGCGTATTGCAAACTCGTTATTGGAATTTCAACTCGATTAAGCACACTCGCCTTTAGGTCTACTTTTATCGAAAATTTTTCTATGCTCTGCTTCGTCGAATCGTTGTATACACATAAATCCGTGTATCTTGGGATTCCAAAAATAATCTCTTCGCCGAAGGAAAAAGATACGTCGACGATGAATATTTTAAGTCGATTTATTCTTGCCGAAAGCAAATATAATGCCCGATAAACAGCCTGCACGATAAATTTGATAATCCTTATACAAAAAGAATTTATGGGAGCGCCTTTGCGATTGTTATTTCGCATGGTGTTAATCTTTCCACGACTATTTATTCCATCTCTGATTTAGTCGGACAGAGGAAACCATTAATGAAAAATTATGACACAAATTTCTTCGATCTCTAATAAATCACCTTTTTGCATTACGAGAAACTGTCACCGAAGACAATTGCGGAACATCAATCTTGCGGTGATGTAAGCCCCGATTTGACTAACTCTCCTTATTATCATTAATTTACATTAACTCAAATCATTCATATATCTGAACTGCTTGTAACTTATTTTTAATATGCCAAATTATGTAAATGTTGGTTATTAATTAATCTGTACAATAATTTACTTTTAATTTTTTACTTTTTTACTAATTTACTTTACTTTTTACATTTAATAAATCTTCATTGCAAATTACATATATCACGAGATTATCGTCGTCAAGCCAAACAAACAAACAAACTTCAAGCCATACACATTCTTTGTTTTTATATGTCACCGCATTCATTCATGTTAATAAAACAATCATATTCACAAATTACACGCATCAGTCCTCGCGCAATTAAACAAATTGATAATCAGCAATATTAAAGAATATTTGTTGCCATTTTTATGCATCATAACAACATGAAATTTAATATTATATTAAACGATACTCCTCGTTTTCCATGCTCATCTAATTTCAACAACTAGTACTATCAACAAGTACAAATATTATCAATCACATATTAAAACAGCAGCTTAGTATTTTCTCCTTGAAATATTTCAATACAAATTAGAAATTATGCCAGTTATATTTTGTTGCAATTAACATATCCAAAAAATAGAATTTAGATGACGCACAAAACACCAAAACTATCAGCAATCTTTCATGAAATCATTATCGTAACTTCCATTGCAGCTACAAAGATTTTTGTAACGCATGAGACAACCACCTTTCTTGTTTATTTAAAAATCTGAAAATTTATATTTATTTCAACCGAAAGGCGTCACCCGGCGCGGCCTGGGTCAATTGCTGCCGGGGCTCTAACGTAATTTTGGGCAAACTATTGGAAATTTATATGAAATCATATTTGTTGGGCGCCAGTTGGTTCTATTAACCAACACAAGTTTTATTTAACAAAATAAGGCTAGTTGAGCCAGCGGTAGGTGAGGCCCTCTCAGGGGAGGGTAGGTCGGACGACCCGAAAGGTAAAGTACAAGAAATGGAATGCCAAATATAAAGACAAAATTATTTACTTCAGATAAATAGTTCTCACTTACTTGACAATTGTTGTTGCTTAACACTAGTTATTGACAAATGTATTCAAGCCGTAGCCGTAACAATTTCTTATTGCGAAATATATCCTTTATAATATCTTTCTATAGCTTATGAGACCGGAGATTACTCTTGAACCTTATTCGACGGTCCCCCGGGACAGAGTGTCGCATGCTCGATCGGCGATCGAACCCGAAAGATGTTCGCCCTCTGCTGGCCCTTTGTCTATTACAATTAACGGCGCCATTTCCTTACGAGGGAATTTCGAACGCGAGTCGGTAATATTCTCGCTTATCTGGAGTCAGATCCCCGATGACGTTGACTAGGTTGACAATTTTACTTTCCTGTCACATTCTCCCCCCTCAAACCTCAACGTCGGAGAGGGATGATCTCAGCGAAGCTGCGAAACGGTCTCTCTACAATAAGAGCTAGTTAACAATCTTATAAATTTTGAAATAGGCTTTAGCAAGTTGAGAACTAGAGTCTTACCTGAAGTATTCCACGACATAATTTGAAAAATCTTGTCTCCATAATTTCCTCACTCCATTTCCTGTGGAAGGAAGGGATTATCGGAAACACACGCAGTCACGACATGTTACTATGAGACATTTGTTAAGGAGTAGTAGGTAGGCAAGGACAAACACAATAAAGAAAGTCTCTAATGATTAACAGATTATCCTCGCACGCTGACATTGTCCAGTTGAGGAGTCGTTGATAGTTGAACGGGATCCCTGCTGGGTCTTGTCGAAAGTTTTCTTAAATTTTGTTGGGACCACGACCTTGATCTTCTCGTCTCCGCTCAGCTCTGGGCGCTCCTTCATTATTTGGTTGAAGGTTGGTTCCCGCGGTAGTGACGCTGGTTCGACTACTGACGGTGCGACTTGTGCAGACGGGTTGTCCGTCGATCGGGGTGTCTTCATGTACTGTCTGCCCGTTTTCGTAGCAGGTTCTCCTGGTGGAGGTCTGCTTCTGTGATGACAGTTGTCTAAGTCTGTAGCCTGGAAGGCAGTTTGTTGCGTATCTTTTGCAACAAAGTGCGGGCTTCCTCGGGTGCTCCTGCCTTGATGGTTGTCACTGGCCAACACTTGCTGAACTTTGGTATGGCTCCCTGCCCTGTGGGAGCGGGTTTGTCCTTTGTGACGGTTAATTGTTCATCGAATAACGACGCCAGGGTGATATCCTCATCGTCCGATGTGGCACCGGAAGAGCTGTCGCTGCCTATCGGAGCTTGCAGGTTTATGGGCTCCTTTGTCAAGTCGGCGAGTTGTCGAATCGCCTGCTTCTTCTTCTCGACGTCTTCTGTTCTTGCCAAATTAGGGGTTGATGCGTCCATTTTGACAATACAGTTTATGTTTAACGCGGGGATAAGACAAACATAAAGGTGACGAAAAGGACATCTACAGAGGAGTGTTAGGGTTCCTAAGACTACGACGTGGAATCTTTAAGTCTGTTAGATAGTATTTACCAATGAGTTTGTTATTCTGGTCTACTAGCTCCACAGTCATAGGTCCTAATACCTTTCTTATTTTGACTGCTCCAAGATATTTGTGTGCCAGCTTAGCATTGTAACCCTCTGCTTTATTACTAAGTTTTTTATTAGGATAATAGACTTCCGTCCCTTTCTTTACCTTAATTTGTGTTACCCTGTCTTTATTGAACTTGGCGAGACGTTCGTCCGAATATTTCTTTAATTGCATTTCGATTTTATGCCGTAACTCATCGATGTTATTCATTCTCTCTACCTAATGGTTTACTGCGTCATTTGAAACACGCGATGCATTTTCTGAGCTACTGACATGTCGAAAAATTGCTTCTCGCCCGTGGTTTAGGAAGAATGGCGATATTCGCGTTCCTGCATGTGGTACCGTGTTATACGCAAACTGAAGTTTGGACAAATATTGATCCCACTCGCTCTGCTTGTCTTTGACGAATGCAGCTATCAATGGTTTTATTGTCTGGTTAACGCGCTCTACCGGATTTCCTTGTGGATGCGCTAACGGAGTGGTAATATGTTTTACTCCTCTCGCGGCTAAGAAATTGCTAACATCTCTGTTAAGATGCTCTTTACCGTTGTCGGAGATAATCGATTGAGGTGTACCCCATCTATCGAAAATAGCGTCCAATGCTTTAACTACCGTTTTACCCTTCTTACCGCGAGTCGCGAACAATTCGATGCATTTTGTCGAAAGGTCTTGAATGACAATTATATGGGAGTTACCTTTCTTCGAACGAGTAGTCTACGAGTTTACTAGAAATTGTTGCGTGTAATTCATTATCCGTAAGATCTAACTCGTCCTCCGTTCCGTCCTCTATTTCCCATAGAAAGTTTGTAACGTTATTTTGAATTACTTGCGGGTTATCCCCTACATAGTGCAAAGTATGTACCACGGGGTTGCTAGACTTTTGGTCAAGATCTTTTACCTGGTTAATTCTTATTCCCGTATTTTTATTATCCTTATTAGTACAATTATTTCCCTCGGATACGCCCTGTCGTCCAGTAACTGAAGGAGAAGCTACTGAGGGCCTTTCAGGTTTCCCTGGAATGCTGGACAATCTTTATTAGTGTGTCCTTTTTTCTTGCAAATAAAGCACACTTCTTGTCTTTCCACGAAGCACGAACGAGCTAGGTGTCCCCATTCACCGCAATTATAGCAAAATACCTTACTCCAATCTCGCGGTGTATTAGGCCGTACTTTCTGTGAAGTATCGTCCGGTTTAGACGAAACATTACTCCGTTTGATTTTTTTGTCAAAATTAGATAAGTTTCGTTCTAACCGTTGGTGTGTTAACGACTTGGAATTAGATATGATTTCTCTATTAGTTTTATTCGACCAGTGATTTTTCGGCTGACAAGCTTCTAAGTTCGCGGCGGTATTGTAATTTTGGAAGATTTCTGAATTATCTTCGCTTGAAATTTCCCCTTGTAATTTTCGCATATCCACTCTTTCTTTCCTGGTCCGCGTTTCTCTATTGCTTTCGATCGAACGGTTATAGATGTAATATCTTTCATTTACATAATGTAAGAAATCTTCATAATTAGTGATCGGCAAATTTAAAATTTCTAAAGCTAACCGCGGATTGAATTTTACCAAGATCTGTTTTAATTGATCTTTAAACGATGGTGGACGTTTCATTTTTTCGAATATGAAGCGAGCTCTACAAGTGAACAACGCGAGGCTCTCGCCCCTTTCTACTTTTAAATCTCGGATTTCAGCAAAAAGATCGCCGTCAGCTTTCCTAACTCCCCATTGGTATCGGAAGGCTCTTGTGAACTCTCTCCAAGTACGCCAATGTCTTTTGTTAATCAAGTACCAACTTCTATAAGCACCTTCGAATATATTTGACAAACACGGAACAAATAGATCTTTATTGACTCCGCTTGTATTAAGAAGATCTTTCAAAATTAATAGGAAATGGTCCGGATCCTTTTCCGTGCGTGGGAAATTAATTTTCCAACCGGCTACTATTCTACCTATTTTGAGAGCTAAGTTAGAATCCGAAGTGCTTGTACTAGTAGGTGAATTACTCGTTCGTCTACCGCGTACGGACGAAAATAACGAGGATTGTCTAATTCTATTGTTGTAAAAGTCTCTATCCGAGCTGTTTATCCCGTCGCTGTTGCCGGATTCACTGGTTCGCCAGTAGAACGCGCCCCTTCTAGTCGATCCTCTACGACGATCTAGAAAATTTCGCGAAGGTGGTGGGTCATTGGTACTATCAGAACTTTCGTTACTAAAACGACGCGTTTCTAACCGTGAATTTCTCTGGCTTGATCTGTGAAGCGAGGAATTGTAGTTATTATCGATTAATTCGTCTAATCGGGATATTCGGCGATATTCATCGGCTGTTACGAAATTTTCTTCGAACACCCTTTTTCCGTTCGGTAGATAATAAACCGTTTTAATTTTCTGTGGTTCGTTAAGAGAACTTCGTTCCGATATGGTTCGCCTCTGACCATCTTGTGCTATAAAAATGGGGTTATCGAAGTGCACTCTTCGAAATTCCCTTTCGACCGATTCTTCGGCCCTTCCACGAAACGTAGGATCATTAATATCTTGATTTATAAAATTTTGGGGATAAGATTCAAGACTGCCTGCTCGAATCCTATCACTGACAGGGTTATTATTTGACAATAATCTTTGACTTCCCTGACTAAGACACGGATTTACAATTCTCCGATTTTCATAAACAAAGTTATCAGTTCGAACTACAGACGGTTCTCCCTGACTCTCATTAATCAATTGCGAATTATCGCTACGGACCATAGACGATCCTTCTCTAATTGCCATATTTCTCTTTGAAAAATTATTTCTATTTGCTCTACGCCCGGGTTCGACGACAGACGGTTTACCCCGAGTTCTATTATTTTCACGTTCCGAAGCAGAGGCCCCCCTTCGCCGATTCCTACGACGCGAGGTTCCCGGATCCCTCCCTTCGTCACTATATTCACTGAGTGAGGGGGAATTCGACCCCTCCTCTTCTCGTGATGGCAACCCTGACGCGTCTCCCCCCTCAGACCGGTGGTTATAACGCGACGAACTATTATTGCCTAATATACTGACATAATTTTCCAAGTTATGTCCCTGACTCTGTCCCATTAAGCCTTGCATTGCATTTATTATTCTATTCTGAAATTCATTTAATTTAGCGTCTAGCTCAGCCCGTAGACCTGTCAACTGAGCATCTTCGACGCACGTTACTAACGTCTCGTGGGGTGTGGGGGTATTCCTTCCCCTTTCCCCTTCAACTTGTACCGGGGTCCCTATCCGAACAGACGCGGAAGGTGGCCCGATAGTATTATCATTTAACATACCTGTTTCTATATTCTGAACAGTTTCAATGTCGACCGTTGCCTTAGCATTTCGCGGATTCTTATCGGTTTGACTTTGAACGCTACTTGCGACAGATTCCTCTCCCGATATATCTCCTCCTAGCGAAGCTGTATTCGGCATTTCAAGCGAGGTCGATTCTTTGCCCTTTTTCGTATTACCCCTTGTATTCCGCGGCGCCGTTCCTTTCGACTTCCGCGGGGGAGAAAGAAATAATGAAGTCATTATATAATATTTCGGAGAACGAATTGCCAAGATAAATGTTCTAGTACTTACTATTAGTACACTCAAGTAATATTTCAATTAATGTTCATCAATAATAACATCCATAGTATTCAATATTCACAAATAATATCTCAATCAATATTCATCAATAACATCCATAATATTCAATATTCACAAATAATATTTCAATCAATATTCATCAATAACATCCATAATATTCAATATTCACAAATAATATTTCAATCAATATTCATCAATAACATTTTGCATAATTATTCAGTGTTCACAAATAATTTTCATAATAAGTAATATTCATCAATAATAATTTGCATAATATTCAACATTCACAAATAATATTCATAATAAGCAATATTCATCAATAATAATTTGCATGATATTCAATGTTCACAAATAATATTCATGATTAATAATATTCATCAATAGTAATTTGCATGGTATTCAAACAATTTTATAACGGTTACCAGTAGACCAAGATTTCAAGGAAAAATTTTTTTTATAACTGTTACCAACAGACCAAGATTCCAAGGAATTTGAAACGTATTTAGCAAATGAAAGTAAGAGGAAGAAAGCCCTTGTGAAGATAACGCTCAACGTAAACAACTCGACTAAGCCCAAACAAGGTCGCTGCGACCGGACGTTTCTTATACGAAACGGTCGTTCGCTCTACGAAAATATTTTAACCGTAATTCAATGAATTTACCAGAACTTTACATTTACTTCGAATTTTAAGCATTTAATATCAATAGTATAATTCCAAAATTTGCCCAGACAACAATATTAAATGAAATACTAAATTTTATAGCAAAATTTTCCAACCTGGCCCCACGTTGGGCGCCAAATGAGACAACCACCTTTCTTGTTTATTTAAAAATCTGAAAATTTATATTTATTTCAACCGAAAGGCGTCACCCGGCGCGGCCTGGGTCAATTGCTGCCGGGGCTCTAACGTAATTTTGGGCAAACTATTGGAAATTTATATGAAATCATATTTGTTGGGCGCCAGTTGGTTCTATTAACCAACACAAGTTTTATTTAACAAAATAAGGCTAGTTGAGCCAGCGGTAGGTGAGGCCCTCTCAGGGGAGGGTAGGTCGGACGACCCGAAAGGTAAAGTACAAGAAATGGAATGCCAAATATAAAGACAAAATTATTTACTTCAGATAAATAGTTCTCACTTACTTGACAATTGTTGTTGCTTAACACTAGTTATTGACAAATGTATTCAAGCCGTAGCCGTAACAATTTCTTATTGCGAAATATATCCTTTATAATATCTTTCTATAGCTTATGAGACCGGAGATTACTCTTGAACCTTATTCGACGGTCCCCCGGGACAGAGTGTCGCATGCTCGATCGGCGATCGAACCCGAAAGATGTTCGCCCTCTGCTGGCCCTTTGTCTATTACAATTAACGGCGCCATTTCCTTACGAGGGAATTTCGAACGCGAGTCGGTAATATTCTCGCTTATCTGGAGTCAGATCCCCGATGACGTTGACTAGGTTGACAATTTTACTTTCCTGTCACACGCACCAATAAATACAGCGAACAATAAAACTAGCTATTTCCCTCCATCAATCAGTCCACATAAAAAGAACCACACGAGACTGACAAATCAACGGTGGATAGAAATCACGATAAGATATTGTCGCAACATCGACCGAGTCTGAGAATAATTGGGAAACGCGACCGCCATCGAAGAAATACCCTCTTCCTTTTTATGCGCAGTAAAAATATCGTCAAATACCGTGTGTACCCATGCTTCTGCCACGGATGTCGGTAACTTTAATTAGGCTAATAGGCAATTAACGTTCTTCGACGTATCTACACTTTCCTCCCCTCGTCAATCGCCACCACCATGATTTATATCGCTCCCTTTCGCGCGACTCGGTGCTTCGAGCTTCGAGAAATTGCATTTGGAACCAGTGCCAAACGGATTCACGTCGCGTTTTCCATGTGAGCAGAGCAAGAAAAATTTTAATTCGCCAAAAGTTACGCGACCGATTTAACGATCGTGGTCCTCGATCAACGGGGGCGGATTGTTAGGCAACATTTTCGGCGTTTAGCCCGTGCAACAGGTGTATAGATTGTAAATTACGCTGTTTTTATTGCTGTGCCGCTGAAAACGGGGTACTTTTACTATCTGACTGTTGATTCGACTTTCAGCCTTTTTTTTGTTAAGGTTATTGGTCTAGAACCGTATTAGTCGTTAACGGTTTGTATTTTTTTAATGAAAAAAAAAGATTTCGAGTTTCAGAATTTTTTTTTATAATTTTTACACAAAACTGAATAATATTTCATTAAATTTTTCACACTATTAATAATTAGAAATTAAAAATTAAATGCTACTCGATGATCGTATTATGTGTCATATAATAAATTTGGCAACAACGCATGGAAATGTATATGCATATATATTATGTTCATCCATAATTAGTGTATTGTAAACAAATAGTTTTATTTTTATTTCCTTGTCAAATTTTTTTATAACCATAGAATGAAAAATAAATATTATTATAAACGCAATTATATGTTGTCACACTCAGTAGTAGATAAACTATATGTAGTTAATTTTTAAATTTCACGCTTTTTATGCAGCATTGCCAAATTTCTTTGCAGTCAAACATGAACCAAGCCTCTGGTCATGGCTGATGGTTGTCTCACTAGTTTTTCATTATTTTGAATAAATATTGGTCTAAAATTACACGTGAATGTATATGTTTTATAATTTTTATAGTAATTAAAACGGTTAAAGTTTTGAATAATAAGTTTTTTGAACGTTTTTGAATAGTCAATTATGTGAAATTTCAATAAATAGGACAGTTCCGGCAAGTTCTCCCATTTACCATGTGTTAAAAGTTGTATTTTTAATATTTAATTATTCAAAAACTATACGACCAATATTTAAAAAAAAAATCAGTAAAACGTATGAGCTGTGTATAAATAACATATAAAAGTTCTAGAATTTTATCTATACATTGCTCTAACGGGCGAATAACCTTATTACGCTTCTATATGTTAATTGAAGGGGGGACAAATTAATAAAACATAAGTTGAACTTTGTTTTTCCCTGGATGTAGTTTTTGTACGATGTGTATGATGGGAATTAAGTTTAATGGGAATTAATTCCTTACCCTACAAAATCTAACGCAACAGCCTTCACAATAATTCTGAAGCATATTGTTAAAATAAAAATTGACCAGTGATTCTTGATATATCGCATAATTTAGTGTAACATTAATATCATAGAAATAATTTTATCGTGTTTCGGTTTTTGATATTTGACATGGAAATTTGCAGTTTGATAGGTTTTGCGAAACTTACAAATTTCCTATCCCATTTATCGTATCACGAGAGTCACCCGTTATTAGGCAAGGGATTAAGTTTATTGCAGTTATGTAATTTTATACGAATTTTGGATTTTTGTTGTTATCTGTAAATTATTCACAATTGTGATATTCAGAAGGCTGTATTTTTCTTAATTTTGCAAACTTGTTAAAGTTATCTTATTAATTAAGGCTCATTTTGTTTGAAAAATAGTTCATGTAATTCTGTATGATTCAAAGTATGTTGTAAAATAACATCGATTTTAGTAGAATGCATATATTAAGGGAATTAGCACGAAAAGCTTGATTCGAATATAATTTGCCTAACGAATCTGCAATTAATTTGTATTTAAGTTACAATTATGGCATCGTGCAGCAATTTATGTTGTTTAAACTACCTAGATGTATTAATTTACATGGAATTTTCTCTCTCCCTTCTGTTTATTCGAATGATGTTCTAAATATTTGTGCCGCGAAAACAGCGACTGTTTTCCAACAATTATATTTAGTAAGCTCATCGATCGCAATTTGCGCATCAGCTCGTACATTGTTTCCTCTCGAAAATATCAAAATCGCATTTAAAAAATACCGTATAACTTTTTCACAAATTTATAAGGGAAACAATGAATTCCTCGGTAACATTTTTCAACCGTATTCAAATGTTTTCAACATACAATCAACAACACGTGAATATTTGTAAGAACAAATTTTTAACACAATCATATTTTTCAAACAATACCACCCATCACAATGCATACTTATACCATTTACTACACCATTGCTGATGCACCATTATTTCGTTACTTTTGGTAGTGAGCTAAATAAAATTAATTATGCACTATTTTCTGTCGTTGGTTATCCATTTTTTAAAATGATATCAATAACTATAGGTATTGACGGACATTTAGGTGATATTTCAGAATCATTGTTTGATTTGGAAAGTCGATATTAAAATGTCAGAAAATAAAATCAAGTGAAAATCTATGTCGAGTACTGTTTGACATAGGGCCGCAAAGGTTTAACCCCTTCAGAACCAAATTTTTTTCGTTTAGGAAAAAATTATTTTCATACTAAAATTTACTTAATTCATGTGAATGAAAGCAGCAATATACTTTTTACAAAAATATGTATTTATTTAATTACAATTTGTAAACGTACATTTTAATGGGCATATGGTCCTTACGCAAAACTTGTAACATTAAGGAGATCGCGAGAAAGATTTGTATAAAAAAATAAAATTCGTTAGGTGTTGAAACTAAGTTTAAACCTATATGTAATAAAATACAGCACGAAAAGTATTATGTACATTACAATGTGCAAAGGGTCCGAAGGGGTTAAATATAACAATTAACCAATGATTGTCAATGTACATACAACCATCACCAACAATTTTCAGCACCAGATCATCCACAATTTTGTAACAAAAATTTATTAACATAATCCATTTTATTTAAACACCACCACCCTTCCCAATTTGTAATTATAACATTGCTTGCACGCTCTGCTTCATAATTCACCATAAAGTTATATACCAATTAATCGATGATTTCCAATATACCATCAACTATAACAGAACATCCGTAATTTTTAAATACTAATTTTTTAATATAATCCATATTATTGAAATACCACCACCCTCCTCGATGCATACTTACAACCATGTATAAACGTTCTGCCTTATTATACACCGCCATGAAAGACAACAACAAACTTTATTAAAACGTTTGTTTTCGTTCGAAATTCCATCAGCGACAAAAAGAAAGATATTCGATATACAATCAGCGACCACCAAAAATCGCCAAACAAGAGTGCATAGGTCATTGATGAAAGATAGATGCCAATCGATGAACAACGTCGATCCACGCCCAGTGATCCAAGCAGGATTAAGAGTGTTTGAGAGTGATAAAAGAGAGAGAAAAAGAATGAGAGGGAAGAGAGAGAGAGAGAGAGAGAGAGAGAGAGAGAGAGAGAGAGAGAGAGAGCGGATGAAATCTATGCGCCTTGCGCGATTACGCGAAACTCGAGCAAGAGGAGAGCAGAGCAGAGGAACGAAGACGAGAGGAATGGAGAGGAGAGGAGAGAATAGGAGTGGCGTGGTGAGTGGCGAACCTCGCAATCTCATACTCGCGATCAGGCTGTCGACTCGACGGCAACCCTTCCACGAGCAGTGTTTCACCCTCTCGCCACGCATCCCAGTTTGCGTCCGCTTCTCCGAGGAGGAACTTCTTCAAGAGGCTGACTCTCATCAGCAAGTACCCTTCGCTATGCATCGAAGGATCGAGGCAGTGCTGATCGTTGCTTTCGCGCTCGTTTTGGCCGTTCGTTCAGGTGATTATTCGATCCGTGACATTGTATCATACTTTTTACGGGGCGAGGAAAAGAAAAAGGATTTGGGATGAAGTTTAAAAATTGAGAGAAATATTTCAATTTGTGAGGTTTTGGTGAGAAGAATTGATTTCGAGAGTGGTGAAATCTTGGAAATGCGACTGACAGTGGTCGATGAACGTTCGTGGTCAGACGCGGCTTTTTTTTGCGGCGTTTGTGGTTTGCTGAAAAATTCTGAAAGTTGATGTATAATTGACGGTTCGTGTATGTAGATTTGTTAGATCTTTTTTTCTTTGAATTTTGAAAGGTATTAGATCATTAGATATTGATAATATATTATTGAGTTTGTGGTTTTATAATTGAGAAACGGATTTTGTTGAACCGATTTTTGAACAATCTTGTTTGAAATTTATTGTACGCTAAACAATAAATGTTTAAACGTGATGTATTTAAAATTGGAAACAGCTTTGAGGCTGGAGAAAATTTTATTACCCGGCGTTTGTGATTTTTATAAAAATTCTTTTTGTCGATGAAGATTGACATTTTATATATGTAAACAGAAATAATCTTTTTTCTCTGATGGAAGAAATGTTTGTATCATAATACTCCCCAATATTTGTATGTTTACCTCAATCTAAAACAGAAATCGACAAGTTCGATATACTTCTTTTTTTGTACAAGATAAAGTTGAAATTATTTCTTACCGTCACCATTGGAATATTTTCAAACACCTTCGTATTTCTTAGTCTTTCCTCTGAATCTCATGCCCTTCCATAAAAGGAGATGAGAAATATGCTCGGCTAACTGCAACAAGTAGATCGTCTGACTTATAAAAGATGTTATCACTTTCGACGCAGATAAATCTGTACCATTGTCGTAAGTTTTAAAACGCATTTATCTCTGCACTGCAATTTTTCTCAAACACATATACCATTCATAATCACCATAATACATATCGCTACATCCATTCCGATTATCAAAAACTTTCTCCGAGCGTTAAAAGTAATAAAAATGCTCGAAGTCCGCATGAATATAACATAAAACGTGGAATGAAAATTGAAAATTTAGTTAATTTACCGCGATAAGCCATCGGCGATACAATGCAAAGGGGTTATATTCGTTGCATATTCATTGGCGATTCTAGAGAACGGCAATTCGCAAGGAACGGTGCCACCCGTAAAAACAAATGTATGCCAGGCCGACGTTTATACCATCGCGAAATGTGACACTTTCCTCATCGTGTCTCGTCCCACGAACTGAGCTGATTATCATGGCTAACAAAAATTAGCGCTTGTTAAAAATTAGCGCCAATGATCATGTAGGACTGGTCAGTGTTTAACGCGGAATTAAACGTGTCCTATGACTTCATCGCGAAAAAATTCCCTCGTCGAGCTTACCGAATGGCTCAATTGACCGCAATACTTTCTTCATGCCGCAAGAAAAATATACACTTTGTCGACTGCAACGTCATTAGCTTCTTCTTTGCTAGAAATTATTTGTTATTCCTATAAACACGTCATCTCTTTACAAAGAAAATAATCAAACAAGTATATCAAAATTCACCCTTTCAATCATACTGCAAAAATAATTAATTATTATTATATTTCTTATTGAATTTCTCTCATTATGGTTATAAAATTATTGTTTTACACTGTGCACGAAATATTCTACCACTTTAATTTAATATCTCCACATAATTTCCATTTTACCCCTCATTCGATTAACCCCTTGCTGTACGATTTCTTTTGTGACTGCGTCGTCTATAATTTAGAACTAAATTGATAAAATAAAAATTGATTAGTGATTCTTGGTATATCGTGTAGTTTAACATAACATTAACATTATAGAAAAGATTTATCGTGTTGCGTGTTACTATTATAAAGATAGGTTTTTTTAAGACTTGAATATTCCTATCCAATTTCCTGTATCACGAATTTCACTCGTTATTGTATGGCAAGGGGTTAAACACAGTTTCGATACCTGATTAATCTCCAATAAAATGATACAAGTTCCCACTACGTCATGATTTCCCTATCTATATCTCTCCGACATCATTGAAATCATCGAGTGATATTTTAACCTTAGTTTGTCGAACTGCGCGTTAAACTTTCCAGGATAAAACGCCCCGGGGCTGGTGCATCATTCTATGGGGTGAGTGGCGTCGCGACTTTTGGCGCCACGACGCCGCGACCCAAATAATAACAACTATACGGAACGACCTGTTCCTTCGTGTATGTGCGTGCGTACGCATGTATGCGTTAAAATGAGGGAAACGGGGATGCGACCTCGATCATAAACATTCTTTGCGATACGCACGCACCCTCCGTTGGTTGTACGGAATTATGTGACAGCAAGGGAACTCCTCGTCGACATCGTCGTCGTCGTTCTGGCGTCTACCGGGCGCCAGGGTGGGAACCGATTATTTATTTCTTCCGGAAACAAAGTCGTCGCATTCGAATGGAATACCATTTGGAAAAATGGCTCTCATATTTTTCAAGAGAAATTCATTTGTTTCTACTATCGGTGATAGCTTTTCTTGGTAACTGTTTCGACGTTGAAACTTTATGTAGGGGTTGGAAGTTGGTCTTATCGAAAGTACGAATGATTTGAGATACGGAACAGGGCTTAGGTCTTTCAGGTTTTGATTTAGTGTATTTTAAATGATAAATAAATGGGGGTGGGGGAGAAAATATTAAACTTTTTTTTAATTGTTAACTTTAGAGGTTTGCAAATCGACACATATTTAACATTAGATTTATGGGTATGAAATCTATTACATTGCAATATATTAACACTAGAACTACCACACCAGTCAAAATGACTGGTACACAATTTTTTCCAAAAATTTTCCAAGTTCATAGAAAAGCCATGGAACAAAAATTCTGCGTCCATCACAAAAGACATAAATCATTGAATTGATCATCATTTCTGCTACTCGATTCCTTCTTTTTCAAAATACTTATTTAATATATTGAAATATGATAGATTTAACGCCGGTAGTTCTAGTGTTAAATGAAGACTTTGAAAAAAAAGGATGAGGTGGCAAAGATGATAATTCGTTAAGTATTCTTTTTATTATAAAATAAATGTGAAATATCTACTGTACTGCTTTTCTGCGAATTTGAGAAATATTTATAAAAGAGTTGGAACCCATCAATTTGACGTTTTTCGTAAATTTAGTGTTAATTGTCGTGAATGGTACTACGCTAAAATAGTAATTTCTATTATATGATATAATTGGTACCTTTCGGATATGCGAACTGTACCGATGATTTTGGACGCGGTTAATCGCAAGTTTAAAAATTTCTTTTAGAAGAAAGAATTTTAAAATATGGTCCAATTAAGTTGTAGAAATGATGCACAATTAAACCGTTTAACCCATTCACTGCCAGAACGAATTAAGCAAATATTACTTTGCATGTTACAATTTGAGAAAACGGCAGAAAGACTTCGAAACATTAATTGAATGAATCACAAATATAATATTAACATTTATAAAGATACGAAGAATATTTTTGATCCAAAATTACTATGCTCGCTCGGCTATTATTGCTAAATTATTAATTCCAACTTATAGTGCAACCACGAGATATCTCGTAGTTGGCAGTGAATGGGTTAATGGAGTCGATAACCATCTCATTACAAAGGACTCGACGCGTTGTTCAAAATAACCCCACATATCTTAAAAACGAAGAACAACTGAATTATACAATTTTAACAATTAACTAAACAATTTTCACTTTTGAATATTTGTAAATATAGTCGTTATCATTAAAAAAAATGTAATTTCAAATTAGACCCTACAAATTAACATATAAAAGTTTTCAACCCCCTCTTCTATTTCACATAATTCTCTTGAACCACAAATCTATTAAATCATTTGAAAACCGAGGAAAGCTGGTACGAAGACACATCGTTAAAATACATTACTTAATCATAGAAATTGCTGAATTTGTCGATCGATCCTCCGGAATTAGTAACATCTTAGTAGTTGTGGAGAGCGCAAAGTCGCGTAACAAGGCACACACGCGTGCATCGTTAATTAGAGGCATCGCGTGACATTTCTAACGTGTCTAACGCAAGATAAACTTTCTTCCTAGTCGATATAAGCCGACTCGCAGCCATTTTCATATCCTCTACAATTCTCGCTTTCGTGATAGTAAGTCCGCCGGCGCATCGGCGACAACGCGACACGCGATAATTTTCGCGCTTCTAATGGGAAGCAAGGAATGCCAGGAAGCCCGTTAAAAGGTTTTAGGTCACTGTCCAACGAAATTGCAAGACCTTAATTCGTATCTCGAGACGGTTAATCAGAATGGTACGTTTAAATCTAAACATTTAAATGCAGTCTCGTCGATCTTTTTCACTTCTGCCAGAAACCGTGAAAGCTTGAAGATATAGAAATGGTGCTTCTCACTAAGGATATCCAATGCAGAGCAAGCTCCCGAGTCGAAAAGTTCAGCCTAAAAAGTAACTTCAAATCCTAGATTCTTTTAATTTCTTATTTGCCGCTTAATTATGTATACCATTTTGAACCTCAAAATCCTCAACTAGTGTGTCTACGCGCCTCAAAGTCCTGTAAATATGATTTTTAGGAGTTACATGGACTGATCAGGTAAAATTTTTATTCCAATTTAATCTGACATTCCCTAAAAACATTTCAGAAGTTCCAAGTCTGTCGACTCATATTCTAAAAATAGGGCTTTCAGGAGCAAGTAGGAATTTAATTATCATTTTATTCCATATAAATTCTAAATCTCCTAAAATCACTCCAATTCCAATCCAATTCTAAAACTCCTCATTATAGAATATATGGCTTAATATTGGGCTTATTGTTAGATTAATTTTCTAAATAAGAATGCTGAGGATAATTTTGGGCTGTATGAAGCCTAAATTGATCCCAAACTAGGCAAAACTGGCAAAAATGAACAAGTTTAGGACGATTGTGGAATAAAAATTTGCATTCTTTTATATGTAACATATTTTTCCATATTCAGCCTAAATATCCTAACTTATTTGGAAATTTAGGAGGATTTTGGACTGAAATTTTCGACTCGGGCTGTTTCTACTAGCACGATATTTTAATGTCACTTGAATTACTGTTTTGAGTTGTACATATTTTAAGTTAATGATCTGATGTTTCTATTTGGTTGATGTTTCGTTTGTGAAAAACTGAAGGTAAATTTTTAACGCTTTGACTGCAGCATGTCTGATTATAAGAATGAAAAAAACCAAGCGCACAGTACTTGAGCTGTAGTAGTCGTGACAATGTGCGACTGTATCCGATCGCACAGTGAAACGGTAAAGTCAGATCGCATTATTTAAATGGAAAAAGATAGCTGAAATGCCATTCGTTACCTCATTAGTACGGACGACTATAGTCGCTCTCCTTAAAATATCACTGACATATTACGGACAACTACAGTCGCTCTCCATAAAATGCTACTGACATACTACAGGCGACTATACTTGTTCTTCATAAAATGCCACTGACACACTACGGGCGACTATAGTCGCTTTCCATAAAATTCCACTGACACATTACATAGAGTTATTCTGAATCGAGCATCTTACTCTGGACATGTAGTTTATATTAGAAAAAAAGATCTTTTTTAAAAAAAAATATGATTAAAGCAATTCTGTTACTATGAAAAGTAATTGCAGCCACTGTCGATCTTTTTCGCGCACCGTGCAAACATTTGGCACAGCGACTCGTTCAGTAGGAGTATCGCGCCAGAAAAGACGCTCGTAGTGAAAGGGTTAACACGTTGAACGCCACCGGTATTTCGCTAGTTCCATCATTTCTACTGACATGAAAACTTTTCCATGAAACTCACATCTGTATAAAGTAGAAACTTTGAGGACACTGATAGATTGATAGTCAGCAGACCTTTAACTTTCTAATGCCAATAATTAAATATTTAGTATGTTCTAAAATTCACAAATATTGAAATTCAAGTTACATGAAGTTTCATTGAACTCAATAGCGCTGGACACTGATGATTCCTGTGGTAGACAACGTGTTAAATATTTGTTTCCAATAAATAAATGACGCCTGTAGGCGCTGTGCACTCGTGGAGTGCGGTTCTCACTGAGCGTCTATAGAGGCTGATCGCAGTCAAAGGGTTAATGGAGGAAGAACGGTAGACTTGTGCTGAAAACGATTGATTACTGTTTGATTACTGGAAGTATAGAATACAAAATATGTATCTTCCAAGAAGATATTTATTCTGGTGTTTCTCATTAACCCCTTGTCCTACGAATTCTTTTGTGGCTGCCTCTGCAATGCTTCCGAATTATATTGGTAAAATAATGATTGGTCAGTGATTCTTGATATGTCGTATAATTTAACGTAATTTTAATACTATAGAAAAATTTGATTGCGTTCCGTCTCGTTGATATTTTCATTGAAATTTCCTATTCTATTTACCGTCCCACGAGAGTTATAAGTTATTGTAAGCTAAGGGGTTAATTTTTCTCCCATTTTTCCAATTTGAAACACATTTAGATTTTATCAAATGAAAGTTAATGGGTCTATTGGTTTGTCGTCTTGGTAATTTTTATTATATGAATGAAAAATATCTTTAGGTGGTTTAATTATTATTTTCATTTGCAGATGGTAACTTGAAATGTTACATGTGTACCTCCCTGACGAAACAGGGATGCGAAAGTGACCCAGCGGCGCATAATCTGGAGCCTGTCGATTGTTCCTTAAATAAAATGGTTGAGTGGCAGCAAACCGTTCAAAAAGAAAATATTCTACGTCAGCTATCGAGTATTTTCGAGGTCGACAATTTACAACATCACCAGGCTTCAGCACCGATGGCCTGTGCTAAAATGATCCTGAAAGGTAAATCGACGAATGATACCAGAAATATACGAAAGATATAACCTTCGGGTCTCCGAAAGAAAGTTCACCTATAAATTCTAAATGCTCGATCGAATTTTAAATCTTATCTCTAAAAATACCAAAAATTCAACGTTTTATTTTCCATAATGTTCTCTGGAAAATACATTTTCTGATAAGAAACGTAATGACAATTATGCAAGTGGTCGTTAACTTTTTATAAAGTTAAATACATCGCTTATTTTATCTTGCAGCAATCAAAATTGCAACTTAAATAGTGAAACTACTTTTCCGAAGTAATAAAAAACTCAACCTTTTAATTATTTCCCTTGTCACCTACCATTCAACGCGCACTAACCCTTTGACTCCCATGAGAGTCACCGGTGACCGGCGCTATTGAATTCAATGAAATGTCATGTAACCTTTAAATTGCAATATTTATGAAAATTGAAATATTAAAAATTATTTCTATATTATAGCTAGAAAGATAAAGATCGGTCGGATATTTATCTATCTGTATCTTTAAAGTTTCTGCTTTATAAAGATGTGAATTTAATAAAAAAAACTTTCACTTCAGTAAAAATAATAAAGCTGGTGAAATACCGGTGGCGTTCAAGGCGCTAATAATTGAATTAAGCTACTGACATAATTACTAGCACAAATAAGATCATGTAACTCCTATCCAATGTTCAGACACATGAAAAATTCGTTCCCACTCTACAAAAATCAAGCAGCCCACATCTTCTCCCACACATCAAATATTTCACCCTCCAAAATTCCAGAATACAAACCTATCCACAAAGTGCATAGACAACCAACTAAAAAATAAAATAATTTTGTCTGTTCACCAGTGGACGACAAAGATGTTACAGTCAGAAGTTGTCAGACCGCAAAAACCGACACTCTCGACCCATGCAAAGCGATAGAAGGGAAACTTGCATCCAATGCCATCAACATGGAACACTGCGATCTTTGCAGTCACGACGCTTGCAACGATTCGACTGCACCCTCGTCAAGAACCCTCGTCGTTCTCATGTCCGTCCTCGGTGCTGTTGCATTCGGTGCATTTTATCACAACGCGTAACCCTCGAATGGACGGGCATCATTCAATTGCGACTCGCTTTTCAAACGTACAAACCGATCGCGACTCGTCATCAAGTTACGCGTACAATTTATTATCCATGTTGCATTATAAAATTCGTACAAAACATATAAACCACAACGTTCACCGATGTTTCACGTCGTTTCACGATCACGATCGCGAAGAATATCTTGTGCGACGAAGCGAGAGTGCAGGATGCTTACATCCGAGACAGCTTTCCATGGGGTTTTCGTGAACGGAGATTTCGTTGGAATTTTTTTTTACGTTTATTAAATATCGCTGAATTTTGTATTCAATGTGCTATTATATACGGTAGTTTATAATTATAGAATATATAGAGTGCATATATATATATAGATATATACGAATATATAATGTTTAAAATGTATTCCACAAAATGTGAATTTTTTTGTTTATGATTCGTATAAATATAAAGGACATTGATTTTTTTGAAGATTATCATTGCCAATTATAATTTATGCTGTTGCTGCATTGAAGTACACCGTATACCCTTTTTCTCACTGTTTAAATTCCTATTCAACTTTATTTCTTAGTTTTTTTTTCATTTTTTATAAAACGGAATCTAAGCGCGGGAAAATGAGATTACGTTGCGAGAAATGTTTGAAGGTAGAACAAAAACGAAGATGCAGTTTTTACTTGATTTTTCCCCGTGGATTGTTTTCTAATTCTTAAGGATAAGTTAGCTTGCAGGAATTTGTATGACGAGTTTCGAGGAATGCCTTCATGGTGTGCAATTAATTTTCGTTAATGATTGCGAACGATCGTGCAACTTATATTTCCACGTTTGACGTCGAGATTGAGCGGAAGTTTTAAGCGCGTTTGCAATTAATGGATATTCGTCGAGGCTCGACCTTGCGAGCATTAATTATTGAATACGTATTATATACTTCTATATATATATATACATATAATATTATTATTGTACGCAAAAAATACGAAATGTCGTGTTCGACCACTACCCATACTGTGAAATTATGCTACTGAGCTTTTCAAGGTCGAATGAATTATTATCGCACGAAAGTTATAACGAGCAATAAAATGTGTATTGAGCGACCATGTTGTGCCTTGTGATTTCAAAATTATCTTGTACCGAATCCATGCTCCCACCTATAATTGAAGGTTGATATAATTTAAGAAAATGTCAGCGTTTTACTGAATTTTTAGGCATTATTCATTTTAACAGTCAAACTCCTTCCAAGTATTAACATTAAGTGTCACAAAGTGACGTCGACATTGTACAGTTTTTCCTATAAATTTCAAAACGTTTCATGTCTCCAATTACAGTAAAAACGGAGGAGGAAGAAGTAACAATGACTGCGATAAAAGATAATTATTTTTTACAACAATTTGTTTCCTTTTGCAAGGAATTCATAGAACAGAATAATATTTCATCCGTAATTAATATAATTATTGTAAAATATCTTTGTGTATTCTATGGAACACTGTGGCGGTACGAATGCTATTAGCACTCGTAGTATTCCGCAAGAATTTGAGAAGATACGCATATTCTTTTCCCCACCAACTCGCGAGGAGACAGGTAATTTCTTGCTCCTATTGTCACAGATAAGATATCGCGTAATAAGAAGATTCGGAGCCTCGGAGATCGCAAGGAGGCAACATGCTGGAACGACGAGTTTTAACAACCGTGATCATTTTGTTATGTCTCAGTAAGTGATATTTTTCGTACCTACTTTATTTTATATTGCACTGAATTTCGTTTCTTAGACTTATTAATAATAATCGCGTCGTATTCACTAAATGACCACAATTATCTAGTATTTTTATAAAATTTTAAAAATCCTAATATCATCCTTATTTTTATATCTGTGTGAATATTTCATTAAGTATCGTAAAATGTTTGATAAGTTGCGAATATTTTGCCACAAAATTTGCATACCTTCAAACCTCCGTAATGAAATTATTTTGTACATTATTCGTTTCATTTTTGTTATTTGCAAAAATTTGATCCTTATTATGAAACTGAATTTTTACTGTTTTCATTGTAAGATGTAATGTGATATTGATAAAAAATATGTTTTCCAAAAGTGTTCAAACGGGATGAAAAATTTTGTGAGCGAAGCATGTGCAAAGTAGAATGGCAAAACTGAGAAAAATTATTGCGAAAGTGATTCAAAATTGTTAATTCTCGGGGCAATTGTTTCGAAAGAGATGCAAAGCGAGATTCTCACGAAGTACGACGCTCTAATGGGAAAAGTGCCTCCGTTTTGGCTCGTATGGTAAAGCGTGTCGTGTCTCGAGAAACGAAGGAAGCGTCTTGTTAAATGTATTCCCCGTGGAAGCACGAGATGACATCTTTTGATGTAGCCCCTATTAAGAATGCAACAACTTTCAAACTTCAACTTGTTTCACTCATATTTGCCAAATGATGTTCCGTAAACTAGTTTCGGTAATAATTACCTGACTTAAATTAGAAATCACAATAACTTACGAATAATCCTATTTAGAGGAATTTTTTAGACTACCTTGCAAAAAGAACTATCAGAATCCTTCGACATCCCTAACATTAAAAAAAGGAAATTTAAAAATTAACTAGTTAACCCTGCTGTTCTGCTCATTTATATCTCACATTCGTATTCCTTGTAGTCATAGTAATCCGACGAACGAAGGCTCACATTTTGAGAAACATAAAATGTACAAACAGATAGGCGTCAATGTTAAATACATTGAATATAAAAAACTAATACTTATTGTTAGAAACATAGTATCTGTTAAAATATAATCTCCATGTCGGGTCATATAGACCCGAGCAGAACACCAGGGTTAACCCTAGATCTACCAAGGTGGTCAAAATGACTTGTTCTAAATTTATTAAAAATATTCCTGCAATTTTCAATACTGTTTCCTTTCTAATTCTCTATTTCTATCTTGAAGATTGTAGGCGATTGATTCGGTCCCCTCATTTATTTCATTGTTTCATAGTTATTTGTCATTTTTTGATACATTGATTTAATCATCGGTAGATCTAGCGTTAAAAACATCGCAACATTATTCCACATTTAATTTGGTATTTCGCAAAATATTAAAATTCTATGAATTACAATGAAGTACAGATATGGAATAAATATGAAAAACTAGAGCAATAAAGATTCGTGAGCAAATAAGTGACGATTTAATAAAAATCACAAGAAAAATTCTATATCTTTTGTTATTGCATTTTAAATATTTTCTGGTAGTGTGTGCTCAAGCCGATGATTTATGGTGTTACGAGTGCAATACTGATTTGAGGGAAGGTCACGTGAGCGAGTGCAACGATCCTTACACACCGGGACCTTCATTGGATTTGGTGTCCTGTCCACACAACGAATCCCATCATTGTCTGAAAAGCATAGTCCTATGTGCGTACTAAATGCAACTGGTAGTGAGTTATTACTCTTGCATGTGCTCACATTCATTGCGTGCATGCAACGCGTACGTGCCTGCATTAATGCCGATTGCACCGGCATTCTAATCACGTACACTGCTGGTCGTAAGTTTGGGAGCGAAACGTCTTCGTTAATTAATTCGTCGGATAAGATGCTCATTTTTCATTGAAACAGAAACAGTAAAATAATAATAGATTAATATATAAAATATAACTGTATAATAATAATTTGAAAACAAGTGAACATCAAAAAGCTTCAACTTAATTGTTAACTTAAGTGCTGACTAGTTGATTTTAATAGTGCAATTATTAAATTTGTTGCATTATTTAAATCAACATCTGTATCATGAAAATTTGTATTCTAATTAAAAAGTCGGTGCATAAGACTTAAATTTCCACGGAATTCTTCGGAAATAAAATATTACAATTATATTTATGTTATCTTAATAGCAATACCATACAAAAATAATTGCAGGAACTGGAATTGCCTATTTCAATAGCAGACATTTTTCGTAATTCTAATGACGATAATCGGATTAGTTATGAAACTAGTTGTAGGTCAAGTGCAATAAAAAGAGCTAAACCGTCGAGGCTACTATTTTTAAAAGTGTTATTCAGAATTACCTTGAGCCATGATCATTCTGAAACTTTTGAACGGTGGTGTATGTGCGTGCACTGGTGCATTCAGAGCGAGGGTTGCATTGAGACAATAAATATCTCGGAATTGTCAAGAGCGACATCCAGAAAACAACGTCTTGCAGTGTTCGTGTTGGTATCACGATATACATTGTGCGGTGATTATGCAAATGCCGTAATAACGTCACGTAATTGGCCTTTTTATACGTTTCACGAATACGCCATCAAAATACTCTGTTATTTTTTTTTCCTTCTCGATGAATATTTTTTTCTCACCTCGTACGATATTTTGTTTCACGAATGAACTCTTTACCAATTTTTTGCGATACTTCGCCAATAAAGGTAGAATTAATCATAGGTCACTTTTGTCACAATATCAGTGAATTTAATTCTTCAAGGTACCATACGTACTACAGCCTTACTGCAATTAATTACAAACTCACACGGCATAATTATGACTACTACAGATTTGATTAAAGTCACTATAATATATTACTTTCATAGTACTCTAAAATTTGTAATTCCAATACAATTTTTCAGTCAAATATTCTTGAATTAAATTCAAAGAAACGTAATATTTCAATTTTTACAGTAGATAATAATTTCAAAGTGATCTCCTCGAGGTAACCAATGCAATGAAATTAACAAATCCGATGTTTGTAGGATTAGAAATTCAAATTTCAAAGATGAACGTAGTGTTAGGTCTGGATTAATTTAATTCAAAAGGATAAGGAACCCGTGTTTCAATTAAAAGGTGAAACAAACGTCTCTCTGATACCGCAGACAGGAACGTCCTGGTGACGGTAAGAGGTTGCGTGCCGACTCGCAAAATCGATGGATACTGTCGACACGAGGAGTACTTTCCACAGTCCAGCATCGAGTGTTACTTCTGCAACGACTATGCCTGCAACGGCCAAGGGTCATACGATCTACATATTCTACGGAATTCAGGATCTCTCATGGCCATCGTGATCTTTGCCTCTAACCGGCTATACTTTTAATCCTTTGCGGCCCCGTGTTGACATTGTACACGCCGTATGTTTCTCTTGTAATTCATTTTTTATCGACTTAATTTCAACTTTGATATTTCAATTCAACTTTGTGTATTTTTATTTTAAGTATCCGTCGATGATCGTTATAATTGTAGATTATATATTCCAATTAACCCTTTGCCGTACAATAACAAGTGACATTCGTGACGCGATAAATGGAATAGTCAATTTTTAAGTGCTCCACAAATTATTAAATTAACAATATCAATGGGTCACGATACAATAAAATTAATTCTATGCTATTCAATATTGCGTTAAGTTACATACTATGAAATTAGGGATTGATTATCAATTTAGCAATTAACACGGAGTTGTTGCGCACTCAGTCATAAAGTAAATGGTACGGCAAGGGGTTAATTATCATTACTAAATTGAACGATCATTACAGTAATATTTTTTCTATGCATCATTAATCATCGACATGAACAAGTAATAAAATACTAATTTACTATCAAAATTTTCCTACCGTGATGATCTGAGGTTAACTACTTTATGGATATCTTGATTGTATAAAGTCAATAGATTGTGCTCTTAACGAAGATTTCATTTCTGATTTAGATCAATGAAATTCAAATTATTATGTAAGAATTTCATAATTATCTCCGTATATAATTTTCAGGATCTTTAATACATTTGAAGCCGTTAATTCTATCAAAGATTCTTGGTTCGGCTTAAAGTGTATCCGTTGCACGAAGGGGGAGGAAAATGACGTAGCCCGACCGGAAAAGGCTGTTGACTTTGAAGGCAGAAATTAAACGGCTTTATCAATGAGCAACGAGTAGCATAAGCTGCCTCGATGTAACCTTTGCTACCATGGTGGTAGCTTCGAATTCCATACCGATGCAGATCTACGTATGTATTGGCGTGTATTAGACGTTTCTGTGACCACTTCGTCGAGGGGAAGGGGTCAAATGCCGGAGTCAATTCGGTAATGTCTCGCGGGGTTAAATGGTCCCCTGACCCCTGACAAGTCTTCTTTAACGAGTCGGCAGGCCTCACTTTGCAATCGCGAGTTTAGACATCCACGATCGAACTTTGCCGCTCCTACATTACCAATTGATCAAACGAGATTACGTTTGCCACGGTATGGTAATTTTACGAAATTCGCTGTTTAACAGGTTGACCGCTATTTTTAACCGTACCGCCAATGGTAGAAAATATTATAAACGGAAAAGTCCACTTTGCACAACAAAACTTTAAGAGAAACGAATTAAAATGTTTTATTCAATAAAATACACCGTTCATATTTTTATATCAGTGAGGAACCTGTTAGAAATCAATGAAGATTAGAAACCACAATTAAAAAAAAATCCGTGAAACGTTTCATTAGCTTTCATCAGATATTAACACGTTGACTGCAATGGTGTTCACCGGTGATCGGCGCTATTGAATTCAATGAAATTTCATACAACTTGTCAATTGTAATACTTACGAATTTTCTAATAGATTCAGTGTTTAAATACTGGTATTCAAAAAATAAAATCTTGCCGAATATATATCTATTTGTATCTGTAAATTTTCGTCTGTACAAACATGGGATTTCAATAGGAAAAGTACCACTTTAGTAGAAATGATAAAATGAGCGAAATAACTATGGAGTTCAGCGTGTTAACGCGAATTTTCTAAAGGAAGGAAAATTAAAAGCTATTTGTCACTTTACTAGCTGTTTTGTTTTGATTTGTACAAGTATCACTGATTCCTTTTTACGTTTTTCTATCTGTATATAAAGTGGACCTATCTTGGCATGAAAGATTCTATGTAATAAAGAAGAGACTGTTTTGTTAATGTATGAATTGCATTGGATTGAATTATGATCTTTTTGGATGATTATATGTACTTGCAGATATTTAACATTTGTCGGATCTCCTTTGCTATCTTTGAAAGAGCAAGTGTATCTTCAAAGAAGTGACAAGACGATAAACTTCAACTTGTACTTCTGCCATAGAGGAAGACACAATTGCACGAATCTTTTGAAACATGATATGTTAAATGATCGAAATTAATTCTCAATTATAGTAATTTCTTCATAAAAAATCAGCGAGCCAAATCAACCTACCGCCATGTGCCTTACCACAATAAAAGAATGACACCCAGGGTGTTCAAAACAAGAAAAACCTTCAGGATATTACAAACACTCCAATTTTTCTCTCCATCACCACAATTAACACGTTCGCGGACAGTAAATGTTTCAGCGAGGTACCAAAATTAACAGTCAATTTATTTTAAAATTGGTTGATATACGAAATTTGATTAGACATATATTGTAAGACTAGCCAGAATGTCGTATTTTAACCGTTATATACAATGAATACTATAGCATCTACGACGATATAGATCAAATTGATCAAATTGATTAAATGAATAAAAATTGGTTTTAAAATTTGAATGCTATAGCATTCATGTCATTTTGCATCACTGTGAAAATGAATGCTATAGCATTTACGTCCGCGAACGTGTTAATATAACGTTTTACCCCAATAAATTGAACAGCGAATACCCAATTCCAAAAAAGCTTCTAAGCCAAAGCTTCAAACTGTCCTTAACAGTTAAGATACTTAAAAAGAAAGGAGATACAATTGCAAAACTTAAAAAATCTCGCAACTGATCATCGATCCGAGAAATCTCAGCGTTCTTCAATCACCGCTCGAATACTGACCTTGCACCCTCAACAAAATCTCAAAGTAACTTCGGTAAAGTTCAATTCCAAAGTTCGCGAGCACATTCGACGAACACTCCAGTTTCCAGCATAAACCTCGAAAGACCCCCGAGTAGCGCGCGGGTCCGTAATTGTCCTAACGAGTCCAATGAGTGCCTCCAGCAACGTCTCCTCTCCCTCACCCTCTCCTTCTCCCATCCCTCTTTTCCTCCCGGACCGTCGTCCCTTTGCTCGCGGGCGCAATTATTGTTTCGTCTCTTGTGCACTCTTAAAAGCCTCCTTCGGTTGTTTGCTCTTGACTCCTACTTCCTGGCACTTGCACCGCGTTCACGGTGGGGTTACCGGGCACGCACGACACGTTATTATGACGGTCCATGCGAGCCGCGGCTTCGATAGAGGAGAGGAGAGCCTTCCAAGAGAGGGAGTGAGGGTGTCTCCTCTTTAGTATCACACTGGACACGTTCCGCGACGCCGGCAGTTTCTTTCCGTCTATATCTGAATCTTCATCGTCGCCTCTTACGAGCTCTGATCAGATTTCTCGCGATCTGTGAACTGACGATCGATCTGAAGGATTT